>BSDF01000006.1:7539163-8140552 GCA_027925045.1 Hypotaenidia okinawae
GTCCCACCTTGCCAACAGGTCGGGTCCTCCACCTGGAAAGGCTGCAAGAGGAAGCACAGATTGCTGCTCCTCCCTGCTGGGGGGAAGGGGTTCTGTAGAGACACTGGGATGCAGCAGCACACTCCTACACTGAGCAGAGCTGCAGAGTCGGGCCCTCTCCTGGTACCTGACAGAAAGGAGGAACTGCAAAAGCACGGATGGGCGCAGGCTCACCCCAGTGCGATGGGGTGCACAAAGGAAGCATTTTTGGGCAAAGTACTCATATCATATGGCTTCTGTGGAAAGACGGAAGATAAATAGGCACGTTGGTCCCTGGTGGATTGAGGGAGGATGCCATGTCAGACTGCTCCTGCCAGATCCTCAAGTAGTAACTGTGGGACAGAGCAGCACATTTCATCTCTACCTGTCCCAAGGCTGTGGCAGTTGGCTTCAGAGCAGTGACCCACCCCTTGGCAACCAGAAGGCGCATGGCACACTGCAGAAATAGCCAGAAGAAAGAATCATAGAAGCTCTGTGTACATCAGAACAGCCCCTTGTCTCACAGAGAACTAGCAATGCTAAACATCAGCATGGCCCAGACTAATTTTTCCAATACCAAGTGTGACACAAAGTCAACACAGGGACTGAAGCCAAGCATCCCACAAGATTCCCACTGTCCACCACAAGAGCTTCAACCTACCCCACTGCAGGCAAAGATGGCACTGACCACCTCCCCAGCCAGCAGCTGAGCTCTCAGGGTCAAGGGCTCACACTCCCAACACCTTCCCTCCTGCACCCCAATGCTGCAGTTCCCAGCTCACGCAGCCCAGGCAGTGGCACTTCTGGCACCCCCTGGTTTAGTAAGAAGCTTTTCTACCCAGCTATTTTGAGGGTTTGTCCTATTTTTCTCCCTTTTCTGCTGGGCAGCAGGTTTGCTGCAGGTCCACAGCGTCGTGGCTACATCATTATTTAAGATTCTACCAAATGTTACATCCTTAGTTGTTTGTTGCAGGTTAAGATTTTTAATTAATTAGACATGACATCAAGAGCCCCTCCTCCCCCTCCCCAGGCCTGGGGGCTGGCCAGTGGAAACTGCCTGGAAGTAGATTTCACAAAAACACTGGGGTTGGAAGGGACCTCAAGAGATCGAGTCCAACCCCCCTCCCAAAATGGGGTCGACAGGCTTGACTCAATTCTTAAACAAGGACTTAAACAAGGAGAGTCTGCCTGTAGCTCCAGGTGATCACCTGCACTGCTTCATCTGCTTCTTCATCTCCTCTTCTGCCAAACCAAGTAAGATTGACAGCATCTGGCAAACAGTGGTACTCTTTCGGGGTGGTTTTCCTGCAGACAGGAATTCAATGTGGAGGAGTCTCCAGCGCACACGGAAGGAGACCAAGCAAAAACCAAGGTAGAACTCCTTGCCTAGCTGTACCAGCACGTAAAAACAGCAGAGGTAAGTAAGACCACACCTGCTCCATAAGGAATGATCTTTTCCATCTGAAGTGCACTGATGGAGATTCAGGACTGGACTCAGCTACTCCCTAGATGGGACCAGGGCAATTGCTTCAGCACCGTGTGCTTGTTACCTGGGAAGCTCATAGGTCAGCAGCAGGAGAGCAGGGGAGAGGCCACGGGTCCCTTAAATCCACTTCTGCAAATCAGGATATCAAAAGTGATGATTCTTTGGCCTGTGCACAAAGCACTTCTGCCAAGGGGATCTCCATTCTCTTGCCCCAAGTGCAAGGAGTTTGCTTACTTGACAGACACTAACACTGCACTTGGCCTCACTCACCCACCCTCCCTGTCTGTCTACATTAACATAACCACAGAGAGCAGAAAAGCTCTTTATACTTTAGGTCTTCATGTCCCAGTGCAGATGTGCTCCCTTCCCCTTCAGTGGGCATTTAAGATGGGGACATTTCGGAGTTCCACAAAGTATCATAGAATCATAACATCATAGACTGGTCTGGGTTGGAAGGGACCCCAAGGATCAGAGTTCCAACCCCCTGCCACAGGCAGGGACACCAACCTCCAGGCCTGGAGCTACACAAGGTTGCTCAGGGCCCCATCCAACCTGGCCTTGAACACCTCCAGGGACGGGGCATCCACCCCCTCTCTGGGCAGCCTGTTCCAGCCCCTCACCAGTCTCTCTGTAAAAAACTTCCCCCTCATATCTAATCTGAACCTTCCCTCCTTTAGCTTTAATCCATCCCCCCTTGTCCTGCCAGTCTCTGCCCTTTTTAAAAGCTGATTCCCCTCCTGTTTGTCTGCTCCCTTCAGGGACTGGAAGGCTGCAATGAGGTTCCCCCGCAGCCTTCTCTTCTCCAGGCTGAACAAGCCCAGCTCCCTCAGCCTCTCTTTGTAGGGGAGCTGCTCCAGCCCTCTGATCATCTTCATGGCCTCTGCTGACCCCTCTCCCGACAGTTCTACACCCTTCTGGTACTGGGGCCCCCATGCCTGGACACAGGACTCCAGATGAGTCCCTGCTTCTTTTTAAGAAATCTGCTATTTCTGGGGAAGGAAAGGGAGGGAAGGGTTTGACTACTTTTCATCATCTTTTTGGAACACTGAAACCTGGTGATGTGCCCTCAGCACAAACAAAAAGCAATGTTTGCTTTGCATGTAATGGCCCAACTCAAACCCAGCTGCAGCCACAGCTCCTCAATTCAACTTGTGCTTAACAGTCTTGATGAAGGGGATTTTCTGAACTCCCTCTCTCCAAGGACAACTACCACAACTGTGCTGGCTGGAAAATCTCCCTGGGTGGCACATACAAGCGCAGCAGCCTCACAGAGGAAATGCAGTACCAACAGGCCACATTCCTGGGAGATGGGACCTTTAAAATGCGACAGTTGCCTTTCAAAAAGGACAAAGCAAACTGCCTCTGGTGTGTCCAAATATACTGAAATTTGCTCGGAACCATAGAGAATTACTTCTCTTCATCTTAGGACAGGTTTCTACAGTCTTTACAACACTGTAGGATGCTCCTTTAGAAAAGTACATACAAAGGTGACCCAGAAATACTTCAAAAGTTTGGGTAAAGTAAACTTGAAAGAGCCAGCAACTAGCAGAACTAGATTTACCTACTGGCAACCCAGCAGTTCAAACATGTCAGTGACCCTGTACCCATCTGAGCTGCGTTTGGGAAACAACCCTGTAGCATTAGCATTTGTGTTAGGGAAAAATTAGCCAAGAATGGTTCCTGCACAGAGCACCAGAGCTTTGCACAAACTGCCCATACCAAAAGGGTCTACGAAGAAATGGATTCCTTCTGTGTACCTACAGCTTTCTGGGCAACTACCACCACAGCATCCAAGCAAAGTGATCGGCCAGCTAAGGAAAATACACTCTGAAATAAGGCAGGAAGAGTTGTCACATTACAAATCACAGTTTCATTGTCCATGTAGCCTCCAATTCTACTCTGGCCACAATGGTCATAAGTCTTGGAAAGATCTCAGCCTTTGGCCTTGTTCACTGGCACTCATCTACTACGCCTGCCTCTCACAATTAACTCCTGCAACCCACCCACCACAACCTTCCACTGCAAAGAGGAGAGAAAGAGCCAGGACTAGTCACACCTGGTTTATCCTAGAGGTTATTCTTCCACGGCAGGATATACACAGCTTAAGGTGAAGGGAAATGGTTCTAAGCTTTTCATTTCTTATGTTGTGCAGCAATCTACGATGGAAAATTAGGATTAAACTTGCCAAGAGACTTCACATGTGGATGGGCTGGAAACCACTTAGCCTTGCAGCCTATCTACCGGAACTGGAAAGAGGTATTTGGGAACAACCCAACAACCACTTCTGGAAAATAACATCTCTCCCACGTTCAGCTTCCAGTGGGATTTAGCACTCCGGTATGCGAGACAGCTCCACACGTGCGGAGCAGACTCCTGGCTGGATTCAAACCAATCCACTGCTTTCCCACTGTGCTTCTCCCTTCGCTGTGACACAGGCCTGACACTTCCCTCCTTGGATCTGCGGATAGGGAGCCAGCTTCCAGTCTTGCAAAGAGCTTTTCTTCTCACACATCCTTGGGACAAAGGCCAACCCCACACAAGCTCCCAGAGAAGAACAGGAAGGGTCATGCAGCTCAGGACTTTTCATGTGGATGAAGGACAACTCCTGATGGTCCCCACACATCCCTCTCCAGAGGAAAAAAACTGGCAGAAAAGTGGCATGGACACAGCTGTGAAGGACCTCCTTGGTCACCCTGCTCATACCCCGCTCCCTGGGAGGGGTGGGTAATGACTCAGAAGGACTGATGGAGTTCAAAGGCTTTCAGGCAGTGCTGCAAACCAGCCAAGGACAAAGGTTGGGACAGGGGGAGCCGCAGTGGCTGAGTCCTGCTGCAGCGCAGGTCGGCACCCGGAAAGCTGCTGTGCTGCCATGCAACATGCATGGCATGGTTGCAGTAAAATAAAATTCATCCTGGACAGCAGTGCAGTTTTGTGATTTGGAAGACATCATACCACTATTCTTCTCTGAATATTAGTTGTCCTATCTCAAAACCAAAACAAAAAAACACTCACGGTGATAAAGCTAAAGCAAGAATAAGTCTAGGTCTTCAACAAGACCTTGTGGCAAAAAGCAGCAGCAGCCCCACTATCTTCATCTCAACTTTGACTGTATAAGTCCTTCTTTTATTGTCCCAGCCTTCCTATGTACAAAGATGATTCATTCTGAAACACTACAGAACATGGGGACATCCAAATCATTTGGCCATAAGATGTACCGTGCACACACAGAGCTAGCCAGAGGGCCGTGTCTGTACCAGCTACAGTCAGTTCTAGAGAAACCCAAAGGAACTAATTTCACTGTATGCCAGAGAGGATTTGCTGTGTTAAACCATGTCTGCCTTTAGCAGGAGCTGCTGATGGAAAGAGCTGTGTTAGAGCTGAGGGGGAGGGAAGCCTCTGTATGCAAGCTGAGACCGAGCAACTCATCACACGTGCTATGTATCACATACCAGCTTCCCCCAGCAAGGAACACTGGTGTGAAAAAACACAACCTGAATTCTGTCAGAGTGTCTGGGAATCAATGAGCAGAGCTGGAGAGAGACTTAAGCTTGGCAGAATACAACAGAGGAGTGTTTAAAAGCCAATGCGTGCTGAACAGCAGCACCAAGCATTACTTTCCTGCTCCTATGGAAGAAAAGTCACAGGCTGCTCCCTCAAGTGCCTCACATGAAGACAGGGTTCCAAACCAGCTATCATGACCAACTGAGAGCCAAAGGAAGAAGAATAAAGAGAAGGAAAATAAATCAGTCACACCAACATACAAAGTTTAAAAAATAACAGCAAACACAACCCCAAAGCACACAAGTTGACTCAAGATACCTGAGCAGCTGGTCTAGAATTTAAATGGACAGGCTTCCCATCCTGTCTCCCTTTATTTTGTTTTTTTAATGCTAGTCATCCTCAAAGGATTTTCTTAGCTTTGTTTCCCCTTCTTGTTTCTAGAAAACAGAACCTCAACTAACTACTGCAAAAGAAAGAGAAAAAAACAATGAGAGAAGAGCAGGGAAAAAGAAAAGGGTTAAAAAAACCCTGAAAGGAAAGGAGGACAGAGCATCAGTCCTGCCACAAGTGAAAAATTCGGTACATTTTTGTCCTCACTCACTCCTCCCACAAGACCAACCTTGTTACTCACTGCAGGATACTAGCAGAGATCAAGATTAGCAACTTTGGGTTTATTTCACTTGCTAACAAAATAAAAAGACAAGTGCAGGCACCAATTGCAAGACCTCTGGAGAGGAGGTAATCTTCTCTCCTACCTTACCTCCTAAGAGACCCGCCTTATATAAAATCAGTGGCCTGGAGTATCTGCAGCATTCAGGGGCTTTTGCCTTCATGGCAGACAAGAAGATAAAGCCTCCTATTGCACAAGCACCCCACCCAAACAATGCCAGGGTTAGCAAGGCTGCTGTCACACGGAGCAAGAGCCTCATTAGGGTCAATGAAGAGAAAGGATAAAAAGTTCAAAAGCCAGGGAGAAGGAGAGAAAGTAATGATGTAATACTCAGCTCTTCGGCACAGCTGTGAAGTTGGAAAAAGCTTGGGTCACACAGGGAACAGTGTCCTTCGGGAGATTCAGAAAGTCCAGCAAAGAGAACATCCAGAATAGCAATCTTATTTCTCAAAGAAAAACAAAAGTACTGTAGGCAAACCAGAGACCAGAGTTAGGACTGTGCTCAGACACCAAAGCTTCTCATGCATGAGTCTTCATTCACATCTGCATTCGTAAGCCTGGCGTGAATCAAGTCAGGGTGCCCAGGGCAACTGTTTTGATCTCACCCAAAGGAATGGAGGTATGTTGAAAGTGTTCTTTGGAAAATAGAGTTGCTACACAAAGTTAGCTTTTAGGGGTAGGACAGGCTGGAGGAGCAAAGCCTCTCCATGTCTCCATGTCAGGATTGCAAAACCTGGGTAGGTAAGCAGAGGGCTGAGGAAATCGCTGGAACCTGGAGCATGGATGAAGGTGACCAAGTTGAATGGACAGGTCACAAACAAACCATGTTCATGAGCTGTACCCAGTCTGCTACATCAGCCTCCTGTAAGAAGCTTCAATGTCCAGTTAATTCAAATAGAAACAAACCTAAACAAATCAAGCCAATGGATGAGAAATGCCAGGCCACTTGCAGATCAAGAGAAATTCACAGGAAATGAGAAGGGGGAAGACACCAACACAGAAAACACTAACAACAACCTGAACTCCATCAACTTAGCAAGGTCTACACCACTACTCTTGTGTTTTGACTCTTTAACTGCTGCTAGTTTTGTTAGAGATTGTCTTGACTGCAGCAAATCACAGCAGCATCATAAACCAGGCTGCCAGCCACAGCACAAAGGCAGCAAATCACACAAGCTACTAAGCTGTTACAACACACATCTGAGATATTCCATAGGTTTCCTGTCCTGGCCATGAGATGCTACTACCAACAAGTAAGAACAGGATTCCCCTATAAAGCCCCAAGGAACAACATAACCTTGTAATTACCCAAAAGAATCCCCAGGTGTCCTCATGCTTGATTAAATGAATGTTAGGCTCACACCAGCTCATCAGAGGACATCACTATTAACAAAACTAATTTATCTTTAGCTATGCAAGAGCCCAAAACATCTGTTTACTGCATTTGTTTTCCTCTCTCCTTCCTTCCCTCTTCAAGCTCGAAGATATTCAGTGTCAGGAAAGCTACAGAGAAGTAAGCAAGGCACACTGGAAGGTATTTGCCTGGCTCCAAAGTGTTCAAACATAAAAGATGCTGTCAGATGCAGAGGGGATTCTCAAATTGTCTGCAGTTTAACAGACTGCCCACTGACAGAAAAAGAGGGAATGGGCAGAAATTAAACCAACATGAAATTCTACTTGAACACAAAGGAAAAAGAAAGAAAGAAAGGGGGAAAAAAAACCACTTCTTTCTTTCTTTGCTTGCTTTGGGTTTTTTGTTACTGTGAGAGCAGTCAGCCACTGGAACAAGCTGCCCAGAGAGGTTGTGGACTCTATCTTAGGAGATGTTCAAAAGCTGCCTGGCCATGGTCCTGTGAATCCTGCTTTAGGTGACTCTGCTCAAACATAGGGTTGGTCTAGATGATCTCAAGAGGTTCCTCCCAACCACAACAATTCTGTGGTTCTGTGAACGAGGGTATCACCAGAATGGGCAAAAATTTCTCACCAGTTTTACTGACCCCCACCTCTCATTTTGGCCACAAACACAGAATCCTTAAGTGTCCCTAGCCTGTTTCTTAGCTACTTGAAAACGTCATCTCTGACTGTTGTGGAAGTTCCTTTCTTCTAATTCCAGCTTTCACATTTTACAAGTATGTCTATGCAATGCCACTTGGAGATACTGCCCTTCCTGTTCTCCTGAAATTTGCTGACCAGCAGAACAAGCTAGCTGGGAGGAAGAACCGAGCTCAGATGGACTTCTGCAATCCCTCTCCCTTGCCAATTACAGTAACAGTGCTGAGCATCACCATTCTCTGGTGTGAAAAGACTAAAGAATGGTAAACAGCCTCCCTGTAGAAAAAGATAGTGGAAACACCCTGAATCTTTTAAGTTGGTAACATCGGTCCTGGTTTATCTTAGCTTTGAAGAACGTGGTTAGTGACTCACCCTGCTGGATAAGCAACGAGGCCAGTTCTGGGGTCGCAGGCTAATCCTCTGCCTCCTGACACAGTTATCCCCAACACCTTCTCCAAAGTCACCTAGTGCATATGAAAAAGAAGGAACAAAAAAAGAGAAGCATTATGAAATAAGAGCACAGTTCAAATGGACCCCCACACAGATGCTGACGGTCTGGTTCATACTGGCACCGAGAAGACTCCAGCTCCTAAAAATTCACTGACAAGCACCCAGGTACAGAAGCAACCCCACTCAGTTTTCAGCACAGGCCGAGTAAAATATTGCTGGGGTACAGAGAAGGAGCTATCAATCCACTGATTGATTATTCTGTCTGTCTGCCAGAGGACTGCAAAGACAGAGGACTGCAAGCAGTACTGGGATGCACGTTTTCTGCCCGTGATTCCCATTTTCCCAGGAACAGCAGCAAGCCCCTTCCTCCAGAGCCCTTTCCCAAAATCTGTTTCCAGGTTGACTCTTCTTTATCTCCTCCATCCAGTGCTAAGTGGTTCAGCCTGGTCCCAGCCCCATATTCCTAGGAACAGAACAGTCAATTTTTCCCACAATGCTTGAATTGGAATACACATCCAGAGGACCTGGGCATCCCTCCCCAGGAATCTCCAGAGACAGAGCAACTTACATGACTGGGTTCACATGCCCAAATACCAGTGACCCATGCAAAAGACAGTAATCCAAAATCCTTGCTCTGCCCCCCGAGCAAAGATCTCAACTATTTTTAGAAAAGAAATGCAACTGGGTAGAACTACTTGGAAGACACAAACACTCACAGCCAGGCCTCTGTGGTGAGAAGCTGGGGAAAGACAAAAGGCGGAAGGAGGAGGAAACAGACACGACGTGGCATTTTGGGGAGCACTCCATGGCAGAGAAAGCATCAGAATTTAGCAATTACCCCAAAGCAAAAGGTTGCAGTGGGATTACACTGCACAAAATCTGGTCTGCAGCATGAAAGGACTCGGCCTCTGAGTACAAACCAGTTCTCAGCCCTGGAGTTGTTTTGACTGACACAAAATTATTCTCTTTCCTTTGCATTTGCACAGCTTGATTTTATTTATTATATATTTGCTGCCTACTTTCCTCATCAGCATCATCATCCCTACCAAGCACACAGATTTTACTGGGTCACAGTCTTCTGGTTTTAATTATCATCAGCTAAGTTACATTTGGTGAAGGCTTGAGGGCATGGACGCGGTGTAAGGAGTTACTATGGTAGTAATTACTACTGGCTTTAATAGCTGCCCTGAAGATGAACATCTTGCATCTATACTGACATGGTGCACAAAAGGCAGGGGCAGGGTGGGTTCCCCACGCCACCCTGACCACAGAGTTTACCAGACCTGAGGAGCTGGGCCATGGGGTGAAGAAATGAGGTCTTGCAGAGCTCAGGGCCTGGGTTACTAGAAATGGTGACAGAAGTAAACCTCCCCCCGCCCGGCCCCAGAGAACCACCTTGCTTCAACAGGTAAAGCAGGGCTGAGGTGCCACCACTTAAAGTGAGCAGTCCATGCTTTAGCTAGTTCAAGTCTGGCCTGCCTTCAAACCAGTGACATGGAAAGAGGAAGGTTTCATATCCCAGCTTCTGGAACAACTTGGTCTTTTTTTCCCCCTCTTAGTAATAACATACCCCAAATACTCTGAGACAGTATGAGAGAACACCAAATTGTCCCCTTCCCTTGCAAAATTAGTATCTCTGGAAATAATGGCTTTTACAAAACTCTGCTAGATATTTGTTAAGTATAAGAACATACAATTAAAAATGCATTTACAAATCAACCGGGACAGAAGGGAAATAGTTTTGTTCCAACTTAATGCTGGAATAAAAATGCAGGGAGCTGGGGAAGGAATGTGGGAGGCTGGGAGGATATCTATCCTTCCACGGTTGTTAACAATACTTCCAAAGACATTTATTTTTAAAGCAGCCTCACCATTGCACAGAAAGAAGAACCACCCAACGCTGAGATTCCAGTCTGTATCAGCAGCTCCAAACCTATCAAACTGAGGGAGGTTTAAATTCCTAGAGAAACCACATTCTTGACAGCCAAGGGGGAAGTGGAAGAGACATGTGCCATTCAAGGGCTCCAATCTAGATAAGGCACCAATTACTTGATGTTGTCAGCAAACATCAATTTAGAGATGCTGTACTTAGACTGCTCAGCACACGCTTTAGCTCAGGTTGCCTGTAATTGCAACTGTCCTACTACTTGACCTTGGCTATGTAGCTATTCAGCAGCAATTCAGCAACCTACTTTGACCAACAGGTACTTTTTTGCTCTGCGAGGATGCCCATGGAGCCTCTGGAGAGTGCAGTCTTACCCCACCACCAAGCTGTTCTTACAGCTGCCTGCTCTGCTGGGGACAGTTCCTTCCTCCCCCAATCCCCTCATCCCCATGACACCCCTCACTGTTTCCCTTGCACAGCACTGGCAAGGGTACTGCCAGCCCAGCAGGCCAAACCAGCAGAAAACCAGGTTTTGTTTTCTGTTTGCCAGCCTGGAGCCCAGAGCCAGGAGAAGAAAATCTGTCCCCTTTCACTGGGAAATACATCACCCAGCTGTGCCTCCAAAACCCGGTGCATACTCAGTGGTGTGGAAAAATCTGCCCCTTCCTCATCCTTAAGGAGGAGAGAAACCAAACCAGCTGATTCATCTTGGCACGCTCACCCCACCAACAGCACAATGTCACACTTGCTCCACGTTCCTCTCTCACCATGGGGTCTGTGGAGGCCCCCATGCTTATTCTGCCTACAGACTATGTGTGGCAACGCTGTGAGGTGGAAAGTCTACCTTTCTCCCATGGTCAGCATACAGCTTGACACAAAAGCAATAGCTCAGTCTTTGGGTCCAGTTATTCTACTGCCAAGGAGCATCTTCTGGCCTCCAACAGATCGCTTATTCCATTATAAAAATGCAACTGTCAAGGTGATAACACCAGTACTGATAGACCTAGTGTGGCAGATATCTGCATCCTGAGACTTGTACCTAACCTTCTTTAAAAGATTCCCCCTCTATAAGTCTGTAAGTCACAGCTTTAAACCTTCCTAACGAAAAGGATCTGAAAAGCAACCCCACAAGGACATCCGATGGAAGCTCTTCCAACCCCTCCCTGAGAATTAAAAACCAGTCACTTCAGAAAGGAGTACAAATTCAAAATTTGATCTTACACATCGGAGTTCCACTCCCACCACCCTGCCCACAGTAGACCAGAACCTTATCCCCAGGATCCATCTCCAGACGACATGGCAGAAGAGCCAGAGGCAGTCAGTCACTTGTTACAGGACTTGAGAGAACGAAAAACATTTTGGAGAGAGAAAAACAGTAAGCAACAATGCCATACAAATTGGCCTCCTCACAACTTGTCAGCTGAAACAAATAAATCTTAAATAAATCTATATTGTTAATTAGGGCAGGAGTACACCAACATTTAATGTCCCAACCTGGAATTAAGATTTATCAGCAAAGGGCAAATTTGCTGGTACACATCTGCCACTGTCCCACCTCTGAAGTTGACTTACACCAAGGTAAGAACCCACTTCCTCAGGTGACACGCACAGTCTCCCAGTCCTACAGAGCTGTAACACCACTGCCACTCACACAAGTCTTCCAAGTCTATTCAGCACATCCCAATCAGAAATAAATTCCCTGGCACACCTTTCAAAGGCTGATCTGAGCTAAAAGTCCCCCCTGCAAATCCAAGACACCGTGTTTGTTACCCCTGGCTCCTGCGTTGGCCCAATTTGCTTCCCACAGTCTTCAGACATGTCACTGCTCGCTCAGGTCTTCACAGGCAATCAATGGGCTACCTCATCTCCCTCACCCAAGCCTGGAAACAACTGACGGGTTAAACCTGTCATTTTGTTCGCCTAAATTAGAGGTTTAGAGAGGAGGCTGTCCATCCACACTGGTTACTTCATTCCAAGGCTTCTATTAATAGTATTTGGCTCTTCCAGTCCAGGTTCTCTAGACGATTCAGAAGTGTTTCTGAATCGATCCACACGCAACATCCTTCCGCGGCTGACTTGGTACTGCTGCTGTGGCACCTGCAGCCACCCCATCTCCATTCCTTTAAGGACAGCTGTTGTCAAATTTGGAGGCTTGACACACGGTTTTAGGCACCAAAACCAGAATGGCTGTGCAGCTAACACCTGTCTTGCAAAACCTGATACCCACCTGTTTTACAGGCCTGAATCTGTATTTGGCTGCTCAGCGTTACACAACCATGCACAGGCGTTTCAGTGCCTAAGCAGATCACTCACCCTGTTCCTTCCACGACAGAGCCCGACATCACCAGATAGCTCCCACACCTGGCAGGACCAGACCAGCAGAGTCCTGAACTGCAGAACTTGAGGTATGGACAGGTATTCATGACAGGCAGGGAGAGGGGCCTTGCCATAGCCCAATCTGAGAGCAACCCTCACTTCCCTTGGGTATGGTCCCACACAGCACAAGGGAAAATCCCACACCCGCATGACAAAGCCATGCCACCTCTGCCTTACTACCAAGATAATCCTTTAAGAAAACCTGTCCTAATCACCCCTGGACAGCCTTATTTGTCTTCTCAGGAAACCAGATGCATATCAAGGTGCTCACAGCTCTCAGAGACTGAGTTTCCTACTTGTACAAGCTCTTTCTGTTGCTCTGAGGAAGGAAAATGCTAAAAGGACAACACAGAAACCGTTGAAGGATAAGCCCAACTTTACCCCACTGCAAATACTCTCCTCTTTCCCATCACTTGCATCCCTTGGGGACCATCCACACTGCAAAGCCACTCAGGAGGTACAGGAGGCAAACACCACAGCCTGCACACCTAGGCAGCACCCTGTCAGAAAGAACTTGTAAACTGTAATGATTTCCACCCAAGTGGGTGCCAAAGAGGAATACAGTGACAGTGCTGCCTGACCTGAGCTCACAGGCACTCCTCCCTCCAGCTGCACTGGTTTACTACTGGGCCACCACTGCTGGGAAGGGGCTCGTGGGCCTGTTTGCCCACCAGCAGATTTCTGCAGTCTGGCTTCAACGAAAACGTCAAGGGAGAGCCACTTTAACACCAGGCATCCCTCAAAGAGTTTCAACTGCTACCCACCCCATCACCCTCACAGGTCAGCAAAAAACTAACCAGGAGTTGAAAACTATTTTAGCCCCACTTCCCCATAATCATATGCACAAGAAATTAAGGAATTTTCTGCCTCAATTACCATCCCTCCTACCTCCTAATACTATCCAAGTTATCTTCTGGGTCCAAAACCTCTCTAAACACAATCTATTTAAGCATGGGGGGAAAAAAAGGAAGTAAAGCATTTGAGAAGAAACATGGAACTCTCCGGTGCTCAAAAAGACCACGGAGCAGAGAAAACTGGTGCTACTGTGCAGGGATGTCCATATGTCCCAGCACCCACAGCATTAGGCAGGAGGCTACAGCCTGAAAAAAACATGTCCAGCAAGCAGATGAGTCTGTTCCAGGCTTCATGAGATTGGCCATCTGGGATCAGACAGTATCCAGCCCTGGTACCTAGTTGGGCTTACAGCCATAAATGAAGGAGAAAAGTCAGGAAGAATAGTACCAAACACAACTGCATGAATAAAGTTTAAAAGCACGGAGAGCAAACTTGATTCTTTCTCACTTCCTGTCAATCTCCCAGTCTCAAAATAGATATTCTCAGGTTTTGACCTATTTCAGTAGAGTCCTCTACCATAAACTTACCCACTGTGCCTTTAAAAGCTTGGCATTCACAACATCATTTGGCAGGGAACCTCAACGGCCTGGTACATTTTGCAAAAAGAACCATCTTTCGTTTCTTTTTTTTAAAACCTGACTGCTTTTATCTTCATTTGATGTGCCTGACTTCTATGGAAAGAGAGTGTGAATAGTCAATCCCCACCTATCATCTTTAGGTGGCTCATGATTTTGCAAGGAACTATGCTATTGCCCCTAAGTCACCTGTGTTCCTAGTATAAGATTCTTCACTTCATTCAGTTTATGGCTCTCCTGAAAGCCATTTCATATCCTTGGTCAGCTCTGATCCTCTTCTGTGAGCCACATTCCAGGTCCACTCTACCCTTCCTGAGATGAAAGGGGAAACACCAAGACTACACACAGCTTTCACATTGTAGTCACAGCAAGTGTTTACAGAACAGAATAATAGAGTCTTCTGTTTTGTTCTCCATTTCCTTCCTGTTAATACCTTACATTTGATCTGCCTTTCTGACATCTAAGATCATTTACAGCAGCGAAGAGGTCACTCTGCTCAGCAAAGTCAAGAATAAGAACTCCTGCTGCTTTGCACTTGGAAACTCACCCCCCTATTCTCTCCTCTTTGCCTCCCTATGGAAAGGGAAATCCTATTCTTGAATCACCAGCTCAATTTCAACTTCCCCCTTCCTCTCCATGCCTTTGTCAGCACTTAATCGCGAACAAGAGCATCCTCAAAGGGAGCTCTTGCAGCACAATTATTCCATCCCAGTTCAGAATGACTACTTCAATAAATGTCCACACGCAGACAAGCTCTCCTTTAAAAGCCTTCCCATGGGCCTGTGTGTAACACAGTTATGTTTGAATCCATTTCATTAACTAGCAGCATCGAGTCAGAATGAAAAGACAACAACTATCAGGGCCCATCCATCACCCACTGCACCATGTGCCTGCCCCCACCCCGCTCCTGCCCAACCATAGGCATGATAATAATGTACGTGCCAAGGCACGCTCTCCTGAGCGAGCGGTGGCCAGCACCCCCCAGAAATCTAACCCATGGAGGTTCCTTACCCTAGCAAATCAAGCAAGCAGCTACCATCTTGTCTCAGGAGTGGGTACAAAATCAGCTGTTCTTTTACCTTTTTTTTAAGGCAAAAATGCTTTTAGGGCTTGATTTGAGCCACCGATAATCTTCAGTCCTGGCAGTACACTGCTGCAGGGAGCTCTGAAGCAGGGCCCATGTTTCACAGCAGCGCTGTGCCTTTCATGTTCATCCTCCCTATGTTCTGCTCCCCAAGTTTTGGGCACAGGCTGCTGCGCCCCTCCAATGTGTCTCCCGTGCTGACACACAGCAAAGTTGTATCCTTCAGAGAGGAGCTCTGCGGAGAAGGACCTGGGGGTCCTGGTGGGTGACAGGGTGGCCATGAGCCAGCAGTGTGCCCTGGGGGCTGAGAGAGACAATGGGATCCTGGGGGGCATCAAGAGGAGTGTGGCCAGCAGGTCACAGGAGGGGATCCTCCCCCTCTGCTCTGACCTGCTCAGGCCCCACCTGGAGTATTGTGTCCAGTTCTGGGCTCCCTGGGATAAAAAGGACAGGGATCTCCTGGAGAGAGTCCAAAGAAGGGCTACGAAGGGGATTAAGGGCCTGGAGCATCTCCCCCATGAGGAAAGGCTGAGGGAACTGGGACTGTTCCGCCCGGAGAAAAGAAGACTAAGGAGGGACCTTATTAATGTTTATAAATATCTGAAGTATGGGATGCAGGGGGAATTGGCCAGCCCCTTCTCAGTGTCTGTGGGGACAGAACAAGGGGCGATGGCTGCAAGTTGGAGCACAGGAAGTTCCGCACCAACGTGGGGAAGAACTTTTCCCCAGTGAGGGTGAGGGAGCCCTGGGACAGGCTGCCCAGGGGGGTGTGGAGTCTCCTTCTCTGGAGAGATTCCAGACCCGTCTGGACGCCTCCCTGTGCGACCTGTCCTAGGGAGCTGCTTTGGCAGGGGGGTTGGACCCGATGATGTCTGGAGGTCCCTTCCAACCCCTACAATTCTGTGACCCTGTAATACACTCTGGCATCCCATACGTGACAATGTATCGTAGCTGTACTTTGTCAGCATCAGCATTTAAGAAATAGCCATCTATTTCTTACATAAGTGAAATGTGATACAGAGTGTCAAACCTCCCAGCTGGCCCTGTTTGTACATCCCTGAGCCCCACTGCAGAAAAGCACGTCTAACCTCCGGGGAGCAGCACGCGCCTCGCAGGCTCTCATCCACCTCACAGGCTCTAACACCCCTCCGAACACGCCGCCCAGCTCCTGCCACCGCTGCAGGAAAACAAAGGCTCCAAGTTCTACCTTGAGCTCTGCCACGCTTCGTTTGGCACATTCACCACAGAAAAGTAATTGCACTGCACGGTTCTGCCGAAGGGGCTGTCAGCATTTCCAGTGCAGAGCCTTCAGTTCAGGGCTCTGTAACACAGCTGGGAAACACTCAGTTTGCACTTGAGCTTGACATGCAAAGGGCTGGCTCCCGCCCAGGTTCCTCTGCCTGTTTATTTTTTTGGGAGTTGGGGGTTTTTGTTGTGGGTCTGGCAGGGGAGAGCTGAAGATGGGTGGATGGAATTAACTGCAGGGAATGTTTGACTTAGAAGAGCACACAAACACCTAAACGACTCAGCTCCAGAGTTGGGTTTCTGTCCCTCACTTACCCAATGCCTCCCTGGTTTTGTATGTGCACATAGAATAGGTACTTTTTAATTTATTTTTTTTTAAAGAGGCTTTTCTATCATCTCCTTCCTCTCCAGCCTGCGCCTTCTGTCCCTCAGCAACCAGTGGTAACAAAGTGCACTGTCTTGACAAGCCTGGAGACTGAAAATACTCCACCTGCAAAAGCAACAGTGAGCTGAGCTCCAACACACAGCCAATTCAGAACATTTCTGGCTTGACAAAGCAGGCAGTCCCTGCTGTTGCCTCACAAGCCTTGCTCACTGCCACTGCTGCACACTCATACCTATTGCCTAACTGACCTTCTAGGAACTACTCCAAGACCATCAAACTGGTTTCATGCAATCCACTGCAGACTTGTTGCAACATTTCAAGGTGTTTTCAGCTCAAATTTGAAGCAGAGTTCATGGTGTGAAGGGATTCAGAGTTGTGTCTCCCCATTGAACAAGTCCTCACATTTTAATCAATTTTTTAAAGCCCACCAAAAACAGAAAGCCCACAGCCAAACACCTGACCAGACCATCATCGTCTGCCCCAAGCAGTTGCCAATTTGAAGTGATTTGATTTCAAGATAACTGCTTTAAGAACATCAGGGAACCATTTCCCACACCACAACTCATGAATGACACACCTTGGTACCAGAGTGCAAGGGTAGAAACCAACTCAGCCAAAGGCATTCACAGAATCATAGAACGATCTGGGTTGGAAGGGACCCCAAGGATCACAGAGCTCCAAACCCCCTGCCACAGGCAGGGACACCAACCTCCAGGCCTAGAGCTACACAAGGTTGCCCAGGGCCCCATCCAACCTGGCCTTGAACACCTCCAGGGATGGGGCATCCACCCCCTCTCTGGGCAGCCTGTTCCAGCCCCTCACCACTCTCTCTGGAAAGAACTTCCCCCTTATATTTAATCTGAACCTTCCTTCCTTTAGCTTTAATCTATCCCTTTTGTCCTGCCATTGTCTGTCCTTTTAACAAGCTGATTCCCCTCCTGTTTCTCTGCTCCCTTCATGTACTGGAAGGCTGCAATGAGGTCCCCCTGCAGCCTTGTCTTCTCCAGGCTGCACAAGCCCAGCTCCCTCAGCCTCTCTTTGTAGGGGAGGTGCTCCAGCCCTCTGAGCATCTTCATGGCCTCCTCTGAACCCTCTCCAACAGTTCTACATCTTTCTTGTAGAACTGTTTTTGAATCACCAATTATGGGAAGCTTTACATGACATTTGTAAACTTGCACAGAAGCAGGAGGTGAGATGTTCTGAGGGGGAGTTCTGGATGAAAACGCTGAGCCTCAGCTCCAGTGGCTCTGCCAGGTGTCCCGGTGTCTCTACAGTGGCCACACAGGGGTGTGCACACATTTATTACAAACAATCCAGGCAGCTGAGGGAACAAGAAATGGATGGAGGTGGGAAAAAAACCCAGGAACGTGAGCAACCCGGGGACGCTGCAGGCTGTGCTTCCACACGTGCCTGCACACAGCCTGTGTGCGTTTGTTTGTCCATCTCTCCCCTCTTGTCTGCTCTCCCTGCCTGGCCTCCCCACCGTGCTGGCTGCTTTCAGTCCCACTCCAGCTGTCAGGGCTGCATTCCTACCAGTCAGCCCCAGCTGTCCGGCTACGTGCTGAATCTGCAACTCTGCCGCCTTCTCCCTGCACCTGGAGTAAGGCAGTCCCAAGGAGGCCATAAATACCACCACACGGCCCCAGGGAAGTGGGTGGGAGGCTATTACAAGTACCTCTACCAGAAGCCATAGTGAGGGAACTCAGAACTGACAGCAGCACACATCTGCAAGCGTCCCTCTGGCCTGCAAAAGAGGCTACATAGAGGGTTAATATCCTACTAGCTTCTCCAGCATGTGCCGTCATTAAATAATTACCTTCTGCTTCTTCACTTAACACCAACCTGATCCCCCAATTTTCTCTTCCCTACCCCCACACCAAGGTCCAATTTCTCCTTAAACACTGCAGGGGTGAGAAGAGGCACATGTAACCTTATCAATGCCGTCTGAAGACACAGCAAGAAGCAGCTTCTCCTCCTTCTTCCATTCAGCCATCATCCTCACCATAAAAGCCGCCCCAACTCAGATTTTCATGAGATTTCACAACACTTCCAGAATACCTGAGCTTTGGATGTAGAAATGTGGTGAGGGGACAAGGGAAAAGCCTGTATACATTGTCCACCTTTGCTGGTGTGAGGATGATGCCATTTTGACTCCAGCATGGGGAATTATTTTTGTTGACATAAAAGAAGTTTGTGCAGATTGTGTGATGAAGGTACATTTTCAAAGAGAAAAAGCAACATCAAGCTTGCTACAGGTTTGCTGGCACAGAAAGAGTCCATCCTGATATATTTCAGACTAAGCATCTGCACGTGGAGTCAACTGGACCAGCTCCACGGGCAGGCATGCCCTATGGGATACAAGAGAGAGAGACATCCTGTGTGGGCAGGCTTCAAAGCAGCCATTCCTTGGGCTCTTGGGACCTGGCATTGGGCAGGAACACTTCTTCAAACAGATTTTTCCAATTGGCAAATCTGCATTACTTTTTCATAAGGAAAGAGAGCAGGCAAGATACCAGTGCTTCTGCCCTCCCACACAGGCAATTTTTTGGTAGTAGTAGAAGGAACTGATTCACCTTCCCCTGCATGGAGAACTGTCTGTAAGAGATTAGGTACAAATGAGGACTCGCAACGTTTCCCCATCAGCCTGTCCCAACAGTGGGGATCAAAGGAATCCACTTCTGTCTTTCTGGCAGGGTTACGTGCCGGTCTCCTCCAAACCCTGAATATAGGCAAGGAAAGCACTTCAGCAAGAAGTTGTTTAAAAAAAAAAAAAGTAGTCAATACAGCTCCCTCGGGCAGCATTTCAGTTACTCATATAAGGGTTTGAAATCAAGCAGGAACAAACGGTCCTGGCGTAGGGTCACTGTTTATCGTCCTTAATCATCACTTCCCAGATAGGAAAGGCTCTTTCCCCTCTGTTTCACCCAGGCTTTAGCACTCACAAGAGGTAAGAGACACGAACAAGGAAAAGAGCCAAACAGGGATGCAGGCATGGGTTGGCAAAGCTGCTCTCTGCTGCTCTGCCAAAGTCCCTCCCCACAGCACCGACGCTGAGCTGAGCTGCTCCTACATACAAATGGCTGATGGTTAGAAGTCCACAGCTTCAGCTCAGAGATGGGCACACACCCCAAGGGAACCGTGGCAGCTCCACATAACTCCTGACAAGTCAAACACAAGGCCCACAACACTCCACTTCTAACACTGATACCACTGTGGTGAGGAGCTCTGTCCTAAATCACCTCCCGCTCAACTCTATAAACAAGGCATCTGTTCAAGCTAAACTTGGACACAGGGAAGACAGACCAAAAGAGAGGGTGCAGAAAGCCTTCCCCACGGTTAATCCTGCCAAGGGGAGCCAGAGGAGCAAAGCTACATCTCAGCGCTTCAAGTAAAGCGCCATGTTACAATCCCCTTCCCCTTTGTGTCCAGTTCTGGGCTCCCTGGTATAAAAAGGACAGGGATCTCCTGGAGAGAGTCCAGAGAAGGGCAACGAAGATGATAAAGGGCCTGGAGCATCTCCCCTATGAGGAAAGGCTGAGAAGATTGGGACTGTTCAGCCTTGAGAAGAGAAGACTAAGGGGGGACCTAATTAATGTTTACAATTATCTTAAGCAAGGGATGCAGGGGGAATCAGCCAGCCCCTTTTCAGTGTCTGTGGGGACAGGACAAGGGGCAATGGCTGCAAGTTGGAGCATAGGAAGTTCCGCACCAACATGCGGAGAAACTTTTTCACAGTGAGGGTGACAGAGCACTGGAATAGGCTGCCCAGGGAGGTGGTGGAGTCTCCTTCTCTGGAGATATTCAAGACCCGTCTGGATGCCTATCTCAGTGAAATGTCCTAGGGAGCTGCTTCGGCAGGGGGTTGGACCCGATGATCTCTCGAGGTCCCTTCCAACCCCTACAATTCTATGATTCTATGATTCATTCCTCCTCAGTGGGGCTTATTTTTGGTATAAACAGATCAGCATACTGTTTGACAAGGCTTGGGGGGAGAACTTGGGGGTCGACCTTGAATCCAAGAGTAGAAACACACAAGCTAGAGCTATGCAAGGTAAAGAAAAAACTTCTGATCAGCCTGCCTGAGGTGACACCCATCATTCATTTATGATTTCTTTATTCACACATAACACCCCGTGCCAAATCAATCTATCTTTATTCTTCGCCACTGACTCGCATGGCAGTTCTGTCCAAAAAGTCACAGGCTGCCACTTCTACACTGTGTCTCTAGATCTCATCCCTGCCTATTCAGCCCTCATTGCCACGACACCAACCACATAGGTTTTTTGGAGGAGACAGCTGTCAGTACTGTACTTAAGTCCCCGGGAAAGATTTAAAGCGACTCCCTGTATGTAAAAGCCTGGGCTTTGTGTGCTCAGACTCCTCACACAGAGCAGGTGGCTGTCCCCTCCCCAGGAGTCAGAGACCACCTCTCCCCGTGCCTGTAATACCTGAACCACTCCAGGGCTAGACTCCTTGTCCTCTCAGATACTATGGGGGAAAGCAGATACTTGCATCTTCAGAGGATTAGAAAATGCTTTTGTTGTAAGCAGATTTAAACGATATTTAAATTAAAAAAAAAAAACCCACTTATCAGCAATTTAAAAGATACTAAGACTGGAATAATTTATTGCTACAGGAGGGACAGAGCAAGTACACAGCACTTATCACCCAGACAACATCCCTACAGAAGGAGGCAGGTGGTAAAGTGATTAGTACTCAGTCTTTCCCTAAATATTGTCTGGACTGTCTATTATTTGTTTCACAGTGCGTGCAAGGAGTCCCAACAAACACAAAGGCCTTCTGTGCTTACAGTAGGTAGCACCATGTACTCTCCCACACTTGCAAACTATGACCAGATATAAGAGGACTGGATGGCAAACATAAACCCTAACCCACAAGCATTAAAGCAGAATGTCTTGATTACGGTCATGCAACAAATCAGCAGCAGAGCTGGGAATAACCTTGCCTCCCTCCCAAATTCCAGCAGCTATCTACTGTAAGGCCTGTGCCACACCATTGCTGTATCTCACTCCTGCTTGAGGGGCAACATTTTTAAAGAAAGCTTAAAAATTAATCAAAGGAAAGGACAAGGGATTTCTTCGTTCCCCAAACTAATCAGAATATACAGAAGGAGCCATGCAAGCTTCCTGCCCACCCCCAACCCACCACCTAGCTCTTGGCAATCCCTTCCTGCACTCCCTGCCCTCTGCCCTGAGGAATAAGCTTCTTAAAGAAGAGCCTTTATCATCATCTGCCTTTTGTGAATCCTAGAATTAAGGAGCTCTTTGCATCTGCCAGTCAACACGCATATTGAGCGCCCAAGAGATTTCTCCTGTCAGCCAGAAAGGAGACGATGCCCTCCCAAAGAAGTGATACATATAAATGCAGGCCAAAGACTTAGAAACCAAACTCAATGGAACAGTAATCAAGCACTGATTTCCAGTATCTTCTCAACAACCCTGGTGCTGCCATCCCCATCCCAGTGCAGCTGGGAAGTCCTCCATGCCTAATACAGTGTCCCCATCACCACACGTGCAGCTCAGCCACCAGCACAGACAACTCCAGCACACCCACACATGCTCCCTCAGGTCTGCATGGCAGAGTCATCTTTCTGCTGGTACTACAGGAGAAGGAACCATCACTCACAGTCACACCTATCCCAGACACAGTTTAGTCTTTCACAGCTAAAATTTCTTGCTAGTTTTATGGCCTGGACTCAACACCACAGAGACCAGAGTAACTCCCCCTGCAAGCCAGCAGCAAGAAACACCATCGATTCTGTATCCCTTACACACACACACACAGAGGAAACCACCACTAGAAACAAAGAAGGTTATAAAGATAACTTCAGTCCTAAACAAACTCATGAAATCATTCATTCAGCCCACTTTCCTTCCATACATACTTTGCCCATAAATCACTTCTTCCTGTGATTTTTCCCAAGCACGTTTTCCATTTCTTTTCCTGAAGTGAACAGTCTGTAAACAAGAGACACATAAGTCCAACATAAGTCCAGACCTGGGGGCCCAGTACAAGAAAGATGTAGAACTGTTGGAGAGGGTTCAGAGGAGGCCATGAAGATGATCAGAGAGCTGGAGCACCTGCCCTACAAAGAGAGGCTGAGGGAGCTGGGCATGTTCAGCCTGGAGAAGAGAAGGCTGTGGGGGGACCTCATTGCAGCCTTCCAGTCCCTGAAGGGAGCAGAGAAACAGGAGGGGAATCAGCTTGTTAGAAGGGTAGACAATGGCAGGACAAGGAGGAATGGATTAAAGCTAAAGGAAGGAAGGTTTAAATTGGATATTAGCCCTCGATACGCAACCACCTCCTGTTCCTTCAACGCTCCACAAAGTACTTCAGCTTCCACATGTTTAATTCATAGCAAAAAAAAACCCCAACAAATCACTGCTGCAGAAAGCAGAACACACACAACAAAGAGAGTTTATGGAGCTCCTGTCTTCAGGAAAGGGTCAACGCTCCTAACACAGGATGTTTACGGTCAATAGTTTCAGACTCATTCACAGAATCACAGAACTGTAGGGGTTGGAAGGGACCTTGAGAGATCATCAGGTCCAACCCCCTGCCAAAGCAGTTCCCCAGCTCATATTGCACAGGGAAGCGACCAGATGAGTCTGGAATCTCTCCAGAGAAGGAGACTCCACACCCCCTGGGCAGCCTGTCCCAGGGCTCCCTCACCCTC
This sequence comes from Hypotaenidia okinawae, assembly GCA_027925045.1. Lineage (NCBI taxonomy): Eukaryota > Metazoa > Chordata > Aves > Gruiformes > Rallidae > Hypotaenidia > Hypotaenidia okinawae. The sequence continues at coordinate 7,562,443 of BSDF01000006.1, forward strand.
ACTGGGGAAAAGTTCTTCCCCACGTTGGTGTGGAACTTCCTGTGCTCCAACTTGCAGCCATCACCCCTTGTCCTGTCTCCACAGACACTGAAAAGGGGCTGGCCATCTCCCCCTGCATCCCATACTTCAGACATTTATAAACATTAATAAGGTCCCCCCTTAGTCTTCTCTTCTCCAGGCTGAACAGCCCCAGCTCACTCGGCCTTTCCTCACAGGGGAGATGTTCCAGGCCCTTCATCATCTCCGTAGCCTCCTCTGGACTCTCTCCAGGAGATCCCTGTCTGTTTTATCCCAGGGAGCCCAGAACTGGACACAATACTCCAGGTGGGGCCTGACCAGGGCAGAGCAGAGGGGGAGGATCCCCTCCTGTGACTTGCTGGCCACACTCCTCCTGATGCCCCCCAGGATCCCATTGACTCTCTCAGCCCCCAGGGCACACTGCTGGCTCATGGCCAACCTGTCATCCACCAGGACCCCTAGGTCCTTCTCCACAGAGCTCCTCTCCAGCAGCTCATCCCCCAGCCTGTACTGATACAAACGGTTGTTCCTTCCCAGGTGCCAGACTCTCCACTGGCTTTTGTTGAACCCCATCTGGTTTCTCCCTGCCCAGCTCTCCAGCCTGTCCAGGTCTCTGGATGGCAGCGCAGTGTCCTGCGTGTCATTCACCTCCTCAGATGCGTTTAGCAGAATCCATCTCAGTAAGAGAAATTCAAGTGACACGCGTAGTTTCAGAAATAGCTGAACTACTAGTTCCAGGTACATCTCTACAATTTAAACAAAGGACACAAGAAGCAGACAAACACTTGGGAGGGCGAGCGGCAAGACCGAACAGCAAAGCAACGTTGAAGAGTCACAACACCCCTGGTTGACCATCATTCGTACTCAACCACTATGCTAAACCCTGCTGAAGCTGTAATTCACGTCTTTCAGCGAAAAGACAGCTGGAAAGCTTCTGTGTCCACTCTTTGCTGTGGTGCACCGGCAGCTACGGTACCAGGCAACAGCTGGAGATGAGCTTCACTCTCCTCCCTGCACAGGAACTGGCCTCTGCGTGAAGTCAGGCTGCAATTCCCATCACTGACCAGAAAAGAGGTGTTGCATGAATTGGAGGTGATTGTCTGTCAGGGCTATAAGAATGCAGCTGATGATTTGGACTCTTTTGAGATATATATACACACACACACATATTACAGAAAGAAAAGACTGCAGAGAATTGTTCATGGGGCACTGAACTCTGAAAATGCTCCCCTCTGTCCACAACCCCACCTCTCTTCTTCTGATTGTATCAGTCTGGTTAAGAAAGAACATTACTTCTACCTGCAAACCTTGCCTCTCAAACATCCTTAGAACATCACAGGTTGACACCTGCAATAAAGCACTTTGGAGACAATACTGTGTAAGGATGTGCCTACAAATCGGCCGAAGACAAGGAAGCACTTAAGAATTTAAAGACTGAATTAACACCAGCCACAGGTGAAGACTAAAACCGGCTGCTCAGTGCCTGCCAGCACTTTCTGCTGTTTCTATAGAGGTCACTTCCTACATTTCTCTTGGGTGAGATAAAAATCTATTAGCAACAGAAAGAACCACAGAAATCAGCACAATGTGCTACGGCAGCCAAGCTGACCAAGTAAAGACTTGCACTACATCAGAACCAGAAGGTACCCAGAAACTGCAGAAGTTGTTTTGCTACAAGCACTGCCTAGGAGAAGTCCTGTGCACACTCACACAGTTCAAAAGGGTGACAGCGGCATCCCAATGCATCCAAAAAGCACTGCCACACAATGATGTCACTTCAAAATACTGCCCCCTACAATACATCACATGATGACCAGGGCAACTGGAAGAACCACATGTACCCCAACTACTTGCCTAACAGGTACAGGACAGAAATGTCTGCCAGGAGTTCAAGAAAACTCAGCAGCAGATTTGAGGTCACAAGAACCCAACAGGCTGTCACAGACCCAGCCCAATAGCTTTGGGGAACAGGTCACTGAGAACTGAACCCTGATGTGGCTGGGTTTTCTGACAGATGTTCCACCACAAGACAAAAAGAGCTGGGCAACCCTTGAGCGGGAAGCCAACGCTCCAGCCCCAAGTATCTTGCGCTTTATGCTCTGCCCTGAAGCCTGGCCATACAGCACTTTGTTGTTGTTTTCACCCACCATCCCCAACCTTTTCCACTGGGAAGCCTTCCTGAACCAGCTCTGAGGAAGGAAAGCCCTGGTGCTACCCCTTTCTCCTATTTATACCAACAACACTACTACAACAGTCCAAACATTTTATATATAGCTCTGCAGCTTATTTCCAGGCAGAAGTAACTCAATGCTGGTGTACATATGTTTAGGCCACAGCAATTGGAAAGAATGTCCCATAAACACTGTTAACTCCACTGCTCCCCCGTGCCCAGAACAGGCTCTAACACTGAGGAAATACAAGCCGTGTTAGGAAAAGTAGTAAAAAAATCACCCATCCAGAAGCTAAGCAAGCCACTCACCACCTGCACGGCACTGACAGACCCACCACAGCCCCACAAGATTTATAGCTGGGAGTTACCAGCCAGCTCTGGTGTCTGGCTGCTGAGAGACCACATAAAGGTGACCAGGTGGTATGCCAGCATAAGGGCAGACACAGAGCAACTGCCAGAACACACTTGTATTTTAGACTAATCTGATAAACTTCAGGACCAGACAAACCAAAGGTCTGCAAAGCTCTATTTGCAAACCCTGCTTGTACTGAAAGGATCCGTACTGCTGCCATATTTTAATGACTCCAACTTTAGTCCAATACCCAAAAAGAAACGAGAAAGCCAAGGTACAGAAGCCACAGGCCAACATTCAAAACGTCCTTCCCCCTGCGCTGCGTGCAGGGTCCCCAGGACGCACAGATGACCTGCCCAGGGAAGGCTGACCCAGAGCTAGGCCTAGGTTTTAGCATGACCGCAGGGCAGCCAAACCCCAGGCAGCACCCCACGTGGAGACACAGTATCTGTTAATATTCCCTCTCCCAAAGGAGGCTGATCCTGCTACCACATCTAGACAACTACCAGGTGATAGCTACCATGCCTTTCAGCAGGTTGCCCCCTCTCATGGGTTGCAATGACAGCTCTGCCAATCCTCCCAGAACATGCTAAAACAGCCTTTATATCACATTTCCCTCTGCAACAACTAAATACTGCATAAAAATAAGTGGTTTTTTAAGGAAACAAAACATCTTGCCTTTTCTCATAGAATCACAGAATCACCTGGGTTGGAAGAGACCCTTAAGATCATCGAGTCCAACCACAGCCTAACCCTGACTAGCCCACACCTACATCATGTCCTTCAGCACAACATCCACGGGCCTTTTAAATCCCTCCAGGCATGGTGACTCCACCACCTCCCTGGGCAGCCTCTTCCAGGCCCTGACAGCCCTTTTAGTAAAAAAAATCTTCCTGATATCTGACCTAAATCTCTCCTGGAGCAATTTCAAGCCATTTCCTCTCCTCCTATCACTTGTCACTGGAGAGAAGAGACCAACTTCAACATCTCTGCAAGCGCCCTGCAGGTACTTGTAGAGAGTGATAAGGTCTCCCCTCAGCCTCCTTTTCTCAAGACTAAAAAGCCCCAGCTCCCTCAGCTATTCCCCATAGGACTTTGTTATGTCTGAATCCAATGGCACTGGACTCTACAGACATGAGAAACATAATCAACAGTTCAGAAGTATTTAAAGAGATACCTAATCCTTGTTCGTGTAGCTTAGAAAAGTTAATGACCAGCATCTCACGCCTCTGCAGAGACTGGGGTCTCTTGTCCTGAGGTATAAATAACTTAGCTTTATCCTTGCATAAACCTGTTTGTAACTTCAGGGATGAAACTGTCCTCCTTGAATACAACAGGTCAGCATCTTGCTTCGATCAGAGGAGGCTCCCTCAGGGAGCCTCTAGCTGGGGAGAAAAGGGAAAAACTTTGGGGGTGGTGATGGGGGTAAAAAAGAAAAATGGAATTTCTCTGGTTAACTGTTCATTTGAGGGGATGGAAAACAAGGAAAGAAAAATAGTCTCTGTGCTAGTTAGCAACAAGTGAAGGGAATATGGATTAATGGACAAAGTGCAGCTGAGTGTGTCAAATAACACCATGAAGACAACTGCATGGTATCTGTACACAGCATGCACACACATACAGTTACACACACGCAGTGAATTGCCATACAGACTGAGCTCGCCATCAGGCACTGGGGCACTTCTCTTTCCATCCACTGGGTGAAATGGAACTACACACGCTTACAGAAAATTAAGGACGTGCTTAAGTATCCACAGGAACGCTGCCAGAGTTTCTGTTCAGTTTTCTTTTAAACCCTTCAAGGTCATCCTGACAAAACCTTACCAGAAGAGTTGTGCAGGACTCTGTGTACGTTACAGCTATAACACTATGCCAGGGCACCATGTAAGCCAGGGAAAAGAATGGGATCTAAGTTACTGTACTAACAGGCACACTAAGAAAAGTAACACAGACTCGATCAGAACAGGGTATGATCTTCCTATTAAACACACCAGCAGAGAAATAGAAACATATTTATACCGTCGTCCAACAGGCCCCAGCATTGAAGTATGCTCTACAACACAAAATCCTGCTTGGCAGCTGCTTACAGTACTTTCCTTTCTGGGGATCAGAGAAAAGCATCTGAATTAAATCACAGTAGAGGGTGGGAGGGCAGGACATGGGACAGAACCCAGGCAGCAGACCTGGAAGTAAATCGCTCTTCCAGAGGGATGGCCACAATGTGTAGGCAGCATTCCCTCTGCTGCTCAGAGACAAGACCCCCTGCCTGAACAAGGGAAATCACCGGCTTTGACATTTTATAATGGATTTTCCTTCTAAGCCCTTCCTTCTGCCTTAGCTGCTTCCGCAGCTTACTTAGATCGCTGATGACTTACCATTCTGCCATGTCCTCAGCATGAGAGCTCCCCGACCCAACTAACCTCAAACGTGCTTCAGGCCCATAGCTCCCTTCCCCACAGCCCAGGGCAGGAATACCCACTCCTCTCTGCCTGGAGGATCACAGTACAGTTTTGTAAGGCCTCCTCCCCTCCACAGCCAGGGCTCCTGGCTAAGGCGGGCCAGGTCACTCCTCCCAGTATAACAGGCCCTAACTGCCAGAAAACACTACCAGTAGAAAGGAGTTTCTGCTGCTTGCCAACAAACCTTTAGGCACTAGGTGATGAGTGTTCCCAATTGTTTTAAACCTCTGGAGAGCACTCACAGCAAAACTAAATGCCTTATCACAGCAACAAGCACTTTCATCTTCCCACTGGAACATCACAGGGCTCTCCACAGCAAGCAGTATTTCTCCAACCCCCGGTGACCTCAAAGCTCCCCAGGTGCCCTTTTATTTCAGAAAAGAAAGGGGCAGATTTTCCCCAATGAACAAGACAATTCAGTTCTGTCAGCAGAGATGCAGAGCTTCAAGCTGTCCAGCGTATCTCATACAACCATACCCTTTATCACAGAGAAGAGTGTTATTATAGGGCAGCCTGGTGCTCTCTTCCAGCCTCGCTGGTCAGCCTGGCACTTTGGTCACCAGAGCTCCACCACAGAGGACCAGTTTGTCTGAAAACACAGGCTACGAGCATATTATACAGGGTTTATCTAGACTGGAAGCTTGGTTTGTCTGGTTTTTTCCAAAACCTGTGCTTAGATTAACCGGCACAGGCTTACCCCAGGCCGCAGTCCCCGGGGAGAGCATGGGGAGAGCATGGGGAGAGAGGTGGCCAAGGAACCCTCCCAGCCGCGGCCGCTGCCAGGGGTTAAATATAGCGCCGCGCACATAGCGCGCCAAGGCCGCCGAGGGCGGGGCCAGGCGCACACACCCTCGAAATGCCACGCCCCCATTGGCTGGGCGGTGTCTCCATGGAGACGGGCGACCGTAACACGCGCAGAGCCGGCCCGGCCAGAGCCCGGCCCACCGGGGAGGCAGGCGGGTGAGGGGCCCGGCCGGGCTCCGGGGCCGCGGCGGGGCACGGGCTGCCGGGGGAGAAGCGGGGGCAGAGGGTGCAGGCCCACTCCGCGAAGCTTGCGAGCACACAGCGAGCGGGCAGGCCAGGCCGCGCACCCGCAGCCTTGGTGCTGCCTGCGCTCCAGCACGGCCACTTCAGACTCAGACACTCCTGGGCCAGAGACGTTCATTCCAAGGACCGGGAGCAGCTCTGATGCACAGCAGAGACAGACCAGGTGCTGCATCTTCTCCCCCACCACCACGCTGTGCTTTCCAGCAATGGCTCCATCAAAAAAGATAAGTATTTCTCCTGGGTCTCAGCTACCAAAAAGCTTATCTGCGGCCCCACTATAGAAAGCAGGCCAAGAGTTTTGCCAAAAAAACCCCTATAAGCCACCCACCGCAAGAGCAAGGAGGGAAACCTGGCCAAAAGCATGGCCAGAGCAGGCGGCAGTGAGGAAGCTGAAGGAAGACACTTCTAGCACCCTACCCTCACCCTCCTCCCGTCTGTCATTGGCACTGCTGACTGCGCCTAACATAGTCTCAGCAGCTTAGCTCGGGAAGCCTGCAGAGCCATGCAGCGCAAACTGTGGATTATCAGCACGGAAGATTATCCTCCTGGTGCAGGAGAAGGAGGAAGCCCAATTCCAGCCTCAAGAAGCGTCTCAGGCTTTTAGAAACGACTGAAGCATTGAGGCCCGCCACACACTCATCAGGAATACTTGTTAGTGCATTTCACAGAATGGCATGGGTTGGAAGGGACACCAAGGATCACACAGTTCCAACCCCCTGCCACAGGCAGGGACACCAACCTCCAGGCCTGGAGCTACACAAGCTTGCCCAGGGCCCCATCCAACCTGGCCTTGAACACCTCCAGGGACAGGGCATCCACCACCTCTCTGGGCAGCCTGTTCCAGCACCTCACTACTCCCTCTGTGAAAAACTTCCCCCTAATATCTAATCTGAACCTTCCTTCCTTTAGCTTTAAAGGAGCGCTTTTATGTCATGCTGTCCCCATTCCCCTCCACCACTGCTCCTACGGTAGGGTGCAGCACAGATTCTGGGCAAAGACCCCCAAGATAGCCCTCACAGTTGGGCAAGACACACAGAGCCGTTTCTGAAGGCTGCCCAGCCGTGATTCAATCCAAAAAGAACCAGGGGGGTTGGGACCAGATTGGTTTAAACAAAAGAAGCCGATGCCAAATTTGTCAGTTCCAGTTTACAGTCAGCAATGCTCTTGGACCCAGCTGCTCAAAAAGGATGACACCCTAAAGCAGATTCAAAACAACTGTGCTTAGGACCACTATATCTAGTTCAAAACTGGGAGATAAGCCAAACACAAGGCGTTACGCAGCTGTTTTAAAGCCCTGGATGCTGGGACACTTTGCAGTAAGTGGATAAGCATCCTGTCTGGTTTATATTGAGGGAGAAAAAGAGGCTCAGAGACAGTCTGAAGAGCAGAGCACAAACCCCAAAACCATTAATTGCATGTAAAAAGAAAATACACTGCTCTGTTTCAAGGTTCAGTCTACTGTTACACATTCCAGCAGCATGGAAGCGTTGGGTCGGAGTGTCAGAAGCATCACCTTAGCCCAGAGAAAGCTGTAACAAAAAATACACTGAAATTGATGCAACATAACTGGCAAAAAGAAGTCCTTTTACTGGTATAGCCTGTTTCTATGAGGAACAGGATCACTGAAGAGACTCTTGATGCTGTGTCACCATTAAGACAGCTTCTTATAGAATCACAGACTGGTCTGGGTTGGAAGGGACCCCAAGGATCACACAGTTCCAACCTCCCTGACACAGGCAGGGACACCAACCTCCAGGCCTGGAGCTACACAAGGCTGCCCAGGGCCCCATCCAACCTGGCCTTGAACACCTCCAGGGACGGGGTATCCACCCCCTCTCTGGGCAGCCTGTTCCAGCCCCTCACCACTCTCTCTGTAAAGAACTTCCCCCTAATATCAAATTTAAACCTTTCTTCCTTTAGCTTTAATCCATCCCCCCTTGTCCTGCCATTGTCTGCCCTTTTAAAAAGTTGGTTCCCCTTCTACTTCTTGCAGAAGCTCAGCTTGCAAACTGCTTCTAGCTCAGCTAAGTGCTTGGCCAAGTACACCCTTACACTCATGCCCACTCTAGATACCTTCAACAACATCCACATCCTCTATGGTCCAGGTCACGGTCTCACAGCACGGTCATTGCTGAAGCACAGAGCATCCCAAGTTCTGAGTGCCAAGAGCAGTCACCAAAGGAGGAGGCACATCTTGCACACACTCCTTTCACGCCCAGTCCCATCCAATATATTCAATATCCAGCAACTCCAGCATTGAGATGGTGTTAGGGACTGTGTAATGAACTCGGGCTCCTTTGGTGCCAAGTCCTGGGCTGAGCAATGGTGCTTTGGGTTGGGTTTTTTTTTCCAAATGAAAGCATCCCTAGTACAAACAAGACTTCAAAGGCAAGCAGCCCCTTCAGTGCTACTCAAAGGTGAGCAACCAATTTCAAAGCCCTTGGGAGAGCTCAAAGGCTACCACTGCTAAGCACAGTAGACATAGCTAACACTTCAGTACTGGCACTTCAAACAACAACTGCCCTACGCTGGGCCCGCCTGTCGACGGGGAAGGGTTTTTGAACAGGCAGCACTGTTTCTCCCACTGCCTACTTGGATGAAAAACAGGAGCAGAGAGCTTTAGATGTCTGTATCCCTGAATCCATTGACACTGCTGCAAGGTTCCTTTCTCCTTCTTTCACAAACTCCTCCATCTGCCTGCTCCCAGGACATTTGTTAATGTTGTGACTCTTTCCAACTACACCAGCTCAAATAATCCACTTTCTTCCAGAGAAAGGAGTCTGTCTGGATCCACCAGGATGCAGGAAATTTCAACCTAACTATGCAAAGTGTTTGGGAGGTGCATAAATTAAAGAACCATCGCTGTAAGGAAGGAAAATCATTGTTCAAATTCCACCAGGTAAGAAATCTCAGTTGTTAAACCACATTAGCCTTCTTGACCAACTATGAATTTTAATACTGTATTTGGGAGAACAAGCAGGACCAGCCTTTGTTGCTATTGACTTGGAAACCCTGAATACACCAGCAGGTCACAGACTTTTCTACAGTACTATATTCAATCAGAGTTTCTCCACAGTAACTAACAACAGTACTGGTCTCCTGGGACACTAGAAAAATTACAAGGCATACTGGGGTTTCCACAGCTCTAATTCATACAGTGCTTAATCTGCCTGAGCCTGTTGGAAAGTCACCATCACCAGAGCTACCGAAATCATTAGTGACAATGGAACCAAGTCAGCATTTACAACAACAACGTCTGGAGACCTTTAAGCAAATAATCCTAAAGGAGCACACAGTCCTTTCATGGGAGAGGTGAGAAGCACCCCTGGCAATCTGCAAGAGGCTGGACTTCGTGGATAAAGCTAAGATTCAGCCTCAGAGGATCAGGATTCAATTTCTAGGTCTGCCTCAGACTTCCTGTGGGAGTCTGGAGCCATGTCTGTGTAGGAAAAATGTGTCCCATTCCCCCCACACCTTTTTTTTCGAAGCCTGAAGCTCCACCAGGCTGGGTCTGTCCAACACTCATCAAAGCAAGGTAGAGATGGGATGCTCCTGCAGTCTGTGGTCATACAGATAGTAGCAGAGACTCACCTCTTGCACTCATATTTTTGAAGCCAGATCACACGGCACAGACCCACGGTGGGTTACAACAGCCGCAGGCCTCAGCTGTATTTTCCCCACACCAGGCAGACAGGCTCAGAAAGGAAACAGCAGGAGGCTTTCCTCAACTGCAGTAGCCACCCTTTGATGCACACAGCCTCAGCAGAGCCCACCAGGTTTCAGGCACAGGGACCAGCCCACATCTGGGAGCTGGAAACCAGAGCAGAGAGCATGCCACAACCATGCTACACACTTACAGGAGCTCTCAAAACTTCCAGCTCTATGGAGGCAGCAGGTGCAGCAGGCACAGACAGAAGCCTGAAGTGACTGAAACTGGGCTTGGTGATAGTTAATTGTTCAGACCACAGCTGGGATCGCTTGGCACTAATATCAGAGCTCCATTTTGCTAAGCACTACCCCCTGCCCCAATATCAAGACAAGAGACCTTCTCAAAAAGCCAAAGGCTAACTAGCACGTGGTGTTTGCTTCTACTCGGGCAGGGAGGCTTGTACCAAGGCTAATCAAGTAACTTCTTCCTAAGACCTGATAAACAGGAAACAAAATATCTACTCAGATTTGCCAGACCAACAAAATGCTGACCACCACTTTCTCAGCTGGAAATGGAGGTGACACCCTGCAGCTGCTTTCCACTAGACACAAAGGAGAGTCAAATAATACACAAATAACAACACACCTGCAGACTCTCAATGATACAAAAGCAGGTAGTGGTCCAACCTGGCCTGACTCCCAACCATCACTTCAACTGTTCTGCCAACCATCACTGACTCCTGACCCTCAACCATCACTTCAACTTCTGATGCACCACAGGTAGTATCAAGCACACAGCTAGTGAAACAGATGGTACACTTTGGGGGAGATCTCTTTCCACTGTGTCTGTGGATGCCTTTCTCCACCAGCCCTCCCTTCACCACAGTGAACAACAGCTCTAACTAGCAAGCAGCAAATGTACCACCTGCAACACTGACCAGCCCTGACCTCTGCCACCTTACCATCTCACGCAGGTCTCTGGCAAAACACTACATGTTTCACAGTCCCCTGTAGAAAAAATAGCCCCCAAGCAAGAGGGGGTTGTCAGTATACATGTGCATGGCTTATCCAGCACAGCGGGCACAGAGTAAAACCTGCTTATGAGTCTCTCCAGCCAGGTTAACTAAGTCCCACGTGCCTCCTCAGAATACCCAGCACATCTGAAGGAGGTGAAGAATAACATGCAAGGCAGGACTTCAGCAGCTGTAAAAGACCATCCAAGTAAGCAGCACATGACCACCCATTTAAACCCGCTAGGCAATCAACCTGGTTTGAGTTATTCTTGCTGACTGCAGCCCAGCTGTTAGCACATCATCACTCTCCCCTTCTGCCCCCACTATGGAGAGGTCCTCCTGCTATCTTTCACAGTAGAAACAGGCGATTATTCAGGGGTGGATAGAAAGGTGGATCTTTCTAGCAATCCTGTCTCTACAGGAGAGACAGGATCTGAGATTGTCAAGAAGGATCGCATTGGTTCACAGATCCAGCTGCAGGCTACAAAATCAAACACGCTGAGTTACTCTACAGTTTTATAACCACCACACTTGCAAGAAGCAAAGCCAACCAGTGCTGCAGTCCACCAGCAGAAAACCTTTGGCTTTGATATGCCCTTTGGCTCTAAGTCACATTTAACACTCACATGCGCCTCCAGTTCAGGCCAGGAGCGCCAGCCAGATCACCCTGTGATTTCTGGACAAGGCATAACATTCATAGAGCAAAGAACCAAGCATGAAAAACCCATGTGTGAAACTGTTAACAAACACTGGGTCATCTTGAGCATTTGAGGATGGAGTAGAGGACCAGAGCAGCCCAGTAAGGAAGGATTCAGCCTCTGAGCTACGACACTCAGCTGTTCCACAGACATGTCACTGAAACAAAGGTGTGGCTACAAAGAAGCTAACCAGGCTCTGTCCTCTGCTTTAGGGGACACTGTTATAAGCCTGACCAGCCAGAGACAGACACAAAATCCCTTCTATCTCTAGATAGCAGCCCCTAAGCTGTTGAAGCAATTGGACATGCTTAGACTGAGCAGCACAGAGCTGAGAGACATCCCTAACTATCAACCAAGCAACATTCATGGATGCTGAACAGGCACAGCAGCTGAAGGCCAGACCAGGGTTAGATACATCCTCTCAACAGTGTCACTGGCCGCACTGGTCACAGAGCTGGTGGGCAGAGCACTGCTCAAATTCCAGTGGAGTAGAGATGAGGAACATGGCAATAGTACACCAAAACAGTCCCTCAAAAGCACGGTCATTATGTGAAAGACTCTGGTGGGTTGATGCTGGCTGGAGACCAGGTGCCCACCAAAGCTGCTCTGTCACTGTCCTCCTCAGCTGGGCAGGGAAGAGAAATACAACGAAAGGGTCAAGATAAGGACAGGGAGAGATCACTCATCAATTACTGTCAGGGGCAAAACAGACTCAAGTAGGGGAAATTAATCTATTACCAATGAAATCAGTATGAGAAATAAAACGAAATCTTAAAAACACCTTCCTTTCACCCCTCCCTTCTTCCTGGGCTCAATTTCACTCCCAATTTCTCTACCTACTCTCCGCCAGCAGCACAGGGGAATGGAGGTTGGGGTCAGTTTGTCATGCGTTGTCTGCCACTCCTTCCTCCTCCTCCTCATGGGGAGGACTCCTCACACTCCTCCCCTGCTCCAGCATGGGGTCCCTCTCACAGGACAGAGTCCTTCATGACCTTCTCCAATGTGAGCCCTTCCCACAGTCTGCAGTTCCTCACAAATATCTCCAGCATGGGGCTCTTCCACAGGGTGTAGACCTTCAGGACCAGACTGCTCTAGCATTGGCCCCTCATGAGGTCACAAGTCCTGCCAGCAAATCTGCTCCAGCATGGGCTCCTCTCTCCATGGACATGGGGAAAATTTCTAGCAGCTTCTCATAGAAGCCATCTCTGTACCCCTTCCACTACCAAAAATATTGCTATGCAAACTCACTACAAAGACCCCCCCAAATCCTGCCAAAAATTTATGACAGCATCAGACAGGCTGCTCTCTACCTTTATCCACACAGGCAGGCTGCTCGGCCCCGCATCCAGCTCCCGGGGAAATGCTGTCCACGAGGAACCCAGCAAGCTCTGCTGCTGCAGAACCAAGTTTTTCTCAAAGACTTACAAAGGATCCCACTCTGCAACAAGTCTCAGCTGCACCTTAAATGATTTAATAAGAGGTGATGATTTTTGAAGCATTTATATCAGTGAATCTAAACTTCTATATGTTTTGGTTCCGTTCCAGTTCAGGTTCAGCAGTTCCCCACTGATCTGGTTAGGGCCAGTAGCACTCTGAACTGACTCATGTTGGGAGCTGCAATAGTTTCAAACAAAAAAGACTGTGTTCTGAAGGCAGGAACCTACAGCCAGGCCAGAAACACTACTGCACTCTCCTGTGTCCAGTAGAGCTTGTGGTCCTAGCTGAGCCCTGCAATTTCTCAGGGGACTGAGGAGCTGGAGGACTGTGCTGGGAATGTGAGGGGCATGATGGGTCTCAAGCTTCCATGCCTCTGGTTCCCTCTTAAATCTGTGCCTACTCACCAGCAGGAGAGAGACAGCACACATGTTCCTGCTGCCAGAACCAGGAACTTCCCATCAGGCTGCTGAGATCCCACAGGCTGGCACTAAGAACAGACCTCACCAAAGGAGGACAGGAAACCCTGTCCCACTAAGAGCAACTTAGTCAGGGCGCACTGTCACAACAAAAGCTCTCAAAAAGGTTTTCCAGGGCCACCCAGTCCAACATGGAGGGGGAACGGGCACTCCAGCTGCGCGAGTTTGCACGACACATGGTAGAGAGGAGACCACAACACATCAGTCCCCATACTGAATGGCTTCCTGCTGGGGAACGTCGGGTTTTACTCAGAGCGCTCTTTTAAACCAGCAACTTGAAATATTTCTGGCTTAGAAAAAACAAGAGTGATCAAAGAAACAAGCAGTACATTCCAAATGTGTTTCTTTGACTTGCTGACTTACTGTTTGAGGGAAAAGCCTGCAGCGGGTTTTGTAGCAATTTGTTTCTACGCTGACATTCGTAATCTGCTTTGACTGAGGATACCCACACGCACCCCCTGGAACAGGCACAGCTACATCAGTTGATAAGCTTGTCTCTTGTAAATAGAAGCATCTAAAAAGATGATAAATCTAAAGAAGCATCTAAAAAGATACTTCTTTTTACAAGAGTTGAGTTTAACAACATGAACAGCCAATGGAGGAACCATACCTGCTCAGGTTCCTTACTCCTCTGAGCAGAGAGAGACCTGTGTAGCCAAGTTCCAGGGTACTACAGTAGCCAGGGCATCTCAGCAACTCTCAGATGGCTCTACCCTCAGCTTCAGGTGATTGTCCCTCTCTACTCTGCCCTCAGGAGGCCCCAGCTGGAGTCCTGTGTCCAGAGCTGAGGCCCCAATACAAGAAAGATGGGGAACTGTTGGAGAAGGTTCAGAGGAGGCCATAAAGATGATCAGAGGGCTGGAGCAGCTCCCCTATAAAGAGAGGCTGAGGGAGCTGGGCTTGTTCAGCCTGGAGAAGAGAAGGCTGCAAGGGGACCTCATTGCAGTCTTCCAGTCCCTGAAGGGAGCAGAGAAACAGGAGGGGAATCAACTTTTTAAAAGGGTAGACAATGGCAGGACAAGGGGGAATGGATTGAAGCTAAAGGAAGGAAGGTTCAGATTAGATATGAGGGGGAAGTTCTTTACAGAGAGAGTGGTGAGGGGCTGGAACAGGCTGCCCAGAGAGGTGGTGGATGCCCCGTCCCTGGAGGTGTTCAAGGCCAGGTTGGATGGGGCCCTGGGCAGCCTTGTGTAGATCCGGCCTGAGGTTGGTGTCCCTGCCTGTGGGTTGGAACTGTGTGATCCTTGGGGTCCCTTCCAACCCATGCCATTCTATGACTCCCCATTGTCCCACTCCTGATGCTCATTCAGGGCGATGAATGCTGCTTCAAAGGCACTCCGTGTCTTCGCCAGGATCACGAGCGCGGTGACCAGATGCACAGCTGGCTTTCTGGAGTAATCCTCTAGAAATTGAACACAGGCCAAACAACTTATCTGAGGAAATTTTAGCTTCCAGCTGCCAGACTGACATGTTAAAATCCCAATGATCAACAGGCCCAGGCTTAAGTCACTGTAAGCCTGCATCAGTTCAACAGAACAAACCCCAGAGCTCTGGAAGGGACAGGAAAAGTGGATTCACCAAGCCACGAACAGCAGAGGACAAATGGGGGGGGGGGCAAGTCTGAAAACACAGAGCTGGTCACACAGCAACAAAAAAAATAATCACGACTTTCCACAAAACAAAAGTTGTTTTCAAAAAAAGCAGCAACAAAACCAAACACTACATGCAATTTGTCAACAAGCTTTACTTAAAGAGCTCCTGTTCTTTCCCCTTTATTTATTTATTAAATATCCCTAATTATGTATTGGTTCCTTGGTTTTACTCCTGCAGAGATCTCCTGGGGCTGCAGAGTAAAACCATGCATTAATTATAAGCAAGAAATAAGTCCTAATAAAAGTCACAAAACAAGTTCTCTCTTGTGCAGCTCCTGAGTAACACACTGTGTGTCCTTCGCAGCCCTCATGCAAAATATCTGCGCTTCTCCACACTCCCTCTCCCAGAGCAATGCACAAACAGGTCTCTGCAGGGCCAGCCTCCCACAGCCTGCCCAGGCTCACTGCACTGCAATGAAGGGAGCCAATTTTCACAGGGTTTCTTCTTCAGCATGACAAACTGCCCAAGGGATCTGTCCCTCCCCACCGAGGCAACCTGGCAGGCCTCACACCACCAAAAGGTTGCTTAGGAAAGAGCTTGGGACACCAGGGACACTTCCCACTGGAGGGGAGGGGGAAACTAAATCACAGCTCCTGGAGGTTGAGACAGTGCCACTGCGGGTGTTTCTCCATCTTGAATCGAGCACCTGTCTGCAGTAAAAGCTTGAGGGACTCAGAGAAACCACAGAGCTGTTGAGGACCTGCTCTTCACCTACAACTACTCGTACAAAGCACAGTATCACATTTCAGGCACTCATCTAGGACAACAGTACAGCTCCATCCTATGTAACCAGGAGGTGTTCAGCAGAGATGACCAACCAAAGCTACCAGCTTCACAGGCGCTCCCATACTTCCACGCAGCTAGTGTCACGTGCATCACTTGGAGCAGTAATTTCTCAGAACGTCCAAGAGACAAAGATGCCTGAAAAAACCCTCCCCACAGGTCAGCAAAGGTCCTTCAGAAGCGACGTGTGCAGTGCTTGATTTCAGTCCCAAGGGCTTTGCACTCACACCCATGAGCAGACTGAGAGGATCTGTTTCCTGCTATTTTTGAAAAACAGAGCGGCTCCTCACCTTGGAAGGCAAAGCAGCACACCCATAACCAAGGGAGCATCTCCACAGACATATCCAATATATGTAGAATCTTTGGGAAGGGGCTCACTCCTTTTTGCTTTGCCCACTCCAGCTGTCCCGCTGAAGGCAGGCCATAACTCATTTGAGGGAAAGCCAGAGCAGATCACTTTAGGAGACCAACACCAGCACCAAACTCCTCATCACAACAAATTCATTCTACAAGGAAACTCCCAAGCAGTTCCTTTGCATCTCACTGATTAACTGCTCTTAGTAATAAGATACACAAAATCCAACCTTCAAGCCCTAATTTGATGGTGTGGAATAAATCCATGATTTAGCCAGGGGATTAGACAGCCCACTGGGAGACAGCAGAAGGCGTGAGCAAGGGGGAAAAAAAAACAAACCCAAACAAAATGGGTACCAGAGAAGACCCAGGATGTGTAGCAGCAGATCCCAGCTCTGGAAAGGAGTATGCAGACCTTAGCACCCATTCACAGAGCCAGAATCCAGTGCCCACCATACACAGTGGTACAGGTGGTTCTTGGCTCCTCCTGCGGAGGTCTCTACAGAACACAGACCAACCAGCTGCTCTTCAGCAACAGCCACACAGCACGTTTCACTGGCAGCGGCCACGCTGCATGAAGCGCAGCGCGTGCATGCACACGCATGCATCGAGGTCACCCACAAACACCCAGCACTCTCCTCTAGACAACTCTGAGGAAGCCAAGCAGGTTTTTCTTTCTCGGCAAGAGAAGAATATTGTGGTCCTTGCTACTAAACAGCCATCTCAGGAGACCTCTAACCTGAACCAGAGTTCTGAGAACAGGATCTCATGCTGGGGACAGGCCATTTAGGTAAAGAGTCCTTTACTTCTTCTGAAGTTTTACACACTCTTTTCCACTCTAAGAGACAAGTTTTGAAGCACTACAGTTTTGTGACAACAAATGTACTCTGCAGTCATGGATTACAAGCATTTCTTATTTATTAGTGAGTCTCCACAAGGTGGGAGGCATTAAGCTTTCTATTTAGGGAGCTATGCAAAGGCTGAGTGATTTGCCCAGGGCTACAAGTGAATCAGTGGCAGGGACGCAAAGAGGTGCCCTGACTCAGAGGCACCTGCTGTCAGCACAAGGCAAGGCCACACAGGTCCTGTTCTCCTTGCAGCTGAGTTAAAGTCATCCTCCTCTCCTCATGACACCAATCAATTCCCAGTGACTGTCTGTTAGGAATTCTCCACAGCACCAAGAATGACGGATTTTTCAGGTAGAAGCAATTATACTCCACACAAGACCTCCCCAAGGGAAGAGGGGCTGAGGCACACACAGGTGGTACACAGCGGAAAGCACACCCAGACCTGTAGAACATCTGAACAGTTACCTCCAACATACATCTCACATCCTCCACCTTTCAGACCACCCTTCCCTTCTCCACACATTCACAGAACACTCCTTTGTGGGGCTGAGAGCAATCGCTTCCACAGAACAACAGGCCTTTGCGTATCATTAGCTGCCAGTAATGCAGGTTAGCAGTTGGAAACATGAAGGGAGAGACAGCGTTATATGCCTCCCATCAGTCATCTGTAACAACTCCACACACTGCAGTGTGGGAAATCCCAAAAGCATTCCGATACAGACTAGGTACATACCACCGAAGCAAAAAGGGCGTGTTTCAGAAGAGAGATCAGGGCTTTAGCAAGGATCTGCAGCACACTAAAGATCCCAACTAAAAGACACGGCTACAGTCACAGGTCAGTTGCTCTGCATCACTTTACAGTTACACCAGGTCTCCCAATGCAGTGCTGTTAGCACAGACGGGACCTCAGGCAACAAAGTTAAAGCAGGCCGGCCGCAGTGCACAGCACTCACCTTGTTGCCTATATCTTCCCGCTTGTTCCCAGGCTTGCTTCTCCTCAGCTTGATGGAAGGGGAGCGAAGTAGATTTTTGATCCGACTTGTTATCGTAGACCCTTCGACCGACATCATCTCCAGGTGTCAAGAGGGTTATTCACCCCGCACACAAACCGTGCCTGGGGAACCAACCCAGGTTTGAGGCAGAAATACCGACGTGCTAAGCTTTGCTTACACTCGTTCACATATCTCTCAGCGATTCTGCTTGGGAACTCCGCTCCTGTTACACTGCAAAGCTATTCACAGAGGCTGGCAGACTTTCCTTTTGCAGATTCCAGAGGATCAAATCAGCAGTAATCTAAACTGAAAGATGCACCCGTGGGTCAATACAACATTCACAATAAATTCTAGTCTCATTCTTCGCAAGAAATACCAAATGCAAGAATCTGTGATAAGGATGGGTGCCGCGTTGCATATTCTCAGAGGCTTCCACAAAAACTATCATCCTTTTAGTATCAATCAGGACATTTTAACCCATTTCTAGATCCAGAACGTGTCTGTCTTACACTTCAGTATCGTCTTACAGCAAAGACAACCATTCCCACCGTTGGACTCCATTAGCAGGGCCCATCCAGCCCCTCGCTTTTGTACCACACGTCCATTTCACCTTGGGCTTGGCAGTCTGGGAAGCACAACGCTGTACCGGGTTGGTTATTAAACGCCAAGTCGCGGAAGCACACTGAGAATAAACACGAGGGAGTTTCTAACTCTCACAAATTCAATGCATAGCGAGTGGCACCTAGCAATGAAGGCACGTAATGCTTCACATCCCGCCCCCCCTTCGCCACCGCCTATTCCTAGAGGGGATCGAGGAGGAACCGTAACTGCTGCCAACCGTTACAGACGCCCGGCCCAAGCCCCCACCGTTCCCGAAGCGACAGAGGCGGCCGGAGGCAAGAGGGAGGGAGAGAGGCATCCAGTCAAAGCCTGCAGCAAATCGTCCTCCCGGCTTCCGCGCGAAACGGGGGCGGGGGGAAGAGGGAGCGAGCGAGAAAGGGAGAAGGGGAAAGAGAAGAGAGAGAAACGTCCGAGTCAGCACAACCGCCAGCCCCTCTTCCTGAGGCGGCGGCAGCGCTGCGGGCTGGCGGGCCTTTCTTCCCCCAACCCCTCACCCCAGTCCAACCCGCCGGGTCAAACCTCTCCTACCTGGTGCTCAGGAGCGGCTCTGCCGGGGAGGCCGGCGACCACGGCGCCCCGCAGCGCCTGCCCATGCAGCCGGCCTCCCCCGAGGAGGGGCTGCGGCGCGGGCCGCCTCCGCGGGCGGGGCAGGGGCCGTTCCCTCGGAGGTGGCGGCGAGGGGGCGGCCCGCTCCTGAGCCTCAGGCCTCGGGCCAAAGGTGGGGTTCGAGGGCGGTTGTGGCGGCCGCCCGCCGAGCCCCGCGCCGGCCGCGAGAGCCCAGGGCCCAGCGTTCGCCCAGCCGCCCCCTCCCCGGCGGCCGCAACGCCGCCCGCATCCCCGCGCCGGCCGCTCGGCCGCGCTACGGCGGCCCGCACGGGTCAAACCGCGGCGCGAAGCTGGGGGGGTGGGGGGTGGCGGAGGAGTCTGAGGCGGCGCGGTGTATCTGGCGGAGGGATCGCGGCTCGGGGGGTTGTGAGGTGACAGTCTGGTCACTTTCTGGCCTCTCTAACGGGCGGAGGCCAGGGACACGTGGGGTTGCTGTGCCCAGCCGCCCCCCGCCGGGGCACTCGGCTGTGTGCCTCCGCCCCCGTCCCCGTGCCTGCGGGCGATTTGCTGTGGCCTGCTCTGCTTCACGCGGGTGATCAGAGAATCACGGAATCACTGGGTTGGAAAAGACCTTTGAGATCATCGAATCCAACCGTTCCTGTCCTGTGCTAAACCTGACCTGCCCTGGGGCAGCTTCCTGCCATTTCCCCTTGTCCCAACTCCTGTCCCCTGGCTGAAGAGACCATCGCCCACCTCTCTGCACCCTCCCTTCAGGTAGTTGTAGGCAGTGATAAAGTCTCCCCTCAGCCTCTTCTTCTCCAGACTAAACAACCCTGGGTAGCTCTGATCCTGCCTGTGCTGCCAGGACCACCCTGCATGGGGGGCGGTGGGCCTGTGTGTCCCTGCTGCACTGTGTTGGGAGCGGGGGCTGAGGGTGTCAGACTGTACCTGGGTGCTGTGGGACAGCTGGGGTGGCCCTACCCACATAGGATTGTGGTGACACCCACCAGGTCTCTGTGCCTTCTGCAGTGCTCGGGGTGCTTCTGGAAAGATGCGGGTCTTGTGCTTCACTGTGGAGGTGAAAAAGTTGTTGAGCGACCTCCTTACCTCAGGGTAGCCAGACTTGGATGATACCTTCTAACACATACCTGGTGTTTGGAGAGCTGAGCTGGGCATTACAGGATGACCATGGGACTCCACCGCAACTGGCAGGCTCCTGCCTAGGAAGATATCCTAGAACTCCTTCTCCCCTCAGCTCTCCAGAGATTTTTCTAGGAGTCTGGCAGCCCACTATCACATCAAGATGCAGGGATGGAGGCCATGGAATCAGAAACATGGATGCTTATGTGTTGGCTTGTAGCAGGTGATGGCCTAGAAGCAAACATAGAATCATTTAGGTTGGGAAAGACCTTTAAGATCAAGTCCAACCCTAACCCTACTGCCTGCCTCATGTTTTAGCTTGACATAGAGAAAATTGAACAGTCACATGGTGTAGATGAAATCATGCACATTTTTGCCATTTCTGATTAAATATTTAAGAATTTTATAATCACACAACAAAAGACACACCAGGCCAGCAAGAAGGTTTTACCCCGGAGCTGCATAATAGCTGTTCCCTATGGAAGAATTCAGAAGCCCCTACGCTAATTCTTGCACTTCCCAAGTGGGGACTGACAGCATCCCTAGCACGCTGTGGCAGGCACTAACCATGCGAGAGGAGGTGGGGAGGCAGATTTCACTGAGCTTGAGTTTCTATCAGAGGGTGAAGGTTTAGGATGTAGTCTTTGAGTTCAAAGAGATTGTGCGTTTCCACACTGGCCTAATATCTCCACACCAAAGCCCTAAAGGGATGAAAGAATACCCACATTTCTTAGGGTGGGAAAGTCCTGCTAGCACCCCCTTACTGAACAAGCTTTGATGTTTATTGCAATCTGTCCTCTTGTCCTTGGAGCATCTTTCTGACTCCTTATTCCCAGTGTGGGTGCACTCCCCATCTTTGGGTGACTGTCCCACCTTCGGTGACTAACACAAACACAGAATAATCACAGGAATTGTAGGTGATCATTCCAAAAACACAGCCCATGAAAATTTGCTGAAGCTCAGGCACAGATTTACCATGACAGAAGATCCACGTGGGCCATGGCCTTCCCCTTAGCCATGCGAGTTGTGACCACCATCCCTCAGGCTGGCAACTATGAGAACCTGCACCACCTGAATTTCCAGAAAAGGTTATTTGCATTCAAACTGGGGATCGGAGCAGGCACAAGGCTTGCAGGATTAGGATCTTAAAGCTTGACTGGTCAGAAACCTGCATGTATTGAGGAGAACACCCAGAGGCATAACATAACACAGGACATCTTTGTACTCTCTATCAGCACCGGTCATGCCATAATAACCCGCAGGAGGCGAGTTTAAAATGCCAGCTCCTAACCTTTGTTAGGCTTTAGTTTTGATACACGGGCGCCATAGAGAAATCCATACGTGTTGCAATGTTGAAAAGTCACAGGGCTCCAGAAACCAGGGCTTTCAGAGAGTGTCACAGGGCTCCAGGAACCAGGGCTTCTGGAGGGAGTCACAGCGCTCCAGCAACCATGGCTTTCAGAGAGATCCCAAATATTGTGAGATTTACAATAAAACTGCAAGAGGTGGTAATTTGCAATTATTTTAAAAATAAAAGTAACTGAAGTCTGTGGGAGCTAAGAGTGTAAGTGGCACAGCTTTTAGGCCCATAACCCAAGGGTAGCAGATAAGGAAAGGATTCTTCCAGAAAATGTGAATGTTGTCTGTTCCTACCGACTCTATTGTCCCATTGCTGCATAACAGTGTCCTGTTGCTAAGGGTGAGGAGAAAATCATGAAGAAAACCAGAGCTGCTGCTGCAAAACCAAAATCCCAGCTCTGTGAAAATTTATCCGTGTGCTTAGCTTTATCCAGGCTGGGATCAATTCTAGCGTGTGGAACTACTCACGCTGGACATGGAGTTAGAAACGTTTAGCAGCCTGGGTAGGACTGGGATCTGGCATCACACAGCAGAAACACCAACACCACCAACAAAGAAGTGGCTGGTTATTTCTTACATTTCTGTTGTTCCACAGAGAAATATCTGAGTCATCACATTTGGGAGAAAGCATGCAGGCATTGGAAAAGAACTGAGGGGTGTCTTTACCCCATGCAGCACTACAGGCTTGGGGGAGACTAGCTGGAGAGCTGTCAGGCAGAGAAGGACCTGGGGGTGTTGTTGCCAACTGAGTATGAGCCAGCAGTGTGCCCAGGTGGCCAGAAAAGCCAATGGCATCCTGGCTTGTATCAGAAGTAGTGTGGCCAGTAGGTCTGGGGAGGGGATTGTGCCCCTGTACTTGGCATTGGTGAGGCTGCACCTCAAGTGCTGGGTCCAGTTCTGGACTCCTCACCATAAGAAGGACACTGAGGTCCTGGAGCGAGTCCAGAGAAGGGCAACCAGGCTGGGGAAGGGGCTAGAGGGCAAATCCTTTGAGGAGCAGCTGAGGGAGCTGGGGGTGTTCAGCCTGGAGAAGAGGAGGCTGAGGGGAGACCTTATCACCACCTACAACTACCTGACAGGAGGGTGCAGAGAGGTGGGCGATGGTCTCTTCAGCCAGGGGACAGGAGATGGGACAAGGGGAAATGGCAGGAAGCTGCCCCAGGGCAGGGTCAGAGCAGATGTCAGGAGAAAGTTCTTCCCTGAAAGAGTTGTCAGGGCCTGGCACAGGCTGCCCAGGGAGGGGGTTGAGT
Source organism: Hypotaenidia okinawae (assembly GCA_027925045.1). Classification (NCBI taxonomy): domain Eukaryota; kingdom Metazoa; phylum Chordata; class Aves; order Gruiformes; family Rallidae; genus Hypotaenidia; species Hypotaenidia okinawae. The sequence continues at coordinate 7,585,307 of BSDF01000006.1, forward strand.
CCCTGCCCCTGGGTGTGTTTAACAGACGGGTAGATGAGGTGCTCAGGGATCTGGTTTAGCACAGGACAGGAATGGTTGGACTGGATGATCTTAAAGGTCTTTTCCAATCTTGTGATTCTGTGTCTCTGAAAAGGAGGGACAGTGGAGATGTTGGCTTGGGAGACGCTGTTTAAATGCAAAAAGCATTGTTCCTCTCTGAGTTGAAAGCTGAGCACAATGTGGCCTGTGATTACAGTTCTTTGTGCCTGTGAAGTGACTGGAGAGACAGGCTGAGTCTGAAACGTCAGTGGACTTCTAAACCCAGTGAAAAGGAACTGGGGCAGGGAACGGATGTTTCAGATTCGCTGACTGAAGCACGCTGCCTTTCTAGTTATTTTTTAAGTGGGATGAAATGTCACAGAGTTTCTTTGGTTCGTCCTAAAAAGAAGGATCCTGCCAGCAATTTTTAAAGAAACTTTTTCTATACTTTTAATACAAGCCCTTGCTTGTTGGTTTTTTTTTTCTTTTGATTCCTCTTAATACAAAAGGAAAACAAGCAGGAGTCGCCTCTAGGTATTGCGGTACAAATCTTACCACACACCTATTTCATCACTAGGAGGGCCTGATTTCCCAGTTGCAATGTGGAACTTATGACAGGTTACTGCATAACCCTTGCTCTGACTCTACAACTACTGGAGCTTTAGCTTGGATGAAACTGGACTAAATAATAGAATCACCTGGGTTGGAAGAGAGCATTGAGTCCAACCACAGCCTAACCCTGACTAGCCCACACCTACATCATGTCCTTCAGCACAACATCCACGGGCCTTTTAAATCCCTCCAGGCATGGTGACCCCACCACCTCCCTGGGCAGCCTGTTCCAATGCCTGACAGCCCTTTTAGTAAAAAAATCTTCCCGATATCTGACCTAAATCTCTCCTGGAGCAATTTCAAGCCATTTCCTCTCCTCCTATCACTTGTCACCCAAGAGAACAGACCAACCCCAACATCTCTGCAACCTCCTTGCAGGTACCTGTAGAGAGTGATAAGGTCTCCCCCCAGCCTTCTTTTCTCAAGACTAAAAAGCCCCAGCTCCCTCAGACGCTCCTCATAGTACCTGTGCTCCAGATCCTTCACCAGCTTTGTTGCCCTTCTTCCCTGGATGCGCTCCAGCATCTCAACATCCTTCCTGTAGTGAGGGACCCAAAACTGGACACAGCACTCGAGGTGTAGCTTCACCAGAGCTGAGTAGAATGGAACTATCACTTCCTTACTCCTGCTGGTTACACTATTCCTGATACAGGCCAGGATGCCATTGGCCTTCTTAGCCACCTGGGCACACTGCCAGTTCATGTCCAGCCGGCTGTCAACCAGCACCCCCAGTGTTGACACTAACCTGCATGGCTTCTGTTCTCCCAATCCTATCCTCAAAAAAGTAACTTGAAATGAAGAGAAATAAGCTGCTATTTTTTCACTCGGTAGCACATCCAGAAGCAACTGGTAAAGCCATTGCTCCATGACATGCCTCCTGATGTTGTTCTTGCTCACAGTGTCCAAAATAAGCTCTCCCATGGCAGCAGTCAAGCTGGTAATCTGCTGGCCCATCATTCGCTGCTTCCCTGTCAAAGCTCATTAAAGGCACTCACGCATGGCTTGTGACAGTGTGCACCCTTCTCACTGTGCTCACCCACCTCACCACTTCCCGCTGTCCCTTTCCCTGTGCTGCTACCGTCTCCTCACTATTGCCCACCTTTTTATAGGCTTCAGAACAAGGGTTATCCTTTTCCAGCCTGTTGCTGTAGGGCCCATCTCCACAGGGCAGCACCTTGAATGAGATCTAGGACAACCAGGCTCGGAAAGAGGCTGGAAGGCAAATCCTATGAGGAGGGGCTGAGGGAGCTGGGGGTGTTCAGCCTGGAGAAGAGGAGGCTGAGGCGAGACCTTATCACCACCTACAACTACCTGACAGGAGGGTGCAGAGAGGTTGGAGATGGTCTCTTCAGCCAGGGGACAGGAGATGGGACAAGAGGAAATGGCAGGAAGCTGCCCCAGGGCAGGGTCAGAGCAGATGTTAGGAGAAAGTTCTTCCCTGAAAGAGTTGTCAGGGCCTGGCACAGGCTGCCCAGGGAGGGGGCTGAGTCCCCACCCCTGGGTGTGTTTAACAGACGGGTAGATGAGGTGCTCAGGGATCTGGTTTAGCACAGGACAGGAACGGTTGGACTTGATGATCTTAAAGATCTTTTCCAACCTTGTAATTCTATGATTCTGTGATTCTGTGAGATCAGTAACCCATAACCGAAGGCAACTGGATTTTCAGCTTTACACTAGAGGTCGTGAGTTCTCCCTTGTCAGAAAGGACAATGTACCATGAATAAATTCTATCATTTTTCCTTGGCGTTTGCAGCATTTGGTCTTGAGTGATGTGTTCTTAAGTCTTATGAGGGATGCCAGAAACGATGGGAGAGAACAGATGCCTTGAGAAATTACATGCTGTATTTTTAAGCATAAGGTAATGAAGCATCTGAAAATGCTTTTACTGCATTGCAGAAATCCTTTGTGCTTTTCTAAGAAACTATGTCTTGCAAATAATCCTGTAACCCTCTGTGGGGCTCCAAGGGAAAAGAACATTCTAGAGGTGATTTTAAGCAAAATTATTTTCCCATGTTTAAAAAAAGGGTGGATGAAGTACTTAGAGATATGGTTTAGCACAGGACAGGAACAGTTGGACTCGATGATTCTGTGAAAAACACCATGACAAAAAAAGATACAGCCCTCTTGGTGTAGTATTAAAACCTTTCTCTGACCTTGTTCTCCTTACACACAGAGCTCTTGTCAGCATCTGCAGCCAGGCAGGGAGCATGATGGGATTCTCCTGCCAGCCATGCTGACACGATGAGGGCACCCACGGGCCCATCACTGTACCCAGAGTGCTGCCCAAGCACCATGTCATGGTGGCAGCAAGGTGCTTCAGAGGCACTCTAAACCCACAAGGTGTTGATACCACACTGCTGGTTGCAACCAGGATGGTTGCTTGATCAGTTTGCTCCTAACAATTTGAAAACTGATTTCTTAGTCAGAGAAACAGGTGTGAGAAAGGGTTTCTTTTTTTTTTTTTTTTTTTGGAAACCGATGTTCCAGAACTGACCTGCTCTCCCAGTACTAGAGGGAGCTCCGAACTAGAAGTTGTGGCAGCCACCGTGAGCTATTGAGGCCAGCTCAGAGACCAGGTGAGTTAGTCAGGGATGAGCATCTCACTCATGCAGATTCATAGCTTCCAGACAGCTTAGAGCATGGGCTGAACCTGCTTGTGTGTGTCTGCAAATGTAGTGGGGACAGACACTTTGCTCCACACCCTCACTGCCGCTTTCCTGAGCGGCTTCCAGGCCAACTTCAGAGCAGAGAACATATTTTGAGGCCCTGTGGAAGAAGAGCATTCAGTCTTCTTCTGTAAGAGCCGTCTACCCTTCTACCTCCAAAGGAGCACGGAGCTGCTTTCCAGTTGGGCTAGTGGCTATCACTTTAACCTCACAGGATGTTGATTCAGCAGGGTCATAAAGCCCTTTGCCACCTGTTGACTCGTTAGAACAGTGAACAGCACGCGCTCAGATGGGGAGAAAGGGTGGAGGAGGAAAGATAAGCAGCTTTGGTCTAGTCCCAAATAAAAATAACTAGAAGAGAAACTAGATGGATAGAGGGCAAGAGAAGAAAAGCAGTTCCCATGCAGCACGTAGAGAACATTTTACATTTCATTTTTCTCCAACTATGAAAATTACTATGATCATGTAATGATTTTAATTATTTTAATTATGTTATTTTAACTATTTAATTATTAACCTTTTAATTAGATATGAGCTTGCCCTGGCAAAATGCACCGAGGATTCTTCACAGGACATGCAAAGGTCTCCAAAACTCAATGTACAGCAGGTCAGATGATGACGCCCAACCAGAGTTAGTTGGCTTTGTTGACTTGTTTTCCCCCAGGGAGCTTTGTCCCTTCCTTTCCCTCCCTTACTGCCACAGTTATAAGGGATAACCAGAAGGAGTTTCTGGAAATTGTTTCCAACCATAGCCGGAGCCTTTTTATCAGGCTCCTGGTACCTGATGTGAAACGTTTGGATTCCAGCCAGCAGTTACACAAGATCTTTTCTTCACATGTTTCCATGGAAAAGTCATGTCGGTATCTATGGTTCATGATGCATCCAGGGACAATTTGCTTCTATCACACATCCCAGCTGAGCTTCAAAAGAAGAAAAATATCCACACACGAATGCGATGCAGCTGCCTGCCAGGAAATTGTGCTGATAAAGAGAAACCACGGGGAGTGCAAACAAAATGCCCTCATTTAAAACTATTTTTAACATAATTAGCAAGGTGTGTACGTGTGTCTGCCCACCTGTCAAACCCAGGCCACATTCTGACTCACCTGGTGCCTGAGGCACGTGCATGTCCGGTACACAGTGATCTGAGCTTCCAAGGTTGCTGTGAGGTTCCAGACAGAACTGATCCAAACCCAATCCAGGCCAGCCCATGTATGTAAGGCAGGAGGAACAGCCTCAGGACTCTCCACGGCCACCTCGGGCAGAACGGCTGCGAATGCTCCTCACCAGAGCCTCAGCACTTGGATGCTGCGGGGACAGAGTAGGCTGCCTGGGCACTGCAGGGGCCAGCATCTTCCTGAAGGTGATGCCGCAGCACCAGCTGCTTCTGTTCCAGCTTCTCAGCACAGCACTTCATGAGGACAGTTACCTGAGGCCTGGCCCCGCCCGCCCCCCCCCCCCCCCCACACACACACACACACACACAGAGCCAGCCAGCTGGCGAAGAGAGGCAAATCACCTTACACCCTTGCTCAGTTTTGGCCAGAAGTGGGACCTGTGCCATTTGTTTTCCAGTGGCAGGGGATCAGAAAGCCCCCACAGCAGCTGCTGGATGCAATGGTGGTGTGCTGTCTCCATGGAGGCCACAAGGGAGGATGTACAGCGAGTCCTGAGGCAAAACTCAGCCCAGAACTCCCCACTGACAGCTTTGGCTGGTCAGATAAGCCACGACACATTACCCAGGCTAATCCACGGGGTTTTTTAAGCTTAGATCTAACTGAGTCTGGCCCAATTGAAACACGGGACCAAATGGTTTGACTGAGACTGTCAAACCATTTGGTCCTCAAAGCCTGCAGTGGAACCGTAATCCTGCAGGAACTCTCTTTTCCAGAGAGCGGTTAGCTGGGACCTTGGACACAGGTAGAGACTAGATCAGCAGCTTGCAGATAGGAGAGGGCTGTCTCTCCCTGACGGGCCAGGCGCCAGGGCTGGCAGGCACACGGAGATCGCATGCTGGATACAGAGGTCCCTACTTGCTAGGGGAGCCCAGAGCTGAAAACCACATGATAGGAAAACATTTGACTGAGCTGGTACTTAAATAAGAGATGCCAAATCCTCCTTCCCTTTTGTAGGAGTTATTTGTGTTCCATTGTTCTCCTTAATTACTGTTCTCTGTAACTACAGAAGCAGGGATGAACTTACTGCTGAACTCTGCAAGGAACAATAAAGGTTTCCCTCAGAGCAGTCACTTTATACCTTTCCCATAATCATTTTGCTGTGGGTGGAGGTGCAGGCACCTCTGCTCTTCAGCCTGTCAGTGGTGGGTTTAGGGACAGTGGGTTTAAACACCTTAGAAGCACTCACAAGGGCTCACTGAGCGAACAGAGGCTGAAAGCTGCTGCTCTACTGTTCTAAGATCACCTGAGGGACTGTTTCCTGTAGAAGAGTTGGGTTGGGTTACATTGGGTTGGGTTAGGTTAGAGAGCTCCTTGTCCTCACAGGCACAGAAAGGCATCATGCAATACGGTCTTCAGTGTGTGCCTAAGCAACTGCTTGTCCTTCACTTGTCCTCCCACCCCTGGCAACACGAGCAAGGCATACAAGCTGCAACACCAGAACTGCTCTGCATAGAAAGCAGGGGGCAGTTCCTCTCCAGGTCTGCCCTGCAGCGTGGGGAAGGAGTCTTGCAGCTTCCCGCGGGGCTGACGGGTCACTCGGGAACGCTGCCTCCGCATCACCAGGCTGACGCGTCCCCGGATGTTCTTACGTGTTGAGGCCGGCTCTGCGCAGCCCACACGGGCGGCACTGGGCGCACAGGCTGGCCCCGGCCCAGGGACCCAAAAGGAGAGGAGCGAGCAAACCCTTCTGGTGCTGAGCTGTGCGTTTCCCACCGCTGGCTGACCTCCCCCTCCCTCCCAAAGAATATGTAGGTCACTGTTGACAATTCCCTCCAAGTCCCTTCTGCTCCTGCTTTATTGCTTTGATTGCAATTAGCCCGCGCTTCTGTAATTGACCTAAATAAGCTTGGTTGTTCCGTTCCCCTTCACCTTACATTTCCAGAGAGCAGTAATTAAGGACAACAGTGTAGCACGAGTATCTCCTCCAAGCACAAAGCAGGCAGCGCCCCGGCTGGAGTCAGCCTTGCTCCTGGTGCTGTACGGCTGCCTCCAGGCTTTTCATGATTCCTGCTGTCCATGAAATGAAGGAACGACAGTGAAAGTGTAAGCAAGCAAGCAAAGATGAAAGTCCTACTGATGGCCAAGTGTTACATTGCAAGCCAGGAAATCCACCGCTTACATCGGGTTTCACAGCTGCTCCCTGTGTGCCCTGCAATCCCACTGAGTGCAGTGATGCCATCCTCTCATGTCACGACCCTGCCTTCCCTGTTAGGGCTCAAGAAGGAATGCTGGGAAATCAAATCATAGAAGCATAGAATGGTCTGGGTTGGGAATGCAATGGAGCACACTCTTCTCTCTCATGCTGTTGAGCAATGGTTAGCTGGCCAGGTTTTGAGCACTGCCTCTTGCCTCAGTTTCCCCATCTGCTCTCATTAAGTCCTGCCTGGAGGGTGACAAGTCACAATCTCACGTCCTTAAGAACAAAAAGCAAACATCAAGCCAAAACCTAGCAAGAGAGGTTTTGTCCAGAAGTTCCTGCTGTGTCCCAGCCCCTCCCGCAGAGATGTTCTGCTGCTTCCCCCTGGGGTGCCCACCTCTATCTCCCCCACCTCTGTGTCCCCCACCAACAGGCAGGGCCACACTGGGGCTTGTGTGCTGGGTTGGTACAGAGCCTACAGGGAAGGGCTGAGCACCATGGCATCCCCGAGCGCCAAGTTCCACCCTCTTACCTCAGAGATGCTCAAATGAGGCACAGGGCTGAAATGCAAACTACATTTCATGCTGTACCAGATAAGCTCGACATGAGCCAACAGTGTTCCCTCACAGCCCAGAAGGCCAACCGTATCCTGGGCTGCATCAAAAGGAGTGTGGCCAGCAGGTTCAGGGACGTGATTCTGCCCCTCTACTCAGCTCTTATGAGACCCCACCTCAAGTACTGCATCCAGCTCTGGGGTCCCCAACATAAGAAGGACATGGAACAGTTAGAACAGGTCCAGAAGAGAGCCATGAAGATGACCAGAGGGCTGGAGCACTTCTCCTGTGAAGACAGGCTTGAGAGAGTTGGGCTTGTTCAGCCTGGAGAAGAGAAAGCTCCAAGGAGACCTTATAGCAGCCTTCCAGTACCTAAAGGGGATCTACAGGAAAGCTGGGGAGGGACTCTTTAGAAGGGCATGGAATGACAGGATGAGGGGGAATGGTTTTAAATTGGAAGCGGGGAGATTCAGATTGAATATTAGGAAGAAATCCTTCCCTGTGAGGGCGGTGAGGCCCTGGCACAGGCTGCCCAGAGAAGCTGTGGCTGCCCCCTCCCTGGCAGTGTTCAAGGTCAGGTTGGATGGGGCTTTGAGCAACCTGGACTAGAGAAGGTGTCCTTGCCCATGGCAGGGGGTTGGGACTTGACGATCCCTTCCAGCCCTAACTATTCTATGGTTCTAAATGTCAGCACCACATCCGTTTGTCCTTTCCCAGCCCTGATGCCAGCTCACTGCCCAGCCCTACCCGGCACACACCGTTTATGTCAGTTCCTTTGCCTGTGCTTGGCTCTCTGGAGGCTTTCTGAGAGGACTTTGGTCAGTGCCCAAGGCAAAGCACAGCTCTGTCCCTCAGGAGACTCTGGTCACAAAGCAGAGACAGCGCGGAGACAGGCACAAACCTCAGTGCTGTGGCCCTTGGCTGCAGAGCTTGGGTTTTCCAATATGTCTAAATTCAGTACCCAACTCCAACTCCATTTCCTTGGGAATAGTAGGGCAACAAATGACCCCAAACTCCTTGACGCAGGCTTTGAGAGCCAGGTTCCCCCCGCCCCCAACCTCCCCTGCAACATACCTCTGCCTGGAGAATTCACCATGCAGAATGAAATCTGACCTTTCCACTCCCCGTGGCAACCATAACTCAATTAAACAGGACAAACCTTGGGCAGCAGTTGCCCTCAGGACACGGAATACTAAATATGATACAAGCAGGAGAAGAGTGAAACACAAAACTCCTGAAACAAGTCCCACCTGAAGTGAGCTTGGCAAGCCAGCACCCCTGGGGAGAAGGACACGCACCAACGCGGGCGCTCTTGCCTTTCTTTTGAGCCGGTGCACTTCACAACAGATAGGGAGGTCTGGGATTAATGGCCACACTTGTGCTTGTAAGTCTATCCAGAGAGCAGCCAAGGGCATGCTCAGCTCGTACAGATGGATGCATTTGCTCCCATAAATACTCTTCAGACTGAGGATGCTGTCCCAAAGCAGTTCACAAGTGAAGCTCTTTGCGTGTTCACAGGGATGAGTGTGGCATCAAAATCCTCAGCAGATGAGAGAACGCGAGGTCACAGAATTGCAGGGGTTGGAAGGGACCTCAAGAGATCATTGGATCCAACCTCCCAGAGATAGCAAGGACCTCCATTTCCTTCTTATGGAGGAGCCCAGAACTGGACCCAGCACTCAAGGTGTGACCTCACCAATGCCGAGTACAGGGGCACAATCACCTCCCCAGCCCTACTGGCCACACTATTTCTGATACAAGCCAGGATGCCATTGGCCTTCCTGGCCACCTGGGCACACTGCTGGCTCATGTTCAGTCTGCAGTCAACCAACACCCCCAGGTCCTTCTCAACACGGAGGGGCTTGAATCAGCTTGAGGCCGTGAAAAAAAGAGTGCGCCATGAAGAAATGTCAAAGACATGACCAACCTATATACTATATATAGTGTATATACTATACTATACCAAATACTATTCTCAGAAATACTAGAATTAGGAAGGTTAGAAGGCCAGTAGCAACAGCCTAGAAACGTGCCCCAGGGAGGTGGCACCATCTCCATCCCTTGAGGTTTTATAAGTCCTGGCTGGAGAAAGCTCTGAGCAACCTGGTTTGATCTTGTGGCTGACCCTGCCCTGAGCAGGAGGCTGGCCTGTAAATCTCCAGAGGTCCCTTCCCACCCAAATTTTCTGATGGTCCTAAAAGTTGGAGTACAGATAAGGCAACTACTGACACATTGCCATGACAACAAACTGGTTTTATGCTGCTGGGGCTGCAGCTTCCCACGTAGAGGAGTGTACAACGTACACTTCCTTGAGAGAAACATCACCAAAAATAGTCAGATTTATAGCACTGGACTCATTCAAGCTTTACTTCCAGCCTGATGAAAGAATTAATAGGTTATCAGCTCGTTACACAGTTCATTGCTGCTGCTGTTCACCCTCCCTCCCCCTCCTTGAGACAGAGGGGAGAAAACATTGTGTGATCTTGCAAAGAGAAGATAATCGCATCCCCCCTCCTTGGAGACACAACCAAAATGGCTTCTGCTATTGCTCCCAGCGCCGGGAGGAAGGGAGAGCGGCAGCCAGTCAGCAGCCAGGCTCATCGGCCAACCCAGCACTGTAAAATGTGTTCCTTCAGTATTTACCCGGTCACCTTCCTAAGTAAAAACACATGGAGGGAAAATCCTGCCAACCCTTCACTCAGACGCCGCCAATGAAACCGCCACTGTGGTAATGGGGAGCCGAAAACAGGCCAATCCCAGGCAGCGGCACTCCTGCTGCACCGTGTCACCCACCCAGCGAGTGGCTGGGGCTGGGGACACACACCCACCCCAGCACTCGTCCCAGTTTGTGACTCACTGGAGAAGTGCTGCAGCTCCACATCCGGCCGGGGCAAGGATGCTCTGCCCTGCCAGCCCCGCGTCCAGAGCGACTGCGGAGCCCTGGGTTTCCCACATGCTTTCCACCTGCACTGCTTGCGCTCCCCCTCCAACCAGAGCCAGGGATCCAGCCCCTGGGGACCCACCTTCCACCAGGAATAACTCCTGGCTTGAGGCACTTTTAGTAGGTGGACAAAGCTGCTGACTTCTCCCTCTGGCAGCTGAGTGACTCTTCCTCACCCTCTGGAAAACCAACTTTGCTCTCAAACGTAATTGTGCCCCTTGTAAGCCGAGCTGCAATGTAATTATTTTCTCCCTTGCTCAGCAAAGTTTGGGAAACTGGACCTTTTCCCTGTCAAAGCCAGACAATGAGGCCTTGTCTGCGCCAGAGCACAGCAGCGAACAATTCCCACTGTGGCCTCCATCAGTTCAGCTCACCCGGGGGGAGTCAGTTATTGGAGTTTCTTCCTGGAGACTAAGCCTCCTGGTTCGAGGCGATTGCCCCATACGTCAGAGCCACAGAACTTCTGTGGGGTGAGATTCTCCAGGAGAACCTCTGGGTTGGGGATGGGTTGTTTTTTACTGTGGACATTCAGAAGCTGAGGAGGCAAATTTAAAGCTTTGCAAAATGGCCACCAGCTGCGAGTGTGTGGGGGCCATTTTGTAAAAGGAAAGACCCCCTTGTAGCCCAGAAGTGAGGGCACGGGGAGAAGGGCCCGAAGTGAGGGCACAGGCCCAGGGGGTTCATTATTCCTGTTGCAGATGACTTGCTGGCATCTCTTTCTTGTGTGGCCCTTTTGAGGCCAGGCGCCTTAACACACGTGACACAGTCGCGTCAGATCCACGCCATGAGGTACTGAGATAACCAGCACAGGGGAATCCTGGCTGCCCTGTTATCCCTCTCATAGGTAGAAACATTCACAGGTTTGAACTCCACTGAAGTCCAGACCTCTCCAGCCCCATGGCCTGTTGCAGGCCACCAGCCTCCCACCTGCCCGTGTGTCCTGCTCTCATGAAGGGCTGCCTGGGCAGGAGGGACCTTGTCTGGGCCGTGCTGCTTTTACAGAGCTGAGCATACGAAGTGTGGCTCCAGCCAGGCACCAAAGGGACACGAGTGGCTTAGCGAATCGCTTTTTACTCCGGCTGCATAATGGTGTCTTATGGTACAGTCCGTAGAATCACCTGGGTTGGAAGAGACCCATAAGAGCATCAAGTCCAACCACAGCCTAACCCTGACTAGCCCACACCTACATCATGTCCTTAAGGACTTCATCCACACACCTTTTAAATCCCTCCAGGCATGGTGACTCCACCACCTCCCTGGGCAGCCTGTTCCAATGCCTGACAGCCCTTTTAGTAAAAAAAATCTTCCCGATATCTGACCTAAATCTCTCCTGGAGCAATTTCAAGCCATTTCCTCTCCTCCTATCACTTGTCACCCAAGAGAACAGACCAACCCCAACATCTCTGCAACCTCCTTGCAGGTACCTGTAGAGAGTGATAAGGTCTCCCCCCAGCCTTCTTTTCTCAAGACTAAAAAGCCCCAGCTCCCTCAGACGCTCCTCATAGTACCTGTGCTCCAGATCCTTCACCAGCTTTGTTGCCCTTCTCTGGATGCACTCCAGCATCTCAACATCCTTCCTGTAGTGAGGGACCCAAAACTGGACACAGCACTCGAGGTGTAGCTTCACCAGAGCTGAGTAGAATGGAACTGTCACTTCCTTACTCCTGCTGGTTACACTATTCCTGATACAGGCCAGGATGCCATTGGCCACCTGGGCACACTGCTGGCTCATGTCCAGCCGGCTGTCAACCAACACCCCCAGGTCCTTCTCCTCCAGGGAGCTCTCCAGCCACTCTGCCCCAAGCCTGTAACACTATCTGACATTACTGTGACCAAAGTGCAGGACCTGGTACTTGGCCTTGTTGAATCCCATAAAGTCAGCCTCTACCCATGGCTCCAGCCTGTCCATGTCCCTCTGCAGAACCATCCTGCCTTCCAGCAGATCGACACTCCCACACAATTTGGTGTCATCTGCAAACTTACTGAGGGTGCGCTCAATCCCCTCATCCAGACCGGCCCCAGCACCGAGCCCTGGGGAACACCACATGTAACCAGTCGCCAGCCAGATTTAACTCAATTCACCACCACTCTCTGGGCCTGCCTGTCCCACCAGTTTGTTACGCAGCAAAGGAAGGGTACACCCATCTAATCCATGACCCATGCAATCCAGGCCCAGGATGCCTCAGGAAACGTTAGCAGACGCATTTTCCAGCTCAGCATTGCCAGTACCTCAGGCTTAGGGATGGACAATGCTGTCTAGCAGGGAGCTGTGGAAAGTGCCTGGGCTCATGGCAGCCCAGCTTCATCCATGCTCCAAGTGACAAGCGGCTCCTGCAAGAAGAGGCATCCTTGGCTGCTGTTTACCCAAACAGCTCCAGGCTTCATTTGATACCAAAAGAAACAAGATATCTGGTCACTGTTGGGTTTGTCCTTCAGGAGAAAAAACAACTCAGTGAGGAATTCCAGGATCCCTTCAAAATTTCTCTGGCTGCTTTAGGACACCTCAGGGTAGAAGATGACATGTGAATAAAAGAGCACAACTGGCAAGCCCTCAGCCATGCAGAGGGCAGGGAGAACTGGGAAGCGGGGCAGGGGGAAGCAGAAGGGAGTAAACTTCTGCCAAACTACACTGCCAACAGATCCTCCCTTCTCCTCTTACTGCTGCAGGAAATCCTGGCCACAGCAGTTGTTCTCATCCCCCTCACAGTGGCAGTGCACTGGCAAAGCTGTTACCGTCCTGCTAATGGGCTTCTTGTTCATCACAACAACCAAGGAGCCACGAATCAAACAAGTCTGGATTGTGTTTTGGTGCTGCAGGAGGCCCAGGAGAAAGGTGGGGGGGTTCATCAGTCACCCAAGTGCCTGCTTGAAGCACGCTGTGTTGCTCCAGGAACCAGGGAGCTTCTGTCGGCCTCCCGTTTACTCTTAGACTTGACCTGGCAGAGTTTAAAAACAAGCTCTGGCCCCTTTTTGTAGGCAGGTTGGTTATAGCTGGGGTTATTTTACATGTTGCTACTAATAACAGCCACAGACAGCTGGATCCCAGAGCTCAGGGATCTAAAGTCTGTTTTCCAGGCCCTCTGGCACCTTCACAGTGTGAAGTATGTAATGTCCTTGCAGGGCTGAGGAGCCTCGGCTGCGAGCGCAGCCCATTGCTAAGGCAAGCTGTGCAGACCCCTACCGGCCATACAGGGCCGGAGCCACAGGCCTCCTGGTTCCCAGCAGGTCTGGAAAGGAACCGCTCGGGAAGAGCCGAGAAGCCGGGCAAGTCGTTCCGTACAGCTGTTGTCTGAGGGGTTAATTGCAACTGAAAGCTGCTAAAAACCGCTCACGGCTCATGTTTGTGGATCTTTTTTTAGCCGCTGTTTCACTGCCTGGTTTGAGGTCCCCAAGGCACAGCCAGCTGCAGTGCTTGCCAGGGGCACCCCTGCGCGTCAGGCGGGGGAACTACACGGGCCCCAAGGCCTGCGGGGAGGCAGGAGTCCTGCTACCACCCAGGGAAAAGGGAGGAAACCAAGAAACCCACAGAAAGGCCCATCTGCTTCTCCTCGGAGCTGGTCCCAGCAGGCTGACACGGGAGAGAGCAAGCCCTGCTCTCGCAGTGCCACAGCCGACATAGCCTGAGATGGCAGCCAGAGCAGCGCGGCTGCCCTTCCTGACCTCCCTTCACCATGTTAGTGTCACTACCTGTGCATCTGCACCTCACGGGTGGGGATCCTGCCCCAGCTGGCTGCCACCCCTCACGCCAAGGGCTGAAGGCCACCAAGAGCACTTGTCGGAAAGCCGCCTCCAGGTTCTAAGCCCTCAGCTTTGACTGCCAGTATGTGCTTTTCACCAGAGGAGAGCCAGGGCCATCAGCCTCAACCTCAAGAAACCTTAGTCCTGTGCTCAGTCCTACAAAATACAGGGAATCCACCTGAGAGGGAGATGAGCCAGGTAAGGGAGCACTCGGAAAGTGAGCCAAGGTCTCCGCTCCGCTTTGCTTCCTGTCACCAGAATCCTGTTGGAGCAAGGGGCCGTGCTGGCTGGAACATAGGAGGGCAGGGGGAAAAACTTTCACAGTGAGGGTGACAGAGCCCTGGGACAGGCTGCCCAGTGGGGTGTGGAGTCTCCTTCTCTGGAGATGAAGACCCATCTGGACGCCTCCCTGTGCAATATGAGCTAGGGACCCTGCTTTGGCAGGGGGTTGGACCTGATGATCTCTGGAGGCCCCTTCCAACCCCTACAATTTTGTAACTTTCCACCACTGGCTACTCACCTGAGCTCATTTGTACCATTGGCTGGTTTACAAGCATGGGGATTGTGCTGGAAGACACTGGTTCCCCACCAGAGCTCATCACGGGACTCTCCTGATAGGTTCTTCCCACTGCAAGTCTGGCTGGATGCACATTGTGCTTACCTCCCTTCCTATTCCAAGCACTGACTTTAGCCCTTAAAACAGTAGTGGGATGAGGCCTCGCTGAAGGGTTCCATCCCAAGTTTTCCAGAATACGTTACCTGATTGAACAAGGGCAACAGAAGAACAATCTGCGATGTCTCTTCTCTGGTCCATCACTTACCCTCTGGCACAGTCACTCTCTTCATTGCATCCCCTCAGGTCTGCGAGTCTTGCAGGATGTGCTCACGTTTAGATCTTTACTACTACAACCCCCCCAACAACAAAAAAGCATTTAGCAGGCACGCCACCTTCCACGTAACGGGCACGGAAGCACCACAGAGCGACTTGTTACAGGGGTTTTACCTGCTGCCTCTAAAAAAATCACCTCCTCCTCCTCCTCCACTTCACACAGAAATGGCTTTACAGCCTCCTTCCCATAAAGGCTTCTGCATTGTACAGCTTCACTAACAGAAACCAATACAGGGGGTTAACTGTGTGTGTGTGGGGAGACGGGAGATGCAGTCGATGCAGACAATCTCCAACTGCTGGGGTGGTTTGGTGCTTTCCTTCCTATGCCATGGCCAGCAGCTGACCCCACTGGCCTCCAGCCTCAATTGTTTTGGTGAAAGCAAAGTCCCTTTGGTACCTTTTCTGCACCTCGCACGTTAAAACCCCATCGTATAACCAGTAACGCTTCCCTTAGACCACACAAAACCAGAGACACATCTCCTCCAAATGACCCAACGACTCCAACCAAACCCCAGATGTTTGTGTGGCCAAAACTTCTGCCTCTGAGCAACATGCGTGTGCTCTATCACTCAGGTCCAAAGCCACGTGTCGCCAACAACACGCCACTGCGTGCTTTCTGCTCCCTCTCCCTCCCTGTAATAAACTTTCAAAGCCAGTTTCTAGTCGACCTTGATTGGTTTATTTTAGTTTTACACTTTGTCCCTCACATACAGTTATTTAAGAGTCCTGTACTGTTAGATTTCTACAAAAATATCCATTTTTCAAAAGCAGAAAAGAGGGAAAGATATATTTTAATATATAAAAGGGGAAAAAAAGCTAAATCTGACATCTCATTATATTCTTAAAAACATTCCAGTCTATTTACAGGTGTGTAAAAAAACCCAACAAAGATCTCCAGGTCTCTTGGTCTAGTGAGAACGTGCGCCTTGCAGGGGTTTCCTTTGTTCTCCTGATTCCAAAAGCATTTCATTCCATGCCAAATTCTCATGTTATTGCCTCACAAAAAGGACAGTGTTTAAAATGTTTGCTCCAAACCGACGGGAGCTGGATGAAAGAGAAGGAAAAGGCCAGTGTTTGAATCTATAGCGGAATACAAAGCTGTGGGCAGAGGAGATGGTGGGACAAGGAGAAAAGAAATGAAGAGCATTTGGAACTTGCTGCTTGGTGGGACCCCACCACAGATCCTTCTCGGAACTGCACCAACTGCCATGTTTTGAAGCCAGATTTGGGGGCTGTTCTTAGTTCCTTTAGTAACCCTGTTTAGGAAGCAGAACGTCTTCTTGTCGCCTTCACCCAGGGCTTTTTCACTGCAGTCAAACTCCTTCCTGCCCAGGCCCAACGGTAAGCGTACCCAGGCATCTTCCGTTACCTTGGCAACGGGTGGAACACCCTCGCAGGCTGTATTTGAATGGTTTTCATGTTACAGCTTTCCCTGTGTCACCAAAGCACACGAAACACTCGACGCTTCTAAGTATTCAGGTCTGATCAGCAGGCAGTTCTGAAATGAAAACTAGCTGTTTGGAACCAGAACAGGAGAGGGCGCAGGCAGAAAGGTCAGTAATTAGGGATGGGAAAGGATCCCAGCACAGTTCCGGTCGCTGTTTCACGTGCAGGAGGAATGAGATCTGTTGGCAAGGCCAACTGCCGCAGGTTAAAAAAAGCAATGAGCAACTTCAGCCTATTAGAAATGCTCAGAACCAGATTCCCAGGTGAACGGGCTGAGGTCTGATGTAGTGCTGTTAAACCCATTTAGTTACTCCAGATCTCCCCTGGTGACTCTCATGCTGACCTCTACCAGGCTCCTTTCCAAACTGCTCAACAGGCCTCGTATCGAATATTAGAAGAATACATATGCGAAGGGCACTGAAGAGCTTTACCTGACTGCTTTAAAACCCACCATCCAGAATGGCGAAGGAAAGGACTTCTACTCCAGCTCTGGAGTAACTTAATGGGTCCCGAGCTGGAAGGGCTTCACTCTCTTCTGCAGCGTAACTCAGGGTGGTAAGAAAGACCAGGGAACCCCTAGGAGCACATCTCCCTGGGTGGATCTAAGTGAGGCGCAGCTCCAGAAGCCGCAGCTCACTGAACAGGGGTCCCTAACTGCGGAGGAACAGGGTTCTCTGCACCGACACCGCCTCAGCCTTAGATGGGATGAAGCCTTTGCCTTACTGCCTCACCAAAGATGGGGGATTTGCGGGGGCGGGGACGGGGAGAATCCAGCTGTTGTTGCTAGAAGGGTGAGACAGAGGATTATGTTCCTAAACATAAAAGCAAAGCAAATTCTGCCCGGTTTTGGTGGCCATGTTAGGTGGAGCAGTTAAGAAGCCCCTCAAGCGCACCGCAGCTCGTATTTACAAACCTGATAGGAAAAGATTGTGTCTACACTCGTTAAAACAAATCACCTTTCCTAGACTGAAAATTACATTTTGTCAAGAAAACTATGCAAAAAACCAAAACCTGTGTACAAAAATATAAATATCTTTACAGTCTGCAGGCCCTTCACATCCAACCATGGCTGAATGGGGAAGGGTGCCTCCAGGTTATCGAGTTAAGCAGTGGCAGAGAAGAATAAAAAATACATCTTGGGATTCAATACTGCCCTATTTCCCTGGTAATGAGCATTTTTTTTTTTTACTTTTATTGATTTTATTTTTTTTGCTATACACAGCTTGTGCAAATGCAGTGAGAAACCTCTGAGTACCATTCCTGAATTTCTAGAGAAATGGAAGGGTCTGGAAAGATATTCACATATTTTCATATATACATTCACATATACACCTCGCTCTCTTAATGCCAGGCTACATAACCAAAGCCCTGAAAGCGTTCTGGTAACAGTTACGGAGCGACGTTTCCTATTAACATTCCTAGCCACCAAATCCATCTGGGAGAATGACAGGAGGAAAGAAAACAAGAGCTGGGAAAACACTCGAGCTACTTCAGCGATGCATTTAAAGGCGTAGCAACAGGGTACCCACATTTCTTTCTACTCTCTGTTCAGTTTTCCTCCCAGGTGCCCTGCGTATCGAAGGCAAGGTGGGAGGGTACTTGTTTAGGGGCAGGAGGTAAAAGTGAGGGGTGGTTTTAGTATTTTATTAATCCTACTTCTAATTACACTGGGAAAGATGATTTTCTTCCCCACTTAGTGAGAGTTACTGTAGATGCTCGTTAAAAATCTTGGGCAAGCGAGCTCCTGAGAAGAGTCTCTGCCAGAGAACCTTCTAGCACCAATGAACAAGAAACTTTTCACTTCAGCCCTTGGCAGAGTCTCTCAGATTTCCGTCCTGCTGTCCTAAAGGTCACAAAGTCAAGAGCGATTACAATCTTGTCCCTGCGCATCCATCAACATTAAAACCAGCAAACGTGGACAATCCCATTTCTGCATAGATAATTTGCCTGGCACAAAACCAAATAACCCAGATCTCCGGCCCCCGCACCCCCAGTAAGACAGCTGCCTTTCTACTGGGGGAAGAAATCTCTTTCGACAGCCTAAGGTTCTCAGTCCTGGGACAAACCGCTTCAATGAAGGGCCCGATTTTGGAAGGATGCCACGCGCCCGGCCATAGTTATAAGCTTGTCTTCCTTGGCTTTGTGATGGGGAAGGAGAACACCCAGAATACAACAGTGAGGTAAAAACATGTGGACATGCTTAAAGTTTCAAAGCACTTCTTTCTCGGTTTGGGGCCTGCCCTCAGATGAACAGAAAAGGAGTGTTGCCAAGGGAGTGTGCTGAACTCCCAACACCAGTCTCTGGATCTTCATTACGGTCTCCGATAGAAACCACACACGTTTATTTGCCGACTGAGTTGGAAGGCAAGGTCCCAGCAGTATTCAGTTTCATAACCACGGGCGCTAAGGAGGGCATCACTTTGTTGTCCTGGGCTTCTTGAGCAGTTGCAGGCAACGAAGGCTTTACCCCGCCGGGTACCAGCTTGGCCACCACGGGCGCTAAGGTGGGCATCACTTTGTTGTCCTGGGCTTCTTGAGCGGTTGCAGGCAACGAAGGCTTTACCCCGCCGGGTACCAGCTTGGCCACCACAGGCGCCAGTAAGGGCATCACTTTATTACTCTGCCCTTCCGAGTCCATCGGCAGGCTTGCTGCTTTCAAGCCAAGCGGTGCCAGCTTGGGCATGGGCCTCCACAGGGTGTCAGCATTACTCGCCTCTGGGTTAGTCTTCATCTGCAAAATGGGGGGAGTCACGGTAGTGGCCTCTGCCAAGGTCGTTATGGTTTTGCCATTCCCACCGCCAGTTACGGACAGATTGGGAAGCGGATCCTTCATTTCAGCACCTATTACTATCTTTAAAACATCTGCTTCAGATGAAGGCTCCCCGGAGTTCTTCTCCCCGTCAGTAAGGTCATCGTCTTCCAGGTGCAGGAGGAGAGGGCTTATAGAGCCACCACCCTCGGGAACTTCAGTAAGGTCCTTAAAACTGCTTCCCAAATGGCCAAAGCGGAAGGAAGACCCATCTGCAGCAGTGAGATCACTGGCTGTTCCCCGACGACCTTCCACATCTTCGTGAGAGAAATCCGGGTTCAGAGAGCCGGGCAGTTCTGACATTGTTGAAGCATCATCATTCAGCTGCTGATTGAGGAAAGCGATCTCATTGAGCAGCGAAGTGAGGGTTTCATCCGTGTCATCGTTCTCCTCCATGCTGCTCAGCAGCTCACTAGCATCCAGGTCCGCTTCCTCCATTGCGGACGCTACTTTCCTCAATTCCATTTCTATCCTGGAATCCTTGATCTGCAGCTTGCGGAACGCGAAGTCTTTAGATTTTAATCGCTCCCCTCCAGGATCACCATCCTTCCTCCTGCCTTGGCTTCCTACGAACTCACCAACGCAGAGCTTTTTGCCAAAGGACTCCGGCGGTTCTTTTGTA
This sequence comes from Hypotaenidia okinawae, assembly GCA_027925045.1. Classification (NCBI taxonomy): domain Eukaryota; kingdom Metazoa; phylum Chordata; class Aves; order Gruiformes; family Rallidae; genus Hypotaenidia; species Hypotaenidia okinawae. The sequence continues at coordinate 7,604,917 of BSDF01000006.1, forward strand.
CACAAGGCATTCTGGAGCTGTGAGAAGCCATCTTTATTCTCAAAGAAAACTTTAGCTGGACCTGTGGGGTTTCTTCCATCTCCACCGCCGTCTCCAGGACATGGTTTGGCTTTGTCTTCTGAAAGGATGCTCTCGCTTTTCCTGCTTTGCAGGGGTGCTCCACCCAAAGGCTTCTCAGAAGGCTGAGCACTCGCAGCTGTGGTTAGGTTTGAGTTTTTGCTCCTGTTGACATTCAGACTCATGCTTCCCTCAGCAGCCAGTGAAGTTACATTAACAATCTTTGGCATCATGAATGAATCTTCGCTGTCTGCAAAACCAAACAAAGCAGCACCCGTCAGGATCCACACTAACTGCAAGGGAATTCCCAATTCAACAGAAATGGCTTACTTTTCGGGTCTTCCTCAAGTAACTTTGAGGAATTTAAACTGCTTATGGAGTTTCAGTCAGGTGAAGCCTTAAAATACGAGTAGCTTCTCCTTCAACTCGTAGGAAAGGAGCAAGCTCCACCTTACTACCCCAGAACCACTCAGGCAGTCCCTTGCTTTGGCAGGCTGGCACAAAGACAAGCACTGCAGCGCTCACACATCTCACGGCGCTGTACAAAGGAAGCAGAACAACTGTTTCCCCCTGCCCTTCCAGGCTTTGCTCTCCTGCTCATATTCTGCGGTGCTGGTTTTCTGCACAAGGCTACAGAGGCATTTCAGGGACTGCACGTGCAGTTACTTCCCCCACTCTAAGCAGGTTCCTATTTATAGCACTGGGATTTTTTCCCAGCCCCAAATATGAAGGGAATTTCCCCCATTCCTTTTTCGTTGTGACCACCTGGCTGCAATGAAGCCGGAGCTGAGGAGCAGCTCTCGCATTCACAGGACCAGCAGCAAGCAGCACACCCTGGGCAGGGACCACCGCACATCCAGACCCAATGCACAGTACTCAGTCTCAAAAATAAACCCCTTCTCTAGCGGGCCACAAAGCTGGCAGGGAATGGGTGTGCTGGGCCAGCAGGCACCCCTGCAGCTTCCCCAGCTCAACACAGTACACCACAGACACATTCCAGTCCCCAGTTATCCCAAAGGCAAGGAGGATCAGCAAGGTGAAGGAGAGTTAAAAAGCTCTCATCCATAATCCCCTAGATGCCCATTTAAACTGTTCAAAACATTTAATAGTGGTTTTCACAGAATCACAATGTTAGAAAAGACCTTTAAGATCATCGAGTCCAACCATTCCCATCCTAAGCTAAACCATATCCTTAAGTGTCTCATCTACCTGTCCGTTAAACACATCCAGGGTTGGTGACTCAACCCCCTCCCTGGGCAGCCTGTGCCAGGCCCTGACAACTCTTTCAGGGAAGAACTTTCTCCTAACATCTAATCTGACCCTGCCCTGGGGCAGCTTCCTGCCATTGCCCCTTGTCCCATCTCCTGTCCCCTGGCTGAAGAGACCATCTCCCACCTCTCTACATCCTCCCTTCAGGTAGTTGTAGGTGGTGATAAGGTCTCCCCTCAGCCTCCTCTTCTCCAGACTAAACATTGGGAGAAGACAAGGCTCAGGGGAGACCTTTCTTTGAACACCCAGACAGTAACAGCCATCGTTACTTCCTAGCAAAGTCATGTTTGCAAGGGTGCCATTCCCTGTGCGCGGAAAGCTCCATGAAACCCCAAGAGCCTACCTGCATGGGGCTCTGCGGCTGATACGACTGTTGAGGGCACGGGATTTCCAGCAACAGTTGACAGTGTAATGGGAATGGTAGAGTTAGCTAGGATTCCTTTCATTTGGACAGGAAGCGTTGATCCTGGCAGCTGGATCATCACGGAAGCAATACCTTATCCAAGAAAAGGGGAAGGGGGTGTGCAAGGTGGAAACAAGAGCAATTCAGATTTTCATTCAAGTCTGGAAAGTAAGAGCCTTGCACTTGCAGGCAAGACCATAATAACATCTGAAAGCAGTAAAAAAACAGAAATCTACATTGTTTAGGTGATTAAAAAAATCTTCCCCATCTCCCTAATTTGAGAATAGCAAAAATTTAAACTACTGTACTTACCTGTTGAGAAATTTGAGTTAATATAAAATCTCTCTTACCTCTCAAGTTGTACTTTAGTCAGTTAAATTGCAAAATCCCCCAAAAATTAAAGCAAAAAGCAAATACCATGTTAACTCTAAGCTGCTATGCACCTCTAGAAGAGCATCAGACTAATTTTCATGGACACATCTTCCCATGATCATACCTGGCTGTGCTGTCACGGCAGTACCAACAGCTTGAGGCTTTAATTCAGCCTGCAAGAGTGTGGAAGGAACAGCTGCCACCTGCCCTGGTACCAGCGGGCTCTTCAGCGTAAGCACCTGCCCCTGTGGGGTCATCACTAGGCTGGCAGCAGTCAGTGTAAGAGAGGATGAGGTGTCCTCTGTAAAGAAGAAAGATGTGAATCGGTAATTTATTCTGGCAGGGCAGCCTTGATAGCAAATTGTATCCCGCAATCCAGCTGTGGGAGGAACTCCAGCTAGGTGGTTACAGGCCATAGATGAGAAGGCTGCTGTGGAAGCTACGTAGGCTCCGGAAACCTCAGCTACACACCTAGAGCCAGTACTATCTTCCTTGTGCAGTGCAACAGCCCTTAACTCTCCAGAGCAGCATCCCAATCGAGTATCAGAGCAGCCCTGCTGGATTTACCAAGGGGACTTAGTCCCAGTGAAGAAAGGAAGTTCTCTCACCACTCCAAACTTCCCAGGACAGGACAGAAGAGACTCAGGACACCAGAGTGAGCAGCTATTTATAAAGGCCCAGGATTGCTTCAAGTAAGGTATATTTATCATTACCAAAGTAAGAAATGTCACCAGATCCTTGGATTACAGTGGTGCTACCAGGAAAGCGTGGATACCTGCCCTTCTTTTGTTCCCTCCTCCGTTTAGAGTACAAAAGTCTCCACAAATACTAAATACTTCTCTGTATGTTCTCAACTGAAAAGCAATTCTCAAGTGCCTGAGAATTCTGTCATTTAAGTCAGTCTCCCACCACCTGGAGAGCTAACTTGTTTGGGGAGGGATGTTTCAGAAACTGAATCTGTTCTAGCAAACCCTAATATTCTGGGGGCTGACCTTCAGGTTTTGAGTCAGCAGGAAAAGAAGCACCTTTGCCTCTCAGGAACTACTGCAGGATTGCAGTGAAACTCTGTGAGACCAAAGGACAGCTGAACAGGAGTTTATTTCCTGTTAGTCTGAAACACCAAAGTCCCGTTTCATGGGAAGACCTCAGTAGTGCCGGTCTCATCTTTACTGAAAAGAAACAGCTTCCACTCCTTCTGGAGGGACACTTCCTGGTCCTACCCTCAACTCCGCTGCAAGAATGAAGCTGCCAGCGTTTGCCCTCCCAAGGGATGCTGCTTCGGTGACTGTGCCCCCTTTATGCTTTCAGCCCACCTGTGGGACGGACTCCTTTCCTGGCGAGTATCAGCGGCTTGCCTCTTCTGTTTGTCATGGTTATTTGGGCCACCTCTCTGGAGTGAGCAGCGGATCCTTTTTGCTGTGTGCTAGCAGTTTTGGCTACAGCAGTTTCCTCTGGCTCAGTTGGTTTGCTCTTTTTTTGTGCTTCGATTGCTTTTTGCTTGGCGTAAATATATTCTAGCTTCTTCAGGACAACCTCTTCTGTCTTCCCTACAGGAAAATGATCAGATAGTCAATCATCTTCAAACTCTCTTTCAGGAACTAAAGAGTTGAAGACAGAACTAAAAAAGAACTTGACAGCATTGAACTACCCTGCAATAGATAACCACCCCCAAAGGAAGCAGCATACTTTGTAACACAGGGAAGCAACTACCTATTTATGCCAAGATTATTTTGTTTCCTTCAGAAACATCCGTATGTTTCAGCATTTATGTGTGACTCTGATGAGCGAGCATCAGCTTGGACAAGCACCACCTACTGCTGAACAAGTACCAGTCGAGAATATCCACAGCTGGGAAGAAGCCCTCCTCCTGTCTCTCTTGATGATAAATACATGAGGCTACCAGCCAAAAACGTAGCGTTTATCTGGTATGACATTTCCTGGACTAAGGGACCCTGTTACTTAAGTTACATTTAGGGGTAAACTCCCCAACAGTGTACCACTGACATGAAAACTATAACCCTGAACACACACACACACACACACAGATATTACAAGTCATTTGTTTTCTGCAGAAGCATGCAATTTAACACAATCACAGTTGACAACAACCCCACAGTGGCTTGTTTCCTGCTCAGTGTTTATGTTCTCACATTAGGGTCTATCTTTAATTAAGCCTGTATTTAACTAGCCCTACTGAGAGCGGGTTTTTTCCTCATCAGGTTTGAGGTACTTCACTAGGAATGCAAAAGATCAGAGAACTACTTTGTGAAGTTATTTGCTTGTATTTCCTATCCAAAAGGTCCATCCTACATTTCTGGATTTACTTTTTAATTTGTTTGGTTTTTTAACCAATCACCTCCAATATGTATTAACGGATTCATGTAAATCCACAAGGTTTAAGTATCTTCCATTTCTACTTTACAGACAGCCTTCTGTTTTTATTCCTAGGCAATGAGAAGATGAGGAGAATAATTTGGTTTGTTTGCTCACAGGCATTTTGGCAGCAGCTGAACAAGTGTCACAGCCTTCCTACACCTCCAAGGGAGACAGACAAAATAAATACAATACTGTTTTCGTCTTGAAACACCTAGGGGAGCAGCAGCTTGGAACAGCAGCTCGGAATATACTGCCATTTTGTTCTACAGACAGAGCTGCTGCCTTCTAGACACCACTAGTTCTCAGAAAAGCCATATGAGGGTAGCTATCTGCAAAGCTGACCCAAGGAGTCAGAGGTTTTGGTACTCATCAGACAACTGTGGACACTTGCAAGGCACTGAGCAGAAAAGCTATCTCAGAAAGCGACATGTGACAGAATGAAGTGACTACCCATCCCACCCAAAGCCTACTCAGTGCATGGGAACCCAAGCCAGAGATCATTCTACACTTCCTCTAGGCATAAAGGAAAACAAACCCAGTTCTTATCAGCAGGATGAGTGTATCACTGAGTCAGAGCTGAGCTGGTCTTCGACTGGCGTCAGGAGTCTAAATTTTATGCGAAATAATGACTCACTTGGATCCACAGAGCATTAGTCCATTCACTCCCCCTCTTAAAAGCCTGTTCTTTCATTATTCCAGCTAGGCTGTATCCAAAGTCTCACCTGAAAGCGTGGACACTTTTCGTATCAAAGCATCTTGTTTGCGTGTCAGTAAGTTCTTCTGTCCAATGAGTTTATCTGCCTGATCAGTGAGCCCTTGTATTTCCTCATAGGCCTAGAAAAGCATCAAGGAACCAATTTATAAACCAACAGCACACAGAAGAGTCAGTTTGCATCACAGGCACCTTTACAGAGTTTAGAAAGGCATTATAATCTCGAGAAACTGGGAAGCACATGGAATGCTGGCTTTCCTTAAATGCAACTTGAAAACTGGTATCTTGGTCATCCTTCCTCCCAAGTTATTTTACAGAAAAAAAACCCAAACAACAGCTATCCCACTAATTCAAGGTACAGCTGATAAGCATAATTACGTATCTACAATCTGTGTTTTATTTCCTGTCATTTACATCTTTGCAATTAAGTTTTTTTATGACTGTACAGCGCTCCATAAAATGCTATCATCACAGAATCATAGAATGGTCTGGGTTGGAAGGGACCCCAAGGATCACACAGTTCCAAACCCCCTGCCACAGGCAGGGCCACCAACTTCCAGGCCTGGAGCTACACAAGGTTGCCCAGGGCCACATCCAACCTGGCCTTGAACACCTCCAGGGATGGGGCATCCACCACCTCTCTGGGCAGCCTGTTCCAACCCCTCACCACTCTCTCTGGAAAGAACTTCCCCCTTATATTTAATCTAAACCTTCCTTCCTTTAGCTTTAATCCATTCCCCTTGTCCTGCCATTGTCTGCCCTTTTAACAAGCTGATTCCCCTCCTGTTTCTCTGCTCCCTTCAGGGAGTGGAAGGCTGCAGTGAGGTCCCCTTGCAGCCTTCTCTTCTCTAGGCTGAACAAGCCCAGCTCCCTCAGCCTCTCTTCCCCTGCATTAAAACACATATGCCTTCAACGTATTTCCAAGCTTCTTAAGGAAGTAAGACATAACATTCCATGGTTAAATTCACAAATACAACAGGAGAGGGCTAATCTGAAAACGCACTCCTGTGTAATCCAGATCAAACTGTGAGGAATACAGATTCTTTTGGATATTGTTTTACTCTAGAGTCCTGTAAAAGGTGACAGAAGTTCTCTATTCACAGGACGACAGTGACTCGCTCAGCGAGTTCATACTAGCTCCATCACCCTGTCCAGATGAAATGATTTTCCTTCTCACTTAAGCTGCAAATTCTTACTTGCTTGAGAATGTAGCATTTGGAGACCTTGGGAAGGTTGTGTAACACCAGAGCTCTCTTCAGCTTTTCAAAGAGGACTCTCATTTCATTGCGTCGCCGGCGTTCATTCGCTGTGTGCGCCTGGCGGTAGTGAGCAAAGGCTTCTGCCTCAGTCTTCAGCTTTCTGTTCCAGAATCGATGCTTTTGCTGGAGAAGTAACCGTATTGACCAGTTTAAATAAGAAAAATGGCCATGTAATGGCAAACACTGTTCAAAGGCATGCCTGATTTACAAGGCTTCTACACCTGAAGACTTCATGTCATGCTCTTCCGCTACTATGTCCTCATCAAAGTTCAGCGTCAGAAGCACAAGCAATAAGCATGAAATGCCACTCAATAAGAAACCACCAACAAAATCTGAAGGAAAAGATCATGAGCAGTCCCTTCTATCCATAAGCAAGCTTTTCTTTTTTTGCAATACAAGGCTACTTAGGTAAACCACAGCACTACAGCAAAGTCACTCATGATTGAGCCCAGTTTTTTGTTGTCAAAAACATCTATTAAGGAATGAAGTAATGATATCAAATACCAGACGCTGGACTTTTCCCCTGGAGTTTAACTAGCTTGATTTCTATTTTGTTTCATTGGTACATAAGGGTTGGGGGCCAAGAGACACTGTAGGCAAGAATGTGAAAGACGACACTGAAACCTGTCAGCCTAGACATCTAGCAATAAACAGAAAGCACCAAGGGCAGGCTCAGATTGGGATTATGAATTTGCTGAAGCTTTCCCAAAAGTTGACGAGCAATAAGCATCATTAGTAATCTCTCCAGATTTGATGGTTTATTATTTCATTATGACTCTTAGGGGTTTTGTATAAATAGGCTATTTATTTCATGATGAAGTAATACTTTAATGCATTTTTTATATCGCTCAAGGTTTGCCCCAAACCCCAGTGAATCAGCAGAAAGACTCCTCAGGTCTAGCAACACTATTTCTGAGCCTGCTGGTCTTAGGAGGTAATCTGGAGACTGTCTCCTGAAACATCCTGCCCTCCAAGGCAGACTGAGCACAGTAAGGCTGCAACTCCATCTGCTCTCACGCTGGACGTGATGCCTTGCAAAGCCGGAATCAATTTAATTCTTAAAGTTATATTAATTGCCTCTTAAGCTACATCTACATCAATCTACTCAGCATTATTACATTTCATTGAATCATTCACTAGGTTCCTCACACTATAACTTCAAGGGCAGAGAGAAGAATATGTGGAGAAGACGATGCAGGAGAACGTCCTGGCACCCACCTCCCTCTAGGGCAAAAGTGTACGTACCAGTTTACTCTCATGTGTAAGACACACACCAGGCTCACGCCTTGCCTCGAAGGCCCACCCCACCCCAGCAGGTAGCTCCAGGTTTGACATCGAGTACAAGACAGAGAGTTGTCATGGACAGTTAGCCAGACTGGCTTCAAAGCCACCCAAAAATACAGCATAAGTTTCAGAAAGACTGCAGGGAGTTTTGCTTTAAAAGGATTCTGCATTGTCTTTTAACTTGCCTAAATACCCATTATTGAAACTACTGTTTTCGGAACCCCCTCGTGCCCAGCGCTGTGCCTGGATCATCCTACATCCTGTCAACACATGAAAACATTGCTCAGCTGTTGGTTATTTTGTGTGTGCTGTAAAGATTGTTTATGCCAAGAACACAAAACCTAAGCAAACATTACTAAAATAAAGCTAGCCCTTCCTGTAACGCAGCAAATCCAAACCCCACCGATGCTGGGAGCAGCCCTTTTGCTTTAACCAGATTTGGAGTGAGACCCCTTCTCCCTCCCTCCCCCCACCCCAAATACACATTGAATTTCTTGCATTTAGTCATAAATATATGAAAGGTAGATAAATCTCATTAAAGAGTTGCACTTGAGATGGAAGTTTGTCTTTAAAATGGAGGTGTGATACCAAAAGGAAAGAGGAGAGCAAACATATACCTTCGAAGCTTTTTCTGATAATTTTTCATCCGAAGAATTACGAGCATGGTATCTGGAAGAAAGGTAAAAAGTTTTTCCCAACACTGCTCAGCTCATGCACTCTACCCTCATTAAACTACATTCCAACAGCCCAGAATTACTCATTTGTATCCCCTGAAATTAAACGTGTCCATGATTAACCACACAAAAGCAGGATACTGTTGAGGTCTCTCAAGAAAGTGAATTCTATCTCCAATGCCATCACCCTGGAATAAAAATAATCTAGCCGGTCTGAAAGCTATGAAGTTATCCCATAATGCAAAAAAAGTATTTCACTTTGAATTCAGGCTGTGCCTATTAGCTGCAGAAGCCATTTTGTAAAAAATTATGCTTTGGTTCTTTCTTAAACACCCCACCCCCCCAGATTCAATACAGATGGCAGACAAATCCCTCCCCCCAAGAAGCAGCACAAACCCAAAGCCTCACATGTCTTACTATCCAAATATATAGTAACAGCTTCCTCATCTCTCAGGAGCTTCAAGAGAACAAGGAATACACATTTGATAGAATGGTTTTGTTGGTTTTTTTTTTGTTTTTGTTACAAAATATGACATGTTTTTCTCCCTCACCAAAAGATCTTCACAATTCTACAGCAAAATTGTTATGTAAAGATAAAAGTTAAGCTGTATCTTTGAGGGAAAAAAATCCCAGGAACTATCTGGGAGGTTTATAACACCACCAAATGGACTTTTCAAAGTTTCTACCAAAAAAAAAAAAAATCTTCAAATAAAAAGTGCTAAGGATGCAGCATTCCCCTGTTCTTTTGTTTGGTGCAACTGAGTAATAGCCATGACCATCTGTACACCCCTCAAGTAAACCTTGATTTTACTTTGCTTTTTGTCATTATAAATGCAAGGGCAGCAAACAAACCATCCAACCAACCACACTCCCCCCCCAAAAAAAAACCAACCCCATGCTATCCAACCATGGCAGACTATATGTAAATAACAGTGTCTTTGCTTGGGCAATAGGCCCAAAGACAAGGCTTTCATTTACAGGATCAGGAATGAAGCCAGTGACTGCTCCTGCCTAAAAATAACAACTCCACCAGCAAGAATAAACAAAGCTTGCAAAATCACATTTAAAAGCAAGATAACCCTGCTTGCAGGAAGGGAGAATGTTCACTTGTAATAACTGTACATTACAAGACACACATCTCTATAAACAAATTAATTACAAGGGAAGGGAAAGAAAAAGGCAAAAATAAAAAGGCTAAGGCACCTCAAATCTACTCTTAGATCTGACAGCCCTGTCCTCACAAGACACTGGGAGGCACCAGTGCTCAGGAAGACCTGACACAAGCCTCGCTTTACCTTACCATCCCATTAAACCTGCTGTTTAATGAGTTCAAGTCAATGCCCGCTCAGAACTGTAGCGCTCTCCAAGGATGCTTACTTCTGCTTGGAAGGTCGGATATTAGCAGCTGTGGCCTTCAGACGGGCAATGTTAATCTTCTCTGAAAGCTCCTCCACGGTCTCAATGTCCACCTGCTCGTCATCCTCACTGTATTCACACGCATCCTGGAACAGTTTTTGTTTTGTTTTTTAAAAAGAGTATCTACTCAGCAATAGAGCTCAGGCCAAAACAGTTTCACTTCACTCCCAAAAAGAGATTACAATTAGAACATTAAGAACCATTAACAAATCAACATCTCCAGCTACACTGAACAACACACAGTGTTGTGCAGGTGATTATTTTAACCGTCACCTCGAGGAATTCCTCCCGCTAGCCAGTCTAACACAAGGAATTTTGGCAAGGGCAAAACCCACCCCTGTCATTTCTGCTTTTACTATGGATGAGATTAAGAGCTTCCAGAGGGCAGAGCTTTCCCACTGCCGTTTGCAAATAAGATGGCACTGCCTTTCCAACAGGCTACCCATAGGCTCTTGCTAGCTGAAATTGGTAATGGGAGTCAAGATGCTTATCGCCTTGGTAATGGTCTCTCATACCTGAGATAGCAAGTCATAACATCCTACAACCAGGCTTCTCTGGCTCACAGGGTAAACTGCTTACAGACTGAAGAGCGTGATCTTTGGCTCTTTCCAAAACGCTGCCCAGTAATTATTTTAACTATTTATGACATTCTGAAGAGTGCTTTTTTTCTCTGTGCTTGCCTGACCAAGAAAACTTGCTACCATCTGTGAAGACACAGATAGAGAACAACTATAGTGCTGTAGCAACTACAAGAGTTAAGTAACAATCTGGTGGCCATTTGTAGTAGCAGGTGATTCCCCTCCCTCCCAAAACAAGTCTTTCATCAAGCAATCATTTGCATTACAATTGTCATCGAAGATGTTACATAATAACCTTTTGCCTGCTTACAGAAGGCAGAACCCTTTCTCCTCCTTAAGTGAGAAAATGTAATTAATATTTCTATTCCATGCTTTGTTTCACCCAGTGCCCTGAACTACTTCAATCTTGTCCTCCTCCCATTCTTCTCTTCTGTCGTTCCTTCCTTCTCTTTGTCCTTTTCTTTCTGAGGATCTGCAATCTCCTTCTTCTCTGACCTGAATACTTACCTGGAATTGATGCAAACAGTTAATCTCAAGAGACTAAGTGCAGAACAGGAAAATAAAGCAAGGTACAACTCCAAATCAGTCAGTGGCCTCTAATGAATGCTTTTCATGGTACTAATTATGCCAAGTTATCTGCAACTCACACTGCTGTTTTAAGAAACAGATTAGAAGGGAGAAAGTGTAGCACTCAGCTGACCACAGATCAGGCTACATGCAGCACTGTAATGAAAACAAACAAAAGCAGCCTAAATTACCACAACAACATAGCTAAGGAGGGGTTAGGGATACACTTTTCCAATCACCAGTCCTTAAATTTACACCCCTGAAACTACCTCAGTTTAAAGGGACTTGATTCATAAGCAGGCTTAGGGTAAATCTTAGCTGCTCATTTCCTTCTGACGGAGAAGTAGGATCTCTAGTGACCTAGTGTCTGACACAGTATTTGGCTTCTTCATACCAACACAACGTTTTCTACACAACAACAACAAAGAAAAAAAAAAGAAACAAATATTACCCCAAAATCCCACTACTCCCAGCAGGGCTCTGTAAAATTCCAAGAACTACATAAAATTTGCCACCTTACTTACTCACGTCACAGAGCAGCCACCATCGCAACCCATACTGTCACACAAAACTATCAGTACTTTTACAACCTCATGTAAGAGTCCATCACCCCCCTGCCCCACGGCTGTGTGTTCAAGGCTTCTGAAAACAGAATCCCTATGAAAAATGAGGCAAGTCTGCCCTCCTTTACTAAAGGCTACACCAGGTGTATAACCTTGTTTAAAACATAGCAAAATCTGTAGCAATATAGCCTTTAGTAAAGTACTAAAACTAATATACATATTTCATGTGTGTATGAAACTAATATATAAAAAAGTAACTATTATATATAAAAATATAACCAATATATATTTCATGTGTGTATATATATCCACGCATACACATGAGCATATGCATGCATGTATGCATACACACATGAAATAGGGCATACGTACATATATATAGAGTGTATATACAGTATATAGAATGTCTCCACACACACGCAATACTGCCTGAGGAATCTTCCAGACTTAAGAAGAATAAAATCATGCAGCATCCTCCCCCCACCCCCAAAACTGCTCTCAAACACTCCCAAGCCATCCATCATCTTCCATTCACTACCCACAAGGTGTGCGTAGTACAGACTCTGTGTAGAAAGAGGGATAAACTTATAAACTTCTGACTTGCAGAGATGCTGAGTCCTCCTCCTGTGCTATAAAGTATCAAGATATTACTGCTGAAACAAAGAAAAGCCGTGGCCAGGTTACCAGCTATAACTGCTATATGCAAACAGAAAAGGATCCTTAGTTCTACGCATTGCTCTGCGCACTCCCTCCCTTGCTACCTACTAGCTCTGTGCTCATAAAAAGTGATGGCTTCTGAAAAAGAGAAGGGCAAGGAGAGTGAGCTCAGATGAGAAGTTACCAGCCTTGAAGAAGAATCCCAATCTTTATTTCAGAGGCATTTTTAACACGTGTTGACTCTAAAGAAGTCATTCTTCTCTGCCCGGGGACACAGCTCTGATCTCCAGTGAGTTCTGCATTTGGAAAGGAGATAAATGTGCTACTCTACTGACTTCTGGGGCTTCTTGCAGCTTTCCTTCAGAGTAGCCATGAATCTGTATTATGCCATGACAGTGCTTTTCTCACAGCATTCTGACTGAGAAGCTGGCTGCCACTGGCCTGGACAAGTGGACCCTCAGCTGGGTTAAAACCTGGCTGGATGGCCAGGCCCTTGGTGGTGGTAAATGGAACAAAGTCCAGCTGGAGGCTGGTCACCAATGGCATCACCCAGGGCTCAGTCCTGGGTCCAGTCTTGTTCAACATCTTCATCAATGACCTGGATGAAGGGATTGAATGCTCCCTCAGTAAGTTTGCAGATGACACTGAGCTGGGAGGAAGCGTTGATCTGCCTGAGGGTAGGGAGGCTCTTCATAGGGATCTGAACAGACTGGACCGATGGGCTGAGGCCAATGGGATGAAGTTTAACAAGGCCAAGTGTAGAGTGCTGCACATGGGACAGAACAACCCCATGCAGCACTACAGGCTTGGGGCAGACAAGCTGGAGAGCTGTCAGGCAGTGAAGGATCTGGAGTGTTGTTGCCAACTGAGTATTAGCCAGCAGTGTGCCCAGGAAGACCAATGGCATCCTGGCTTGTATCAGAAATAGTGTGGCCAGTAGGTCTGGGGAGGGCATTGTGCCCCTGGACTGGGCATTGGTGAGGCTGCACCTCGAGTGCTGGGTCCAATTCTGGGCTCCTCACCATAAGAAGGACATGGAGGTCCTGGAGTGAGTCCAGAGAAGGGCAGCCAGGCTGGGGAAGGGGCTGGAGGGCAAATCCTCTGAGGAGCAGCTGAGGGAGCTGGGGGTGTTCAGCCTGGAGAAGAGGAGGCTGAAGGGAGACCTTATCACCACCTACAACTACATGAAGGGAAAGTGCAGAGGGGGTGGGCGATGCTCTCTTCAGCCAGGGGACAGGAGATGGGACAAGGGGAAATGGCAGGAAGCTGCCCCAGGGCAGGGTCAGATCAGATGTTAGGAGAAAGCTCTTCCCTGAAAGAGTTGTCAGGGCCTGGCACAGGCTGCCCAGGGAGGGGGTTGAGTCCCCGCCCCTGGGTGTGTTTAACAGACAGGTAGATGAGGTGCTCAGGGATATAGTTTAGCACAGGACAGGAATGGTTGGACTGGATGATCTTAAAGTTCTTTTCCAACCTTGTGATTCTGTGATTATAAAAAGAGGCATGGAGGTAAAACAAATTCTCATCTGACTCTGAAAGTAAGAGTATGGGCACTTTAGGGAATTTAGGGAAGTGAAGTTTCTCTCTGGGCATGAAAACCCATAAAACCCTTATTTGTTCCATCTTGTTCCATCCAGCCTCCAACAAAGCAAGTCTTGCTAGCACTGGGACCAGGGAAAGCACAGAGAAAATGAACAGCCTTTACCAAGTAAGCAGTGCATTACTTTGAATGCGACAGTGGTCAGGAGCTACATGTCACCACTGCTCCCCAAAAACAGCAGGAGAATGACAATCAGGAGATACCAGGTCCCTGGGACAGGGCTGAGGTCAAAACAAATACTACTCACAGTCTAGACCCAGACAACATATGCATGGAGTAGAGAAATTGTGGTTTAAGTCTCATTTGCATTTCAGCACAGGAATCTCAGCAACTTCAGCTTCGTTTCGTGCTCTATGAGTGGCTCTACAAGCTTACAGGAACTTCAGAAATATGAAGTTCTACTACATAGAATCTCACCTGAAGAATTATCACTTATGCCAACAGCAGCAATTTTCCAACAGCTCCTCACACCTACTTTGCTTGTGACACTTTGTCAAGCGCCAGTTTTAATGAACAGAAGCAACTTTTTTTGACTGATTTTGTTTTAATCAAGTCATATTGTACTTAAGACATTGGACGCATCCAAGTTGACTTGTAATAAATTCTGCATCTCCCCCATTGAGAATCACAGCATCACAGGGGTTGGAAGGGACCTCTAGAGATCATTGGGTCCAACCCCCTGCCAAAGCAGCTCCCTAGGACAGGTCACACAGGGAGGTGTCCAGATGGGTCTGGAATCTCTCCAGAGGAGACTCCACATACCCTGGGCAGCCTGTCCCAGGGCTTCCTCACCCTCACTGGGGAAAAGTTCTTCCCCATGTTGGTGTGGAACTCCCTGTGCTCCAACTTGCAGCCACTGCCCCTTGTCCTGTCCTCACAGACCACTGAAGAGGGGCTGGCCATTTCCCCCTGCATCCCATACTTCAGATATTTATAACCATTAATAAGGTCCCCCCTCATTTGCATAAGGTCACAAGGAAGGCAGGAAAATCACCCAACCAAAGATTTCCAAATTCTCCAGAAATCCTTAATTGCTAAACCAAGGTTCAGAGAGTGAACTAGAGGATGTATGCAGGACCCAGAGGGCTGAAATTCCAGGAATTCTTCAGCTGAGGAGAACACAAGCTTGAACCTGGAATAAAAGTCCACCAACTGGTAAGAGTGGATGAAAGGGAGAGTAAAAGAAAAGGAGTTGGAAGATAAAAATTACGCAGACCTGTGCAGCTACAACAGGTGATGTAAATACATGGCATAGCTGCTTCCACAGCCAGGGCCCGATGAGAGAAGGAAAAGCATCCTGAACCCAGAAGGGGAACAAAAAAATGGGCAAAAATCCTCCAAACCAAAACTAGCTGAAGAAAAATCATTCAAAGACACTACTTACATGACAGAAGTACTGAATAGATCCATGCCAAGTACTACATGTGCAAGAGGTATACGGTTATATCATTTTCACAGGTCATATCCTTATGGCAACATAGTTGTGTTTCATTACACATAGAGCACTCCTCATCCTTGCCTGCTCTTCTAGGTCATCCATAAAGGCTCCTTGATGTTGGAAGCCTCCTGCTATTTCCCCTGGCTTTTCTATCTTATGCAGTATCGTTGCCGTGACTCTACGTGCAAAAGATGCAGAGTTTTAATTCAGTTTAAAGCTACAGTCTAAAAACTGCGTTACATTGAAGAGAAAGGAGATGAGCAGGATACATCAAAAGATGCTACAATCCAGAGAGTGAAGGGGGAAAAAATAATACCAAACCAACAAAAACCCAAGAAAAGCAGGACAGGAAAACTAGCTCTCTGTAGAAACACTATCACGTTAAAGCCTTTGAGAGCTGACAAGTTACACTGGGCTCATATCAAAGGGCTGAAAGCAATTATCCAGCTACAGCTGTTCTTATGGTAGAACTTTCTACATGCTGTCATACTAGAAAATGCAATCTTTTCCATGAAAGATGGGGGGAATAGTAAACACTCTCCACCACCCACTAAGAACTTCTCCTAGAGAGGTTTACAGATCCTGAACTTGGACAGATTTAAACAAAATCCCTACTTTTTTCACCCATAGATCTATCAACAAAGGGAAAATGCTCCAGGTTGTCAGTTCCTGGCAGCCTACTGCTGGTTCCAGAAGAGCAAACTTCCTGTTGGCAGAGGGTCCTCAGTGACAGTGCTGAACAAGGAGGAGGGCTAGGTGGTCACGGACATCACTGGGCATTACCCAAGTAAGCACCCCATTTCTGGATCTGCCCTCTACACTATGATGTCCACAGACAGGGTCTGTACCAAGAACTCTGAGCATGCAAGAGATCCTTAAACCATCTGCAAAATAAGTCACTTGCACTTTATTTATTAAACATACAGTGCTGTAATAATCCATTATAGCTCCTTATCATTTTAATGTTCAGGTCAGAAAAAGGAAGACTGAAAACTATGCTGTAACAAGGCTTAAAAGCAGCAGCTTGCCAGGCACAGAAGCCACGTCTAAACTAGCAGGGACCATGACTGTCTGTAGCATTAAACATTAGAACAACCCCTGGCATGGTTTCAGCTGAAGCGAAGGAGAACTCAGGAGAACAATTCACACACACAGACTGTGAGGGCCCAGACCAGCAGTCAATCTCAACAGGAATTTTATGCCTAGGAGGGCCACCAAACGTTTTAGCATCTCCTCCCAGACCACCACACTTTAATTTCTTCAGACAACAGGTCCTGACCAGGGTTTATTTATACATATTTATATTACCAAACCCAAGACATTCTCTTGATGCACTTCAGGGTAGGAAACGCAAAAGGGCAAAGATACCATCTCAGGAAGCTTCTTGATGTTGAGTAAGGGAAGAATCTACAAGTCTAAGCACTGCAAAGTTAGCTCAAGGTAGGAAGGTCGTCTGAAGTGCACTGATAAGCAAAATTGAGAAGAATGAAGTCATTACTGCAATGAGTATGAGGAATGTGCTAAAAACAGAAAAGGTAGGAGCTTCTACAGGTAAGCAGCAATTATCTTGCCTCTCACTGGAGTTTTCTGGGGCTTTAATGGCTATTTCCTGAGTTACAAAACCCAGTCCGAATTCCAAACCGTGTGTGAAAGAGCTGTCATTACTATTGCTACTGGACATGCAGGTACACCTTCCTTCTCTGTTTTCACTGACTCAGTGAAACAGATCGATATCCTCTAGTAGTCTGTGAGACCTGACTTCATCCAGTCAAAGAGTCCCAGCGCAGCCCGTATTGTGAGCACTATGCTGATGAGAAGCAGACGTCTCTATGACAAGAAACAGGCTTACATATTTAGAGGTAAAGCTAAATTCTCCATTGGGCATCGACATGCTAACTTAACCTGCAGGCAGCAGACTAACAAACCAAGAATTCACCCAGATTCCAAAGAGATTTTTACTGGAATCTCACTCCTCAGCTTTACTACTCTAGAACCAAGGCTAGTTTATTCAAATCTGTGTGAGCTTATGGAGATGACAAACCTTTACATGGCTTATCAAACCATAGTATTAGTCAAAAACTGCATAATAGTTGAGGTCCTGGAGCGAGTCCAGAGAAGGGCAACCAGGCCAGTATAGGGCTGGAGGGCAGATCATATGAGGAGTGGCTGAGGGAGCTGGGGATGTTCAGCCTGGAGAAGAGAAGGCTGAGGGGAGACCTTATCACTACCTACACTGACCTGACAGGAGGGTGCAGAGAGGTGGGAGATGGTCTCTTCAGCCAGGGGACAGGAGATGGGACAAGGGGAAATGGCAGGAAGCTGCCCCAGGGCAGGGTCAGGTTAGATGTTAGGAAAAAGTTCTTCATTGAAAGGAAAGGGTTATCAGGCACTGGAACAGGCTGCCCAGGGAGGGAGGGGGTTGGAGTTACCATCCTTGGATGTATTTGAAAGAGGGGTAAGATGAGGTGCTCAGGGATTCGGTTTGGTATGGTTGAACTCGATCTCCAAGGTCTTTTCCAGCCCAGTGATTCTGTGATGCCAAAACAAGCTTTTCTTATAATATCTAATAATCAATTTTTTGTTTCATCAACATTTTGCAGGACAAAAGAAATTAACATCCTTAAAACATCAAACCTGATAAGAGGCTCCTCTGTGACCCAGATAGTGTTAGGAATGTGTTGGTAAGCAAAGAGCTATCTTGTCTGGAAAGTTTAACCAGTCACTGGGCATGAATTAACCATGGTTCTCCATACTTGATGATAACCTCCTAAAGTTTTTGAAGACTATAGGAGTAGCCAAACTGTCACTGTCTGACTCAGGACAGCACCAGGTTAACTTCCAGCTTGTAAGACCATCCAAAAATCACATCTACTTTCAGCTCCCTCACCTCCGTGCAGCTGAGATGCTATCACCTTGCCTGAGAAGAGCAAGCTGGAATATGAACCGGTTAATCAATTGTTCTGGAAGTTAAATAGATTCTCTAAAAGCCAGAGTTCCTGATGTAGTTGAGCTACCCTAGATATGGTTAGAAGTAAAAGAAGTCTCATTTAGTTTTTGAGTGTGGGAGGGCTACATTAACACAAAAGGCCTAAACCAAGGTATTTTTTCCAATTCCCAGTGACACTAATATATTGGTAATTGTTTTGTTCTTCAATTCTTCTCCAGTTTAACATCTCTTTTCACTTTATCACATCCCAGCCAACAGCTACCATGTTTCTTATGCACATCTGACTCAGGAAACCACAATTCATCAATCTGAAGTAACAATGCACCATTTCTTAAGTAACATGCTGCTACACAAAAAGTACATCAATGAGTTACTTGGGGGCTTGATTAATTTGGGGGTGAAATTCACTGGAAATTCTATAAGCACTAAAATCTCAACTTGGTTTAACTCTACTAACCACAAAGCTTTACTCTTATTCTGTGACCTCTGGAGCTTTCTATCCAAATACAGAACGACAGCTTTCACACGCTGCTTAAATGTATTACTAAGTTTCAAGAGGAATTTAAGGAGAGGCTGAAACATTCCTTCCAGAAATAAGTGTTAACTAAGGGCTCCAAAAATTAAGGAGAAAGAAACAGCTTAAAGTGAATGGAAAAACTAGATTGGCTACTACATTTGAAGACCATAAGTCATATTACAGAGAACCAAGTTATATGAGTAAATACTGGAGGAGGAAGACAATGTGGAATGGTTCTGTTGCAGTTTGGATCAATGTGACTTCTGTTATCTACAAAATGGACAAATCCTAGAGGGCCACTACAATGCTACCTATAAAAAACAGGCATGCAGCTAAGACCAAAGTCATTCCCAGTTGGAACCCTGATCTAGACTCTCTAAAGAAAATGAAGTCCAGAACATAAAGATCATATCATGCCTTTCGAATCCATGGGTTGTGACGTGCTATCCGACCAACTTATGAAAAAATAAATATATTAATTAATAAGAATTACCACCCCTCCTTCATAAATAGTTAAATGCTTACCACCACTTTTTCAACATCTACTTCCTCTTCACTTGGGAAGTCAGACGTGCCATCTAGCATCTCATCAGCAGAATCATCAGTTTTTTCATCCTCGTCATCCTCATCATCATCTTCCTCTTCTTCCTCTTCCATATCATCTGAAGTTATATCAATAGTGGGTGTGTAACCCTTTTTGTCATGCCCAGCTTCCTGCGCCCTCTGCTCTGATGTCACCAAGTCACTCTTCTCAGCTGTCTCAGCTTTGTCATCCGCCTGGCTTTTATTTTCTAACGTCGGTACAATGCTAGATATTTTGCTCCAGGAGCTGTTGACATGTGCTACGATATCATGCCCTCTTTTCATTCCTTCCTGACAATCAATAGCATCTTGTTCTTTGTTGTTACTGCCTTCCTGCGTAGCCATGCTGGCTCTGCTGCTCTCAGTACTGGCTGTATGCTCTTCCCCCCAGGCAGAGGCCTGCTCTTTTGCAGCACTGATCTCCGGTGTGCTGCCTTTTTTGTCTCTCAGGCTCTCTGCTTCTGAAGAGCCCTTGCCCTGCTCCCTTTCTGTACCCGGCTGCACAGCATTGCCCTGGCATTCCTGTTTGTTCTGAGATGGTTCAGTCTCTCTCTGTTCCTTCTTGTTCTCCAGCTGCATATCCTGCTCTTGTTGACTCTGTGATGACCCCAAATTTGCCTTGTCCTCCTTTATCTGTGTCTGTACATCTCCTTCCTTCTCTTTGACTGGTTTCTCTTCCTGTTCAGCATGTATTTGTTTCTTCCCATGGTCCTTCAACTGTGTAGTCTCCTGATTCTCAAGGTGTGAAAAACCCAGAGGAGCAGCTCCAGACTGATCTGATGACCCACAAACAGTTTCAGGGTTAGCTGAAACAGCCTCTACTACAGCTTCAGGACTGACAGCGTCCTTTTTCTCAGCAGAGGCTCCTTTTTCTTCCTCATCATTTGGCTTCTCACTGATGTACGAATGGTCAGATGATACGACATCTAGGGAAACATCGTGCAGAGAAGAGCTATCATCACAGGAACTCTCCAGCACCTTTGAGTCCTTCTCCACTGCCTCTAATGTAGTGGAATTTCTATCAGGTGTGATCATGACAGATGCTGACTCTTCAACATTATGTGACTGGTTAACTGATAACTCATTTTCTTCTTGTTTACTATCCAGGACCACCACCTTGGACTCTGTAACTTCGATGTTATCTGAGCGTGAAGCATTCCCATCCTCCTTCTGCTGAGCAGTACTTGAGTCCTCTTTCTTGCATATCTTCCTGTAGTCCTTCTTCATCTGAAGAGATGCAAAATGGTGAAGAATAGAGTTTGGCACAGTCTTCTGTCCTGGGAGCTGAAGCAAAGCAAAGCTACTGGATTGTAAAGGTATGAGATTAGCAGGGGTAGCTGGAAGACCACCTGAACAGCATGTTATTTTAGACTCAGAAGCTGTTTGATTTGTCACACTGCTAGCAGCAGGAGAAGAGATCCTCAGAGTCAGAGTGCCTGCCTGTGACACGAAGCTTGTTACTGAAGGAAGAAGAGAAGATGCTTGAGTGGTTAGGTTAGACGTGGGGGACAACTTGGGTACAGGAGCAGTTTGTGCAGCTGAATTTGTGGTAGGAGTGGAATACACCGAAGTGGGAGACACGGGTGACTCGGGAGGCTTAGAAGGTGCAGAGAACCGGATTCCTACAACAGATCCTGCGAGGAAAAACAAAACATCAACTACTACTTTCTCAAACCATTTTCTCTCCTTTAGTTCTAGTATTTGATGCTGTGCTGGAAGTAACCAGCATTCTCAAGGATCACCTCAGACCACAAGTTCTCAGTGAACAAGCTATAAAAATCAATACGTAAACACAGGCAAACTGCTGAATTTTTATACGGAACACCCCAGTAAAATACATGAGGTGGCTACTACAAGTACTACAAGACCACACAATTATACCAGAATCTTTTTCATTCTAACAAACTCTTCCGTGGCATTTCAGAACCCCACAAAACACGGATGAAAAATACCACTGCTGGCAACAGTTCTCCTTGCACTTTTCCCAAGCCAGAAGGGAACTCAATGACCCTTCCGACTGCTCCTCTTCTACATCTACCTCATGCTCAAACCTCAACTAAGGCACTGGATCATTTTCCCTTCTTCCTACAGTTCTGTCATCTACTGTGCTTGCTCCTCAACTCTGTCTCTCCAACGCCACACTGCCTCCCTCTCCTCAAGATGCTTCTTCGTTAAGGGAAAACAGAAGAAAAATCCAACTGGAAAGTAACCATGCATTAATTATGTTTTGTTTATAATCACGTTTTATTTACAAATATGTACATCAGTATGCTCAACAAGCACCTGACCTCTTTTCTGTCAGATACCTGTAATTTCTAACTCTTCCAACCCTGTCTTCAACTGTGCACCAGAGAAACAGATGAAAATCAAGCTAATTTTGATTTTTCACACACTGAGGAGGAAAAAAGGCAGCAATTTTGGGCTGTAGTGTAACGTCTCATGGGAACATCTGCCATAAAAGCACTAAGAAACCTGCAAACCCAACAAAACCAGAGCCGCACATCACGAGACGCAGAAAACAGCTCATTCTTTTTACCTCCAACAATTACTATTTTTGAATCACCAATCTACAGAATTGAAGTTCTGACAGTACAATGGACACAGCTCCATTGCCACACACACAGAGAGGCCCTTCTACTTGCCACACAGAATCCCCAAATTTCAGTGACTTAGCTATTAACGACACTAGCTGTATTTCAGATACATGGTAATTAAGTTGCAGGACGCCTAAATAACGCTGTATTCTTCAACTACTTGTGCAGAGCTAAGTAAGGCTCTGTTCAATTAGTTCCAGCAGGAGAAAGGAGCATCACAGAGCCACTTATTACATTGTTAATTTCTAGGTGACACACCGGTCAGTCAAAAAAGAAACGCTGGATTACATACCTGGATTATGGAGCATCACTGGCTGCGCATTAGGCTGGGCACTCGGAGCTCGAAACTGCTGCAGAGGGACAAGCTGAATTATCTGCCCGTTTGGGTGTCTGAACAGGTTCAGCCCACCCGGGTTCCTGAGAGGCTGAAGAACCATCCTCTGCCTCGGAGAAGGCTGTGTATTGTTCAGCGGTCGCAAAGCGGGAGACGTCTGATGCACCGGTATCAGCAGCAGCCGAGGTCCTAGGGGCTTGTCTGTTCCAGGAGATAGCTTCAGGGGAGGCTGGTTTACAGCTTGTGGAGCAGCATCTTCTGAAACAGTTACAAAGTTACACAGAGCTCAGCTTGAGAGAACAGCCTACAACCTGCCATCATCCTTAATTAGAAGGAGCACAAATGTTTTTGAAACAACTGGACCTCTCTAAATTTGTTTGAAAGCACTTTAACTTCTTTTTATTCACTGAACACACACAGAAGGAGCCAGGCCAGAACAGTCTTTTTCATGCAGTTCCATCAACATTTCTCAACCAAGAAGACTTCCATGCTACTCCATACCTAAAACTGTCTTGGGTTCCATAG
Source organism: Hypotaenidia okinawae (assembly GCA_027925045.1). NCBI lineage: Eukaryota > Metazoa > Chordata > Aves > Gruiformes > Rallidae > Hypotaenidia > Hypotaenidia okinawae. The sequence goes on from BSDF01000006.1 coordinate 7,627,638, forward strand.
TACCCATGACATTCTAGAACTCAGAGTGAGAATTTTGCTTTACGTCTCTATGGGCCAAGAAGTGATGTGAGACTTACAGCTCATTTCACAGTAGTCACTGACCAGATAACTACATCTCCCCCACCTCTACTGGCTCATGGCTCATGCTGGAATAAAACAACTTCAGAGATTACGTTTCAGATCCTATGTTGGAAAGAAAGTTGAGGCAAGTCAGTCTATATATAAATTGGGTTCTGCAGTTGCAGACTGTATTCCAGCTGTAAAGGAGAGAGGATAAAAACATAAGTCCAAAGCTCCCAAGCCTTACCTCTCTTCTGATTCAGTGAAGGACTGGAATTAACTCCTGACAGTATAACTGGAACAGAGCCAGCAGAGGAAGTTGGTGTGGTCACCACAGATGGGGCCATCGCAGTTGTTGTCAGTACAACTGTAGAAGTCGAGGTTGTGACAACAGGACAAGTAACAGTTGGTGTTGTTACTACAGTTTTAGAGAACGACGTGGATGCTACCGGAGCAATGATCCCTGTTGTTTTTGTTACATTCACAGTGGCAGTAGGAGTGGTGGGTGAGGGAGCAGTGGATGTGCTGGCTGCAGGAGCAGCTGTGACTGCAATCGAAGGAGGAGAGCAGGCGGGTTCATTAGCTCTTGGTTGGCTAGGAGCCGTCACAGTAGATGCTGCTGCACTGGTACTTTCTGCAGTAACTGGAGAAGTGGTGGTGGCTGTGGTGACTGCAGGAAGGACTGTGCACTGAGCTAGAGATGGCCCTGAGGGAACCATGGGAGCAACAACCATGATCTGCGTGGGTTTGATACTGAGCTTCTGCGGCCCCGACGGCGGCTGTCGTGTACTCGCGGCAGGAATCTTCTGCTGTAGCGCTCCGGCTTTGTTCATCACAAACTGTGTGAACACACCACCAGGTGAGGGTCGGGCAGCTGCAAATAAAAACTTGCAGGTCAAAATTTTAATAGATTTCCTCTTTGCCTTCAAGAGGCGCTACAACTGTCATTTCAGCAGAAATCTGAATTTCCATCTTCTCTGCACCTTGAATTAAAGGAAAACCTTGATGGGTCCTGAAACACTCCTTACATATTAGAGATACGCCTGCTTTATTCCACTTCTATAGCTTTTTGGCTTTGCATTTCTTCCTGGCCACACAAAAGAATCAAGTCTTGAGGGGCTTTCTTTATCATGCAACTATCAACAGACATTACGAACTACAATAACAGGAAAGCAAATACCTAAGTGAAATAATGTGATCAAAACACCAGTTCTTTCTCCCCCATAACAGCTTTCGTAATCTTCCTCTTTTCACTGCTCCCTGGTTTTCATCCCCATTCTACTCTATCCACATCTTAAACAGCCCTGGGGAAAGGAGGCAGGAGGGAGATTAGGTTTGCCAGGTCTTCTCATTGCAGTGACACTTGTGCATCTGAGGACTGGATGGGACAACATCAACCAACGAGAGAGTCACTACTGCTAAGATCCTTGCACAGAATCACAAGGTTGGAAAAGACCTTTAAGATCATCAAGTCCAACCGTTCCTGTCCTGTGATAAACCAGATCCCTGAGCACCTCATCTACCCATCTGTTAAACACATCCAGGGGCGGGGACTCAACCCCCTCCCTGGGCAGCCTGTGCCAGGCCCTGACAACTCTTTCAGGGAAGAACTTTCTCCTAACATCTGATCTGACCCTGCCCTGGGGCAGCTTCCTGCCATTTCCCCTTGTCCCATCTCCTGTCCCCTGGCTGAGGAGACCATCGCCCATCTCTCTGCACCCTCCTGTCAGGTAGTTGTAGGTGGTGATAAGGTCTCCCCTCAGCCTCCTCTTCTTCAGGCTGAACACCCCCAGCTCCCTCAGCTGCTCCTCATAGGATTTGCCCTCCAGCCCCTTCACCAGCCTGGTTGCCTGTCTCTTTCCCTCATCCCTTGCTCTCCAAGGGACCAAAATACTACATCTACATCACTCCACATCCCTAAAGATGACTACAACAGCACAGAGATTATAAAGCAAGCCCAACTTAAATACTGTAATTTATGCATGTAGCATTTTTAGCCCAGAATATACCACAATGCTCAAACCATATGCAACAATCCCTTCCCCCATCAATTAAATGCAGCCAGCTCTTCAATATTGCATCCACACACAGAACAAGACGTTTTATTACATGACAAGAAAAACAACATGCCCATTTACACGGCAAGGGAAAGTTAGGCAGAAAGAAACAGAATCAAATTGATCAGAAATTAAAAGGTTTGCCAGGACACAGGTAACATCCTTTTCTCTTGCAAAAGCTTCTTCAGATCTTGAACATGTGGGAATACGTGGATGGGGACTAGATTTTTTTTTTTGGGGGGGGGGGGTTGTTTCATTTAAAACTCATACAAAATATAATAATTAAATGCAACTTCCTCTCTTGCCATGCTGGTGTAACAATTTCAGTACCAGCTCAGACACAAGTGCCACATGCTCCTTTTGATTATTCAGTGCTAAGTCCAACCCTGTTTAGCTTGTGAAATCCAATGAGTTTAGAGGCCAGCGTGGTTATTGGCTGCACAGCTACTGCTTCGCTACTCCAGACTTGGACCATCTTGTCTTTCACTGTCGCTTCAACGCATCTTTGCTGGTCACAAGAATTCCAACTGCAAGTGCAACGTGATCAGAAAAGCTAACAGCGAGGAACCACAGGTTAGAGTGATCCTTTAATCACTAAGTTAAACCCATGTCTGATGAAAAGCAATTGAAAATCATAGTAAGGAAACTCTCAAAACAAAAATCCAAGCTTAACATTCAGCATGTCTCCATCCACTCTTCCTTGTCTCTTGAAAAATATGCTTTAAGTAGCATTAATAAAATAACTAATAGTCAACACCTGTAATCTTATTCTGAAGTCAAAATAAACCGTTCTGCTTTAAAGATATTATTGCAGAAGCAGTTTTAGGTAGGCAATGCAGCCAAAGGCAGCATGCACTGTTGCACAGAAATCAACAGCAATGCTGTACACTCTTTATTTCAGCTTCAGGCAATTTAAAACACAGTAATAAGTTCCAACCTACCTATCTGTCTCTGTGCTGGGACATGGGTTTTCAGAGTCGTCACAGTGGGGGTTGAAGTAGTGCTGGTGGAAGATGTAGTTTTGGGAGTTGATGTTGTGGGCACCTGGGCTGATGGTGTCCCAGTAGCAGCTGCTTTAGCACGGGATGCTACCTTGGAGATCACAGTACTGAGGGTTGAAATATCAAGTACTGTGGGTTGCAGCCTGCCTGTGATATAAGCTGCTAGCCGATTGGCGGGATGTAATGCCCCCATCTGTCCCAAAAGCAGTTTGGCCTGAGGATACCTTTTATCATTAACCTGAAAAAAGTGGAAAAGGGAAATTTTGTGAAAAGAATGCTAATTCACCACCTCTGGAGAGGTGTTTCATTCCCTGGGACTTCCAAGTGTCCTTCTCAAAAAACCATTGCCATTCAGAATGGGAATTCCTAATTTCCTTACTGTCCGGGAGAACTTCGAACAACTCTCTTACAATGCAGATTTTAGATGCTACTGAGACTCTCACACAGAACCAGAGTCCAAAGGAGCATGTGAAATCACTGAAATTAGTGAAGCTAGCACTTACTCTTCCTACTCCTTACTTATGCTACAGTCCTGAATAAAAAACAGGTTCCCAAATTTGAGGACAATTTGGATGAAATTCTCAAACCTAATTAAGACCTAGCATCACAGAAGAAAGAATACTTATGTCATATACATTGGGACAAAACTCTGAAGAGCTTGTAAAAGCTTTATCACCTTTTTTTATGCATACTGTCATTTGATACTGTGGTTAAGGTATGGTTAGTTAACTAACTTTGAAATTAGAGCTGTTGTGGTAACTGCCTACATAGGAGAGAAGAAAGAGCTTTCTGAATGTCAGGCTTTATGCCTACTGTCAGTAGAAAGTTTTGGTAGCATTGTATTTTACTCTCAGGTTGTTTGATAATGCCTTTCTAAAAGCCAAGTATGGTTAATATGTTATTAATGAAGTCTTAACTCCTTTTATCATTCAACTTGTTTTAAAAATAAGAAGTCTCCCCCGTTTTTTTCCTCTCCACTAGCTTCTCTTTGCAAGGGTGCCATATCTGCAAAGTGTCATGAAAATAAATTTTATTCTTTCTAATTCATACACCTCCTCTGCAAGCAACGCTACTGTATGCGATGCTTTCAAATGCCCTTGATGGAAAAAGATGGTCATCCTAGCCCTACAACTCCTGCCACCAAGTCATAATACCAAGTTGGTGGCATGAATCTACAGGGAAAGGACTCACTCTGAATTCAGGATTATAAAGTCTCCTGATGAACAACATACATCCCGCAAAGAGGACGCAGGCTGTTAGTAAAGATTAACAGTAAGCTGCAGCAAAAAGCAATCTAATGCTTCCCAGTTTTGTCCCAGTGTACACTTCCTTAGGAAATGTTCTTTCTAGCCTCTAACAGACATTCACTTAGAAGGATTATCTGTCAAATTCATCTGCGGGGAGTTTTCCAAAGAGATCTTGAGAGAGATTCCATACTTGGGCCACCAAAACGATAAGCTAAACTATCAGATTTCCTGTTACTGAGTCAATCTTGAAAGGGATGAGCTTACAGAGAGGCAGGAATGCTACCAGATACTAAGAATCCTTGTCTGGACAGGCAAAAGACTAGGTAGACAAATTAAGATAGTGTTCTCCCCATCACGGACTTCTGGGATACTGGATGAAACTGAATCTAATCTCCACAGTAAAGGCAGAGGGACCCACCTGAATCAAGCCTGTGGGGTTCATATTAGGTTTGCGTTTGTAGACGACCAGCTTTCCCGCAGGAGAAACCCTTGCGTAAAAAGGCAAGCCTTTGCCCCCATGCAACTTCTCCCCCGCTCTGTCCAATGTGTCTGCCCGACAGAACTTTGGACTTTCTGGGGTTTTGCACGATGGCACTCCGCTATCAGGAGTCTCCAGAACAGGGATCTCAGGCTCCTTGTCCTTGTCCTGGTCCTGGTAGGATGGCACTGAAATTTTCACTCTGGAGGAGTAGACGGGAGGAGGGTGGTGGTTCTCATCCTCGGCCTTGTGTTCCGAAGCCAATTCGATTGTGAAGCTACCCACTGTGAGGCACTGGGGAGCGTTACTGTTGGTATGCTGTGATAAGATGGTCAAGATCTTACTGTGATCTTCCTCCCAGTTGCAGTCAGAGATAATCTCGATAAGTTTGGTTGGTTCACCTGGAGTGGTGTGTTGAACATAGGAGGTGGAGGAAGAGTCCCCCTCACTACAGGAAGACCACCAGCTTTTCTCTGAGAAAGAATTGAAATAGGTTTCTGCAATACTATGGCATTTTAATCACCTGGATATTCAAAACAATTTTATCCTGCCCACACCTCCACCCTTGTCTCAGCTGCAGGGCAACAACTAAAAACTGTTCAAAGCATCACTTCCCCTTGCAGAGCTTCACAAGCAAGCAAAAAACTCACTGCAAATCTAGTTTAACTATTCTCCCAGTTCGTTCCCTGCAGCCACGTCATCTCAGGTTGTATCCCATTGCATCACAAGCTAAACAAAGCTGGGTTGTTTCAGTACACAGATGAAAGATCTCCAAGCAATAACCGCTGATTATTCAAGAGATGGTACTTTTCTCGTGGGCCAGAAAAGGACCAGCGTCCTGTAACAGCACGAGGGGCAAGCACGCCGCTAGCAGAGCTGTCTTTTGCAGATGTGTGACAGAAGCACGACCTGTTGTTGTCATTAGGAATCCAACGTCACTTTTTGCAAAGCTGTAAAGATGTTGAACCCTGTGTCCTGGCTGTTTTAATTTCACCTACCAATTCACCAGCATTTTCCACTACCTGTATTATTTTTTCCATTCCCTTCCTCAAATGCAGAGTGCGCTGTTGTATACATTAAACAGTGAGAATATTCAGCTCTGGAAGGCAGCTGTATTTCATTAGTGGATGACATGATGCCTCTAAAGTTTGTAGCAGGATTTGGACCCCTTTGGATTGAAGGAAAACACAGAATGCCTAGCCTACTTTATTTATGAACTAGAAACTCAAACTCAGTAGATATAACATAGCAAAACTGCAGTTCAACCCTTCAACTTAAAACTAAAAGAATTCAACATCAAGCAATGCCAAACAAAACACGGGCGCTTCCTTGTCCCATCAGCCCTAAGTGGAGAACAGAGGATCCCATCCTTGCAGTGCCATTTGGGTATTAATTAATTCTTCAGTAACTATGAAATAATAGTGAAGGAAAAAGGAGGGGGTGACCAAAAAGCAAACCCCAGACAAACCATGAACAGCAATCTTCATCCCTTCCCAAGCACCTAGTTATCACTCTTGAAGACAAACCTGCCATGTAATATAATCTTTTATTGCTAAACAAGCTACCGAAATTCTGGTCATTATAACCTCAGAGCAACAGCAAGTACTGGATATTTAGGCTGCTGTATCTCCCACGTGACACACATGCAACTGTTTAAGAAAACAGGAAACTATAAGCACATCACAAGATTTTTATTGACAACCATAAACGAGCTCCCCCAGAAAATGGACTTTTGTTTAATAAACAGCTGCAACTTCTTAAAAAAAACACAGTCAACACAAAAACCCCACAAAAATGTAGAACTACCAAGAGGTTGAATTGTTCTCAAGACTCTGCTCTTACCTTCTGACTTGTCAGCGTCTTTGTCTGTCTCACAGGTTGCTTTCTCAGGAACCTGAAGCTCTGGTTCCTGCTCCTGGGGGAGGAAAGATACGGAAGAAAAATATTCATCCTCTGTATCTCTCTTCTACACGAAAAATTGCATCACAAAACTAACCGGCCCATCCAACTGTCACCCCAAATCATAAAACATAGGCTGACTTTGAATATGTTATAATCTTCATCTTAGAACAGCTCTTTTAACAATGAACATGATCATGTGCTTAGTAGTTAGAGTTTGCACAGTAACAAGACAGTTTTATCACAGTAACAAGCTGTCTCCCAACACTGCTAGGCTATTTAGTCTCCAGGCTCCACCGCCCTATCAGCACTAAATGCAAGTCAAGCCCTCAGATCATGAAGGAGTTTCTGGGGTAAAAAGTTACTTTGACGTTTTCAGGATTTCTGGGAGTTGTGCGATACATGCTAGTTACAGTGTGACTTCTTACCTTTACACTACAACTCTGGGAATCACGTTTGACTTTCTGTTGCTTTTTTGCCTCTTTCCTGCGTTCGTAGGGTCGGACCCTTGCACAAGTCATCATACTTTCAAAGTACAAGTAGACAGGATCCTTGTCTTCCTCTCGAATCTCACAAACAAACAAACAGAGAGACACGTTACATTCATCAAATGGTTTTGCCTAAGCAGGGAAATGAGTCCTAGGGGTCATGAACTGTTTAACATTATCTGGTATACATTAAATAGCAACTCCAGTATGTTTGTTCTTCAAACGTAACCAAACTCAACTCTACTGCTGTTGCTGCTTTTGTCAGATACTGAAGTGAGGGAGGAGTCAAAGGCGGATTCTTCCAACACTGTGGTGAAGCTCAGACACAAAGAAAGATTCCAGAACTACAGTGAACTCCATGTGTCTGCATCCCTTTTTTTTGTTTGTTTGCTTGTTGTCCTGGCCAACACACTGGCTATAACAGACTGGGGAAAGGAAGATGCACCGACAGTAGATGAGGTGGCTGTCTGACTGCATCTATTCCAAGAAAGTCTTTCTTCCTCCCTAGTCTCAAGTTGGTCTGGCAACTCAAAGAGAACTGTTGCTGTCCTGTGATGAACTGCCTCTCTCCAATCAGCCCCTTTTATGGGGGAGTGATGTCAGGTGGTGTGGGAACAGCCCAAGCTAAGTCAGTTCCCCTGTGCTGGCTGCTTGGAAAGGTTAACTCTGGCCTGGCCAGAACCAGGACACTTGTTTTTACAAGTAATTCAATCATTAGGCTATATTATGCAGCTACTAACTTACATAAACATTACATTACATTGCCAGAAATAGCATATATTACTGCTCTTTTAAAATGAGGCTACCAGTGAATCATAATCACCTTTCACTGTCTGCACATTGCTACAGTAAATTCTTGAAAGAAGACATAGTTAAAGATTTATATACAGTCAATTCATCCTGACTTACCAATGTATCTCCAAGCAGTCATAGGTAGGCTGTCATCTCAAATTTCATCTACAGTGGCCTACCACAGAAGCTTTTAGCAGTGTTTGTTTTCATTCTCAGTACAAAGAAGAAAAAAAAAGCCCCCCAAACCCAACACATCTCTTTTCTGTTCTTACCACTGGATTTGGTTTAGGAGTATACACTCTGCCTTGTTTCATTCCACTGGAAGATCTATGCCTACTAGAAAGCAAGACTTCAGAGTTGGGCAGCACCGTAGATTTAACTGGCTCAATAACAGATGGCGTTGGGATGTAAATTGGCTCTGGATCTACTTCACCTTCTGCTTTCACCCACAATGGACAATTCCTAATAGGCTGTTCAGGCTCTGAGTCACAGATAGCTGCAAAAAGGGAGGAAAACCAAACCCAACTTACTTCTGAATGAAGAAAGAGCAGAATTTCTCATTTGAGGCTGAGGACTAGCTACGCAGGAATCGCCTGTTCATACTGACAGAACACACTAATGGTTTTCTTGTCTCAAATCCTAGCCCAAAGTGACTGGGATTTGTCCACAAGAAAGAGGAAATTAAAATAGAATTCTACACTAATCATTGTTTCTCACTTGTACTGAGATAGCTGACACAGGGAAACACTGAACAACTCGTGATCTTCATAGATGCTACAACACTGAAAAATTACAAAATAGCCCCAAACTTCATGCCACAGCTCTATAAACAATTCCATTCATTCCAGTGGAGCACCAGGTAACCCTGTGTTTGGTTTACAGCCGTTGCTAAAAGTACTACTAGCAAAAACCAGGAAATGCAAACTTATGTTCAAGTTCTACCCATTTGGTTTTCTGAGCATGCCTTAGGCCAGACCCAAAACTACCAAAAATCACTGCATTTCCACTGGAGTCAATGAACTATGTAGCTATACACAGCAACAGAAAACACAGCGCTAGATACTCACTTGATAAGAAGGAAAGAAAACACCACTGTGACTGTGAAGATTATCAGAAGTGATAGCACCAATTATCTCATATCCTTAGTCTTTAAAGACACTTGGAGAGTTGAGCAAGAGTTTAAATCATCAAAAAGGAACTCCAGTTACTTGCTCACAATAAACAACTCTCAGTGCTCCAACAGCTGATCAGATAAGTAAGGGTCAATAAAAAAGGGAAAAGGCATTACTTCCCTCTTGGCTGCTATACAAAAGCAGATACTGCAGACATCTCTTGGAATTCCCTCCCAAATTCTGGATTTAGAAACGGCATCACTACTACGTCCTATTAAAATGCCCACCAAGACAGGCGGTTTCTCCAAAGCTGTAGGTTCCCCAGCAATACTCACTGTATTCCACCCTTTTCCTCTTCTTCTTCTCTTTCTGCTTCAGTTCGTCTTCCTCCCCACCACCCTCCTCTTCCACATCTTCGACCTCTTGCTGTTCTTCCTGCGTTCCACAGACCGTAAGATTTCCACGAACAGCCTTTTTCATTATTTTCTTGTGTTTTGATCCTCCCTTCACCAACACCACTTTTCTCTTCAAGCAAGTACAACCAAACATACAGTCTGGCCTGCGGCAGTGGGTAGGCTGACGCTTCTCCAGTGCAAGACTGGCACATATGCAACCCAGCCGACAGAAATCGTTGTTGCAGGGAGGTGCTCGTCGTCTGATTATCTTGTGGATAGGTTTGCTTTTGAGAGAAGCCTAAGGAAAGTTTTTAAGAGGTAAACGGTTCAAGTTTTAGTACAAGGGAGTTTTAGTTACATTAAATCAAGTCTATGCAAAACTGCAACTGAAAGTTCATTCAGAATAACCCCTCCGACTACACGGTCAAAAAACACCCCCCAACAAAAACAGAACAGAGGAGAGTTTGCATTTCAAGTCTTCTGAGATGCAATTTGAGACAGCTAAACCATCCTGGCAGTAAGCTGGATTTGAAGAAAGCAAAAGAGGTTATCGTGACAACCAAATATGACCGGGATATTTCCACAGTTACTTCAAATGAAAACAAAAAAAAGGGAAAAAAGTGACAAATGATAAGGAAATGCAGTTACTGAATAGAAATGGCATCAACCAGAATTTTTTAGTGGTGAAATTTTGAGATATATTATTAATGCCTCGTGTCAACATGCTATTTTCACAATTATTTTTTTCACATCCTGCTAAGTCAGCACTTCTCAGCATTCTCCGTAACTACTACACCACAAAGGAGCATCCTGGCTTGTCATGCTCCTTAGCATCTTCAGTCTTCTCTTCTGCACCTACCTGCAACATCACTAAACGCAGAGACAGAATGGAAATGAATGATTACAGATGTACCTGAGCTGTCAGCAGGGTTGCCAGAGAGATGTCTGCTCGCTCCTCTGTAATGTAGGTCCGTGGCTTGCCATCCCAGAGAGCGCAGTCTTCCAAGTCCATTAACTTCACCTGAGATTTGGACAAACCTGGTGGACGAGCCGCTTGGTGCTGCTGCGGTGCTTGGCGCAAACTGATCTGCTTTGGAAAGGTGTTTTCATCCAGAGCTGACAACACAAAGCTCTCTGCTTGGGTAGTCAAACTGCTATTTGAGACAGGCTTGGCAGCCTTTTCCCCTGATGCCGAAGAGTTGTGTTTTTGCTTTCCAGTAAATGGTGAAGGCAGTATAGGCTTGTAAGATGACTTTCCTCTACTGCTTGCAGATGTCTGTCTGCTCTGAGTCTTTGTCTTTCTAGAGGTAGATGACAGAGGAATGGGCCTGAAGGTGTAAGATGTTGATGGAATTATGGTAGACTGCTTCTTCAAAACACTGTCGAGTGTTCGCACATAGCTAGTGCTCTTAGTGGGAAGCTGATAGACCACAGGAGAAGCAGGAGTGCTAGAAGAGAACCCCACACTCGTTTCCATCAACTTCCCTTCATTTTCCAGGTACTCATCCAGCTTGTCACTACAGAACGCTGAGCGATTCTTCAAGGAACCTTCTGAACTGCCACCTACATAAATAAAGAGCACTTTTAACTAGCTTGGGGGGAAACCCACTGACAAATCTTGAAATAACTAAACAATATAGAAGTAACTATCTCTGTAAAAATACACATGCAATTCTTTTAGAAGAGTACAACACAGGCACACCAAATACAATCCATGCTGAAAAACACACAGCTGACCAATCAACTGGTTTTGTGGAGCTTTCAGATGTGTATTTGTTCACAAAGGCAGTAAGCCTCCCACAGGCAGCGCTTCTATGCAACTTGCCTTGAACATCTAGCCTACCTGGTACACCTCAGCGCATGTGGAATACCCCAGCACATCTGGAATATCCCAACACATCGCTGTATGAAAGCGCAGAAGTTACAGTGTAATTTTTAAATCTAAATTTTAAAAACGACAAAATCCTAAATATCAGTTTCTGAGGTAAGGCAAAGTAATCAACAAATACACCAATATAAATGAAAATTACTGTAGCTCGTTAGGGTCCCTGGGGCAACAGAATTCTGGAATTGCCATATTTCCAGGTAAACTCAAAACTGATGAAGAAAACCAGAACTGTTACAGGTTTGATCTTCACTCGAGCAGTCTGTGCAGAACAGAACACACGTAGTTTTGCGTTTTTGCTTACTCAGACTGTTTCTCTCTTTCCTCCATTCTGATCATAGAGGCATAAATTTAAAAAATTATTTAAAAAATAAGTATTTTATTAACACACACACATAATTATCAAATCACAAGATTAATTGGAAGATTAAGCAAGAGGCCACATGTTGGAAATACATACGCTGATCTCTCTGTCCCCACCCATCTTTTTACCTTCATTTCTGGAAGCACCATGAAGCTTCCCTCGCCAGCCTTTGATTTTTGTGAAATCATTTGTCTTGCCCGTCCTGGAAACAAAAGGAAATCCAGCATCTGGAAGACAAGAAAACTATCCTCAGTTTATGAGCCAAGCTTGATGGCATCAGTGTCCTAGCAAACTCTGCTTATCCATCAGCGATATACGAACAGTACTCAGCAAAGCCAAGCTTCCTACAGAGTACTGCTGTATGGCCATGGATCTGCTATCCCATACAGGAGGTGCCTTCTCCTGTATTTTCAGGTTTAGTCTCCTTAGCAATGGTGTAACCAGTTGATTCCAAACCTCAAAAGGGCGCATCAGCTAAAATGGAACAGGCAGCTTTTGAACTGATCCTGCCTCTTCTGTCAGGAAGGAAAGTAATTCGAGTCTTTTCCCTCAACTGAGCCAATCGCTTTTCTAAGTCCTGTAGAAACTTCCACATGTTTCCTGTTCTGTCAAATTCAGCATCAGAGTATCAATTAGGGGCAGAGACAGGCAATAATCACAAAAGGCAAACAGCAACATCTCTGCCAAGTTATCCATCAATTCAGAGAGCCAAGAGGGGATGTAAAAATACTAATAGGGATCCATACTTCTAGGCTAGAAATAACTGCTTTTGACACAGAGCCAACTGAGGTCTTCTGAATTGAACCTGCCTCTTTTCCAGCTTAAGCAAAGCTGAGATACAATGTTTGCTTCTTTAACCAGCTCCCTAAAACAGCAGATTAAGGAAGTAATCTGAATATTAAAGTAGGAGAAAAAGGTCAAGCAGGCAAAGTATAAGCATTCCAACATTTTTTTTTCAAAATGTTATTATTAGAAGCAGTATCTACCAACAGTATTGGAATCACAGTCACACTATAATGAGAAATGCACTTCTCTGGATGCCAAGTAAGTTTTAAAAAGCACAGTCAGTCAGCCCTTTTACAGGTTGGCTCACAAGTAGTGCCTTGAGCTCTTCTAGGATGTTCTGATGCTCAGCTCTGTTGACAGGAAACTTTTTTTTATTTAAAGAAACACAGATTGCTTCTTAGGCTTTTGTTGAGCAGTTTGAGAATAGTTAATGCGCAGGTTTACATTTAAAAATCCAGTTCCAATAGACAGAACATGCCAGTAAACAAGGCAGACAGATACCATTACTAGATCACAACCACCACAAAAAGGGAAGACTGAAGACCATCTGGACAGTTACTCAGCACTTTTTGGTCAGAAATCACAAAATGATTTAAGGAAGCTCTCAAATTTTGCCATTTTAATACCGCTTTAATCTCTTTAAGATACTGCATTCAACTAAATGTCCATTCCTTCCTTCTGTTCATTGATAATAAAAAGATAATACTTGAGATTTCAGCAACTTGATCTTCTACTCACCTGGAGAATTGGGATTGGTTCCTGGATAGCTCCACAAAGAGTAATTGGAGTAGGAAAGAGGAAGCTGCACACCCAAGTATTTCAAGTCAATGCTCATTGTTGGATCCACAGAATTCAACTTCAGTCCCACTGCAAGAGGCAAGTATCAGTAAGTGTCTCAATGCAGCAAGACATTTGCAAAAAGAAAGGAAAGGTATTTACTAAAAAACCATTTATACACAGGCACTTCTACCTCCCACCAACATTTTAAAGACCTGAAAACAAGCAGTACCAAGTATACTTGTCACTTACTTGGGTTTGCAGAAAGTATGTGTTAAAAAGTATTTTGGGGAACTGGAAATCAAGGGAAAAACTGAACTACTTTCCATAGTTTTCTTGATTACTACTGAAGTTTCCACAGAAATATATTAACCAAAGTGCTGCAATACTTCTCACAGTAAAACGTGCTTGGTTTTTTGAAGTTAGCACCTTTTACATCTTCAAAGACTAGAGTTACTACCTGAACCCAACTCAGCTGGCCACTTGACATTTCTTATCACTGCATGATTATCAAACCTGCCAATGGTACTTAGGCATCCCCTTCCATCCTGCAAGCTCTTCTTGTGCAAGAACATATAGCACACACACTTCAGTCAGCAATATGAAGCGAGGGCACATTTTAATTCTGAAGAAGTGGATGTGGTGCTTGGAAATTACGGTATCCATGAATCACAGAATCATAGGGGTTGGAAGGGACCGCCAGAGATCATCGGGTCCAACCCCCTGCCAAAGCAGGGTCCCTAGGACAGGTCACACAGGGAGGCATCCAGACGGGGCTGGAATCTCTCCAGAGAAGGAGACTCTACACCCCCTGGGCAGCCTGTCCCAGGGCTCCCTCACCCTCACTGAGGAAAAGTTCTTCCATATGTTGGTGCGGAACTTCCTGTACTCTAACTTGCAGCCACTGCCCCTTGTCCTGTCCCCACAGACACTGAAAAGGGGCTGGCCATTTCCCCCTGCATCCCATACTTCAGATATTTATAAACATTAATTAGGTCCCCCCTTAGTCTTCTTTTCTCCAGGCTGAACAGTCCCAGCTCACTCAGCCTTTCCTCATAGGGAAGATGCTCCAGGCCCTTAATCATCTTTATAGCTCCTCCAGGAGCGCTCTCAGGGCTAGTTCATCAAATGATCCACATCTCAGTAGTCTTATTTTTAGTTCCCAGGCTTGGCACTTTGCAATAAAACACAGGTGTGTTTTTTTGGGTGTTTGGTTTTTTTTTTAAAGCAGATGTGGAGAAATAGCTATAAAAAAACTGAACAATCCATGTTGTTGATGCCACCACAAATGCTTAACTGCCTGTAATATCTTCCTTCATCAGCTCCATCAAAATACACAAACTGAAAGACTTGGTCACAAAAGTTATCTATATCTACAGCATAAAAAGCTGAGGAGGAAAAAATCCCCAACAACCAGCTAATAAACCCGACTTAGTACCTTTTTCATTAAATATTGTTACTCTGAAATCAACATATTACCATTGCCAATCCAACTCAGCTCAGCCTGGACTTGTGAATATCTATTTGCTTTTTAGTTCCAGAACCCTATAAGTGCTGCTCCTGTTGGCAACAAGTCTGAAATTCATATTTAATATGTGAATTTTGAAACTGAAAGTGTATGATCTGACAAGGCTCAGGACATATCAAAAAGTATTTGCATATACAGTAGAAACCTTACTTTAGCAGTGAACATTTATGTTTATAAGCAGCAACCTGATTACTGGCAGCCTGAAAACAGTCAGCATGGAACAAATCTGAGCCTTGCTTATATAAACCAGCACCATTATCAAAGACAGTCTAGTGAGATATAATTTTCAAATATACATCAGGAAAATGAGCAGCAAGTAAATCCAGCATTTTATATAAAAAGATGTTGACAGCCACATGTCAAGACGCCATCCATTGCTCTTCAAACTCAATTTAAAATAGAGGAGCGCAGAGTTTGACACTCCATATGAATTATTCTGTCACCTTCAAAAACAAGGCTAGCTTTGTTTAACACTCAAAACCAATAATCATGCATATACAAAATCAATTATTTCAGTTTAAGATGAAGTGAGAACCACTCAGATAAAAACCAGGGGATGACTCCAGTAAGTGCTACATGGAACGAACGCAGACAGCACGAAGAGGATGAATGGTAAGTCTGACATCGTTATCATTCCCATTATCCCCCAAATTGCCAAATACCAGTTGCTGCAATCAAATAGTAGCTAGTCAAGAACCATCTCCTCCAGAAATTCCTCTCTACCCGATGCAACTGCTAGATCTGAAGTACGATGCATGAGAACAATGCCTTAGATTTCCAGGAATACAATACAGGATGCCATTAGCTGAGATAGAAGAGGCACCCCACAGCACTCCCGTACTCCTGCAGGAGCTTTCCTTCTAACACGTTTGAGTTGAAATCCCTTCCTTCCTTCTGCCTCTAGATTTTAGAGGCACTGAGACTGCAGGAAGAAGTTTCTTCCTAGATAGCCTCAATCACCATTTTCTTCACCTCACAAATCAACAGTAAGTGCAGGGTTCAGCTCCAACACATCAGTGAAATTCAAAAAGAAACTTAAGCTGCTCAGCTACACTGTCTAAAACCAAAAGTAGAGTTTAAATTGTTGCAAAAAATGACAGGCTAGTTCTCATCATACTCCATGTATAAACCATGATAATCCAGGGTTCTTCACAGCAGAAGCTCCGTGAGGACCCCAAAGAACTAGTATGAGAGTCAAGATCAGCATTTAGAGCCTCAAACACTCACTACAGCATCATGGTCTCTGAAAAATTCAGGGCCAGAATCTCAGATGCAAAAGGTATGACACTTCCATTCAGATCAATTTCTTCATCATCTGCTCCGATGCCTATGCTAATGCCATCAGTCTCAAGACTCCCTCGTACCGCTGAAGCCTTCCCCCATCATCAAAGAGAACATTAAGTTCTGCTATGTTGAGCCTTGGCTTTTTTCCACCTGACCTCAGGGCAATATTGTATATAAATGAAAGATCACAAGCCAGAAGTACCTTGCTTGGCCTTGGCCCTCTTGTGTGGCTAGCAAACCTGGACTTACAAGGACTCAAACAGCAAATGTAGTCTTAGTTAAGCATTTATCTCTAGCTCCTCTACTACCAGGAAATGGCTATTTTCTATGGAGAAGTATAATCAATGCCAGCTACACTCTACAAAGATTACCATGTTACAAACCAGGCACTGCCTGAAGTCTGAAAGGCTCTCAGCATCTTCTGCAAATGGCATATAATGACATGCAACCTTTGCTCTGCTGTTGAATTCATCTTTCAGGATTCAAGATTCATCTTACACCTCCTCTACCTATTCTAGTTTGCAGCATGAATACATGAAAACAAAAACATCTTTATTGGCTGGCTCAAACTAGCTTTAACGCTTCTACAAAAAAAGCCCCAAAACAACAACAAAAAAGGGTCAGACACCACAAATTCTCTCTCATTTCCAGAAGTGGCAATGGGGAGCCAGATTTCACACCAACTGCCTTTCCTACTCTCACGTAGGAACATACACACCTGTAGCTTTCCTGGGTTTGGAAAAATAATTTAACAAATTACCAAAATCAGATCCCAGCTGTACTGGGCATACACAGTATTATACCCAGTAGTAAATTACCAACTCAGTACAATTAAGTATAATAACCAACCAGGCTCAGCAATACGTACACAACCTGCTTACCTTCCTGAAGGCTAGGATGTATTACTTGCTTATGCCTCAAGGTCTTCAGTTCTTCCATCAATTCCTTTTCCAGTGCTTGTATTCTTGCTTGACAATCTACTCAAAAAACAACCAAAACAAACACCCCAACATTTACCATGCAATAAACTTACTTAAATGGATTATTTCCCAACGCTTTTTACAAATTCACTTACTGCAGGGAATAGATATTTATGAAAAACCCAAAAATGTACCTGGATCATTTGTAGTCAGCAAGGGAACCTGAAGATTCTGTGACTCTTCTCCTCCAGCTCTATCAACAGTGTGAATGTCAAGAGCTTCCTATACATGTAAAGAACCTTGAATAAGCATGATAGCTTAGAACACTGACTTAGCTTCAAACTAGGACATATCTAAACATCACTGAACTATTCAAAACATGAGATGAATAAGCAAGCACCTATTTTTTTTTTTTATACAGAACTCTAGATGCCTCTATTTCTCCCCAAGTTGCTAAGAAGTAAGAAAAAGCACGGTTAACCCAAGGACAAGACAACAAGAGATTTGGAAAGAGGTCACAAATATCAAAACTCGGTTTTAAAGAAAACATACCTTCACCTTTTAAGTTCAAAGGGCTTAAAAATAATCAACATTAGAAAAGGGTTTTAGCTTTACTCAAAACAGTTAGGTTTTACCTTTGATGCAAAGGACACAAAGAGGACTCCATCAACATCTTCAAGGTCCGGCTTAACATCTGAAATGACACTCCCAGGCCCCAGTGAGGTGCTCTTGCTTGTTATTACACTTTTCCCTAAACCTCTAGGTGGTCGACCAGCCTTGGAAATTTTGAGCTTCCGCGGCCTTCCTCTTTTAGTTGTAACTGGAGACAAGGTGTTTTGATGGCTACCAGAGCCTTTCAGGGACAGAGGGTTCTTCAGTATGCCAGGCCTCTTTCTCCCACATGTCTTTCTAGCTGAAAAGTGACAATTTACTGAGCCCCTGAGATTAAAATTAGGTGATTTAGATAGAGCCCACTGGGCATCTCTGATTGAAGAGTACTTCTGTGATATTCTACTCCCAGGAGATTGTTTTTTCATAACTAACTCCTCAGCTATCGTGGCTGTGCCTGAGCAAGAACCTTTGTGATTTTCAAAACACACAGGCAAGGAATCCAGTATTGTAGTCATAGGGGATTTATCCTTCTTACAAGAGGAAAGCATGGTCTGTGGCAGCTCAGATATCTTCACTGTGCCTTTTGTGACTGCACAAGGTTCCAAATAGACCACAGGCATCTTCCCACTATCCAATTTTAACATTTTTGCTTTGGCAACACCTGAAGGACTCGTTAGGACACGCTTCCTAGACCTGAATTCCCCGTCAATTCCATCTGTTTCAGAGCGCCTTAAGAGGTGTTTCTGTAGGATGGGGTCGTCATCATCATCAGTGTTGGAGTACTCATCCGTTTCTTCATCTGTGTCCTCCTGTTTCACAGTTACTCCTTGCGTGCAAATACTTGCCTCGTAGTCATAGTCATCTACTGGTTCCTCTTTAATGACCACATTAAAGTGTCCATTTGGGTCCAAGGGGGATGGCACACGGGAACTGCTTTCATAGCTGCTAGCAATGGGACTGTGATGGGAGGGAAGAGACAAAAACAAAACACAGGATCATTAATAAATCTCTTCCTTTAGCAAGATTTGATCATCGCCCATAATCCTTAGTTAGTTACATATTGTATAGAACTTTCAAAATGCTCCAAGACATGAGCGTGCCGAGCTGTCATTTACCAGCTTACTTTTTCAGAAGTAAGCATTCAAGGAAAAAGAACAAACTGCCACCATTAAAAGCAATCCAACTTCTTATCTGAAGGCAGCAGCACAACTTCCCTCCCTAGGAACATCAGGGTGACATCTGCACTTTTTCCTATTTGAGGTTCAGCATGAACTCACGCTAAGCTATCGTGCTTTAAATGCTCAGAATTGGCCTTAGTTTGCTGTGGGTCTCATTAAATCACCATACTAAAGCCACTGTGCTTGCAAATAAGCAGCAAAGTGAGAGCTTAATGAACTTCAATTGACATGACTTCAATAAAATTTTAGTTAATTCACCCTGATGTCACATATAATTCCTAAATTCAACTGTTGTTCAAAGGCTTTCAGAATGTTAATATCCTATGGAATTACGCTTCATTTCCAACAAAGCCTGAGTATTAACCTAACCAGAATTTGCCATACCATGCATTAGATACTGAAGATCCCCAGTGTGGCCACTTACACTCCCAGAATGGGTTTCTTTGAGGGGAAGACACATCAGTCAAAAAATTGCCGTCAGCAGTTTTGTTAAGCGCATCAAAAGCCGGCTCCTCGTCAGAAGAGGAAACAGCTAAGATATGAAGCTAGAAACTCAGATCCACAAGGAACCTCAGACAATAGTCCTAACTTTTTTACTAAATGTGTATGAGAGTATTCCAGTACTCCCCTCGTATATATATTCTAAGATACTACACACAATTTTGATTATATTTTATTATTACTCAAACTATTAACCTTATGTTACTAAAATTTTATTTACATTAACAATGTCTTAATATTAGTTATTGCTAAGAATTTCAAATATAACTTATTTTAATAACAATGCATTATATATCAAGGGAATAAGGCTTTATATATTGTGTATATGTGTGTGTGCGTCCAGGTTTTTCGTTTAAGTATCCATCTTCACCCTCTAAAGAATGAGTATCCTCAGTTTACCCCCATTCCGGATTAAGGGAGAGGAAGATGTGGAGGAACTGGCTGCTTTCACCTTGCGTAGACTGGCACATACTTAAGGGAGAGAAGCTAGGACACACAAGGGTCAGAGCAAGAGCTGGGAGTCTCCACCTCATGAAGACAGACTGCAGCATTAGAGACCAGACAGTCAAGACACAGAGTTATATTTTTACACATAACATTCTTAAGAACAAGACAGAACCTACCTTGAAAACCTACTGCAGTTCTGAAGAATGCTAAGTGACCAGAATTAAGCTTGAAGCAAAAACCTGCCTTGCGAGGGAACAGCAGGCAGTGGCACACCAGTCCGATTCTGTCTACGATCTTCTCTGGGCAATGAGTTTCCTATGGGAAAGTATCTAGCTTTCATTTAACTAAGAGTGTCAAACATACAATTAAAAAGCCTTTCTTCTTCAGTGAGCTTACTGTGATGGAAATTCTAGGACAATTCACTTACAGGCTACAGGGCACTCAAAATCCTGTCACATTACAGCTAGAGGTTGATTCGGTACAGCAGATCCACAATTAAAGTCAAGGCTATTAAGAACATCTAAGTAATCTGCTCCTCTATCTTACAGTTGTCTAAAATAAAGAGACAAATCCAAACAAATTTGCTGGCCAGGAATAAATTCCTCATGCGAGTTCTATGGTTTCCAGTTGGACACCCAGTAAAGCCTGGACTTCTATAATCCTTTTCCTTTATCTTTTCCAAGATGACACTCAAGCTAAGGATTACCTTCCTATCAGGGATCTGGAAACTATCCAAAACAAAGAAGGAGGAACTACTTCTAATACCAAACATTACATATACCTGAGCATTATTTTAATCTTGAGTTATTAGTGCACACTTTGGAAATTAAGAACTATTATCATTATACAAGGTATAAAGGTAGCATGCTGGACTTTCCTTCTGTGGCCTGGCAGTCTGTTCAGTTTCATCAGCTGTACTGCAAGGAAACTCAACCTTTCATTTGAAGTGTGGACACTTCTGAAGGAATGCTTATGCCTAGAACCACTCAGGTGTCAGGAGCATGGAGGGAACCACAAGCAAACTTCATTGGTTCTTAACAAGTCAACTTGTTTCTCCCTTCCAAGGTCTTTTGAACTTCCTGCTTCAAAAACCTAAATACTCCAGGATTTTAATGCTCCAATAGCCTTGGTTTTTTAAATTTAATTGTGCTGTGTTTACCCTGACAGCTTACTTTTCTTCCCCCTTGCCTTCCTTTTGGAAGAGGAAGGAGAGTGATTATCCTGCAAACCTCAGCCGCAGATATTATTTCCATAGTATATTTAAAATTATTTACAAAAAAATTAATTCATATAGCTCAGTACTTCCAAAAAATGAGCAACTAAATGTTTTTTTTAATTTGCCAAAATTCAAGAAAGCAATTTCTCTGCTTTTACTGCTTTATTGTGAGGGTACCAAATATACTACCTGGAGTGTAAAGAAGTTTGCTTAAGTATGAGCATTGTTCTGTATCAGGCAATGAAAGAGAGTGTTGAGACATCATTCAACCTTTTTTCCCTGGTCACAGATTACACCAAGGGTATTGAGAGGACAAAGCTGAATGATTCATCTTCCTATTGAATATAGGAAGAGAAGGTTCTGTGACCACTAACGTTGTGCATAACTTCACAAACTAAGAGCTACTTCTGTGGTAAAAAGCAATGTTATTGCTTGAAAAGTTGATTAATTGCATCTGAATTTAAAAATCTAAAAAAATGCTGCTCAGCATTTTGTGCAAATACTTGATCTTTTCATACAAGTGTGAAACCTCACCCTGGTCACCATCTGGTTGCCATGTGGAGAGTAAAGATTATTTTTTTTAAAAGATGTCATTTTTATAGCAGGGCTCAAAAACATCAGAAAAATTGAGCATTGGTGGGAATAGCACACATAACAGCACTGGAACCCTTCATTCCTTTAATGAGCATTATATCTGAGAGACAGCACAGGCAGGTTTTGGAG
The DNA here is from genome assembly GCA_027925045.1 of Hypotaenidia okinawae. Classification (NCBI taxonomy): domain Eukaryota; kingdom Metazoa; phylum Chordata; class Aves; order Gruiformes; family Rallidae; genus Hypotaenidia; species Hypotaenidia okinawae. The sequence continues at coordinate 7,649,388 of BSDF01000006.1, forward strand.
GGGACAGAGTTAATTTCTTCATAGTAGCTAGTACAGGGCTATGATGATGAAAGCAGTGTTGACAACACAGGGATGTTTTAGTTACTGCTGAGCAGGGCTTATGCAGAGCCAAGGCCTTCTCTGCTCCTCACACCGCCCCATGTGTGAGCAGGCTGGGGGTGCACAAGGAATTGGGAGGGGACACAGCCAGGACAGGGGGCTTGACCTCAACTGACCAAAGTGATACCCCATCCATATGGCATCATGCTCAGCAAATAAATCTGGGGGAAGAAAGAGGTGGCAGAGGGGACATGTTTGGAGTTCAGATGTTTGTCTCCCCAAGTAACCGTTACACATGACAGAGCCTTGGTTTCCTGGAGATAGCCGAACACCTGCCTGCCCATAGGAAGTGGTGAATGATTTCCTTGTTTTGCTTTGCTCGTACGCAGGGTTTTTGCTTTACCTATTAAACTGTCTTCATCTTAACTGAGTTTTCTCAATTTCACTCTTCCAATTCTCTTCTCCGTCCCACTGTGGGGAGAATTAAGCAAGCAGCTCGCATGGTGCTTAGCTGCCAGCTGGGGTTAAACCACAACACAGCAATTCCCAACTTCTGACTCTCAGCCAAATCCTAAACTCAACCAAAATCACCGCCCTGCATAAAAGCAAGATAGTATTTATCAGCTGCTAGTAATAGCTTACCTATGACCAATAAAAAGAATTGCTCAGTCTCCATTAATACTTAAATATTAGTATGTGTAGTTTGATAAAGACAGATGCATGCACTCAACACCATCCTTGAAAGGCTGACATATTCATGAATGGATCACAACCACACAGCAAGAAAACACTGTGAACAGATCTGAAGGAAAAAGTTAACGTTCTGAAAAACTCCAGCGCATAGGAAGCCAGTCCTACCACTTCTTGGGTGAGATCAATATTCCTCTTTCCACTTAGAGAATCTGAGTTCCTCACACAGACTACAAAAACAAACAAAAAAGCTGGATAATGCTTGAAGGTAGTTCTAGGACTGCGGTAACAACGTATTCACCAAGTGAGAGAGATGCTTCCAAATCCAGAATAGAGGAAAGCCCCTTTACAATCTTTCCCTGTCTTTTCTTTCAAGAAAAAAACCTCAACTCTTAACACTCCTCAGGGACATGAGGAGGTCCAGACTGACACACAACTGTTTGAGCACAGAAAAGTTCATAGTAACGCTAAGTGTTCTGCCGCTTCAGGCCAGGCGAACTTGAGCTGTATACTGAGCAACCTATTATTTCACCAAATATCCCGCTCGACCTGTATTTGTGCTAGAAACAGAACGCCAACCCACCTTTCGGAGACTTCTTGTTTTAGCTTTGGCATATCACTCGAAGGCAGGTCAGTGTCCAGGAAACCCAGGAAGTCCCTTTCTGCGTTCACAGACTCTTTTTCCTCAATGTCTGATGGGTTTTGACCAATGAACGAAGGTTCTACACCTCTCTGAGGCAAGTCTAAGGCATCGACTTCAGCAGGGTGACCACAAATGCTAGCAGCACTAAAAACATCAGCTCCTTCAAATTCTAAGTTACTGTTTTGTTTCACATCACGCTGAGGTCGACTATTCAACCCATCATCTCTGAATCCTTTAGCGAAAGGATTGTAATCTATTTTCAGCTGGGTAATCTGGATGTTCTGGTAGGCTGTAACTGCAAAGAACTCTGTCTGTGGAAAGGTAAACGTGTGGACATCAGGGCCATTGAGCTGAATGACTTCTGTGGCTTTGTCTGCAGGCACCAAGTGAAGTCGGGGCAGATAACGGTGCATTGAATGCAAGATTATGTGACCCTCCTGGTCCAGGGTGTTGTTGGTAAGTTTGAGTTTGTAGAAAGATACTGGCTGGTGCATCCAGTACTGCCCAGTGGAAGGGGATTCTGGATGAATAAACACTCGCCCAAGGACGTGTGGTTCTGCCTTCCCACTGGGCTCCCACCAGCGGCCATTCCACTTGTACCGGTGATTGTCCACAGGGGATATGTCCATGACCAGGATGTACTTCTGACTGCTATCCAGACCTGTAATCCAGTATCGGCAGTAGGGGAACATGCGCCTCCCCTGCTTTGTCAGGATCATCTCTGTGTTGCGATGGTAGAATTCATTCCACATGCTGTTGTTATCCAGGGTGACGGTAATGCCCCCCGAGACACAGTCAGCTGGGAGGCAGGTCTTGACTTTGGATTTTATCGGAGTTGATACACTGCTGGCAAGGGCACATGCATCACTGTTTGCTACTAGGATTCCTTCGTCAGCTTTACCGTTTCCCTGCTGCTGCTTCAAGATGACAAAAAAAGCAGGTGCTGAACCAGACACAGTCCCACCATCCTGGCTACCCAGGACAATCTGCTGCTTCTCCATGATAAAGTCTCTTACAAGGTCTCCAATCAAACACAAATTCTACACGTTTCTGATAATCCTCTATGTGTGTTCACCATTCTGGGGGGGAAAAAAACAACAAAAAGGAAAACACAGTTTAAATTATTCAAATACAATGTAAGAATGTAATTAAGTCTCATGAAAAGTCCTTTTTGTAACAGTTCATGTAAAAAACTTAAAAGAGAATCAGTATTATAAAATCAAGAACAATCAAGGTTGCCCGTGTGTATATATTTCAAAGTGTTCTTTATTCCGATATTGCCTCAACTCTTCAAATCATCTGCTTAACAAACAGCATTTGGCAACACCTGCAGAAGTGTTCAGAAGACCAAATGGCACATCCCCGACATGAAAAGGCAAGTAAATCGCTCTTGCCAGAAAGAAAATAGTTCCCAGAGGTCAAAAACATCTCACAAATGAAAAGGGGAAAAAGAAAGGAGGGGAAAAAAAAAAGTAAAACAAAAATTAAACACATTTCATCAAAATTTCTTTCCTGAAAAAGAGCAAGTTTGTGTGGTTGAGACTTCTCCCCTCCCACTCCAACCCCAAGAACTTCTAAACATCCATCTAAGGCACAGTCAAAGAATAGAAAGGGAAAAAAAGACCCGGTTAAAACAGATAAGCTTTGGGGGAAAACAGGCAAACTAATCCCCCAAAACACCATGTAGCTAAGGTTAAATGGATGAATGCAAAGCACCAGGCACCCATAGCTTCCTCTATTTTCTAAATTATAGAAATAATTCAGATAGAAGACAGAAACAGTTGTATAGTTAGGATTAGATTAATCACCACTTACGGAACTAAGAAATTACCCTTACCTGCATATACACAATCCCACTATTGTACACCTAATTCACAGGTTAAGCATTAGGTCAGCACTCCAACAAAAGATCATAACCAGCTTCACTTTTCAAACAGCCTGTACACTTGTCAGTGTGAATAACTGGAGCAAGCCCTTCTGGTAACTCACAGGGATGCCATTCCCACATTCAGACATTCGTATTTTGATCCTTATTATATATGGAACACTGACAAAAAAAATGATTGATTCCTGTATCAAATATCCAGAGACAAGAGTGAAGCACCATCATCAGGAGTTAGCTGGTTGAAAACAATCATATCTCTTTTCAGAGAATTAACTCAAATTCATGAGTTTCAAGCGAACTAGGTATTCACCAAGACACGTTTATTTTGTTAGGACTGGGTTACTGCAAGAGGAAACGCTCCTCTGTGCAAACCAGCTGTCTCATGCATGTGGGAAATGACCTCAAAACTCTGGAGGCAGGCAATTTATACTCCATGATAACTGCTCTTGACATCTAAGAAACACAAGAGACACGCTCCAACCTTTTGACTTGCACTTTAAAACTTCATTTAATAGTTAAATTGGAAGGGGGAAAAAAAAACCCCAACCCAAAACCTAATCTGTTTTCCACAGGTTCTGAGTCCTGTAAAGTTACAGAATCTACATTTCAGTTTTGAGGAGGAAACACTTCCCCAGAAACACAACCACAACCACCCACCCACCCAGGACTACCTAACAGAGTCTAGAAGGCAAAATGAATTGGCTGTTCCATATCAGTTTCGTATTTTGTATTTTAAGAACACTGACCTGATTTTATAACTGAACACAACTTAAGTCCCAGCAACACCAAAAAAAGGCCCCAAAAAAGGTTTTTTATGTCCATCTATGAAAACCCCATGAAAATACAAATCTCTATTAAAAACCAGGCACGCAGAATAGGGAGAAAGAATTACATCCTAAGTCAGGTGTGATTTTCCACCACCCTACTTGTCTCTACAAACACACACGGCACGCGTGCATGTACACTGAACATCCAATCATAAACTGAGTTCACACTAACGCTACCCATTTGATGTTGATACATATAAATCATACGAACTCACAAAGGAAATACAGTATCATAGAGATTTCAAATCCGGTTTAAGATGTGCAGACAGTCTGCAACTTTATGTTTACCTGAGGCATAACTTACACGTGCCAGAAGTAAATTAAGAAAAGCCCAACAACCACACACTCAGCAGAAATTCTACACATACAAAGAGCCACTGAGTCACCCTTTCTGTTTTCCAACATTGAAAGTTCCTACGTTGCACTGTTGCAGCTGTTTTTCCCAGTCTCTGCTCACAGTACTCAGTGAAAGGTGCGTGTGGTTAAAAGTGATTACGAGCAATTACAGTAGCCAAAAGCTACGTTATTTCAGCCCTAACAGGGTCTATTACAGGAGCAACTTGGCACATGTTAGCACACTTGGCCATACACGCTAGCCTATTTTCATACAGCATGAAGGTCCTAAGCAAGCATTTCAAGGAGAATGCATTTGCCGAAGCTGAAGTTCTAATCAGCTTCAGGTATTTCCCTTCTCTGCCCATACGCAGACCTTGTATCTGAGAAGCAAGGTCTAACTAGAGAGCAGTGGCCAAAAATAAAGTTGCACCGTGACGTGCCAAAACCGGGAAGATCATCAGCGGTTAAAAAAAATAAAAAACGTTTAATTAAAAAAAAACCAAAACAAGGCAAAATAGCATCCCACCCAAAAAGCCCGCGCACCAACCTGCAAGCAAGCCCCCGATGCGCGCAGAGCACGCTCACAGGCACAGAGCTACGCGGGGGTTTCTGCTGCCGAAGGGCAGGCACCGCTGGGCACGGCGGGCCGATGACGACAACTCGCTGCCCGCGTGAGAAAGGCCGTCACACGCAGCGGAGGGGAGCTGCGGAGCGCGAGACCCACGGCAAAGCCCGCCAACCGCCGCCGCGTTGCCGACGGGAGCCCAGCGCTGGGTCCAATGGCAGCGAGCGCAGAACGCGCGGCGCTGCCGTTCAACACCGCGGCGGCGGCGCCGCCCGCCCGGAGGGGTGGCCCGGGCCCTGGCCCTGGCCCGGACCAGCAGGCAGCGCGCAACGGGAGGCGAGCGCCCCGCCCGGGGCAGGTGGCGCCACGGCCACAGGCCGAGCGGCGGACCTGTCGCTTTTCATGCACGCTCCCCCCTCCCTCCCTCCCCCGCTCGCCGGACGGCCCCCAGCCGGAAACCTCGGGGAAGGGGCAGGCGGACGCCGCCGCCGGGCGCCGCCCGAGCCTTTTCAGGAGCGGCGGGGGACAGAACCGCCGGCTACGGCGGCCGGCAAGGAGCAGGGGACCGGCGCACGTGGGGAAGCCGCGCCGCTCTTCGCCGGGACCCTGCCCGGCGACGGGAGCGCGGCTCGCCAGGCGCTGCCGAGACGGCCCGGCCACCAAGCGGCGCCTCGTGTCGCCACCATGGACCGGCCCGCGGACCCGGGCCCCGTCGCCTCGTGGCTACGCCTGGTGTTAATTTTCGCAGTTAGGGCGGCAGGCGGGAGGCGCGGCGGGAGACGCGGAGCTCACTCGCGTGCGGCACGGCCGGCGCTGGGAGCCCGTGTCCCCGGCGCGGTCCCGCTCCCCGGTAGTTACCGTGCGGCGAGGCGACGGGCCTCCCACTTCCTTTCTCCTCACGCGGACCGTGTGTCCGCCAGCTGGGGACAACGTGCGTGCGCACCGCGGTGATGTCACCGCGCCGCAGCGTGCGCAGGCGCGCCACAGGCTCGCGCCCCCTCCCCTCCCTCCCGCCCGCCTGCCCGTCACGTGCCCGCGCCGAGCGCAGGGACGGGCGCCCGGCACGGCCCCGCTCCGCGCAGCGCCGCGCGCGGGGAAGCTTCTCGAACGGGCGCGAGCGCGGCGCTCCGCCGCAGCGCCGCCAGCCGCCGCCGCCTTCGAAGCCCCGCGGGGCCCCGAGCGGCCGCGCCGCCGCCGCGGCCCCGCCTCCCGCCCACTGCCGCCCGAGGAGCGCGGGCGAGACCCACCCCCCGCCCCGGTCGCGTCGCTCCCCCTGGCGGAGAGGCCCGGCCACGACACAGGTCACAGGTCCGGCCCGCGGCCCGGGGGATGCCGCCCGCGCTGGCACACGACGGCCGAGGGGCGGCGCCGACGGGACGCGCGTCCGGCGCCCGCCCGGACCGAGATGAACCGGCGAGCGCCTCGCCGCGCCCCGGGTCGGGCCCGCCCCGCCCTGCCGCTCGCCGGGCCCCTCCGCGGCCTGAGGAAGCCGCCCCTGCGGGAGGGCTGGGGCGGCACCGCCCTGCCATCCCCAGGGCGGCGGCCGCCTCCTCGCTCGCCGTTGTCGGGGGGGGAAAAGGAGGCTTCCTCTGCTGCAGAGGCAATGCCGGACCTCACAGTCCCTCAGCCCGCGCCTCAGATCACACCTCACGGCCCGGTCTCGGTTCTTCCGCGCACGTTTTCAATGATCTGCCAAAGCTCAATTCCAAGTCCGGCCCTTACCGCGCCACAACCGGGGACGCATCCGTCGCTGCTAGGCAGCTGACAGAGATGTCAGACCGTGCCCCAGGATAACCGCAGTCAGGGACCAGCGTCCAGCATGATGCTGGGCAAACCAAGTAACAACCAAAGCCCAGCTCAGTGCAGCCCAGGCACCACCATCTTCCCACCCTCGGCACCTAACCAAGCTCTCTGCCACAGCACCCCATGACTGACAGCCCTTCATATACCCCGAGGAAATTACATTCTGTAAACCAGGTGGTTTCAGGGAATCTCCCCAAAAAGCAGTATGGCTGCGAGCACAGGCCCCTGTGAAGCCCCCTAGCCATCTTTCTCCATTTTAAGACCCTTGAAAAAACAGACATCCAAACAGTAACATAGGCAGCTCTGTAGGAGAAGACCACAGAGCATTTTTTCCCTTTTAAATAGAAGAATGAACTCATGCTGGAAAAAATAATTAAACACATCTGAGGTACAGACAAACTTCTGCAACTACAAACTAGTATAAGATTGTGTTTTCAATACTTGGAGCAATCCCTAAAAGAGTCGCATGGAAGAGAGGCTAAGAGGAAGCTTTTAGCCCTGTTGTGCTGCGCTGGGCTGGGACAGAGTTCATCCTTTTCATGGTAGCAAGTATGGGCCCAGTTTGGGTTTGTGCTGGAAACCATGCTGGTAACACAGCAATGCTTTAGCTACTGCCGAGCCAAGGCCTTTTCTGCTCCTCAACCCACCTGTCACCAGGCTGGAGGTGCACAAGGGGTTGGGAGGGGACACAGCCAGGACAGCTGGCCTCAACTGCCCAAAGGGATGTTCCATACCATATGATGTCATGCTCAGCATATCAAGCTGAGGAAAGAAGGAAGGGGTGATGGTGTTTGTCTTCCCAAGTAACCGTAATGCAGGAAGAAGCCCTGCTGTTATGGAGATGGCTGGACACCTGCCTGCCCATGGGAAGCAATAAATGAATCCTTCTCCTGCTTTTGCTTTGCTGGTATGCAGGTTTTTTGCTTTACCTGTTAAACTGATATTATCCTAACCCACGAGTTTACTCACTTTTACCCTCCCCATTCTCTCCCTGGGGGAAGGGGAGCAAGCGAGCAGCTGTGTGGTGCGTAGCTGCTGGCTGGAACCGTAACATCCACACACTAAGGTTGGTGTGGTGGAAGGGAAACATGCCAAATGCCACCCAACAACAGATTTGGAGAGGAAAAAAAAGTTCAGAGAAATTAAAAATTTTAAAAAAAAGAGAGGGAGATGGTCTTTTTTAAGAGTCACGTTCAGCCATTCTCTAGAACAGCTTCACATCATGGTTCTCTTGGAAGCTTCTAAAATATCTTTGTGCAAGAAAAAGCCAATGCTAACAGCCAAGTGCTTTCACATTTCACACAGCAAATGGGAAGTAAAAGGAAGAAAGGAATCACAAAATCATTCCAGCTTAGCTGTAAACCTGGGGTGGGAGATGCAGCTTGACAAAGGACCTGGTGGATCAGGGCAGTGTCACCAGCCCTGCTTGGATACGCACATCTGTGTGTCTCTACATGGGGTGGAGTGTTTCAGACATTAGGACACTGGGGTAGGCCCAGCCAGCCGAGACAGAGACCACAGGGCCGTGGCCTCAGGGGGTCTTAACTGTCCTGAAGTCAGCAGCTGGGGAGACCAAGATCCAGCAGCTGGACTGAGTGTCCAAACCCAGCTGCTGGAGGGAATCTACTTTGTAAATACACGCACACACACGTGTGTGTATATGTATCTGTATGTATATAAAAACCACAAACAGCCGCACTAGCAGACCTCCATCCTGCTCAGAAAGGGAGGGGAGCAGGATAAGGCTGTTGCTGCTATGTTCCTGTGCGTATCCATGTGGCCAGACATGTATATGTGCATACGTCACATAGATGCATGCTCTCTGTGCTTGTGCCTACCAGGCACACATCTGCAGCCTTACTACTGGCTAGACCTGGGGGCACAGAGCTGCAGAAGCCTCAAGCCATCAGATCCAGCAAAGCATTTTTCCTTAACAAATTCAACCAGCAGTTATCACACCAATTAAAAAGCTAAGCCACACTGTCCAAAACTGATGGTGATTAGTCATTTTTTACAGCAATCCCAAATTAGGTAGTCATCAAGTTTTTAGGGTCACAGAATGCACTGACGCTCTATTTTGTATGGAGCAGTGTGTTTTTGAACAGTGACAATACAGAAATGTCTTTTTTTTTTTCCACACATATGGCATGAGGGCCAGCTCTATGTCTGAGAGCAGCCACACAGCACTCGATAGCAGATAGTGCCCACAAGCCACATGTTCCAGTGACAATAAGAAAAGCGGCACCGGAGACTGCCAGCACTGTCAGGAATTTCACTACCATTGTATCTCACACAGGTAGAAATCCTTGCCAGCAGCAAAAAGGGAACCTCTAGTTTATCAGGAGAACAGATTTGCCAGTAGAAGTCACAGCTGGAACCACTGATTCCCACCAGCTTAAGTAACCTGATTCCAAGCAGCCTATAGCTGACAAGAAGCAGGAGTACTGCAAGAACTACATCCCGTTTAGATGGGTACAAACACTGGTTTTAAGGCCTTGTTTGTGCTAAACACCAATTGGCAGCGCAGAAATTAACTGGTTTGCACCAACTGAACACTGCCCTCCACCATCAGAGGGAGTTAAGTTGTACTAACCAGTAATGCAATAGTCACATTTGAAATGCTGAACTTCACTGCCAAGAAGTGCCCTCTTCCTCAAAATGCTTCTTTCAGACATACTCCCTTGTGTTGCAGCACCTTCAAAGTATGAACTACAGTCTTTAAAATCTGTGGTTCAGTACTCAGTAAATCCCATCCCTTCTTTCAATAATGCCTACAAGCACAAAGCTCAATTTCAAAGCTCAATTTCAAACCTACACGCCACAAGTAACACAGAGCCTGTAATTTTTACCACCCAGCAGTCCCAAGATTGCCAGTCAGAGCCTTAGCAAAAGGCTGTTCTCTTCAGCCACTCTTATCACCTGTCTCCAAAAAGAGCGATTTGGTAGCAGATGAGGAGCTGGAGGTCACAAGGCCTGGGCTTTGCTCAAGACCTGTAGGTGGGAGAGCAACGTGTGTTTCAGACATAGTTAAGCACAATGTTGGCAACTTGTGGGAAGCATAAAAGGGGTGCCAATTCCATTTTGGGTTTGCAATGCCCTTTTCAGCTCCAATAGGAAGACCTCTACTACCCAAGTAGATACACCACAGGTCATTTCTGCCATACAGCACGCTTTGAAAGGCAGCGCTAATAAGCATAAAGGAAGCTTTCAGCTCTCAAATTCACTACCTAAAGATGAGCACTAGCTATAACTAGACTTACTAGGTGAAAACAACAGCTATCAAAAACAACTGTTCCCATCCATGTAAGACACCCGCCGTGACAGTCAGTCAGCAGAACTACAAGTTTATTACTAACCACCACCAAGCAGCCCCGAGAGTCACAAGTTTTGGCCATTAAAAGAAAAATTAAAATTCAAAGACCTGAAAACCTAGTGATGCTGTAGTCCAAAGTGTTGTGCAACATGCATAACAGAAGGGTTAAAATACAAAACCATGCTCTCTTTAGCCAATGCTTTGCCTCTTCAGAGAATGATTAACGCAGTAGCACCCCACAAAGAAGCCTGTTAGTTCTGAAACTCTGGGTTGGAGTTTAATCTGCCTTTATTTTAATAAATCTGGCATTTATTTGAAATTTAATCTGGCAGTTTAATCTTCCTTTATCTGGTCCCATTTTCTGTACCATAACCAGCCCTGCTGGCCTCCAACTGCTTCTCAAAGAGTGGCGGCCTCCCAGAGTTGCTTTGTTCTACAGAGATGTTCAGTAACTTGCAGCATCTGTGACAGCTCTCCTGTCCTTAGGCAACAGGATCCCAGCCCAAATCTACTTAAAAACAGACAATCAAACAAAAAAATAAATCCCACCACACAAACCCCACCTTCACATCATTGTATTTATGATAGTCCATTACCTATAGCAAGGAAGCATAATCCAGTGAAAGACAATTAAAGGCGTAAGTGGTGGCAGAACCCAGCTAAAAAGTGTGAGATTAAAAGAATATTTATTGCAAAAAATGGACTGTTGCAGGGGAGAAAGAAAAAAAAAAAAGCAGCAAGAAATCTCTTTTTCCAGCTTTAGGTTTTCTTGCTGATACAAACATGCTCCAGCCCCACGCAGAATGCGCTATCCACACAGTAAGTATGACATGGCTCTCCGTCCATCAGACTTCAAAACAGAGCACCCAGAGCCCTGGGCATTGAAGGACAAATAGGTGGTAGCTCAGAAAGTGCTTCATTAACTGTGGGCTACACCCCTGCAAAAAGCCAGAGCATCTAGAGGCAGCACAGGACAAACCCTCATGGGCAGGAGGAGGAATCATAGAATCACAGAATCATAGGGGTTGGAAGGGACCTCCAGAGATCATTGGGTCCAACCCCCTGCCAAAGCAGCTCCCTAGGACAGGTCACACAGGGAGGTGTCCAGATGGGTCTTGAATCTCTCCAGAGAAGGAGACTCTACACCCCCTGGGCAGCCTGTCCCAGGGCTCCCTCAGCCTCACTGGGAAAAAGTTCTTCCACGTTTGTGTGAAACTTCCTGTGCTCCAACTTGCAGCCATTGCCCCTTGTCCTGTCCCCACAGACACTGAAAAGGGGCTGGCCATCTCCCCCTGCATCCCCTGCTTAAGATATTTATAAACATTACTTAGGTCCCCCCTTAGTCTTCTCTTCTCAAGGCTGAACAGTCCCAGCTCACTCAGCCTTTCCTCATGGGGGAGATGCTCCAGGCCCTCAGTCCCCTTCATAGCCTCCTCTGGACTCTTTCCAGGAGATCCCTGTCCTTTTTATCCCAGGGAGCCCAGCACTGGACACAATACTCCAGGTGGGGCCTGAGCAGGTCAGAGCAGAGGGGGAGGATCACCTCCTTTGACCTGCTGGCCACACTCCTCTTGATGCACCCCAGAAAGGAAATACCCGCTTCACCTCTCCTACACTAATTCTTTGCCAGGGGAGGCTGAACTGTCAGGCCCCTGTGAAGCTGGTGCATTGTTTAACATACAGTGCACAAACTCCTGAGAGACAGGGAGTACATCCACACTGTTGGGAAACACGGGAATCTTCAAGGCTGCTAATTGGAAACACACAGTATGAACCACCGATGAGAGGGCAGGGAGAAAAGCCACTGTTTGCTGCCAACACCCGTATACATTGCAACAGTTAATATAATGGTTTTTTGCATTACTTTCCATATTCTATCAGAGGCTGATACCCATACTGTTCATACACTCAAAGACTGTGATTTTTTTTCAATATCTTAGTATTTCAACTACTGAAAACAACAAAATAAAAGAATAAAGCAATGTTTTCATGCTTTTTGCCATGCAACAGAGGCAGAAACAAGCCATAATCAAAAGGAATAACACCATTTTGATGAATTTCAGTCCCTTTATGGCCATCATGAGGAACATTTATCGTTGTAACACATTGATCTTCAGCTGGGGATCTTGTCCACATCGTAAAAAAAGAAAAAAGTGAACAAAAAAATCAGAGAATTCAGCAAAACCAGTCTGGCAAGTAAAAAAGCGCTCACGGGAGCTCAGGACTACCTTATTCATTCAGCTGTTGTCTCACAGCAACACTCATTGCCACAGAGTCACTAGTGGGTCATCGAGTTAGAACTGCCAGGGAACCTCTGCTTCCCTTTTAAGTTATGAAGGAGAGTAATGGCAATTCAAGAACCATCCTCAGTGATGGGTTCCAGGTTTACATCCATCTTCATTACTGACTCACTCTGAGGTCAGACAGGCCACACACATTATTAGCAGAAAGCACTGTGCTGCAAGAGGCAGCCAAACAGCACAATTCCATCCTCACAAGCATTTGTTTAACAGGAATTAAGTCACGATCTTGTCATTCTCCAAATTGCCTCTTCCTAAAGATAGCAACCATCTTTAGGATGCAAGCCATGAATACAAACATTTTATTGTAGATATTCATTTTCTGTCCTTTATGCTGTACATATATCCCTTACTGCCTTTCTGGTTTGGGCTTGACTAAAAAAAATAATTAAAAAATAATAAAAAAAACCAAACAAGCCCAAAAGGGCACTTTCTTCTGGTTGCTTTTTTCCAATGACAAGCCTTTACCATTCTTCTCTCACCCATATCATTCTCACTGCGTTCTTCTTCTTTATCCAGTTCAGGAAAATATCACAGAATACTGAGTTGGATGGGACCCACAAGGATCATTGAGTCCAACTCTTGGCTCCACACAGGGCCAGCCAAGTCAGAGCACATGGTGAACGAGTGCATCGCCCAGGCACTTCTTGAACTCTGTCAAGCCACATCAAGAATTTATCATAGGTACTAAAACCAGCCAGGATCCAACAAAAAAGCATGTTTCATCCGTCTGCAGAGAGAGAAAAAAAAACTCCACCACCACCATTCAATTCTAAAACATACTAAAAAAATAAACAGAACAAAAACAACCAACCAACCAAGGAAAAAACCCACCCCAGAACATGCCATGCCACACCCTTAACTATGGAAGAACAAAACATCAAGCAAGCCTTGATGGTGTCACAGCTAATGCCACTGTTTCTTACTGGCGGAATTTTTTAGCAGATCCTCTGCCATCTATTAAAACAGTGAATGGGACAACAGCCTCTTCTTAAATGACAGCTCTTTCTCACTCCTCTAGGAAGAGGCCTATTTCACCTGCTTAGAAAAAAGACATCTTGGGACTTCCTATCCCTTAGGAAATTAGGTTTTAAAAATCCAGCATACAGAACCACATATTTAAGAAGCGATCTACTTGATTCAAGTGCAAAAGAAGTGGCATAAGCTCAAAGAGAAAGAACTTAAACTTTTTTCTTTTTTTTTTTTTTTTCCTCTGGTAGGTGGCCAAAGAAGTTCATTCCCCAGTGGGACTAACACATTTCCTCCAGTTTCACATTCCCCTCCCAGGGCAGGCACAGTGGCATCTGCACCGACCCTGAGCAAACAGCAGGTGAGGTTAATAGGCAGCTGCTGCCAGGCAGAATACATAAGCGAATGAACGATGCCCATCTCTGTCAGACCTAAGAACCACGGTCTTTTCCTTCCACATCAACACGCACAAAGTTGCTCACACATTCTTCCAAGCAGAATCAGGCTCCCTTTCTGGTTCTTATATACAGACTCACAAGGACCTGAGGGTACTGAAAGAGTTGCTACAGCCAGAGCCAGCGGCTGCATCAGGCAAAGCACCTTAAGCAGCAACACCGACTCATGGGCCTGCCCTCTTCTTCACAGAGCCTTCGGTTTCCAAGGTCTGTAGCATCATCAAATCTTCTGGGCTTTCACCGTCTCATTCAAGAGCGATTAAGGACAAGCCACGGGCGCGGGCTCTGCGTGTCGGAGCGCGACTGCCCGAGCTCTGACATCGTCAGCGGCCAGGCGAGCCGCTGAAGCCACACTCCGGGAAACCACTCATCTAACCAGGCCGGTGAAGCACCTGCGGACCCTCACCCCAACGCAGGCTGTGCCCGCCTGACCCTTCCGCAGCGCCTTTTAAATCGCTTACCGACCCAGCGCGGTACCCGAGCCCGCCACCGAGCAGCGTGGTACCCGCCACCCGCCTTTATTCACTCGGCTCCCCGCGGAGTGACCGGCAGCGACAGCCGCCGCACCCCGCCGCACGAAGCCGCCTCCTGCGCCACACCGGCGCTCGGCCTCATCCGGGGGAGAAGCTGAAAGATACCGTAATAACGGCGGCCGAGCGCGGGCAGGGCCGGGCCAAGCCGGGGGCTGAAAGGGGGGAGGGCGCTGCCCCCGCGCGGCACCAACGGCCACCTCACGCGACGTGCCGAGGCACACGCGCGCCGCTCCGCCGAGCCGTCACGCTCCGCCTCCGGCGCGCCGGGGCCGAGGGGCCCCGCGGCCGCGCAGTACCCCCTCCACCTCCCCGCCCCGTCCCCCCGCGACCACTCCACCCCCGTAAGCCACCCCTCTGCAGCGCCGAGAAGTCCGGGCGGGCGCATTCCCCGACTCTGGGAAAGGCTCTCCCGTCGGGGCGGGGCGAGGCGAGGCGCAGCGCGGGCAGCCCAACCCCGTCTCACGGGTGGCGCCAGCCGCGCCCCCGCCGGGGGATGGTCCTCAGGAGCGCTGTAGCTCCAGGAGACGGCAGCTGCTCGGGGCCGGGCTTCACCCGACCCTTCCCGGCCAGAGGCCCCGGATGCTGGAACCGGCGGGGCCGCTCGGTCCCTTTAACCTCCTCCCCCTCTCCCCCCGCGCGTCAGGTGACCGCCAGCCCCCGCCCGCTGCTCTCCCCACATCCCCTCCCCTCCAGTCCAGTCCCTGCTCCCTCCGCGACCCCGGGCGAAGCGGCACGGCGGCGGGCGGACGGGCAGCCCCAGCCAGCCCGCGGTCCCCGGGCCTCAAACGGGGCCCGAAGGGGACGGAGCGTGCACGTGTGATTGGGCCGCCGCTTTCACGTGACGAGCGCACCTCACGCCACCTCCTCGAATTAAACTTCAAAACCGGGGGGGGGGGGGAAGGGGGAGGGGTGAGGTACCTGGGGGGAGGAGTATGAAGGGGGGAGGGGGCGGCGGGCAGCGCCCCGGGCGCGGCCGGGTCCTACCTGCCTCCCACCGCCAGCTCCACGCGGCGCCAAGCGACACCCTGGCCCACGCGCCCCGCTCGCGGCTCCCGCGGCCTTCGCCTGCCACGCGCAACCTCCTGCCGTCTTCATTGGCTAGGACGGCCCATCACGTGGGCCGCTCCCGTTTTCGCTGCCCACTTCCTCTCGCCGACCTACCCCCCCCGCGGCGGGGTCGCCCCCCGCAAGGCGGGTACCGGGAGCGCCCGTCCGGAACGCGGCGGGGCGGGAAGGGGAAGTAGGGGGAGGGGGAGCAGGTCGAGGCGCAGCCGGCGGCGACGGTAAAACAGCTTCGCGACGCCCGCCAGCGGAGCGCTGCCGATTGGCCGGGGCCGCCCGCCGACGCAGTTCCGTCCGCTCCCCTCCGCCGGGCCACGCCCTTCCCGCCCCTCCCCCGCCCTTGCGCGAGGGAAACACGCCGCTCGCGCGTGGGCCGCACGGGCGCGCGTTCGCCGTTGGCGGCCGGCCGGATATACGTCATCCCCGGGCTCGGCGGCGAGGGGCGGCCCGGCCGGCCCAGCTCCTGCGGTCGGGGAGCTCTCACTCTTGGCAGTGCGGGACCCGCTGCCCGGCGCCGGCTCCCCGTGGCTTCCCACTTGGAAGCACCCCCTCCTGCCGCCTTTGCGGGGGTCTGCGCCTCAGCCGTGCCGCCGCCTCAGCGGTCGGTGCCTCCGCGGCCTCATCCGTCCTGAGGGGTTTTTAAGGACCCCTGAAGGGGCTCCGGCAGCACCGGGGCATGACGGTGGATTGCAGTGCCGTGGGGTGTGCTTCCCGCCTCACCCCTCAGGCCAAACCCCCATCACACCGAAGCTGCCTGTGGCTACTGATGAGTGAAAAAAGGGTTCAGAGGCCCCATAGCACGAGGACACACTCCACAGCATCTCTAAACGTAGCAGGAGGCAATGCTGGAGTCTGCTGCCCAGAAAGTCTGTGCTGGGTCCAGGGTAAAGTGATGGAGAGTGTGGTGAAGAGGGGGAAAAATAATATGCCGAACACGCAAGTGATCCCCGGTGAGCTGTAGGGCCTGGTGGCAATCTGTAACCGACAGCACAGTGGTGACAAAGGCCAGGCAGCCATGAAAATTAGTCTTGAGTTGACTTGGGTACAGGCAGGTCCCATGTGATGGAAACTGTTTTCAAATGTGACCAGGAGGTATAAACAGCACCATAACATAGCCCTGGGCTGAGATGTCTGTGATGGAGGTCTTGGCCTCAAAAGAAAGCTGCTCAGTCACAGCAGCAGCCGGCTGGGCCCCAGGCATGGTAACGGAGCTGCGAATATTGTGAGGATGCTGCTGAGGAGGTCGTGTGGGATGTGGAGGGGGAGGTGTCTAATCAGGCGTAGAGGTACAGGCTTGTTGAACTCGCCTTCCCTTCAAATAGATGCCGAGTGCCAGTGGGATGGAGCTGTTGGTTCCCAGATGATGAGCTCAAAATTACCTTCTCCTGCCTGTGGGATCAACGTTCCTGAGGACTCCACGCTCACGGGTCACGAGGCAAACAAAGCCAAACCCTTGGTGGGCTTTTGCTGCCTAGCAGCCCAAGTTGGAAAGCATCTGGGTGTCGGCCGAGCATGCACCTGTGGGTGTTTAAGTCTTGTCTTTTTGGAGTTGGTGAGCAGATGGAGGGACGCCCGAGCTTCAACCTCTTCGCTGACGTTTCTGAAAGCAAAGTACTGGGAAGCTGGAGTTGATTTGAGATTCAGGGAGCTTAAAAAAAGCAAGGAGAAGACTATTCTTCTTCTCCCGCTCCTTCGCTTTCCCAACAAACCCTTTAAAAGGGGGAGCTGGGGGAAGAGTGGTACCTGTTCTTCCAGTGACGTGCTTACACGGGGACCTCATGCAGGTGAGGATCCTGCTTGCGATCCCACTTCTCCCCGCTGGCTTCCCTGTTCACAGGCGGATCACCGTGAGCCTCCTCCCTTCTCTTTAAATTGACCCCAGTGTTTTCAGGTCTTCCATTCCCACCCTCCCCAGTAAGAGCAACAAACTGGGCCTGTAAATCCATGAGGAGAGTTTCCCACTAAGGAACTTATTTAGGAAATAAAGGCATATGCTTATGAAAGCCGAGCAGAAACAGGCACATCCTTTTCTGGGAAGAAATGATACAGGTTTTGAGTGGGCTGAGCTCGTGGGAGGGAGGAAGCGTGACACAAAGAGGAAGGCGGCGCTAAATCTGGTCAATGCCTAAGGCTGGCATTATGTTCCCAGCCTCATTACCTGGTGTGTTTATTCCTGATGACTGCAGAATTCAAACCTCGATAAACAAATGTTGTTCTCCCATTAATAATATCCAGTTATAATTAGTCATAATGTAAAAATAATTACATTTAAACAGCAATAATTGCATTTAACAACCGCCGCCATCCTTATGCTTGAAGTATGTTATTTGAACACTTTAATCAATCGCTCAAAAGTCTGCAAAATGTCAGAACTAAAGGATGTGACATCCCAGAATGAGTCAGGATCATATGGGGAAAGCAATGTGTGAATGCTCCATGGAATCAGCAGGAGAGCCGGGTGAAGACTGCAGAGAGAATTCCAGTGGCAGCTCTTCTTGCATCCCAAGTAAGGCCTTTTCTGATGGGGAGCACGTAGGATGGCAGCTGCTTTTCAGGAGTTCCTTAATGTTCTTTTTCCTGGACAGAGTTTTTCAAAGGATCAGCTGTCTGGGTCACATGTCGACACGGTCTAAACCCAAACCTTCCCTTGATACCTTCCAGCCGAGCTGCAAAGCGTGTGGTTGCATGGCAGACGAAGGCTCTTCTTTTCCAAAGCCTGAGGCCAGGGATCAGCTGCTAGAACTGAAGAGGAAACATTAGGAGGAAGGCTTGGCCCGATCTGCTGAAAGAGTTTGGCAAGGAACAGCAGCAGACCATGCAGAAGGCCTGTCACCCCATCACTAGCCAGACTGCAGCCCTTCCAGCCTTCCCTCTTAGGTCTTCCCCATCGGTGGTGGGGAAGACACCTCTCTCTCTGGACACACGTGAGAGCCTGAGCGCCTGCCTCCTCTTTTACAGACTGCAGGATGACCTAGTCCTCTTCTCCCATCCCAGTTGTCCTCCACAGGGACCTGGGACAGTCACCACCTCCAAATTCCCCCGTACTCCCAAAATGTCACCCTACCCAGTCCGAAGAAGGCAGGGCAGAAGAGGACCGTGCATCAGTCAGCCCTTCACCCTGTGTCTCCCTGCAGAGAGGCTGTGTGGCCGCAGCACCCGAAGGAGGTGAGGGGCTGTCGGCTGCGGGGTTCTCCGCGGATGTTGTACACAGCGCTTGTTTAAGGTAGACATCTCCTGGGAATGCATCTGTGGAGAGAGGCCGGCGCTTGGCTTTCGGGCAGAAGCTGCCTTTGGGACCTAGCTCAAGATCATCACTCCCCGAGGAACAGCAACCCACCCTCACAGCGCTGCCCTTCCAGCCTTGCAGCTTCTTCGGCTGCCCCGTCCTTAAGCCAGGGCTTTTTCCTTCCCTTTCTCCTCGGGAAGGGACCGCGGCCGCACGAACCTTCCCCCGCCCGAAAGGCTCACCCCCTTCCCCCGTCCGCAGGCTCCTGGCCCGGCGCTGCCCCCTCTCTCCCACCCACCCTCCCCACGCTTCCCTCCCCTCCCTTCCCGCAAAGGGCGAAGCCGGGAGCCGGGTTAAACCTTCCTCTCACGGAAGCTGCGATGAGGAGCGATGCTGGCACAGCTCCCCGCTATCGCGACAGCCTAAATCTGAGACGTTTTAATAAATGGAGGCGGGGAGGAGGGGTGGATAAACCCTTCCCGCAGTGTACGGCGCGCTGCGCAACGGGGCGGGGGGGCTCCGGGCTGGCACCCCCCAGTCCCGGTGTCGGAGGGCTCGGGCTCCTGGGAATGAGCCCAGCTCCAGCGCGGCCCAGCACGCACGGAGGGCCCCTCGCCCCGGAGCCTCTCCCACCTGCGTTACGTGGGAGCGAGGAGACGTAAAGCTGGCACGGCTCATCCCCCCTCGCAAGGACCAGAGCTCGTTCCCCGCAGCCCCGGCTGCCGCCCGCCAGCTCACTGGAGCCACGGAGGCTTCTCCGGGGGGGTTACTGGGAGGAAGGAGAGGGGAAAGACAGAAGGGGAAAGGGAAGGGGCAGGTGCCAAGGGCTGGGGCACCGCACAGAGGGGAAGCCGTGGGGGGCCGTGAATTTGCTGTATGGGCTGGAAACCATCTTCAGACCATTGCAGGGTATCTTAGAGGCTCCCCCACATTTGCAAAACATTTGCCCTCCCTATGGGTGCGTGAGAGCCCAGGCGTGGGGACACCCTCTCCTGTCTCCCAGCCTCAGCAGTGCTGCTCCAGCCGAGCTAAGCAGCAGGACAGGCAGTTTCACCGCCCAAAGCACCTCACTGCCCAGAGCAGGTGCCTGCTTGGCTGCCACCTACCTCACGTCCTTCCTCGGAGGTGGATGCGAAGGAAAAATAAAGCTCCCGAGGCAGAGACTGGCTGGGACACCAGACAGCAGAGCACCTGCCCTCACCACCTCGCCCCAGGCAAGGAACCTTGCTCAAAAGCTACCGCCACATCGCCGAGTGGGGCGGCCGGAGTGTTTTTGGGGGCCAAAACAGTTGACATCCTCCCTGCAAGCAAAAGCCTGCTGGGAAGAAACCAGTCACTGCTGTCTGTGGGTTCACCCGCACCTAGGGGAAGGTACCTTGTGCCTCTCCGCTGTACTTGGTGAAAACAAGGCGGCAGCACCCCACTCCCATCTGAGACAGCAGTCCAGGGCAAGAGGGGTGGCTGGGAGATGGAGTTCCACCACCCTGCTGATGTGTGAGAACACCACAGAGAGCCCTGTCTTCTGGTTGCGGAGTCTCCTTCTCTGGAGAGATTCCAGACCCGTCTGGACACCTCCCTGTGTGACCTGTCCTAGGGAGCTGCTTTGGCAGGGGGTTGGACCTGATGATCTCTGGAGGTCCCTTCCAAGCCCTACGATTCTGTGATTCTGTGATCAGGATTTTGCCCTTGTTTGCACCAGTGTTGAACCAAGAAACCCCTTCTGTGTGCCAAGCTCAGCATCAGTGACTCTCAGTCGCCCAGACCATTTCTAAGATGTTTACTAAGAAAATAAACCCATTAAATTCTTTTCCTCATGGAAGCCTAGAGCCTTCCTGGAACGAAGGCAAGCGCAGCCCTTCTGCATTCACAGATTTCAGATGCCCACAGAAATTAGCCTGGAAACAGGCAAAGCTGTAAAGCACAATGTTGAGCCCTTGCCAGCCTTGTGACAGCATCGTTCCCAGGAGCTTCCGTGAACTGCTGCGTGTTGCCCCTCCTGTGGCATCAGCGCCAGGGCTCAGCGGTGCTCCACAACCCTTCCGTGCTGGGAACGGGCGCAAGGAGGGGAACTGACGCATTCCCAGCAAATCACCCTCACCCAGGAGAGGGCAGGGCATGGTACAAAGGCAGGCTGGGTGCATTGTCAGGTTACAGGCTACCTCTTCTTGGCTGTGTTATCTTCATGACACCCACCTCTGATAAGCCCAGTGCCTTTCTCACTGATTCACACCAGTATCGTTGATGGGGGGGATTCAGGCCCCCGGTGCTAGAGGCCTCTGGGATAAGCTGTACTCCACTGAGACAACAGTGGTTGCACGCAGGAGGCTGAATCCCCAAATAAAGTCCCCATGGGCCAACTGTTGTCTTCAGCTACTGCACCACAGCCCCCTCCCCGCAGCTTTACAGAGCTGAGCAGGCTGGCAGGATCTCGCAGGGTGTATGGAATGACTGACCTGGGGCTGTTTGGCCTGGAGAAAAGAAGGGAGGGGATCTGATCAATGGTTATACATATCTCAAGTGTGGGACACAGGGGGAGATGGCCAGCCTCTTCTCAGTGGTCTGTGAAGACAGGACAAGGGGCAATGGCTGCAGGTTGGAGCACAGGGAGTTCCACACCAACATGGGGAAGAACTTTTCCCCAGTGAGGGTGAGGGAGCCCTGGGACAGGCTGCCCAGGGGCGTGTGGAGTCTCCTTCTCTGGAGAGATTCCAGACCCGTCTGGATGCCTATCTGTGCAGTATGAGCTGGGGAGCTGCTTTGGCAGGGGGTTGGACCCGATGATCTCTGGAGGTCCCTTCCAACCCCTACAGCTCTGTGATTCTGTGATATTGAGAGAGAAAAAGGAGAAATATCATGCCACATTATTTTCTCCTATAAAGAGGCTCAGACCCTCTCATTTGTACCCATGCCTGATGATGCCTGCACGAAAAGGTGGCCCGCTGGCAGGGTGGCAGCCCTGAGCAATTTTAGTGCTGCCTCAGAGAGATTTCACCAATAGGTGGAAAACCTGGGAAGATATTCCATGTCACCAGGCCAGTCCCTGCCTCAGGTACAGCCCAACGTATCGGCTTCAGTAGCAGCGCCTTGGCGTAACTGGGACCGTTGGCAGACAAGCTGGAGTGAATCAGACAGTGGGGGCTCAGGGGGGAGTGTGAGAAGTCACTGGCTGTTTGCTCTGCTGGAGATTTCCGCCCCCACAGCAGTGCTGGTAGAAACATGTGCCTGTGCTTTAGCTCTCTCCATGCATCATCTGCTGCCTTCGCTACTGTCAGCAGCGCCGGCACCACCAGCTCTGGCTGCCGGGATCCCTACATTCCCGCAGTGGGGAGCAAACAAATCCTGGGGGAGATGGGTCTTAGACCGCCCTGGCTGTCTGCTGAGTAGGTGCCAAGCCTTGAAGTCAGGATTTGACCCTGTCTTGTTTAGTACCGGGGGTTTTGGCAACAGCTAAGTGCCTGCTCCCTTCTGGGGTACAATTTGGGCCCCACTGCGATACCCAAGTTAGCACCTCCCTCTGCCTTTGCCCCTCGGTGCTGGAGGGGTTTGTTGAAGCTCAGCCCCTTCTTGTAGGCACGGCCACATGCCTGCACAGTCCTTTTGCTTCTCCCGGTGTGCCTTTGGGCAAGAGGAGGGGCGATGCCCACAAACCGCACAGGGAGAGGTATCGCTGAGGCCTGAACCTCAGCGGAGGCATGCTGCTTTACAGCCTCTGGCAGTGCCAACCTTGGGGATCCCACCTTCTTTTAAGGTAATTTAACAGGGAGAGGCAGCAGCCAGTGCCTGGAGCGCTCCCTGCTCCAGCCTACCTCCACAGCGCGAGCGAAAGGGGCTCTTGCCAGAGCATCCCTCGGCAGAGCAGAAGGAAAGGTGGCAGCGTTCTCCCACGCAGCTCGGGTAACGGCGGGGTACGGCCCGCATCGCTGTCTCCTATATTCGCTGAGAAAGCAGCGGCCTCCTGGGTTCCCTGCGCCCATGGCCGTGCTGCAGAGTCGGGAGCGTGCTGCTCTCCAGCGGCCCACCACGCAGCTCAGCTTCCCCTTTTTGCCACCTTTGCCGGCGCCGTGTTTCTCAGCCCGTAGTGTGGTACCTCCTATTCCGGATTAGATGGGTTACACATGCAAAACCTCCATCCTCTTCCACGAATTCCTGCTCCCTCACACCTCAGTCTGGCAAGAGCCAGGTCCTGTAAAGACTCTTCTGGAAGCTAGTCCAGTTCTGTTAAATCTCTACTGAACTCAACCAAGCTGAAATTGATGAGTGCCACCCATGTCCTGAGGTCAAATGTTTCTCTGAGTTCTATTTTAAGCCAGTGAGAACTGGGGGAAACAAAAGCTGTTTGGATACTTTCTAAGCTGAGGCTGGTGGCTCATCAGAGTGCCGGGCCTGGAAAGCCGGGCTCACTGGGAGCAGGCAACTGTGCAGCTGAAACATCCGGCTCCCAATTTCATCCCTATCATCAAACTGTGACCGAGAGACGTTCCACTTCCCCAGAATAACTTTGGGAGGGGCTTGGAGGATCCACAGCATCATTAGTAAGCGAGGAGTCCAGCACCTTTGTTTTGCCGCTCGGCCTCGGCGCAGCGAGTGGGGTGTGATTCATAGCCATGCCGAGTCCCCTTTACACAGCAGAGCCAATGCCGTCAAACCCCGTGTCCCTCAGCCCTTTCTGTTCTTGGGCGAAGTCATTGATTTTGAGCTCGGTTTCCCATGGTAACACGGCTTTCTGATCACCAGCTGCACGTGCCCTCCCTACCATCCCTAGGAGCTTCTGAATCCCGTGCAATGGGATTGGCGGGATTGAGGTCTGAAGGATAATTAAGTGCCTGCAAGCTTTCTGCAGTCACAGAAAAGGTACCCACGTTGGTACCGTCGCTGCAGACAGAAGCTCAGGGACTTCCTACCGGACACCAGCAACTCCACCAAGGGAGAAAAGCTCTCCTAAGTACCTTAACAAGGGGCAAGGCTCACCATCACCCATGGGATGCAACTCCACAGGCTTCCTTCACTCCTGGGGTTTGTAGGGAGCACAATGGGTGTTAAAAGACAGATCAGGATAAAATTAGGACCCCATACGATGGTCCCTCACAGAAATCCCTGATGAAAAACATGGGGATTAGCAAAAACCTGGCATCTGTCTGAGCATTAGGGGAAAGTGAATGCTGCCCCCAAACAGAATGTAAACCCAGACATGTAGGTGCAAACGTTGCTCCTTGCCCTGGTCAGCCAGACTCCAACTTCTGCTCCAAGTTAACTGTGTTTGTCTTCGGGGACAGGTTTTACTGAGTCAGGACTGTAAGACTTCCCTCCAAACACAGGTCAGGAGGGAAGGTGGCAGGTCCTAGGGCAGCTCTGCATCGGCTCTGAGGTGTATCCACGCACCACAGGTAGCTGCTGAGCTGTCAGCCCTGTACATGCTGCTCCCCACGCGGCACAGGTATTGGATCAGGTTGGAGCATCCCTGCATCTGTGGGCTGAGCTGCCAGTGCAGCCCCTGCTCTGGGTCCCCTCAGCCAGCCCTGGCACTGGAGCTGCCTGAGGCATCTCTATAACCACAGGGCACAGGTGGTGCCACAAGCTTCTGTGGTGCCCATGCAGGCACTGTGGGGTCACACTGCCTCACGAGGGGGCTGGGAACAGCAGGAGAAAGGAGACCCCGTCCCAGCCTTGGGGAGCTGTGGGTGGAGGAGGAGTGTGGTCAGTGTGGGACAGAGGTCACTTCCATGGGGATTGGCAGTGTCCCGTGGGAATGAGGCTGGGGTGCTGCTGCTCAGCAGGGTGGGAGGACTGCACACTTGCACTGGGGCTGTGGGGAAAAAAAACGGTGGTGGTGGTGGTGGGGAAACATTTAGTTCAGAAACCAGCGTGCCAGAGCAGGGCCTGGACCTGTCAGGCTGGAGCTTCCCCCGGGTGAGGGTCACAGCTCTGTTGCAACGCAAATGGAGAGCCAGGCCGGCTGTGTGCAGCCTTGTCACGACTGAAGGGGGACACACTGCAGGGCACACGGGCTGGAGCACAGTACCTTACCCTGCCCCCCACCTCAGACCCCTTCTCAGTCCCAGCTGGGGCAGTACCCCTTCCTGGCCTGGGCTTTCACACTGAAAATTCCCTCTCTCTGCTCTGACTCCCTCGTTTGCTGCCTTCACAGCTAGTCCCATCTGTCCCCTTTTAAACAATCTCCTCCCCTCCCTCTTTTCTCACCAGCTCTTCTGCTGGTGCGCTTCTCCCACCCACAACACAGCCTCATTTGTACCTGGTCTGCTTGCGTGCAGAAGGATTAAATCATCATTTGAAGCGGATCCAAGGGACATGGCTGGGCAATGGAACCTTAAAATATTAACTAAATCAGCCACCTCGTGCCTCAGAAGTCATTTTTCCTGCATTGCAGATAGGGGGTGGGGGGGTTGGGGTGTGAGCGTTCCACACCGTTGCCCGTCACTCTTCCTCTCTGTGTGCGCTGGCAGGCAGAGGGCGTGCAACGTGCTGTTTGCCGACGGAGAAGCAAAGCGTGAGGTACACCTCTTCTCTGCAAGCTGGAAAGCCAGGGGCTCTTTTGTGCTGTGCTTGGAACATCTGACTCAGCGGCTGAATTGTACCCGCCGCCTCCAACCCTCTCTTCCACAGAGAGCAAGGCCAGTAGCTGGACAGGTGCAGGCAGAGGTTCTCAGGGAGGAGCTGACACAGAGGCTTCACGGTCCCAGTAGGATGCAGCACGTCCCAGTAGCAGCTTCTCCCCAGGTTCCTGCGTGGCGAGGGCTGCAGAGCCAGTCTTTTTGTGGAACCAGAGGCTCATGATTTTGGCCATCAGAGGCCTGAGGTTGGAGCAACACAGGGTAACTGCCAGCTAGGAAGGCCAAACATTTCCTGCCTCCAAGAAGCTGCTTAATGGTGCACAGTGGAGGGAAGAGAGATGGCTTTTAGCTGGGGCCAACAGATTCACCGCAACCCCACTCAGTCAGCGAGCATCATCACAAACTCTGGCACCAGGAAGAGGCCGGGACTCAGACACAGTACATGTTTTATTATTAAAAAACGCATAAAAACTAAAGGCATGCTTCCCAAAGTTAGAGTCTGTATGTACATCTGCGCTTCCCAGGCAGCTGCAGGGAGCAGGGCCTGCTCCCCTCACTGCAAACATGTACCTCACAGGTGTTGACTCACCCTTTGTTAGGTGTTATCTTCTCACCTGCCTTTACAGCACTCCAGGTAACCAAAGAGAAGACCCCGTACCGCCTGGGGTGTAAGATGGTGCAGTTTGTATCTGCAACTGAGAAACTGTGCTGAGCTTCCAGAAACATCTGTAGGACATGGCTGCCCAGTAGGAAGCTTTACAGAAAGGACCCAATGCCCAAGCCTCAGGCTGAAATACCCCTTCCCTAGGAAGTGTTCTCACCCAGGGGCTGAAACAGGACCTGAATTGTTGTAGTTAGCCCCCCAACCTTACAAGAAGCAAACACCGGGTAGCGAAGGGTGGAGTGTTCCAATATGGAGCCTGCCATCTCGTTTGACTTACTGGTTCCACCTTTGGCAGCTCAGCAAATGCTGCCATTCCTGGCACTGTGAGGAAGAGCAATGTGGAATCCTAAGCCTCGTGAGAGCCGCGTTTCCTGCTCAGCTTTCAGCGTGCTGAAGTAAAAGAAATTAAGATCTAGCGAACGTTTAGGATAAGTAGACTAAGATGTAACTGCACTTTCTTGCTGGGAACCACTGCACAAAACAAATGCTGATTTACAGTAAAATAGTAAATTATTAAAAAATAACCCACACGAGCGCTTGCAGTTATAGTGAGTCAGACATGCTGATTGGAAAACAAAACCCAACCCAAAGAGCAAAACCCATTACATTCTGCCCTGTCTGGAAGGCTGCAGTGATACTGTGTGCTTTTACAGCACACCAGACCTCCTAAAGGGGAAGGCCAATGGTTCTCAAGCTTTTCCACCACAAGGACTCTCTCTCCAGAAAGTAATCTTTCCATAGATCCCTCTCCCCCTCCTCAAAATGCACACACCTCCTCAGAACCGGCTTCACACCTTCCCCGCAGCAGCTATGGCACTTGGTTATCTGAAAAACTCATAGGGCTGTTAAAGATTAAACAGATCCTATTTTAAAAGCAAATGCTGAATCTTGCTGCACTGATACTGAAGCAAGCCCGCCCTTCAGGATCTATCCCATCTCCCTCCTCTCCCGGGGGCAGCTCTTAGCATTAATTAGCACTGTTGCCCCACACTGCTGTTAAATCCTCTCTATGCTCCATCCCTTTAAGTGGGATTCCATCCTCACACGTGCCAGCTGCTCTCCCTCCCTTTAGGTTTTAAAGCCAGCTGCAAGGCTGGTTAGGCCTGAATTGGCATTAAACAGAAGACAGACATGAAAGGAGTACAGGGGGGATGAGGGATGCTGGATTTTTTTTTCTTCCTAATTTTATCACTCATCAGAACGTCTGAAACTCTTAAAGAGCCCCGGACTGAGGAAGCAGCAGGTGTCACTGCAAGAAATCAGCCAGATGTTCAGATTCAGTGCTGGGTAGAAGCAGATCTGCAGATCAGTTTGAGAACCACTGAGGTAGGCAAGAAGTCTAGGCAGTACCGCTGAGTGAACACAAAGGGACTCTTGCCCTCTCGTCCCAAAGGACAGTGTAAATACCTGCTGGTGATTTCAGAGGCACCAGCCCCCAAGTCACACAGCCAGGATCAAAGACAACATGTACACAAGAGCGAGCGCCAACTGAACAGAAGGTGTGTTCAGCTCTGGTCCAGGAGTCAGTGAGAAGGAGCAGAGCATAGGCTCTGACTGCCCGCCTTTCAGCGGGATGCGATCAACCTGTAACCCCACAGTCCCCTTCCCCCAAATCCAAGGGGCCTGTTGGGGTTGTTGTGGTCCTTCCAAACCGTCCGCCACTACAGCCCACGCAGGTGGTGAAAGCTATAAAAGCTGCCCCAGAACTCTGACCGGGGCTGTTCAAGGCCGCTCCAGATCCGGCATCAGAGCCCCAGGTGACACGGCAGTGCGGCTGCTCTCATCCCGTCCCGGGGAAGCAGAGTGTCACCGCTATGTACAGGCTAACAACGTTTCTCTCCTTCTGTCTCTAGCTCATACAGAAGGCTTTTGTCCTCCTCTTCCTGCCCATCTGGATGTCTTTCACCCTCTGCATCATCTCCAAGGCACAAGGGGCTCATGATGTAGCGATAGTCACTTGTGACAGCGGCCGCTGCCCCAGCAACAGTCTCCTCACCGTCCATATTTCCAAAGGAGGCACGCAGGGCAGGGTCACTCGCAGATGCCTCTTTGTCCTTCCCAATGTTGACATAGAGAGGATCTTGACTGGAAGAGAGTGTGGACATCCTCCCCGAATCATTTCCAGCTGGGACCGCAGCACTCCAAAGCTGGGGCGTAGCTTGGGCTCAGGATGCCAACATCTGCACATGAGATCATAGCTGCAAAACAGAGGGAGAGAAGAGCACTGTGAAGCAGAGCACCCACCTCCTGCATTGCTCAGTGGGGTTCCGTCTTAAACAGACACTTCCCCCAAAACCTATCAAACTTTGGCCTTGCACAGGTAGGCCGCCAATATGGATTCTAATTCTCATTTCAGTCAAAATAATTCACTATCAAAACCCCAAAGCCCCCCCAAGGCATGCTGGGCTTGGTAAAAGCCTCTTTCCATTGTCTCTGGAGAGCCAGAATAGGATTGTGAGCTCAGCAATACCTCTTGACTTTCTCCCCCTCTGCTCTGCCCTGGTCAGGCCCCACCCGGAGTATTGTGTCCAGTTCTGGACTCCCTGGGATAAAAAGGACAGGGATCTCCTGGAGAGAGTCCAGAGGAGGCTACGGAGATGCTGAAGGGCCTGGAGCCTCTCCCCTGTGAGGAAAGGCTGAGTGAGCTGGGGCTGTTCAGCCTTGAGAAGAGAAGACTAAGGGGGGACCTAATTAATGTTTATAAATATCTTAAGCAGGGGATGCAGGGGGAAATGGCCAGCCCCTTTTCAGTGTCTGTGGAGACAGGACAAGGGGCAATGGCTGCAAGTTGGAGCACAGGGAGTTCTGCACCAACATGGGGAAGAACTCTTCCCCAGTGAGGGTGAGGGAGCCCTGGGACAGGCTGCCCAGGGGGTGTGGAGTCTCCTTCTCTGGAGAGATTCCAGACCTGTCTGGACGCCTCCCTGTGTGACCTGTCCTAGGGACCCTGCTTTGGCAGGGGGTTGGACCCGATGATCTCTGGAGGTCCCCTCCAACCCCTGTGATTCTATGACTTGATTCACACAGAGCATCCTGACCAAAGGATCCTCAACCAAAGCCACCCCTCCGAATCCTAGTTCGGAAGCAGAAAAAGCAAAGGAAGAAAGAAAACAAAGGCCCTACTGTGGGGCATGCGAGTTATTTCCAGAATATTCTTTTCCCACCCTAGGCTCACTCGGCACTCCCAGCGTAAGGGAAGCGTGCCGTGCCGCTCTTGCTGCCTGACAGCGGGAGGGGGAAGAGGCACAGTGGGCTTGTTTAGAGGGCTGTGAGGATTGAACAACAGCTTCGCTGCTGGAAGAGGGATGCTAGGACAGCCTTTCTACTGCAAAGGCACCATGCCTCCACAGCAGACACGTTCAGGGCTGTTACCAGCCTCAGGTCGCTGTACTTCTCCTGTGTCAGACAGCAGCTACCTCAGCTGTGGCTGCCCGAGGGCCAGTGGGAGACCTCGCTGGCTTTGACGGCCTGCGATCAGGCAAGGGGCGAGGAGCAACGACCCCCTCTGGCCACACTGGCTGGCCTCCCACCGACCAGGCCTCCCGCCGGAGCCCACTGGGCTGGAGCGTGGCCAGAGCCATTGTCCTCCTCCTCTTTGTGCATCACCCACAGAACTGGCAGCTGCGTTCCTATGGCAGTATTGTTGCCAGTTCTGCAGGGAACAGGAATAAAGCACAGTACTGGCACCCAACAACACTGCAAACAAACGAACCTCAGTTCAACTTGGAAAAGGAAAAAACCCGATGTGGCCTCTCCTGGGAAAGAAAGCGTTTCATGGGGGCTTTTCTTTGGCTTTTTGTGTTCTTTGCTTGTTATCAGCTTTACAAGACCATTTCTTGACCTTGCACTAGTTTTACAGAAAGCTCCTACAGTTCAACTGTCCTAATCCTGGTTTACGTCCCACACAAGTGGTAGAAATAACTCCGAACACGCCAAATAAAACCCAGACTTCCTATTCTGCAGCACCAAACGGAACGCTTCCTTTCACCCTCCCTGGCAAACAGCAGAAATTCATCTGACAGAATGGTGGAAAACCCCTGGCTGTACTCCCATCAGCCCCAAAAGCCCATGGTGCCCCAGTACCTAGCCTCTGGGAGCCAGTAGCGGATGCTTGGTGAAAGCCCATAAGCTGAGGGTGAGCATGTAGTGAGATCTTTCTGGAATATCCTCTCAGGCCTCAACAACCTGTAGCTCAAGGGACTCTAAGAAATGGAGGTTCTGGGGGTACTCCGGAACAGTTAAAATGAACTGCTGGGAAGCCTACAGTCTTAGCAACAAGGGAACAGGTTATCCTCTACAGGGAAAACCAACTGGAGAAAGGAAAGGCACAGGAAATAACCCACCATCAGAGCAGGAGGGAGGAGAGAGAAAATTGGGCTTCACGTTGTCCATTTCACACCCAAGGAATGGCTCGAAAAGAATACTGGGTTCAGTGCTTATAGTAACATCTTGCATGGGTGGGATACAGAGGAAAGAGGGACCAGCTTGGGCACTCAGGAAGATGATTTTACCTTGTCCTGTGTGCCCCCAAGCACACCCTTTATTTCCCATAACCCTGCCCAAGGGATAACCCCCAGCGGTGATGGTAACGGATGCGCCCGGCCCCGACAGCTGCACCCAGCTCCACATGGATTCGTGGACAGGTAATGACACAGTAGCCAAGGGCTGACCGCAGCCACGTAAGCCCAGCGCTGGTCAGTGCCCAACTAGAGCCAAATCTGGGAGAAATTAACAACTGTGGTCAGATTGCAAATGTGATGATCAGCCAGTCACCTCACCCATACAGATAGTGAGCAGCTTGAGAGCACTGTGAGCTCTCCTGCACAGCAGAGGGCTGCATGACAGTATCTCCCCTTGGGTAGGGACATCTCTCAAGGTTACTCCTCGAGGTTTAGAGACTCCTTACTCCCTGTTATTTAGGGGTAAGCTTGCTGAAACTCTGAAAGTCTCAGCTGTCATATAAAGGATTGACTGTGCACATATAATCCCTCAGACATAACCAGGACACTGGATCCGGTTGCACTCAGACTCCTCTGACTAAGAGTTTAAAAGCAAGGGGGTCCTTCCTGAACCTCATGACTCAACAGGAGGGTGTCTCTGACTGTTTTGTCTGACCCCGTCTTCTATGCAGTAAATAATCAAGTGTACTTTACCAATGAGTCTTGTTAAACCGCTGTCCCATTTACCATCCAACCGTTGCTAATGAAAGGATGGACTGATAGAACACTCTGTGGATAAGGAATTGGCTGGATGGCCACACTCAAAGAGTTGCAGTCAGCAGCTCAATGTCCAAGTGGAGATCAGTGACAAGTGGCATTCCTCAGGGGTCAGTATTGGGACCGGTGCTGCTTAACACCTTTGTCAGAGACAAGGACAGTGGGATCAAGTGCACCTTCAGCAAGTTTGCTGATGACACCAAGCTATGTGGTGAGGTCAACACACTGGAGGGAAGGGATGCCACCCAGAGGGACCCTGACAGGCTGGAGAGATGGGCCCATGTGAACCACATGAAGTTCAGCAAGGCCAAGTGCAAGATCCTGCACATGGGTGAGGGCAATCCCAAGCACAACTACAGGCTGGGTGGAGAATGGATGGAAAGCAGCCCTGAGGAGGACTTGGGGGTGTTGGTGGACAAGAACCTCAACATGAGGCAGCAATGTGCACCTGCAACCCAGAAACCCAACTGTATCCTGGACTGAACCAAAAAAGGTCCCCTCTACTCTGCTCTCCTGGGAGCACCTGGAGTGCATCCAGTTCTGGGGCCCCCCAGTACAGGAAGCTGTTCGAACAAGTCCAGAGGAGGGCCATGAACACAATAAGAAGGCTGGAGAAACAACCTACAAAGGCAGGTTGAGAGAGTTTGGGTTGTTCAGCCTGGAGAAGAGAAAGCTCCAGGGAAGCATTATAGCAGCCTTCCAGTACCTGAAGGGACCTACAGGAAAGCTGGAGAAGGACTTTTAGCAGGGCCTGTACTAGTTATACGATGAGCGGTAACAGTTTTAAACTATTTCAAGTCCTTTACACTAAGGAGGGGAGACTTATTTAGACATTAGGAGGAAATTCTCCCCCATGAGGGCGGTGAGGCCCTGGCACAGGCTGCCCAGAGAAGCTGTGGCTGCCCCCTCCCTGGCAGTGCTCAAGGCCAGGTTGGATGGGGCAGCCTGGGCCAGTGGAGGGTGTCCCTGCCCACAGCAAGGGGTTGGAACTGGATGGTGTCTGAGGTCCCTTCCAATCCAAACCAGTCTGTGATTCTATGATTTAAATATCCATCTGCTTCTCTCTTGTGAGCAACTCTATCACTCCACCTATGACAGTCTGGGCTAGGCAAGCTTCTACCCTAGGACAAGCAATGATGATACTTCCTGGGGGGCCTCAGCCTCATGTGTGGACTCTAGAAAACTTATTGAAGCCATGACCCATGGAGCAAGGGTTCCTGAGTGTGCATTTCATGTAGCCTCCTGATGAAAAATGGCCTTGCAGGTACTCACACATCTTCCAGGCACTCCGGCGGCTGCTTCAGCCTGTTCCCGCTGATGAGGTAGTTGTAGATTTCTGCATTCTCGATGCCGGCGTAAGGGGTTTGCCCCCGGGTCACGATCTCCCACATGGTCACCCCGAACGCCCACTGAAAGGGAAGAGCACAGAACAAGTGAGCGGACTGTTCCTTGCTCGCCTGGGTGGGGTTTCAGCCTGCTCAGGACCATGCCAACCCTCCAGCCAGGGGTAATGTCACGTG
Organism: Hypotaenidia okinawae; assembly: GCA_027925045.1. NCBI lineage: Eukaryota > Metazoa > Chordata > Aves > Gruiformes > Rallidae > Hypotaenidia > Hypotaenidia okinawae. The sequence continues at coordinate 7,682,003 of BSDF01000006.1, forward strand.
AGTAGCAGTGATACAAGGACTATCTAAATTCTACATAGAAAACAAAAGAATGACCCAGCTGATCCTGACCCAGGATCTTGGGAGACAGCTGAAGTCCATGCTCAGCCCCCATCCCACAGTAGATCTCAGGAAGATTTGGGAGCTACTGCTGTATTCCACATGCAGAGGTCTCCTAAGCATCTCCAAGCCGTGGTTCTTTAGGGTGTGCAGCATCAAGTCCATGGGTCCCAGCTACATTAAGATTTTGGGTTGAGACTCACAAATCAGCTGTGTAATTCACTGAGTCGGATTTTGGTTTACTGGAAACTTACACAGGCACCAATGAAAGCAGAATTGAGCTGACAGAGTAGGGCAAGGAACAACACAGAGCTTACGTTCATTTGTGCTCCAGCTGTCATACATGGACATTTAGATCTAAACCACAAGGTTTGTTAGGTGCAAGAAATTCTGATTTTGATAAAACCACACCCCACAGCTTTTGTAAAGCTGCTGAACTAGTGATCACCAGTCACTAAGCACTGTCTACAGCGGTTACAGCAGGCACCGGGCAGCACAGCAGCTGAGTTAGAAGGTCTCTTGGTGATCTCTTCAGAGACACTGTGATAGGAATAGCTGGGAAGGCAAGTCCACAGGTCTGAAGGACAAAATTAGCGTGACACCAGATCAGAAGGCAGCAAGGAAGAAGGGAAAAGGTATCAGAAGAAAAAAACCATGAGGGGAAAAGAAACAAAAGTTTCAGGTGAGTGGGGTTTAGCCTCACTCTCTAAGGGCAAAGTTCTGGGGAAGATTGTCTAAGCACTAATATATCCTGAGTATTTGAAGTTCCACCAATGCCTTCTGTAGGATGACACGTCATTGCTGTGCCCGTACATGAGCCTGTGGCTTATGTGCATGTCAAATGTCACCTCCAAATTGTCATGCAGAGGAGAAAGGTAACAGTAGGAAGAGACTGCACGGAGAGAGGATAACAAGAAGGGGGGAAAGGTGAGGGAGGTGATGGGGATAAGCACTGAAGAGCGAAGGGTCAAAGGACAAGAAGAAGAGGTGGAAAAGGGTTGGTAACTTCTGCCATAAACTACTCACACATAGTCTTTGAGTTCTGAAAGCACCCAAGGCAGAGGTGGCACCATCCCTCACAAGGGAAACTCTCTTTCACAGCACCAGGAGCTTTTTCCACCCTCAAGGAACACAGGTGGTTCCCAAACAGACCACAGCAAAACTCACCACGTCACTGTGTGTTGTGTACAGATTATCCGCCAGACTTTCCAGAGCAAGCCACTTCACTGGCAGCTTGGAAGCACAGCCCTGACGGTAGTAATCTCCACTGTAGATCTTCTTAGAAAGCCCAAAGTCTGCAACACTCACGTTCATGTTCTCATCCAACCTAAGGGAAAGTTTTAATGACTTGAGAAAAGCATTTACTGCATACCTAGGGCAGAAAAGAGGTATGTCCTTTTCTGACCAGGGAAGTGAGGGACATGGCTCACCAAGTAGTGCCCAGATGGACAATGACTTAATCTACTTGATGAGCAACATGAAATACTCTCATGGTCTCAAATCAGTTCCTTGAGACGAACAGTGAGATGATTAGGAGTAAGGAATTAAGGAAACGGCCATGCTCAGGTGCTATACTCTATCAGCCAAAACGAACTTGGATACTTTCTGTATTTCCCAAGAGTAACAGAGGGCATTAACAGCGCTCATTGGTACCCCTAAGGCCTACACCCTGTACAGGCAGTCAAAAAACATGGGTACTTGCCTAGACTGCCTGCTACAACTGCTCAAACTATATCTGCAAGATGTTCTCTCCAGGCCTGGTTAATGGTCTGAATCGCTCTGTCGCCCACTGGAAGCGCCAGACATGTAGGTAAGTAAAGCCCACAAAGACTTCATGCTCCCAGGTCTCATAAAGGACTCCCCTGCTTTTCCCAGAAAATATTACAGAATCATAGAATCACAAGGTTGGAAAAGACCTTTAAGATCATCAAGTCCAACCATTCCTGTCCTGTGCTAAACCAGATCCCTGAGCACCTCATCTACCCGTCTGTTAAACACACCCAGGGGCAGTGACTCAACCCCCTCCCTGGGCAGCCTGTGCCAGGCCCTGACAACTCTTTCAGGGAAGAACTTTCTCCTGACATCTGACCTGACCCTGCCCTGGGGCAGCTTCCTGCCATTTCCCCTTGTCCCATCTCCTGTCCCCTGGCTGAAGAGACCATCTCCCACCTCTCTGCACCCTCCTGTCAGGTAGTTGTAGGTGGTGATAAGGTCTCCCCTCAGCCTCCTCTTCTCCAGGCTGAACACCCCCAGCTCCCTCAGCTGCTCCTCATAAGATTTGCCCTCCAGCCCCTTCCCCAGCCTGGTTGCCCTTCTCTGGACTCGCTCCAGGACCTTCATGTCCTTCTTATGGTGAAGAGCCCAGAACTGGACCCAGCACTCGAGGTACAGCCTCACCAATGCTGAGTAGATGACAGAATAGGCATCCAGCTTCCTCTGAAGGAAGCCTGTATTTTTTAAAAAGTGTTTAAAAATAGGAAGGCTGTCTGTGTTTCTCATCAATGTCAAAGCAGGCTAACCCATCATTTATGATTACGATTACCAGGCTCCTGCCTGTACAGTTGGATATTCAAATGCCTTTGGAAATCTGTGTCTCGCTGTGACTTTTACCAGTTGTTGTGGTTTTGTTCAGAGGCAGAGTTCTCTCTGCCAGAATGGGTTGCTACTTATTCTGTTTTCATGGAAGAAACAAGAGGGGTAAGGATAAAAAAAATGGAATTTTCTTCCTTTCAAAGCAGGCGAGGCAATTTGGGGACAAGAACAGCAGTGTAGGATCATACAGTGTGTTCAGCAGGCAATTATTTCTTAAGGCATTCTTCACAGAAGCTGTTCTTCATGAGCTTTCAGGGAAATTCTACATTTCTTATATTGTGATAATAGAGTCCTCAAAATAGACACAAGCAATACAGATTTCAGGCTACAACCCTTTCTCCTAACACAGCTAACCCCATTTGCTCCTGTGGGTTACATTATGTTGTGGAACAAATAGCCCATGCTGACACACAGCTAGCAGAGTGACTAATTACAGCCACACATTGTAATCAACCCTACGAAAAGGTACGTGCAGACCAATGATGGCAAAGTTCCTTGCAAACAGGGTGAATTCAGAAGCTCAGTGGGACATTTGAGATGGTCCCTGCTCCCAGCACCACCACCACCACACACCCCCATGGCCACAGCTCCACTATGCCTATTGTCACTTACACACAAGGACCAGCACCCTTGGGTGCAATCCCTCCCCACTTCTGGCACGGAAAACGCTTCTCACCCCTCTCACCACTCTGGCCCCTTTCCTCTGAAAACTCATGGGTCACTCACATGCAGTTCCGAGCCGCAAGGTCCCTGTGGATGAAGTTTTTTGAGCTCAAGTACTCCATCCCACTGGCAATGTCAATCATGAACTTGAGAAGTGTCTGAATGGGCAAATTCTGAAAGAAATAACAGGTTCAGTTCCTGGAAGGTTTCAAAAGTGCATGGCAAAACCGTGCTGCTAGGTTGCGGAGCAGGGACAGGGAATATAGGGAGGGGATGGGATGGAAGAGTTGATACTCAACACAGGTGGAATGAAATACTTCAACACCACATCCCACAACTTCCTCAGGTATCAAAATCTGGTCATCTGCCAATGCCTTTGGGAGACCAACCCCGAACAGATCTGAACACATTCTCTGAAAATTCCTATCCTCACAGAAGGAATTGGGCAGCAAGACAGGACTTACAAAAGGGTTTTCCCCAATCCGTGACATCAGCAGAAAAGCGTGAAGGTCTCCATGCTTCATGAAGGGTAGGATCACCATGGGAATTGGGAGACGACCCTTGGGACGACTCCGTAGACTGACTCCTAATGAGGACATACACAGCAAAAGGCTTTCAGCACACACATCAATCCAAAAGGGAATCTTACAGGCTGCAGGGCCTTTCCTCTTATAAATTTGAAAGAAGGCATGCGGTTTTGGTGGGTCAGTCCCACGCTCCAAGCTGCTTCTCTGCGTGGCTTCATGCCAGGAGGCCTTAAGATACCTCTAACCCCGTTTACTTCAGAGGCAGTACTAAGTGCTCAGTGTCTGTTAGCTCTCCTTGCCGGACTGGCTATGAATATTTCTCAGGTCACTCCACATCAGACAGCCCCAATCACCAGGGTCTGCAGAGCGGTCTCCACATTCTGGAAACCCACCCATGTTCCACCGTGCCCACCCACGAACGGGTAAGTGCTCCTTGCTCAGCGGTTTGGAAAGGCACAATCTCCCCTCCTTCTATTTGTGGCCCCACAAGCAGCAGCGCTGACCTACCAATCAGTTTTGTGACATGCGGGTGGTCGAACTCCTTCATGCAGGCAGCCTCTCGCAGGAACTCCTCGATGTCCGTGGAAGTGAAGATGTCAGCTGGGAAAGAAGAGCGACTGTGAGCTTTCCTCCAAGGGATTTCATGGCTAATGACTCTCATAAGTTTGTTCTTTGTGGCACAGCACATCCTCTCAGACCGACAGCTAGATGAGCCCTTTGACAACAAAGCAGAGCCTGACCCTTTCTAGTGGGCTGGGTGGCAGAAAGCACACCTCAGGAACATCTGGTAAATTGATTCTTGGCGGAGTAAAGACCTGCTGATTAGCAGCTCTCTTCTCAGACATGCGCCCCCTGCTCCCCCCCTTTGGAAGCCATGGAAATCACGCGTACATTAAAGATGTAAGAATTAACTAACTAAAAGGATCTAAACTAGAAAGTTTAGAGATGTCACATAAAATTGAAGGAAGTGATGATATACAGGAGGATGGCCAGGGGACCCTGGCTCACATGACAGACCCCGATTCTTCTCTAAGGATGCTGTGAAAGATCAGCACTTTCACATCTCTTAACATGATCGAGTCTTCTTAGGCGCTAGAGCTAAGACTTCTCACGTAACCACACTATGGAGAGCTTGGACCAAGTTCAGCAGTGACTCTGAGTGAGTTACTTCTTGCTATTACTCCAGATTTACAGAAGTACATCAATATTATCAAGAATCAGCCCAGTTGACTACTTCTCCCACTGCTGCTGCGGACTTCCTCCAGTCCTGCTACAAGATCAGACTGTAGGGAAGCAGTCATACTACCTGCTTTAGGCAAGCGATTTATATATGATTCGGAAGAGAGGAGCAGATTCCCTTTTTACAGTCAACAAAGGAAAGTGCCTCTGGAGGGTGACAGAGAGTTCCCAAGTTAGATGCCTAAAGGTAGACAGTCTGACTGCACAAAATCTTGCTGAAACTGGAGAAAATGATGCAACTGAACAGTAATGTGGTATTAGTATATTTAGCACAGACTGGCATTCTGTGGCAGCCAAACCCAGCTCCAGAGAGAAGCTAGCATGACTCTGCTTTAAGTCAGTCTCAGTTCATTTGTGCCTTACAGGCAACAGGAGTGAAATAACATAGGTTAACATATAGACACAGACATATATACACATACTTGCTTTGACTTGTACCTGTTTATTATTGTTTTTCTCGTTACAGGCTTCTGCCTGATGAACGTGTTAATTGCCCCTGTTACCTACACTCATCAGATGACAAATCAGAAGGGAGTTAAGACTACTTAGGCAAATAAGTCTGATTAAGATGAGTTGGCTTGTTGCGTTCAGACCAAACACTTTTCTGTTTATTCTAGGATACATGCTTGGAGGAACACCATCTTTCATGGCTGAATTATCAGGGCAAAGCCAACCTGTCTGAGCCATCTGCGCCACATGATGTAATGCTGTGGTGGAGCAAAGAACTGAACAGGATCCTCTATACATAGAAGAGGCCATAGCTATGACTTCGTTTTGGTTGCACTCACCACGTGCTAGGTGTTGTACAAGCAACTAAGATGCTCTTCCCTGAAAAGCTTCCGCTACACCAATACTGATATGGAAGGGATGGAAGACAACATGGCTAGACTGGCTGAGTAGGAAGCTCAGAGAGGAGTAAAGAAGATCAGGGGATGTCTGCAGGAGAACAGGACAGACAGCAATTTAATCCTTCCAAAATCTCTTAAGTACTTCAGGAAGCCCTGCTCCCACTTACCTTTCAGCATCTTCACTGCCACTTTCTGGAAAGAGCCATCCTCTAGCTTCAGTAGTGCCTCTCGAACTGACCCAAACTCCCCTGTGAAATGACCAAAGCAGGCAGTGAAGGAACAGCTTCTTGTGAAGAAAGCGTGATTCACAGCAGGTTCACTCCAGGGGTCACTGGCAAAGAAACTAAATAACCATAAGAAATGCAGCTAACAGCTTAGTTTTTCATTCTGCAGTTCCAGCCAGCAGCTTTCAGCATATGTGTGCCAAGAAGAGGTGGTAGTACCAGTAGACAGGCCACTGTGATAGCAGACCAGAAGGCAATGGAAAACTAGAGGGGAAAAAAAGCGATTCTCTACCAGAGGGACAATGCAGAGTCAGGTTATAAACTGGGATCCCAGGCAGACTTTGCTGGGAAAGCCGTATCATCAAGGAAGAGTCTGAGCAAGGCTCTGGTCAGAGAGGAGGCCGTTAGCTGGAGCGACGAGCGGATGGGTTGGCTGAGGAAGCACTCCGTGCTGGCAGCTGTCAGCACTGAGTACTGGTGCCAGGACTCAGCCATCTGAGACACAATCAGGCCTTATGTCTCAAAACTCAGGGGATGACTTCTGTGAGTCACAGCTGACCAGACAAAACACAGAACACCAAACTGTGTGCGCGTGATATGCTAATTCACAGGAGGAAGCGTTTACCCTGGTGTGTTCCCTAAGGGAGATAAAGAGGGAAATGCCACTGGCCAAACCCTCAAAGCTTTTAGCCTGAAGTGGGTTTATGCCACAGCATAACAGCCTCTTTGTCTGAGATCTGGCTCTAGATTTGCTCTCCCTAATTTTACAACCGCTTACCCCACCCAAAATGCTTTAGCATGAGGAACTCTGGGACTGAAAAGGAGGAAGCAGAATACACCACCCAGAACACCTACCCCGAGAGCATTATTTTTCCACCAGCTTTCCACCAGCATCTGTCCCTACCCTATGGCACGTGCTTATTTCACAACAGCCACAGGCAGTGAACGTGGCCACAAACAAGGAGGGTGGAAGGAGTACAGGCATTCCACACTGCTTCTGTGTTACGGAGCTGTCGCTCAGCTGCAGTGCCAAGCGCGGCCCAAGGGAACACAGCCATGTCATCATATAAGCTGTATGCTGAGCGTGGGGCTGGGGGTAGAAAATGGCAGGACAAGTGGGAATGGACTAAAGCTAAAGGAAGGAAGGTTCAAATTAGATATTAGGGGGAAGTTTTTCACAGAGAGAGTAGTGAGGTGCTGGAACAGGCTGCCCAGAGAGGTGGTGGATGCCCCATCCCTGGAGGTGTTCAAGGCCAGGTTGGATGAGGCCCTGGGCAACCTTGTGTAGATCCAGCCTGAGGTTGGTGTCCCTGCCTATGGCAGGGGGGTTGGAGCTCTGTGATCCTTGGGGTCCCTTCCAACCCATGCCATTCTGTGATTCTGTGATGGAGCTGACAACACAGACCAGATGCTGCCAGCTAGCATCCTCCCACCAAGGCCGTGCCCACGGGACCCTCTGAAGCCAGTTCCCAGTTTGTTACCAGTCGTGGGGACAGCCCAGAAGGGCTGGAGCAGGACCCCAGACACTGCCTGAGACCTGACCTTCACAAACACAGCTGTTTAATTACTTAGCATTGTTAAGCCCTCTGAGACCACTTCTGCAGGAAGTTCATCTTCCTGCTCCGAAAGAAACATGTTTGTTCCAGGAGGGACGGAGCGGAAGAATGCTCCCAGTGGGAATGGGCCAAAGAAAATAGCAATAAAACTAGTCTTATAAAGAAAAAGGAAGCCAAGCACTTGAACTTCCTTTTGCTTATGACCTGCGACTTATGCTCCTCTCCGTTATTTGTGTTATTACATGTTTTCACTTATTTCTAGCGATCGCCTTCAGCCTCACAAGTAGGAAAGGATGATTCAGCAGTTAGCACACTGGCCTGCCATCTGGGAAATCTAAATTCAAACCCATCTTTTCACACAGTTTTCTGGGCCAATCTTTTAACTAAAGTGAGAAGCATCCCACCTTATTCTGCCCATCCCTCCCGGCCTGAAAACTCAGCACAACATTAGGAGCACCTGTGTGAGAGATCCAGATGTAGAACCAGAGTCAGAAGAGCTCCTGAGGACCTGAACTAATGAGGACAAGTGTCAGCAAAAAAGTCAGTACCCATTTCAAACGTGCCTCTTTTTAAGAGACCAAACTAAAATCTGGAGTCAAATCACCTCAGAGGGTGAGAATAAATGAAAGTGAATCAGCATTTTTTGGAGGAGTTGGGAGTGTTTGGGGTAGGTCATCTCCATCTCTGTATCGTCTCAGGCTGCTTAATGCTTGACACATGCTTATGTAAGGGAGAGGAATTCTATAGCACCACTTTGTTAGTGGAAAGAGCAGAAGTTTAATTGAGTATTCCTTTGTTTAAATCTCTGAAAGAAACCCACACACAGTGAATTAACACCACTCTGGAAAGCTGAGCATAGACTACCGTTCATGACTCTAAAGCCATATTCTAGTAATGGCTTAGCCAATATCCTCTTAGTTATGCTAAACCTTTGAAACATGTTAGCCCAGCAGAAGGGAAAATTCTGTTTGAACTGCCATCTACAAGCAGGAGGAAACAGGCTGTTTGTAATGGCTTATCTCTACTCAACAATAAAGGTAACCCATGTGGGACTTTGAGTGTAAAGCCTTGTTCAGTTTCGGTTCTTACCCTTGCCCAACATTCTTCCCAGAGTGAACTGCTGTTCCTGGATTAGGACGTCTTTGAGTTTTGTCTTCAGCTCATCACTGATCCCTACGCTCTCCACTGGAAAAGAAACCCCAACAACAAAACACAAAGGAAGAGTCAAATAAGGGATACTTAAATGTTCTGTCACAACATCAAGAGTCACCTGTTCTAAGCTACACCCCCAATCCGATACCCATACTGTAAGGAGGAAAACCTGAAAAAGGCAGGGTTCCCTGACAAGAAGCCAGTCCTGGGAAGGAATAACTGCTTGAATCAGTACAGGCTGGGGGATGAGCTGCTGGAGAGGAGCTCTGTGGAGAAGGACCTGGGGGTCCTGGTGGGCGACAGGGTGGCCATGAGCCAGCAGTGTGCCCTGGGGGCTGAGAGAGACAATGGGATCCTGGGGGGCATCAGGAGGAGTGTGGCCAGCAGGTCAAAGGAGGGGATCCTCCCCCTCTGCTCTGGTCAGGAGTATTGTGTCCAGTTCTGGGCTCCCTGGTATAAAACAGACAGGGATCTCCTGGAGAGAGTCCAGAGGAGGCTACGAAGATGATTAAAGGACTGGAGCATCTCCCCTGTGAGGAAAGGCTGAGTGAGCTGGGACTGATCAGCCTAGACAAAAGAAGGCAAAGGGGGGACCTTAGTAATGTTTATAAATATCTGAAGTATGGGATGCAGGGGGAAATGGCCAGCCCCTTTTCAGTGTCTGTGGGGACAGGACAAGGGGCGATGGCCTCAAGTTGGAGCACAGGAAGTTCGGCACCAACATGGGGAAGAACTTTTTCACAGGGAGGGTGTGGAGTCTCCTTCTCTGGAGAGATTCCAGCCCTGTCTGGACGCCTCCCTGTGCAATATGAGCTGGGGAGCTGCTTTGGCAGGGGGTTGGACCCAGTGATCTCTGGAGGTCCATTCCAGCCCCTACAATTCTGTGATTCTGTAACTTTCAACCACAAGAAAAGGTACCAACAGCACTGGAAGGGAGAGGGTGTAGCCACCCTTAAACACTCCAAAAGCAGTGGAAATGTAGAAGGGACACTGATAGACACTGGTTCACACAGCTTCAAGTTGAGGGAGATGCTCCGGTTTCTAATGGCTGGCTCTTGGGCTATTTTAAGTACTGTACAAGTCTGATGGTCTCTACCTGGTTGAGAGGGTAACATCATGCCCAACACTTTATGATCACTAGATTGACTGGAGAGATCTCTAAACCCAGGGGATAAAGTCAAAGACATCATCTTAACCCAGCCATGCAGCACTTCTCCAGAGAGCTGTGTCCTGGCCAAACCAGGATCACCTTAACTCTGGTCATTCCTGAGACTCCTGTTTGAGAAGCTACTAATTCCTGGTCTTCCAAGACAGATTAATTGGTTCATGCATGAAGCACAGCTCAGCACACTGAGTTTAAGGCATGCTGCTAATATTATTAAGCCATATTTATCTCACTGTTGCATAATATTATAGTTGAAGGAGTCCCTGCAGTGTGAAACTGGGGCAGGGGAGTGGCAAGTTTATGCCTTGCATTAATATACACAACGACTGCAGCTGTAATTAGCAAGTGCTATGTAATTGGTACGGCAACAACAATTCTGATCTCTCACCTCTGCTATCCACAGTTGTCTACCTCTCCCTGTAAATAAATCCCACATTCTCAATCCAAACCCATCAGTTTCAGGGCAAACAAAGAGCAAGCACAGCACACATGTGAACACAGCTTCTCAGGCAGAAACACCCAGGTCATTTTACTTACGTGTTGCTTCAATGAGCTCTGGGCCCTCTCTGTTGAAAGACCTGGCAGCTCTGAAATGGACTGCTGGATCCCCTCTGCCAACCACGCTGCCAAAGGCATGGCTAGAAGGCAGAAAAGACACACAGGACTATGACTACACAAGCCATTCACTTCTAAAAGGGCGTGCTGAACAGTACAGATGGCTTCTCATCCCTTGCCCTACGAATACTACAATTGTGTTAAGGAGGGAGTAGCAGGAGAGGGGGAATGGTGAGTTTATGCTACCTTGCTGGTACCTGGAGGTAGGGGGACCCTTCTGAAAGAAAGGAATTGCTCATTGCAAGTGCCTGGGAGAAGCTGCAGGTTGGGGTAGGTTGCAATAGTCATATCAACAGAGATACTGCTGTGAGAGGGAGGTCTGGGAGTCCATATTCTAATCAAGCCCAGCTACTGACATCACATTAAGATAGGGATAGCAGGAAGATAACCTTCCTGCTAATCTCTAATCCAAGGTCACCCCCAAAATTGTGAAAAAATACGTAGCCAATGAAAGTGGCAAGAGTACTCAATCCACAATGCTTTTATGAAAACAGAGTCAGAAACCACACTACAGGAGAACACAAAGATCTCTCTAACCAGCCCAAACAGAACCTCCCTTACCCAAACCGAGTTTCCTTTCTTCTTTTTCGAAGGAGAATGAGAGCCAGAGCAACAGCCGTGACCAGAGCTGTGAGAATGCCCAATGCCACAGGAACCCAGGACGTTCCGTAAGGAGGTTGTCTCTGACCACCTACAAGATGGAAAAAACACCAGTCAGGGGTTACAAGGCTGTCAAGGGTAAACAGACCACACTGGGATATGCCTTTTATTCATTTTAAAATGGGAATGCCACGCTGCTGGATCAGGTGTGTGCAGTGGATCATCAAACACTGGCATTCCATACCAACAGCTACTCAGCCAATCATCTAAAAACCTAGTCATTTGGCACAGCAAAGGCAGATCAGATGCACCCAGTTATCACAGCTTACTCTTAGTTTTGAGCCTTGAGAAAGTAAAAGGTGCTGCTCCGGATTATGTTACTTTAGTTGAGCTCATGATCCAGGGTGCTTTACTCTGAACTCTCAGGACAAAAAAACTTGCTTAATATTAGTATTTTCTGTGCAGGTTTCTCCTTGACCTGTTTGAGACAGTCAGTAGAACCTTGACCAGGCTACGTAAGCACTGCCTGAATGCCAACCAGACTAGTGTTTTGAGAGACAATAGAGAAAGAGAACTGCCTCATGACAATCTGGTTGAAAATATTGACATTTCCCCTCTCACCTCTCCCATAAAGAGAAACACCCTGTGAGACTAAACATTGGCTGTAACTTCCCAATTGCTGTTGGTTGGTTGTAACCTCTCAGTGTTTCTCCACCAAAGAAAAGGTGAGTTTTTAAAAAGTGCCTCGTGGGTCAAGAAATAGGTTAGGCAGCATGCAGGTTCCAATTCTGGTCCCATAATATGTATCCATGCTTTTCACTAGAAACTATCTCCAGAAGAAAAAGGAGATGCTGCCAATCTGAGCAAGCTGCCAGCAAAGGAAGATAAGCAATATGGTTATGAATAAAAGACACTTGGCAAACAACAGATAAATTAATCCAATTCCCTGGGACATCTCTTCTACAAATACAATTAGTAAAGATTAAACGTAAAGTTGAATGGGTTTATTAAAATCTAGGGTAGCCCTCGTATCTCTGAATTGTTTAAAACCAAACAGGAACAGGTAACAGGTCTCTAAGCACCTCCTTTGTTTTCATGTTCCTTTGACCGTGCTTTAGCAGAAGCCAAGGAAGAATCATCTTTGATGATATAAGTAATCCCATTATGTCGTGAAAGTATAAGTAAACCTGTCTTTAAAAGAGATGTTAGGGCTAAGATTTGGATGAACCTCTGCACAGATGGACGTAAAAAGGAGTCAGATATGGTTACTGGCACAGTCCTGGCAGGCAAAATGCTTTTAAGGCTTGATTAATAGTTACACTGTTGAGCCTTATCATCCAAGCATTTAAAGAAGTGCTGTTACTCTCATAAACAGGTAGAGCTTAAGGAAACAGAATTCTGGATCACTGAGGAGCAGATTAGTACTTCTCCACTTGAAACAAATTACCAGAGCTTTAGCACCTATTTTCCAGCATCTTATCTCCTTCAGTGACTCACATGTTCTTTTTCTAGGCAGAAGCCTTTATAGATTCTGGGGTTTAGGATCCTCCTTCTTGCTGTGCCTTTTGACCTGGCCTTCAAGGCTGCTTATGAGGAGGGAGAGGCATCAGAAACAGAATGAAGATACAACAAAGGGTAACTCCAACCCTCTCCACAATTCTCAAGACAATCAGCCGGGCTGCTCCTGCCAAACAATTAGGGTAGAAACAATTAACAGCACTGATGTAAAAGGTCCTCTCTGATAGTTAACAATGTTTCCTTCCCCCTGTGGTGAGACAAATCTCCCTTGGCCTACTTTTGTAATCTGACGGGGAGAGAGAGCAGGGATTTAGGTCACCTTCTGGGGGGTCCCTCAAAAAGCAGGATGAATCACAACCAAGAAAACAAAAAAATTCTCTGTGTTTCTGAACAGGCAGGAATCAGGAGCCTATTCTTCAGTTTATAGTAAGGGTGTCAGGAATAGAAATTAATCTTGAAATGCACTGCTGCTCCTCTGCCCCACAGATCATTCCTTCCCACTCATGCCACTGAGCTAGAGAGGATGGCTGCAGCCCACGCAAAGACCAAGGTGCCTCTCCTCCCCCAACTCTGTCTCTCTCCCCTCTCCCAAACCCCTCCTTCCCAAGTGATGTACGCCGTAAGACCGCACATAGGGCAGAGAGCAGACAGTATTATTAGATGAGCTTAAATGAGTATTTAGGAGCCCTTTGATGATGGGAGAACCCATTTTTACTTCTGCAGCAGGTTTTGTATCACAAAGGTGTGCAAAGAACATAACCCAAGTATTCTGCATACAATCCTGATGATTACAGATTAAAAAAAGGCTACTGGGCTCGTTCTGTTCCTCTCTCTGCAATGGAAGAGAGATTTTTCTACTGAGAATGCTTCTGAAAACATTAAAACCATCTTTGTTAATATCTCTGCATAAGCAGGGTGGAGCTCCCACTGGCTTTGCCGTGATGACAAATAACGACTTAAAGTTTATACAGGCTTAGTCATCCTTACTGCAGCACTGGGAGCCGGTCAGAAAGCACCCCTGGCATTTCTCACGTAGAGCAACCGGTGCCAGTTTGCTATTTTAGGAAAGGAAGCAACTTATATTTTCTAGCAGGCCTGAAACAAAACTGCAGGCTTTCTGCAGCTCCACTGTTTAAGGTCTATCAGAGTTTCCACAGTGCACCTTTACTGCCAGCCTGTGAAGAAATATAGGTGCTTTCAGACAGCATTTGGTCAAAACAGGCACCCGCTCCTGCTGCTGCTGTTTTTGAAGTGGTTTGTAAATAAAAACAAGCAAACGTATCGTGCTTTTGGGATTATTCTATTCCAGCTCCCTGTAAAATGCAAACCCTATACATACCCTGTGGCTTCTTGCCAGTACTGGCCATTTTCCAAAGGGATCTTCTCATCCTTTCAGGTACTTTTCCTCTGTATTTGGGTGCCACAGAAAATACCCGAGCAAAAAGTGGGAGAAAAACATTGATCAAGCCCATGCCCAAGCTCTAGCAGAGTCAGGTCTGGACCTCTGCACCCAGCTTTAAATAATCTGAGGGATTTGATCCTACCAACTGTGTGCTCACACACAACCATCAGTACTGACTTCACTGCAGGAACTAGGTTACAAGAGAGCCTGCCCGAGTTACACGCATATTAAAACCAACATGAGATGCACTGCTGCAAGTCAGGCTACAGTACTCTCCCGGTTATTCTGCCCCTAACCCCCACCTCCTGCTTGCCTGGGAACACCATTCTAGGTTCCCCCTGCTATCCCTAAGCATGGGGAGGATCAGCAGGGATAAATGTCCACATGATTCCTCAAAAGATGTGTGGAGCAGGAAAGGAGCAGCAGCAGGTGGGTCAGCATCAGAGATTCCTGTCTTGTCCTGCCACAGGCGCTGGAAACAAAACCTCAAAGAGACTGTGGCGTTTCTGCATGATCACACCTCTTTGACTTCTTATCACCAACTTGTGCCTTATCCAGAAAATCTTCCTCTGAGTTGGCTTACAGTTTCCTTCACAAGCAGCATTCTTCTTTCCCTTCTACCCATCTCACCACATAACATCATGCCCCTCTCCACAACCTAACTCACTTTTCCCATTCACTGGGAAGCACAAGCAGCAAGAAAACTAGCGCAGATGAGCCTAACTGTCCTTTGTCACTAGGAATGAATGCTCTTTCCTCCCAACAAACCCTTCCCAACTGCATGGTACATATTCTGTACCATCATCTCCCTCTTCTGCCAGTGGTTCAGCTACTCCATGGGGAAACCTGAACCGGCTTAATATAAACATATTCAGTAAACCCATTACATACCCCCACGTGGCCATGGTTTAAATCAGGCTCAACTGGATCTAGTCAGGAACAACTTCAAATTAAATTAGAGAAGAAAACTTACGGAGGAGCTTTCTGTCACGTTTACTCTTGTAAAGAGTAAGCCTAAATGAAAGATTTCAAACCTTCATGTGCACCTTTTCTATTGTGTCTTCCCTTGCCCTACACTGCACTACGCACAGCAAAAGCCTGTTAAAGACGACACAGTAGTGGCCAGAAGCTGCGTTGTTTATACCAGCTCTTTAAACATTATTTAATTTCTACTCTGCTTGATGAAGTGCGCTGTTGTGTAAAGCCACTTGGCTCAGCCAGCTGTAAGTGCTGAAAGGAGAAGAGTCAAACAGCAGTCCCAGCACTTCTGCCTTTCTCCCCAAAGCAAAGGGAAGGCAGTGGACACTCACCCATGACTTCTTGGGCTTCAAGCAGGAAGAGGTCGCTCCAGGGCCCACATCCCGCGGAGTTCAGCACGCACACCCTAATGATCAGGTCTTTGAAAGGATTCCACGTTGTGAGATTAGCTTTTGTATCCTGTACGATCATCTCCCCCTGAGAGCAAACAGCAACAAACTGTAAGCTGTCTTAAAAGGGACCCAGCCTAAAACTTCACCTTTAAGACTGAACCAAAATATTACCATATGCTTTGTTTGTGCTGTAACAAGGGTTAGGAGTTGTGACTCCTGGGGCCTAGTCTTAGTTTTGCCACTAACTTGACTGTCATCTTGTGTTTCTCTTCTCAAAACTTCTAATAGTTTCCCAGGTCATAGGAAAGATAGGAGGTTTAATGATTTCCTCCTTTGAGGCCCTTCCATGAAAGTTGCTATAGAAATGCGTATGTGAGTGTGTGTGTGTGGGGGGGTGTTCTGCTATTAAAAGCTACACCTCCTTCTTGTGGTTTAAACATAGAGATGAGCCCACATTGTGCAAAGCATCCAACAGCTTTAATCCAAGAGAGGAGTCTGTCTGTTTTAACTTGTTGATCAAATCCCAAATGGCTCCTGAATTTCATGGCCAATTTTCACTTAGGATGGCAAGGCCAACAGCATTTCAATAATTTTGTGCATCTTTTTGAAACGCATTACTTGCGGTAAACCCTTGGAGACTTGGCTGTCACCACTGACACAATGTAAATTTAAGGGCGACTCAAAATATTGTTGAAGTCAGTGATGCTAACTGAGTATGAAATGGGTCACACAAAAGAGGAAATAAGTCTCTTTTCCCTCTAGCTGTCTGTTATTACAGGCTTGTTCATCATTAATGAGCACTGGTTAAGTACATATTAAGAAGCAAGAAACCATAAGAAACTTCAAAGGCGGATAGATACCTGGGAAAAGTCAATGCTGAGGAACAAATGAAAGGCCTTCTGCCCTGACAGGGTCCTTTCAATTCCCTGTACACTGTAAATGAAATGAAAGGATCCGCCATCTCCTTTCTGTGCTTTACAGTATAATTCCTTCACTTGTTAAAGACACATTTGCTGCTAGGATTTGGAAAGCAAAGTCTCAGTCACAGGAGAGAGAAGGCCCAGATCCCACACTGTCTGTGCTGCCTCTGGGACAGCACTACAGAGAAGCAGAGACAAAATGAAGTCTATGTTGTCCTTGTTATACAGGCAGAGAATTGGTCTGCCTACATGTGAATATTCAAGTGAATGAATTCTGAATATGCCTATATGGTGATAGGAGCTTTATATATATAAATATACATATATAAAGGAAGGGGAAAATGGGCCCGAATCTTGAGGCCAAATACTGAGGTGTTGCTGCAAATCAGAACAGATCCATTTATACAAAAGTAATGCTGCCATCTATCCCCTGGTACAGATATGGGATGAGAGACCCTAATGCCTAGAAAATTTAATAAGAACATTCTCCAACTCTGTGCCTGCAGGTGTCCAGCTCCCCTCTCAAGCTGTTACCTGAGTCACATTATCCTGAATCCACTCCAGCCTGTATCCCAGGACATTTTCTTTCAGTACATCTGGAGCCACACCTTCCCACTCCAAAATCAGCCCAGGATCCCTCTGGATAACATGGATATTTTGTGGGGTGCTGCTTGGAGCTGAAAGCAGAGGGCAGAACACAATCACTCTGGCAGGAAAATAACATACTGTCCACACTGAAAATGGCGGGAAAGATGGGTTTTACTGTCCCTCCCCGGGATCAGCCAGAAGAGAGAACGTGAGGGGAGAGAACAATTTCTGCAAGCCACCAGCACTGTATTTACTTCAAGCAGAGAAGATAAGGTCGGTCAGGGTCTCTCTGTCCTTTCTGAGACCCCAAGAAGTGTGCGAATGGGACACAGGCCTAGCGTGCAGTAGCCCCATGGCAGGATCACCTTGTAGCTCATGCACTGTCCCAGTTAACCACACCTGACTGCATATTACTATTCCACATGAGGTGTTGGGAGATGCTCAGAACAGAAGAGCCATCTAACAGTGTAATGCTTCCTACGCTTCAGGATTAGCAAGGAGGAGGTCAGTGAAGTTAAACATTTGCCTCTTTCTTAGATTCAGAACTGCCTTCCCTTTCTTGTCTGCTGTTTGCTTACCAAGCTCCAGGGTCTGGAAATAAACCCTGTCAGTGAACGGGGAACTACCCATCTCATTACTGCACTGCACCCGGACACTGTAGTTGGTGGAATGCTTCAGGCCTTGCACACCGTAGGCAAAGGGTGGCACTGGAGTGACTTCAGTGGAGACCTCCTGGCCATCTGGTGACTCAGCTACCTGTGCCAAGAGTGAGACAGACAAGACTGTTACCATAAGCCATATGACTAACGGGTTCATAGGGATAAGAATCCAGTTCATGGTTAGCTTAGGAATGTACAAGAACAGATAAGGTACCAGTGGTGTTTAAAATACTGAAAAGGGAGCTCTCAAACTAAGAAACATGAGACACACCTTTATTTGGTTTAAGTGACATCACTCTCCTCAACCTGGCAGCACAACATTTTTCCATCAGCTGAAAACTTGGTTGCCTGTTTTGAAACATTTCCTTACCTATGTCACAAATCCTCCAGTTGATTATTATTTCCTTGAAAGAAAACTAAATGTGCTTGTTGCTTCAAGTGGTTTCTGAGGCTTGTCTAAATCTGGGCAATGAAAGGTGGTAGGTAACTCCCCTGTTACCTAGTGTCACCTTTTACCCCCCAACTCCTTTTTCAGCAGTTTATATATTTTCAGTTTTGTGGTGGATTAAAGACGTGGTAGACACTCTTGGCTTAGTTCAACTAAACTGTTCCAAATTAAACTGAAAGGAAACTTTTTTACCACTTCTGGAACCCTTTCTTTTTTTTTGTCTCCCCCAAATCTGAACTTTTAAGCAACATGAGTATTAATTTAAATCTGCTATCACCGTGTGCTTTTAATGCACAGACAGGTTCAAAGCTCCTGCTTTTGTACTGACAATAGAAGAAATCACTTCATAGTTCCCAGGCTCAGCCTATCTTTCTTCTCAAATGCATACAAAATAGCAGAGCTGGGAGTAAAAGCACAGTGTAACTGACAGAAGCAAAACGTTCATGTGGGTTTTATGTTCTTTATATAGCAGTCTTTCTCCCTTTCTCCCTGCCTTCTGCTCATTCTCACATACACTTTTTGGCCTACTGATTTATTTAGCTAATAAAAAGAAAGACTCTCAAGTTTCCTTAATAGAAAAGCACGTTGTTGTCGTTGTCAGTGCCATCCAAAGCAAGGGGGAAAACAAGCAGACTTTTGTGTAAAACCCTGTCAGTTCAATGATGTGTTTCTGTTCAACAGTCCCAAGTGTCAGTGCTCTTACATCTGCCCTCTTCATGCACTGGAACATGGCTTGCGTTAGCAGTCAGTGAACACAGTGAGACCCTACCCTGTCCCCAGAAGCAAGCTGCCTGTCCGAACACGGTGCTCTTGGGGCACCTGCTGTAATTCCCGAGTGCCAGAAAAACACAGCCAAAGTTTTGATCCCCCTTCTCTTTCTGTGAGGCTCTGAGCAGAAATGCAATGGTGGGGAGACAGGAGCATGTGCATTTTCACACGGAGATGTGGGTCAGCGTCTCTCAATGTGAAAGACGGGGAGCAAGCGCGGCTTTCTGTCAGCTGAGGGCTCCTGCCAAGTTACCCTGCTCTCAGATCCAAACGCAGGAACTTCGTCCTCCCCAAACAGAACAGAAAAGGCTTAGAAAAGGGGTGAGAGACTGCTGAGTGGACAGAAACTGAGCTGCTCTGATTCAGCCTCTTTTCCACAAGTCCCATCCCCCTACTCCTGCCCCTGCCAAAAGTGAGAGGGGAGGGAAAACTCTAAACCCAGGGTGATTAGCATTGCAGCATGGGAGCCGGAGAGAATAGGCTATTCCAACTGGAGATAACTTGCATTGTAAAGCAGAGGAAGAAAACCATTTTTGACTGTGAGCAAGAACAGAAGCAACAACAAAACCCAGAGACTGAAGCCAGCCATTCTTTCTGCCAGCAAGTTCAGACAAGGCGATTGTTTCTGTTACTTATGGAAGGGAAGTGTTAGAGAACAAAATCTCTAGTTCCCTCCTCGATAAAGAGGGCTGCAAGTGAATTAGCTAGGCTGCTTCCAGCATACCTTGTGTTCGTAATCCTCTTCTACATAGTTGGCAACACCCCACAGAAATTTTGAGCCAGCTTATGTTGCTGCTGTAATCAGCTAGGGAAAGGGGCGGGGGGCAATACTCACACCTGGCAGGTAAACCCATGGGGAGCGTAGTGTGCCTAGCCAGGTTTGCATGGCCTGCTCCAGGCATCACCATTTCTTTCTGATACTTGTGCAGTGCTAGAAACTAACTCTGCCTCAAGTAGGCCAGGTACCCCTGTTCCCAGGAACCTAAAGAAGTGGTCTAGTCTTTCAGGGAAGCTGAGTGCTCAGCACCCGGTAAAGGGAATTATCCCCCTTTATATTCTGGGCAGAATTGGTCTTTGACAAAGGAAAACCAATCAAGGTTTAGAGACAGAGCTTCAAAAAATCACTCTGAAACGTTTGATAGACCTGACTTTGTATCACGAAGCCCAATCTGTCTCCTGCCTCCATCATTCCCACCTTTGCTGTACAACATCCTACACTTCACAAGCTCCTTATCCGTCAAGTCCCAGTGGTATGTCTGGAACCCAGCATTTCCTCTGGCACCTCAAAGCACAGTGCTGAGCTGGCACAGCAGTCACAGGCACTGGAAGAAGTTACCATGGGCTGCCTGCTCCACACTAGCAAGACATGTGAGCATCGTGCAGCTACTCAAGAGCACTTCCCATCAAGTGATGTGTGCTTCATACGTGCTGCAGTCTGGTCATCTGGACAGAGTAGCTGCCACAGAGCAATAGATGTGATAGCCTGCCAGGGGGAGAATGGGGCCAGTCTCAAACTCTCAACTGGACACTTCATGCTCAAAACTTCATGCCCTGCTCTTGGCACCTATATACACCCCGTGTTACATCCTGTTTAAGTTTCCATGCCTTAAAACTGTGGAATCAAAATTCAAAGACTTCTACAAAGCAGTCAAGAGAGCAAAATTTGGCCCAAGCAATGTCATGGCTCAGGGGAGTCTCATTCTTCATGCAGGGCAGGGGACAATCCAGAGGGGCCGTACCTGAAGAGTGCAAGAATGGAGGGGTGCGCGGCCATCAAATCCTGGCACCCAGACCACGCTGGCATTGCTGCTGGTGACTTGGCTTACAGTTACATTGAGAGGCGAGAGAGGCATGGCTATAAAGAAAACAAAGAGACCTTTCAGCACACACAGATCTGAGCAGGTATTCACATGGAAGTGGCAGAGGCTCGAGGCTAGAAATTATGCAATAAAATCACTAACAGAAACATTACAATATGACATCTTTAGAGAGTGACCCTTGCTGTTGTGAATGAAAGTATTAACACCAGCATCCATCCTTTCCCAGTCCAGCATACTTGCCTGATGCACACAGGCAGCAGTTGAGGTCTTTGATCACCAAGCCAGGGCGTGATATTTACACCTTCCCTACATAACCTCCTTCCCTGCCCCCTCCATTGCAATGCATGGCCCAGCTCTGCACACAAAACTGCCGTGAGCCTACATTGTGAACCAAATCAGGGCTTTAAAAATCCCTCCCCTGGTCTCACTCCAGCCCCCAAAACCAGTTCTGCCAGTACCCGTGGAGGGATGGTTTTGCTGTAGTGACCAGAACACCTTGCAGCGGGATTTGCAGGAGACCACCAGGTGCTGTGAAAGCACTGCTGCCTTGGGCTGTCCACTACAAACTCCTCCTCAAGCACCCCGGGATGGAGCCCGGACTGAAAACTGTGCCTCTGTCAGACGAAAAACCTCGGCATGCTGTTCTAAAGAGGCACAGGGAGCGCCCATTACATGGCTGATACCACGCCACAAATAAAGGACAAAGCTCTGCCTACACACCAAAATTTTCCATGTCTCCTGAGCTGTATCCAGTGGAAAACAACAGTGGAAAAATAACTGCAAACCAGGATTCTTCCAGCTGCATCTTCTACTCTGCCACAGAGCATCTTTTCCTCTCACTGCACCCAGGACAACAACCACAATACTACCTTCAGCATCTCCACTGGCCCTGCTGCAGGAGAAACACACAGACCAAAGCCATGGGGCAGGGAGCAGATAGTGCCACAGATTAACCCAAGAAAGCCTTTGTTTTCTGGTTAACTAGTTACCAGGACCAGGGTAGGAGCTGCCACCTAGATAAGAACAGCACGGGAGGGAGGGGGAGCAGCAGAGCAGGGGTCACGGATGGAAGTTGGGCAACAAATTCTGTGCCCTTCAGTGAAAAGTCTTTGTGAGGTTTCTTGGACTTTTCTGTGTCTTGGTTTCTTTCTCTCTTTTGATGTTGGGTATCCAGGTTTCTAAGTTCTTTTTGAGGAAAAAAAGCTTTCCTTCACAGCTCACTGGGGTATCATTGAAATGTCATCAACTCAAGTCCTTAGTAAACACACTGGTAACTTTTGGATTTCGCAACCTGTCACTTTGGACACTGGATGGCAGGCCCAAAGGAGGTACAAGCTACACCCCAACCACTAACACACCCACACTGGCATGAAGGCAGTCACTGAAGAGGGTCGACTTGATAGCACTTTCTCCTAAGCACAACCTGTAGAAGGAACAGATGCACTTCCCCATCATCCATTGGGAAAAGACCCTTGGGTGGCCGGTTCCTGTCCTGCTCTGAAACACAGGGTATGTATGATCCTAAGAGTCTTAGTTGCACACATGAAGGAGAGCAAATCCAGCCTGAAAAGAGGGCCTTGAGTGTTAACAGACCCAGAGTTAACTGCCTCCATGCTCACAGAATGGCTGGAACAATGGGGCCTTGTACACATCTGGGGGCTACAGTAACACTACCTTTCTGCTTGGAGTACACCCAGCACACTGTGGACACTGCAGAGAACAGATAATGAACAACTACAGCACCAAACAGCAAGTGTCCCAGCAAAAATGTTTGTCTCCAGAAACAGAGAAGAAACAAATTGTTTAATAAATTGAAGAAAGACTTGAGTCCTCATTAGCAGATGGTTCTGTGTAAGAGAAGGCAGGCCTGATCATGCATGCAGGGACAACTACTCCCAGGAGTAATTTCAATGAAGTCTACATGTTTATAGGATCAAGGGGCCTGGGCCTGGTGCTGCTGATACCCTTGTTAGGGCCTCTGCCTTCGTTTTAACAGGAGCTGTATTAGATCTTCAAAACTTTTGCTCTTTAGAAGAGCCTCGCCGCTTCCCTAAGTTTCTAACTCCTCTCTCAAACATACCTTTGAGATATTACAGTTAGAATTTATATGACTACACCACTGGACTTGGTATTTAAAACCTGTTTTTTTATCTCCAGGACATACTACATCCCGGTAGAACATTTGCCAAAAGAGTTAAGCTCACTGTTCTTCAGCTCTAAAAAAAAGTGTCTGTGCATGCACAAGTGTGTGTTGGTGATGTGTCCCTCCCCAATAGGTTCTGTGGATTAATTAGCTGATGACTGACCTCAATGGAGCTCTTCTGGCTAGAGCTAATTGCTGGGAAACATGGCCATTTTTAGGCTTCTACCCCATCATTCTACTAGTGGTTAAAAAAAAAAATCATCATCCGTGTTAACATAAAGAAAAATACTTGTTTATGCTAAATGTTATTTCAAATTACAGCTTGATGAGGTTTTTTTTAAAGCACAATAGCTTTATGAACTAAATTCTATCCCAGGATAAAAATATCCATCAAAGATATATTCCACAATAACTAATTTCCCTGTGTAGACAAGTCTTTAAAGCAACAACTTCAAACGTTTTTTAAATTAAGTTATAAATCTTACTAGTCTGGCATGCTGCATTCTTGGCATAGAAGTAACCACAACGTCCTGAAGAGAAATACACTGTAAGAGCAGTAGATCTACAGCTGGATTTTAAGCTATCCTTTAATGAGCATTAGCTAGTACAGCTGAGTCCTGATACAGACATAAATGCTCACTCTTATCTGTGCTGAGCAATGAGCTACAGCTCAGAACAAGCTATTTGTGTGACATGCCTCTCCTGGAACCGATCATCATGTCATTTAACGTGCATTAAAGCATCGCTAAGAGTTCAACCACAGAAGCATCGCAACATGGAGAGGAGGGGAACAGCTGATTGCTCTGACTGTCCCCATTTCAAGCACCTGGAAGAACAGAGGAAACGTGGCATCAACTTGGGGACTTCCAAACGGCAACTGGTCGTGCAAAGCCTAGGAATTCTGTTTGGAATGAGTTCCTAAAGAGCAAACAATTAAAAAAAAAAAATAAAATCCATAAAACCAGCATAGATGAGCAGACCTTACTGGCTACTCAAGATAACCTCATCTCTTGTCATCATCTCATGCCATGCTGATAGAAGCAAGCTGAAGTAATGGCCTCTGTAGCTCTAACAAGACCACTCCCTCTCCAAGAAGAAAAACACATTTCCCCAGCTACATATTTATACCCAGCTTCATCTCTCACCAGCTATTTGACCAGTCTGATTCTGTCCTTTTAAGGAAAAAAAAAACCCTGTTACTTGACATCACATTTCCACTCCTCAACCAGATGTGGTTAACGCTGAGCGGCCTGGGATGCCGCCCTGCATGGCAACTGGGAACTTAAGAGCACAAAGCATTGTTTCGATTACTGGGAGCTCCAAGCCACGCTGGTTGCCAGCAGCTTTGAGGCAACCCTTTGCATTGAGAAGCCCTGCTTTCCCTCCCCAAAGAGCAAACCCAAGTACCTCGCCCATTCTCTTGCACCCTCTCACCTTTAATTTGAACAGTGGCTGTCCGAGATGAAGACAATCCCTTTACGTTGTGAGCTTCGCAGGAGAAAACTGTGCTTTGATTAATACCTGGAGATCAGCCAAGAAAAGGGAAAGGAAACACAAACAGCTGTAATAATCCAGCTTCAACCTTCAGCAGAATTTCAATTATGTGCGACATCCAGCTCGAGCTGCACAGGCAATTGGAGGGCTGAGCTGTGTGCCAATCAAAGGCACGCGGCTTTCGCTCTAATTAATGCGCTAAACACACTTTTAATGGAGAGGCTGTGGCAGTGGAGGAAAGCTTGCAGAGAAGCTCCAAAAAGCGCCGAAAAAGGAGGATGAGACCTGGCAGGACAGCAGCTCAGAGCACTCAGTTAGTCCGTGCCCACTTCTCACATCTGGGTGAGCATCTTCAGAACAAGGACCGTGCGCTTATACAGCGCCCACTGCGCTGGACTTCAGCCTGCCACCTGAGCAATAACCATCTTCTAACTGGGCTAGAAGCCCAGGCAAGCTTCCAGCCAGACACTGCAGATGTCAAGCTAATTCCCACCTGTCCCTCAGCTTGCATCAGACTTTTGAAGCCACGCAAAGAAGATGGAAGTTAAATGCTACTGCATCAGCACTGAGGCACTTTCCAAGGGTGATACAAGTGAGGATTATGCTCCCTCTCTTCTGTGAGCATCCATCCACATATCCCACAGGGCCATACTAATGTCTGGATGCTCCAAGATGCAGAGAGGTATTGTTAATTAATCAGAATTGAGACAGATTTGCAAAGCTGCCTGGAGAAGTGTCCCCAGCATGTTTTCACTCACCCTGGCCCTCAGTTGCCTTATAGGGCTTTTACCTGTCAAAAACTAGGGATTGGCACACTGTGGGCGCAGAGTTTAGGAGGTATGGAGATAACAGAGCTGCACAAAGAAGGTTTCATGGTGCCAGTCTTTGCCCTTGGATTTATCTCCCAAGCCTGAGACTAATGGAATTGCCGAGAAGGTGTAGCAGAAGAGAGGAGACTGCTAGGAAATGAAAGAGCAAAGTATTTTAGCTTCTTCCACTCACCCCACCGAGCAGGAGGAAAACGCTGCCAGCAGGCTGAAGGCCAGGCAGCAGAGCAGCACCTGACGTGGCAGGCACATCCCAAAGAGAACCAAACACAGCCCTGCCCCGAGGACACCACCACAACACACCACAAACCAAGATCCTCTTGCTCTCTAGCACCATTGCCAGCACCCCTTTCCAAATGTAACAACCCTTTTACCAAGGCAACTGCTTACTGAACTCTGTAAATGCCTGCTTCCTAGCCACTACTTTATTATTCTTTCCTTCAGAATTTGAGGCTTGCTTTCTTACTTTTTGACACACTTTGGCAGTCTGACCGCGCAGCTTGTGTCCTGTTACCATTTTTTTTTGTTGCAAAGACAGGATCTGCCCAAGGAACATCCCAAAGAACACTGAAAGGGGCAAAGAAAGGGGCCAGGGATAAATATACGTAACAGAAACTGATTTGGAGAATGGCTAGAAGCAGATGGGGGCCTTCTTCAGGCCTCCACACCGCTGCTCCACAGCGACAGGAGTTTTGCGAGGCACTGCGTGATGAGTTTGGTGGAGAAAAGGAAGCCTATTGTCTTCTCCCTCTCGACTATCAATCTTCTCAGTTTCCATTTCAACAGGCAGATTATATCATAAGGGAGCAGTTTTCATTTCCAGCTTTGAGCAGCATCGAGTGGCTATGTAAGAGAGGGAGCAGATGATAAAACCATTGCAAATCACAAACTAGGTTTTGATTTGCATATAAATTAGGTTCTAAGGGAAAGCTTAATAGGATTGGATAGCTCAAAGGATGGCCAAAGATGTACACAAAGAACTCCCCCTGGGTGTAACTGTATTAACACTGATGAAGAGGCCCCAGAGAGGCCTCTTCTTTCTAAATTGCTAGTCCAACTTTGGCTCAGGGAAGCCAAGAATAATAAAACAGCAGCAAAGAGAATAAGTAACACAAAGCTGTCGGACAACTAAGTAGAGTAAAATTACCTTTAGGAGGTAACTACAAGAATAGCTGTGGTCAGGCTCTAGCAGAGATACATCACCCTTTCCTGAAAGCGAGCTGAAGAGAGGCCTGAACCTGCTGGCTCCTGAGCTCTTCAGCAGTCACTGCTGGGGAAGGCAGCCTTACCGCCATGTACCTAGTGCCTGCTCTGGGGTAAACCTTGGTCTCTGAGGGTATCAACGAGCCCGCTTCAGCACCAACACAACCACCCTAAAAGCATCAAGCAATTAGATGAGGTGGTCAGATTTTAATGATAAGAGCATCCAGCAAGCCTGCAAGAACACGGATGGGGGGAGGGAGCAAAGAGAGGGAAGCAGTGCAGGACGTGGCTGTGCACAGGAGGAGGTGGCATCTGTCACGTGGGAATACCTGGAGATTTCCAAGCCAAGTGTCACTTAATATAACCATTAACAGCCTTCACGAGGTAGAACAAAAGGTACACCAAAGGGGCACTGAGGCACCATGGGTCCAGGAGTATCTTTACCACCATGCCAACCCCACCCAAGCTCTGGAAAAGCCTGTGTGCCTCAAAGCAGCAGAAAACACACAGCAACGATCACTACTCAGAATGATCTGGCTTTGTACATGATCTCTCAAGCTTCAATGTACAAAGACCATTCTCATACTATGTGGCTACCCAGTGTTGATCAGAAGAGAGCTCTCCTCCTCTTCTGTCACTCAAAGTGATCCCCTGCATTGGCAGCAGCCTTACCTGACACATTTAAGATGGAGGGGGAGATGTCTGGAAGCCCCACTCTAGAGTCTCCCATCCACCAGACAATTGTCACTGGTTCAGGGGGACCAACAGCAGCACAGGCCATATGAAATGGGGCATTAGGGGACACGGACACATCCTCAGGTTCCACAGTAAAGTAGGGCACACCTAGAAAAGCAACAGACAAGTGATAACAACTGAAGAGACTTCTTCTGTCTTGTTTGTTTCCATTAGTATCAGCACCCCGTCTGCCCTGCCCCTATGCCTAATGCAACTCCCTCTGAGCCCTCCACAAGAACCAAGGGATGGTGCTGAATCACCTCAGGGTACAGACATCTACACACTCCTGCTAGAGGAGGGCAGCAAGAAAAGAGTATTTGCTTCACAGAATGCCTTTGCTAAACCTCTTTCACTGAATCTTCTCCAAGACTCCCCTATCAAGTAGCTTTCAGTGGCAGTATTTGCTCAATTTCTCAACTGGAGAGACCACAGTTTAAAGAGGCAACAGTCAATAATTTTAGTGGTGGTAGGCACCACTTTCAAGTTATCTAACCCAGCTGCAGGTACTTCTTCCCATGCATTAAAAACTGAAGCTTGCCAATCTGTTGAACTAGCAGCTGTAACAAACCCAGGAATGAGGGAAGAACTACCCCCCAGTGATAGACCAGGATCACTTACAATGCTCTCTCTCTACAGCTTAATTGACTGGAGCTGCCTTCCAGCACGCTCTGACACTATGAGAATCAGGCTACCTTGGAGTTAGGGGTAATTTGTTTCAGAGCTGAAGGCTGTCCATGGACACAGGTCCCTTGACAACTGTTCGTTCCTCACTGTAGAAAGGTTCCTGCTTGTTACAACAGGCCTTCTATCAGGCCCATAGGGAGTAACTCGCAACATTAACTACCTCAGGTCATCTTGGAGTGGCAACAGGTGAGTGCAACTCAACACACCGAGAGATGTGGTTCCTCTTGTGGGCAAAGCCAAAACTCTTGGAGTTTCAGTGCTCCAAGCCAGTAACACAAAGCTCACCAGCGCTGACTGCAAAGGACAGCCAGCATATGCTTCTGGTGGCTGCTGGAGGATCTTAAGGCCCACAGAAACCCTTTTAGACTCAAAACTTTGGGTGACAAGCACAGCTGCTACCAAACTGCATCTCCACCAAACTGAGGTATTCGCAGCTGGAAAAAGAGCGTTCTGGAAACTGCCCATCTGCTGCTTCTCAGACACAGATGAGCTGAGGACACTGCGCATGCACATGTTCAAACTGCACTGTCCGCCCTGGCCGAAGATGGCAGCCCCAAGCAGCTCTGGCCAGCGTGGCAGACACCGAGCATCTCCAACAGCAGGCTCACAGTAGGTGCCTCAAGAGGGATTTAGAAGCCTGACGCTTGTCATTTCTCCCACACTCCAGCTGAAAGCCACGTCCTTGGTCTTCCACTGATGGTCCAGTCACCGTTTGTGGTTCTCAGGTGGCAGTTCCTTTGCGCCTTCCTCGCCTCCTTGCTGCTCCCTTTAGAGTGGTATGTAAATGAACAAACTCAAAGTCTCAAGCCGGGTCACTTCAGGAATGGTTGTGCCTATCTCCACAAAGGCTACTGCTAAGGACAAGTATTTCCACCATCAGGATTTACTGCTGAGCTTTGTTTACATGTTTTATATTTTACTGCAGTCATACGTAGACAATAAAAGCAAATAAACTTGTCACACACCAGCTGTGACCTCTGCCTGCTTTGCCCTCCTTCTCCAGGGAGGATTCAATACCATCACTCCTTCCACCTGTGAGTAGGGTCCCTGCTTTCTGTCCTTTTGCCAGGGCACCCCGAGGTAACATTTCGGGAGAATCCTGCCTAGCTTGTCAGGTTTTCTCACTTGGGGAGCAGCTAACCACATCAGATAAGACCACAATTAAAAACCTTCACAGTTCAGGGAGCGTGGCTGACTCACTGAGCTCAGAAACCTGCACTGCCCCCGTACATATGTTACCTGGATACCTCACTGTCTGAGGCACACGCATAGCCTCCCAGTTCCTGGTACAAGAGGGGAGCACTGGCACCCCGCTTTCACAGATGCACTGTGGAGGCACCGAGTGGCCAACAGCCAGGAAACTGGGGGTAAGGCAAGGAAATGAGCCTGTCTATTCCCAGTTCCAAGCCAGCATCCAACCTATGGGGCTGATTCATTCTCCCGTGGCTCAGTTCTCAGATAGCGTTAATTCAAGGGGAATGTGTGCCCACAGATGTGTCTGGGGCTCTGACTGTAGCCACAACAGGGGCTAGCAGCCGCAGGGAACAGTGACACCTTCAGAGGTGTCATTTCAGAGGGAAAAGTTCTGTAAGGCAATTAATCCGTCTTTTTAAGGCACTCACACTTCGCAGTGTGACTCTTCAATTACCTCCTGGCATCAAACGCTATCATGTTCTCAGGAAGGCCAGAGTCTGGTTTCCAAACCAGAACACAGCTTCAAAGTAACATTGGTTTTGTAAATTCCAAGGAGTGCCTCGGACTAGGAAACATTTCAGCTGCAGTACAAAGACAGTTCCAATACCGTCACTGCAAATCCTGCTGGGTACAGGTTACCGAAGTGGATCACAGGGCAGACACCAGACAGCATAAGCCCCCATCCGAGCTCCCTTCCAGTGAGATCACCAGTAGCCCACACTTGTTTTGTGGGGAACGGTGTCAGCACTTACAGAAGGTTGCAATGAAGACAGCAAGGATCCTCTCTCAGTCAGAGGATAACAGCCGTTATCAGCACAGCAATTGCTTCCCAATGAAGCTAGTACAGCGATTGCTTCTGGACAGAAGCTAGCGCAGCCAGGGATGAAATATGACACAGAGGTAGCAGTGAGGTGGGCCCCACAGGCTTCTGCATTCCCCGCTGCTTTCTTACACCAACAGCCAACACATTTTCAGAAGTTCATGCCCCAGCGCTACTTGTTATTTTTTAATTCTTTCCAGTAACTCCCTTTTCACACAATTAATTAATTACCTGCTTGGCTTAGGCTGAACGAGCTGCTGCTGTACTTGCTTTTCTCAGAGAGGCGACTAGGTGCATTACTTTAAGCGCACGCTTTCGGCTGAAAGCTCTGCCCTTCGTTCCCAACTCCCCCTCACCTAGCTGCAGCTGGGGCTTGTGACTTTGATGGTTCCTGCCTGCGCTATCCAGAAGGGCTCCTTTGTTTTTCAGATGGCTCAGCACAACAAGCAACCCGATCTCCGCTCACACCCCCACCACGCGGATGAAGCCACCTCTGGAGCAGGCCACGGTAATTGGAACAGGAATGGAAGCTCTGCACAGCAGAGAGCATTTTAAGCTGTAAGCAATGTTCTCCAGTTCAAACTGCACCTGGAAGTTTAGATGGGCAAAAGCTTGGGATTTATGGAAGGCAGCAGGTAAGCGTTCTTCTCCCTGGGAGAACTGCTATGAATGTTTCCACGGCTTTGAGCAAGTGAGACCTTTGCTGTAAAACACCCAGATGACACCACTGCCTGTGACACCCTCTCTGCCTCCTCCCTTTAAGACTGCCAATTCAGCTCTGGCCCAAAATGTTACCGATTACACCCAAAAAGCCACTTCTTGCTGCAAATGCACTGTTCCTGTCAACTCCCTCCCCAAATATAAGCCACCCTAAGACTCCTGCTTTCTAAGGACATAACAAAATCACGTCCCAAGGGAAATGAAACTAAAGACAGTAAGAAGCCACCAATCCACACTCCCTTGGGTGACCTTTGGGCAACCCTGTAGAAGTTATTCTTTATCAGACAAGACTGGGGAAAACAGTGCCACGCAGAAGAGTCACAGATAGGAAGCGCTAATGTACAGCACTTCTCCAGAACCTCAGAACGGGCTCAAACTGTACCTTGCCCTCAAAGACCTGTTTGGCTGATACACAGAACCAGGCTGTGACCGTGGGTTGGACCAGATGATCCTCTTGGATCCCCTTCAACCCGAACTATCCCATTGTTCTACAAATTACTTGGAGATGAAAGGAACAACAGATTGAGGGTCTGGAAAGAAACCCGTGTGCATGAAAGGATCTTGTCTCCTAGCATGCCAAAATAAAACAGAAGGTAATGAAGTGACAGCTCCTCTCCTTGAAGCTACTTCTCCTACTTACTCCTGATCTTGCTACAGTTAGCAGCAATGGTTCAGATGCAAGAAGCCTGTCACTGGAGCAGTCTGCTCTCACCACTTCCACCTAAAGCATTTCGGTGGGTTAGCCCTGAAAAGAAGCCAACGCTACTACTCCTCCTTACCTTCCACTATGAGCCACACTTGCTGTGATTCTTCCTTCTTCCCCCCGTTCTCAACCTGGCACCAGTACTTCCCAGAATCTGTCCGCTCGACGGATTTCAAGCTGAAAAAAGTCAAAAGCCACATCGATATTTTATGTGGATAAAGCATGTTTTTTGCCCCAAAGGACCCTCAAGTGTTTGGAAAACCAGATGTATGGACAACACCCGCTGAGAGACAGCCAGCTGCGGGGAGGAGGAACAGCCAGCCAGCACAAAGCACGGCAAAACAGCAGAGATGGGAGGCTCCTCTTTAAAGCGGGTGGAGGGAATCCTCAGCAGAGCAAACAGCCTTCCTCTGAAACGTCCTTGCAGAAAGCCCACCATTTGTGTCCTCTGAGGATAGGAAGGGGATTGGTCACCTCAGTCCTGACCTGTGACTCTTAGCTAGTCTTCAAGAGCGAAAGCTTGGCCTGCAACGTCTGAGCTAGCAGGAAACTCCAAATCACAAACCTCCACTGAGCCCAACTGTTTAGCCTCAGTTAGGTGACAGGGCTGGTGACAACCTCACACGGGAACAGATGGGTCAGGAAAGGGCTCCCCTCACCCCAACTGTACTCAGTGTTATTCTCATCCCAAGAATGCCTCATGCTGCAGAACAACTCGGGCCTCTCGATTTGCGGTTTCAAGGGGCTATGCTGGCCTACTCTAGCACTGGGCCTCACTGTAGGACTCTTCCATGGCCTCCCTTTCTCAGGAACAGCTGCCCTTCTGAGAAGATACATCCCATCAGGGAAAGGCAGCACACAGGGCCTGAGCAGCAACCAAGTCGTAGGCCTCTTTTTTCGTGGAGAAGTTCTGCTCCTTGCTCCACTGCTGGAGATCTGCAGTAGCCTCGCTGCTGTTAGCAACAGGAGGCTAGCACATGGAGCAAGGAGCACAATTCGGTCCCAAAGCAACAAAAGTCTCAGCTACCAAAGGCACCGGCGTGACTCCCGAGTGCCTGTGGATGTACAAACGTTGATTGCCCCCTCCCTGCGGGATGCACAGCCGTGCGTCTTGCTGCCATGAAGGGATCCTCAGCTGATCTGATGCCTGCTTGTCTAACACTAGCGGCCCACCTCAGGGAAGTAGGGAAAGAATGCCTCAGGAAAGGAGACAGAAAAGGGCGAGTGTTTGCCGAGACACACAACAGGGACCCACTACAGCCTGGTTTCCAGAGCTGTACCTTCAAACACCATCAGCTGTCCTGCCTGTCCAGCCGCACGTTCTGAAACACAGCGCTCGCAGCAGAGTCACACAGAGGGTGGTAGAAATGATCACTTTAGGAGAAGAAAGGAAAAAAAGGAGAAAAAGGTACAGACACACCTAGATTTAGCACCCTAACTTATCCCTGGCACTGCAGAAAGTTCTCAGCAGAGGAAAATGAGAGGTGAGAAAGGAGATCAGACTGAGACACTGGGAGAAGCAAAGAGCGGAAGCTAGTGGAACTCAGGGCGGGGGGAAGTAAATGGTAGGATTTCAAGACAAACTGTTTCCATGACAGAATGTTATACAATAGTTTTGCTGGGCACAGACACTTTTCCCCCTATCAAAGTGTCTTGAAGACAAGCTTTAGCACAGAAACTTTTACTTTCAGGAATTGGAGACTCCCTGCAATGTCAATCCAAGAAACTAGAAGGAGATGAAGCCAGAGTTCAGAGAAGAGCTATTCTCAGCCAGTCGACAGTTTTGAGCCCTCATAGTGATGGCACCTTTGCTTGGACAAGCTCTCTTTATGCATAAAAAAAAAGCCAGAGCAGAACCTTGGGTCTCATTTAACTTGGTACTTCCCAGACTAGCTAACATTCCTCTTCTGCTGAAATAAAGGCACAGAGAGCGGCTTCCCAAAAGAGAGATTTTGCACCTCCAAGAGGGGCAGGACTGATAAGACACAGTGTAAAACATATTAGGAAAGTATCTGTGAAACGACTCAGGGATGGTTCAGGTGACAAACACTCGCCCCAGAGAAGGGGATGTTGTACTTGGACTCTCATTTCAATTAACAATCCTTACCCTTTAGGCAGACTGACAGCTCAAGAGACAGAGTAAGAGAAAGGAATGAGTATGAGAGAGAGAAAACCTATTTACGTAAGCCAGACCTTAAGTCTTCCTGCTGCACGGCAGAAGATGAACAAACAAGGCAAGAACATCCTTTCACCTTGAAGTCACATCTCAAGCACCACAAGCATTAGCAAAGCACCTGTCACCACACTAGTCAGGAAGCTAATACGGTCCTAGTGCATTCTCAGCCCTCAGCAGCTTCAACGCTGCTCTCCGTTACGCCCTTGCCGCATGCTGAACGGCAGGGCCGAAGGACCCTACCCCGCCAAGGGTACTGCGGTCGCATAGAGACAGTTGACAGCAGAAAACTGTGCAGTAGCTTCTGCGATATTCTTCCTTCCCTGCATCTGCTGTACCTGAGGAAGCCGATCCAGTGTTCTTCATCTACTGGAATGTACACCTGGTCTACACTTTGCACCACTGCTCCGTCCTTGATCCACAACATCTCGGGATCTTCCAGTCCCTCCAGGCTGCAATTTAGTTTGACGGGTTGACCCTGGGACACCTTTAATTTGATTGGAGATCCTGTAAATTTCATACCTAAAAGAAAAATACTACTCCGCCCCACCCTCAGAAAGAAGGGGGGTTGGAGTACAGCAAATTACTCTAGGTTGGTGGTCTAGCATCACATACCCTACCAGCACACGCTGCAGAGGGGGTCTGTTAGTCTCAGCACTGCTCTACTACGCCTGCTAAGCAATGGTTAAAGGCAAGCACCGAAAGCACAACTGCGAGAGGAAAGCGGCGGCTCAGCGCGTACGCGAGGATCTTTCAACTCCAGTAACATCAGGGCGAGCTTCTCCAGAGCCGTGCTGGGCAGAAATGCTGGGAGCTTCACTGTGCCAGCCATCCCACAGTGCCAAGTGCCTTTTGTTTGACACGGTACCAACACCTCCCTCTTTTCCCCAGGCTTGAATTTCAGCTACGGTGCTCCCGTGCTGCTGAGAAATCATTGCGCTTGCTCCATTGTACGCCTTTGTACAGAGCTGAGGATAGGAGAAAGAATCAATTACGCCTCGTTATTCAGCGTACACCGTTCCTCTGCGTTCCGGAAAGCTTCCCTGCAATTTGCACAGCCCGTGAAAGCAAAGCCTATTCCGCAGCAAACCTCGCTGAGGAGCGGAACTGTTTACAGAGCTGGTATTGCTGTCGTGTGACGTGGGCGTGTGCTCAGAACCAGCTTCTCCGACCCTTCAGTCCAGCCAAAGGAGCACGGTATTCCCAGCACTATACACATTTGAGACCCCCAAAGCAGCAGGGACAGAGTCGGTGGAGCTTGCTCAGGTTTACACCGACACAGAAGTGATCAGAATTTGGCCCGGAGCACTGTTACCATGTGTGGGTGGATGGGGAGTGTCTCCCTGGAGCAGAAGCGAATATATGGAATGTGTTACCATGAGAAAACACAGAAGCAACCTATGTAAGCGCATTTAAGAAAGAACAGCGTGAAAAGGAGGAACCAGAGGATCAAAGGAGACTGTGGGAAAGCAGGAAGGTGGAAAATACACGTAAAGCTAGTTTCGTTAGGGAGACTGGCCATTTCCTATGTGGTGGCACAGGACTGACAGACCAGAACAGGTCTAACCTAGCTCGATATTATGCCCTGGCAGTGGCCTCTGCGTCATTCATAAAAAAAAATGCCTCCATCAACTCTTGCCCGCCCATATACATCATATATGACAGCTTCAGCCAGGGCATCTGGCTGGTCAGCTTCCCACCGGATGCCTTGCTAGCCTCCAGAGCCACATAGAAAAACACTGGCTGTGAAATCCAGAGCGCAGCTAAGTAAGCAGCCCTGTTGCTTCTGAACTCTGCTACAGCCTTACCGGTGATCAGACACAAGAGATTTCTCATGTACCACTTCCCCTCCTGCCAAAACGCCACCCTCCTGCAGCCATGGGGGCACCACCATACAGACAGGGCAGAGGGATGGGCAGCGTGGTTCTACAGCTGGAAGAAGGGGAAGCCGGCACTGTGGGACCAGCTGGCGGTCTGTCACTAGCAGCCAGTACCCAGCAGAGCACTGGTGGTCCCGGAGCAATCCCAGAAGACAGTCAGAAGGACCTTATTCCCTTCCCTAATGAGATCCCCCAGCCTGTTAACAGCTGGTTTCCCACACTCAAGCTTTTTGACTTTCTATCAGCTGGTACTAATTTAACAAGTTCACAGAGAGCACTGAAAAACCGGCAAGATGCTAATTTCAGCGTAGTTGCTAGAGTTCGTTTGCCGGGTTAAGAATTTAATCCCCTTGGATGAGGATGATCTAACCTTGCATTAACTCATCTGTAACACAAATGACACGTCCCGGTGCATGCCAGAACACACCCTCCCTCTCACCACTCACAGTACTGGAATAAAACACCAGAGCTGTATAGCCATTCTCTCTCTCTCACAGAAAACCGATGCAGCCAGGATGCTGAATCCGTGTACAAACTGACAGACACGTTCCTCGCAGGTGCCTCCCGCAGAGTTAGCCAAAAAAAAATTCCCCCAAGAAGTACTGCGAGAGACCCCTTACGGTTCCCAGTTCCCATACAAATTAATGATGTAGGAAGTTTAATATATAGTACAAATGTTTGGCCTGAGTTTTAGTTCTCCATGTTACCCAAGTGTAACCCCTCTGCCAAGATCGACTGACACGAATACAGATGAGGGATTTTTAATAAATTCACAGGGTTTTTGACAGAAATCCAGGTTTAGCTGTGGCATCTCTTCCTGTAGATACGAGGAAGGAGCATGGAGGCCACTTAATATCCACCTATCCCTCCTTCTACCCTCCCACTCACGATTTCTCATCCGATAACATTCTTGACAGCACAAGAAACAACCTTATCCAAATCAGTTCCTCCAAGCCTACCTGTAAAAGCTGCAGGAGTTGGAACATCTGGCTGGGGAATAATACCGTATGACATTTCTTATCGAGCCGTTGTCAGGTCTGATGGCAAGCGAACGTGCCAGCTGTCAAACCACGCCACACACCCACGTGTTTGCTTCTTAAACTCGCCCCCTCTGAATGTTCTGAGTCCTAGGAGCCAGGTGCATGGGGTT
This sequence comes from Hypotaenidia okinawae, assembly GCA_027925045.1. NCBI lineage: Eukaryota > Metazoa > Chordata > Aves > Gruiformes > Rallidae > Hypotaenidia > Hypotaenidia okinawae. The sequence continues at coordinate 7,718,460 of BSDF01000006.1, forward strand.
TTGTGAAGTTACGGCAGGAGCAGAGAGAGAGGAAGACTCCTAGCACGCCAAGGGAAAAAGCTCTTGGCTCCCCAGACTCCTCGGGACCTGCTCCATGGATCCCGCCGCCCCTCAGCGTCCCGGCACACACACGGTTCCCCCACGCGCGGCGAGGAGCCCAGCCTCCCGGGGAAGCCGGCGCCCAGGGGCTCACCGGCGCTGCCTCTCCCTGGCGACTCGGGGGTGAAACTTGGGGAAATGAGTTCAGGAGAGGAGGGGGGGAGGGGGAAGCCAACAAAAGCCACTCAGGAATGCGTTAGCACCCAGCTTCCCTCGGCGGCTATTCGCGCTAGGCAAATACCAGCGCAATGCCTTTCGCAAACAACAGTGGGGATTACTGGGGCTGCGATTTACTACTCGGCCCTTGCAGGCGGGCGGGAGAGGCTCGCAGCACCCCGCGCAGCCCGGGCTCCCCGCCGAGCACCGTCGGTTCCGGAGCGCCACGTAGCTAGCCCAGCCGCTGGACGCACAGAGGCCACCGAGGGGAGGGCAAAACGGGCCGGCCCCGACCCCCATCTGTAGCTGCCCGAGACCCCGCGGCCGCCACACCGGCCGGACCCCGCACGCCGGAGCGGCGCCGAGCTGCCCTGCGCGGCAACCGGTTCCCGAACACCCGGCCACTGCCCGCGGGCTGCCGACACCTGTAGAGGCGTCTCGGCGGGGGGCTGCCCGCGGTGGTGGGGGGGCCAAAACTGGCCGACAGCGGGGAGCGACTCCGGCGGCGCCGGCGGGGCAGCCCCCGTGGCGGCGCGGCGACGGGAGTCGTGCCCCGCAGCCCCTTCCGCCCCGCCCGGAGGGCTCGGGGGGCACTGCCCCGCAGCCTCTCCTTGCCTCCCCCGGCCCTCCGCCGCGGCAAGCGGCCGCCGCCCCCCATCCCCCGGCCGCCACGGGTGAGCTGTCAGCCCCTCTCACCTGCCACGGCGGCGAGGTCCTGGAGCGCCGCAGCCCACAGTCCCAGCAAGAGGAGCCGCGGGATCGCCATGCTCCGCTTCAGCTCCATCGCTCCCGCACCACCATCCTCCCCCCTAGCTCTCGGCGCCGCGGGGGGCTCCCGCCACCCGCACAGGCGGCGACAGCGGCTAAGGCAGCCCCGCGTCGCCGCCCGCCACTGGATTCCCACGGGAGGCTGCGGGGTCGCTCAAAACTTCTGGCCGCGGCTCCGGCCGGGGCGTGAGGCAGGAAGCCCCGTCGCGGGGCTCGGTCGGGTCGGGTCGGGTCCGGTGCCGCCGGGCGGTCTCCCCCTGCCGGCGCGCAGCCGCCGCTCGGCAGCTCCTCCGCGCGGGTCCGTCGGTCGGTCCCTCTCGCCCCAGCCGCCGCCTTTTCCTTCAGGAAATGGCGCTCTCGGGCGGTCACCGCGCGCTGTGCTCCCCCTCTGACATCACGCTCATGAATATGCATGAGTCGGGCGCCCGCCGCCCCCGAAGCGGCGAATCACCGCACCCGCCTCTTCCCCGTTCCACCGCCGCGGGACGGGGCCGACTGCGCGGAGCTCGCCGCCGCTCACCTCGCGTCGTGTACCCGGGGGTCGGGCGGCTCCGGGGCGACGGGCGGAGGGGGCTTCTGGGGGCGGCGCATCTCTGGAGCCGCTCCCCTGGGCGGCCTGGTTTCCAGAGTGCCGGCGGCGGGTGACCCACATCGGCGGGAGCTGCCGGGCTACCGGGCAGGGCGGGAAACCAGGTCGCTTGTTCCCCTACTTACCCATGGAAGCAGGAGGCCAGCCTAGCCCCTCAGGACCACCCTTGCGCACTCCAGCCCCTCGGGAAAGAAGGGCTTGGGGTCACCGCTGCGGTTCAGCTCCCCTAAACCATGCAGCCAGGATGAGCAGCAGCTCCCCTCGTGCACCGAGTACCCCTGGCTCCATGTTCCCTGGCCGCCCCACGCCGATTTCCTACTGTGGCCGTGCTCCCTCCCCCTCACCAGCCTGGCCCACAGCTCCTGCTCGGGAAAGCCGGCCACCCCACCCCAGTGCTTGGTCTGTGGAGGAAGAGAAGGAGGACCAACACCGTGAGGTGCCCGTGCCCTTCAAGCAGGATCGGCTCGGCCTTGTCCTCTTTTCCACTAGTGCAAAAGTAGGGAGAGGTCTGGGGAAGGAGAGCTCTGCTGCCACCCAGTTACTAGCACCATGTGGAAAAAGTCACCGACAGACGATTTTTTCACAAAATCTGGTGCTGCCTTTCCGTAGGAGTTACGGTGGGAATCTGGGTGGAAAGGCACCATAAGGAGCAGGAGCGGTACAACACCATGCAGCCTGCAGCTCTGCCACAGCCATCAGTGTGTAACACTTTATCCAGCAGCTCCAGCAATACTCTGGAAGCCTGGATAAACGGAGGAGTGCAGGGAAACGGGGATGGAGAAACTGAGGCATGACAAGCTCTGGTAATTCCCTCCCAAGCTCTGATCTTCTCCCCCACCCTCCACCCACCCCCCTACCCCTCCCAGCCATTTGCATTTCTGATAGGAATCCCTAGGGGACTGGAGCAACGCCAGGAAGATTTCATGGCTGGAATGGAAATGTCGCTCCCTCCTGAGTGCCTCCCGCAGCAATGAGGCAGCTGGGAGGAGACACTGACAAGCCATCTACCCCAGAGCCTTCAGGAAGCCTGGGTGCTCTCAGGGACAGGAAATTGTGCTATGCCTCTTGCTGGGATCACGACAGCTCTTGGGCTGAGAGCTTCTGTGCCAGTGTTTGCTAAGAGCTCCACATGCACTCGCTGTCACTGCTTTCTCTCCCCCATGGATCCATATATACACCCATCTATCCGAGCGTGCTGTTTCTCCAGTTACTCATGGCAATAACACCTTCCAGAAAGTATCTACTTTAGCAGATTTTAGGTGTCCCATGAGAAAAAAATCATGGCTGTTAGAACAATGCTGTGTTTCTACAGTGGTTTCTTTCGAAGGATTTCTCCCAGCCTTACAATTATGAAGGCTTACAGCGCTGTACTGGCCCTGTGAGCTCAGGAAACGCTCCAGCATACAAGCAGGAGAGAGGAGGCATGGGGAAGCGTTAGGACTTCGTTCAGTTCTGGGCTCCTCACCATACGAAGGACATTGAGGTCCTGGAGCGTGTCCAGAGAAGGGCAGCGAAGCTGGGGAAGGGGCTGGAGAGCAAACCTTGTGAGGGAACAGCTGAGGAGACCAAACCTTATAAGGAGCAGCTGAGGGAGCTGGGGCTGTTTAGCCTGGAGGAGGCTGAGGTGGGATCTTATTGCCACCTACAATTACCGGAGGGTGTAGAGAGATGGGTGTTGGTCTCTTCACCCAAGTGACAGGGCCTGGAGCATCTCCCTATGAGGAAAGGCTGAGTGAGCTGGGACTGTTCAGTCTTGAGAAGACTAAGGGGGGCCTAATTAATGTTTATAAATATCTTAAGCATGGGATGCAGGGGGAAATGGCCAGCCCCTTTTCAGTGTCTGTGGATGGGGTGATGGCTGCAAGTTGGAGCACAGGAAGTTCTACACCAACATGTGGAAGAACTTTTACACAGTGAGGGTGACAGAGAACTGGAATAGGCTGCCCAGGGGGATGTGGAGTCTCCTTCTCTGGCAATATTCAAGACCCATCTGGACGCCTCCCTGTGCAATGAGCTGGGGAGCTGCTTTGGCAGGGGGTTGGACCTGATGAGCTCTCGAGGTCCCTTCCAACCCCTATGATTCTATGATTCTGTGACAGGGTGAATGGGTTCAAGCTGCCCCAGGGCAGGGTCATATTAGATGGCATGAGGAAGAACTTCTTCACCAAAAGGGTTGTTGGGCACTGGAACAGGCTGCCCAGGGAGGGGGTTGAGTCTGTGTGAGTTGGCCAAGCCCATCCAGGGAGGTAGTGGCCAAGAGAGTCTTGACTCCACGCAGTGTGCCCAAAGCATGTTGCTACCTTGACAGGCGCATTGTGCTTCATCCAAATGTCATATGCAATGCTCCCAAAGGCCTTGGAAGGTGAAGAAGGAGAAAGGAGCTTTTCTTTTGCAAAGAGGAGTACAGGATAGGAAGTTCCTGTAGCATGGCACAGGCCAGACTCAGGGCTAGTATAAAAAAGCAAAGCTCTGCTGGAAGCAGTGGACCAAAGGGAATTTTCCCCAGCAGCTCTGGCTTTAGCTCTTCTGAGAAGGGCTTTGTGTTCAACAGTGATAGGCAGGAAGAGCCAGATGAAAACTGGACTGAAATCCTGCATGTGTTGCCAGTTGGAGTGCAAGCTGCTGTGGGAAGACTCAAAGGAGTGTGATATTACCATGCAGAAATCAAAGGAACCGCTGATTCTCAAAGACCTTTAGGAACTGAAGACAAACTGTCCTAGCCTCTTGGGCCACTTAATTTAGCAACGTGGCTTTATTCTACAGGCCATAACACCAGTGGCAGTGCTCACTGCTCACATGCACAGGACACAGCTGAGTATATCTATAAACAAGCCCGTGCCTTCCTGGCTTGCGTCCTTTCCTTACTCCTCCTCTTGCCATAGTGTGTTGCCACATCTCACTGGCCTTGCTGGGCACTGTAGGCACACTCTAGAAAATGCCTGAAGAGCTGTGCAACAATGGAGGTGAATTCCCAGTGCTGAGAGATTTGTAAAGTCGAGGGAGAAGGAAAAAGGAAGAAAGGAAGAGAAGGAAGGAGAGAGGGAGAGAAAAGGCAGGAGGGAGAAAAGTATTTGCTGGACTTCCTCCCCTTCCTCTGCTGTTCAGCCTCCTGTAGGTATTGAGATCCAACAGGACCAATTATGAGTTATCCCAGTGAGAAAGCACCTCAGAACACCCATTTCCACAAAAGAAGCCATAGCCCTAAAGTATCAGCAAAAGCTGCTGGCACATGCCACCAGACCAGTGTCAAGGAAGTCAGGCTGCAAATGGATACACAATCCCTGGGGTTTGTACAGGGTGTTTTCCACAGAGCTGCTTGGTTTGCACTCGGATTTGAGAACCTGTCCTCTCCCACTTTCTGACTAGGGCTTTGAACAGCAGTGGTATTCCCTCCATTGCTAGGGGACAGATCCCTCATCCTGCATCAGGAAGCTATGGCAATGACAGAAGCTATGACAAAGTGGCATTCAAGGGTGCAGGGAGTTACCTCTGCGTTACTATGGTGTAAGAGACCCAGGGACTTCCTGAGTGGGTGATCTATCAAGATCAGCATATTCATCCCCAGGCCAGACAAAGAGCTGCTCCAGGTTTTCAGTCACCACCAGAGGCTGCAGAAAGTGCCAGAAGATAGCTCCATGTGTGTGAGGGCTTCTGTAGCTCAGGGATGGCTTCTCAAATAACCATTGCAAAGTTGGGCCAAAGCACAAAGAGTGAGGAAGCAGAAACCCTCTGGGCTTTCCAAACCCTGCAATGGACACAGCTTGAGAGCTGCTGGATATTCCAGAGGCCTTTGAAGACACTGAAAAGATTAAACTGGGCATAAACTGTCTTTATTCTCTGTCCAACCCATCATAATAATGGGATAGCCAGAGCTTGTTCGTGTCAGATAATGATACTGTTTAACATGGCCACTTCGGAGGACCCAAATATAACTCTCCATCTTGAAATATATGTGAGACCAAACTGGCCATGCCAAGACCTTGGACATGGTATTTAAAACCACTGGTGGCTGCAACAGCTACGACTGGAACTCATCCTGCCTGTGTCTGGGCTAAGCTGGCCATAACTGAGTTACGGTGGTCATTTGGGAATTATCTTAGCTGCAGCTGAACTCTCTTCTCTTTTAATTTACATTATTCTACCATCTCTTCCTTCTCCCTTCCTTGCCTTCCTCCCCACCACCTCCTTCAGTAAGAAACTGTTGAAATATTCCAGCCTCTCTGTTTCGTGAAGTTTCAGCCTCCTCCAGCTCTTCCATCTTCCATATGTGCTGGTTTTATCCTGCTGCGTGAATGAAGACAAGGACAGGGCACCATATTAAAGACTTGTGTTTACTTCGTCTTCAGGATACAAGTAAATCAGGGATGAGTCTGTGCTTTGAGTTCAGGCCTGATCCTTTCCTAGTTCCCAAATTCTCCCAGGGTGGTAGGTGGCATGGTGTAGCTGGAGGACCAGGACTGGGTCACTGCGTGGTGGATAGATAAGTTTGGATTTTTCTCTGACTTTCAGTGTTACCTAGTTTGGCCCTAGCCCAACCACAATCACTACCCCAAGCCCAAACCTGGTTCCTCCATGTGTCTGGGGTGGTTATTCTTTTTTAGAGGTGACAAACTAACACATCATATGTGTTATCTATCTTTTGCAATAAATGCCAAGCTGTCAGAATGAAAATGTCACATAAATCATACATAAAGTATTTACATTAAAAAACATCGACTCAGACGAATTTAGATAACCCTTCAGAGGGTACCATCATTTGCAGCAGTTTACCCAGGTATTGCCAAAATTTCTATTTCTGGAATTGAAATAAACACAGCACATGAAAACAAAGCCATCAAACCAACCCGAAATGTATTTAACATGGTGCAACAGTCACTGCCGTAAGAAATCACCATAGAAATATGCAGCGTTATATATCATCTACACACCCTAATATGACTTTACAAATCTCCTATTACATGTAGATACACACAGAAGAGACTTGGGAGGAAGCATTCATTGCCAGCCCCTCTCGGGGCTCAGTTTCTTACCTCCTTGCTGTTGGGAGTGACACCGCTTTGGTTTTGAAAGTCACTGTATTGCGATCTTATTGCATTCTCTTGTGAGTCATGGTGGACAATTACCACTGCCTGGCAACATGGTACAGAGCTTGTTCAGCACACGGCCATCCCCTGTGGGATGGAGGTTGGGCAGGTGCGAGGTCCCTGCCAGGTTCTCATGAGCTTCTTGGGTCTGACCCTGGCTCTCAGGGCAGGGGGGACTCCAGCTGGGCCAGGAGGGCAGCCCACAACCCAGAGTGCAACAGTCCACTCTGCCAGGACCAGACACCTTCTGGGTTTGGCATTACTGGCGCTAATCCCATAGTTTCTGGAAGGTGCTGCACCTGCTCGGCGGGAAGCCTTCCGGGAAAAGCCTGGAGAGCAAGGCAGCAGGAGCAGCTGGTGGGGTGGGCTCCTGGCTGTGCTCCCTGCCCCAGGCTGGGGTGGCACCCCATCCTGCCTGGGAAGGTGGAAAGGAGGCAGTGGGCTACAGGCCAAAAGCCCTCCCCAGGGCACACAGAAAGCTAAGAGTAAGGTAGAGCAGTCCTGCAACTGCTCTAATGGATGCTGTGGGTGGAAGAGCTTCCTAACTACTCCAGACTATCAGTGGGAGGATTAACATACATTTACCTTTCCCTCCCCAGCCCCTCTCCCCTTGTCCAGCCCACGCTGCTCTGAGCGAGCGGTAGGAACGAAATAACCACGAACCGGACCCACGGTCCTAAAAATAGTGGCACTAACAGGGCACTGATCTACATTACAGCTCTCCACGATTGCTAATGGGGTGGAGCTGGACAAGGTTAACTACAGCTGCAAACACAGCAGTGTCTCCACTGCAGCCCAGGCAGGGCAAGGTGAGCAAAGTGCATTTGGCTTTATTGGTGTATGTCACTGTGCCGGGAAGAAAAGTCCTCAGCACTTCTCAGGGGCATAGTCTGGGGCCTGGTCAGCCGTCGGTGACATTTGTGTCAGGAATACCTTACTTTTCCCCAACGGAAGGCAAACTGTGCCCAAAGACATCCTCACCAGCAAAACCCCAGAAAAACTGGAAAGCAGAAGTGAGAAAACAGAAAGAAAAAGAAAAAAAAAGGAAGATGAGGGTAAAGTGAGGGGAGAACATGAAGAAATGAGAGAATAAATGACAGAAGAAGAGGAAAAAAGACCCATGAAAATAAAGCAAATAAATAAAAAAAAAAGCACCTTGTTCCGGGTTTGCAGGAGGTGACTCAGCACCTGCAGATCTGAATTCTCCTCCTGACTTGACTGTGGCTGGCCGTGTGCCTTTTGCCGTGCTCTGTCCGAGCTTCTTACCTTGCAGGGCATCTGAAAGGGCAAACACACTGCAAAGCATCGGCGTCTCCAGCGGCAATAGCGGTCGACTGCTGTGACTGAAACGTAAAAGAAGACTGCAGGTGGGATGGGAGGAGAGCTGGGGAACAGAGGAGCAGAGAAAGGGTGAGGAGTGAAAGTGTGAAAAGAAGAGGGGAACAAATAATCACAGAGACCAGTGAGGGAGAGAGGGAAGCTCTTGGAAATGAGGTTAGCCATCGTTCAGAATGACTACATCCTCTTCCAACGGCAGGAAGAAGAGCTGAAGCTTATCCTGCTGACCCACTGTGGTGACCAATGCTTGCAGGGTACCTGCTGGCAGCACCTCTGCGAGCCCTGTCCCGGGGCAGAGGAGCCGAGAAGCCGTGAAGGCCTGTCACAGAGAGGTTTCTAGGCAGGAGGAGCGCCGCACATAGAAATGGTGCCCGTCGTGCCCCTCTGGCCTGTGCACAATCAGGACGGGGAAGAAGCGGGCATCGTGGTAAGTCGGGGGGTTTTCGTTGACAGCCAGCTGGCTGGAGTAGGAGCAGCACTGCTCGTCCTGGCAGCCCCGGTCTGCGATGCTGCTGCTGCGGCTCCTCCAGAGGCCTGTCCTGTGGGAGCCATGGACGCGGCAGAGAGAGAAGCGGCTGGTGTTGAGGGAGAGGCGGGAGTTGCCGCTGCAGCTGTGGAAAGCGTGGCGTGAGAAGATGGAGGAGGTGCTGGAAGCATGGTTGCAGCGTTCGCAGCCGTGGGCTGTTTCACCGTACCGGCATACCGTGTAGCTGTTGTAGGCCGGGGAGTTGGCCAGGTCCATGAGCATGGCCTCCGAGTAGCTGGGTATCAGCTGCCGGTTGGTGCAGATGTGCCACTCCAGCTCAGTGCTGTCCTGCGTGGCATCTCGGGGCATGCGGTACCGGTACAAGGGCTCCTCTGCCACTGTGGGTGCCGTGTACTCCAGGCCCAGCAGCTTCTCCACGTGGTAGTGAACATAAGCAGTTCGATACTCTATGAGTACCCTGAGTGGCCATGAGATCATGAGGATAGCTGCCACCCAGAAGGCATAGTGGGACACATACCACGGGAGGTGATCCGGGTCCCCATAAGCCATCATAAGCTCTTTAAAGTCCACGTTTTTGAGCTGCATGCCTTCCCTCACCTCCATGTAGTCATCCAGCCCCTCGATCTCCGTGAAGAAGTGAGCCCTCTGAGTCAAGTAAGAGTTCTCAGACTCAATATTGGCAAAGCTGAAGCACTTGGTGAACCTCAGCTTGGTGGCTGTGTAGCTCTCCAGGCCCAGGAGCTCCTTGGAGATGTCCTTGTATCCACAGTGAGAGTAGTCAAACTCAGCTTCAGCCACATGGGTGTTAACCCTCTCGTGGTAGACTTGTGTGGTGGTGTAGGCATCACCATTGCGGTACCGGGTCACCTGCCGTGTTCGCCGCACAAAGTGGTAGCTGATGGCCTTCCACCAGATGCAGGGAGTAGCTTGCTGCATGCGGTTGATGCATTCATAGACACTGTCCACATCTGCCTTGTATTGCAGCTCTCTCTTGACGTGGCAGTGCCAGCACTCCACCAGGTACACCACATACAGCATAGAGAGGAAAGCCAGTGGAATATAGACATAGCCGTCTGAGCATGGGCTATCATGGTAGATCATGGACTTCCCCTTGAAGGAGCTATCAAAGCTGAGCTTGGTGACCCGGGCCAGCTGACACCAGGCCACTGCACCCAGGCAGCCATACATGAGGATAGAGAGGAGGAGGCATTTCCAGTGGGACTCTCGGCACATGCAGGCGCTCAGGGACTGCTTCACAGGACGTTGCTTCAATCACACCGTCACAGAGGGAGAGAGAGAGACAGAGAGAGCAAGGAACCTGTCAGTCATGCTGCTCTGCACAATGCACATGGTGACTGTTCCCTTTGAAACTGTGCCTGGCTTTGCCTGGGACTGCCCGAGGACTGGGACACCACCCTACTTAACATAAATGTGAATATAAACAGAAGAACTTTGCCAGGGACAGAGATCTCAGGACAAAACTCTTCCCTTGCTTCTTCCCGGCTCTGGGGAGGAAATCTGCTCACACGGCAGTGACTCGCTCTGCCTGAGCCACAGTTGGACGGGTCCCTCTCTGCATGTGGCAAGATGGGTCCGCAACTCCATCTCCCTGCCTGGAGCCAGCACCATTTACAGCCCCCACCATCTTCTGAGGCCGAGAGGGCTTTGCAGCTTGTGACCAGCCAGAAGCATGGGGCAATGGACTTGCCCCTTTGCTTTGTGAGTGCTCAGCACCTGGATTCCCACACGATGCTGCTGGGGAGGCTCAGGAGCAGCATCCATGGGCCCATGGGTTGTGTCAGCACAGGGGGACCAGCACTTTGTGGAGCTGGAGCTGCTGCCTGACTCAGAGCTGACTCACACCCAACCCTGAAACCTACCAAATGATCGACACCATTTTTCTTGGAGGTGAGCCATCAGGAAAATTACTAGATTCAAGCACATTTAGTTGAAAAAAATTGTCAGGATTACAGCACGGTGCAGCATAGCTTCAGGCTGGTTAGAAGACGAGCTCTGACCTAAAATACCTGAAAGCTTAAGCATTGGAGCTAAGGGTGGGTGCATGAATATTTAAAATGTAGCACATCCCTCTCTTTCAAGTCCCAAAAGTCAGGCCGGGAGTAGAGCCAGAGTTCGAACTCTCGTACTCCCCCCGCGTCGCTTGAGACAGTGTGATTGCAGTCCTTACCCTGGCCGTGGTGCAGTGAATCAGCAGCATTGTCATGCTATGTTGGGCTATAATAAAAAATGCCAAACTGAGCCAAGCAGCTAGCGGAAACAGCGTTGTCTCCCTGCAGCGAGCAGCACCAGCACGAGTTACGTTACCGGCTGGCAGCTGCCTGTCTGCAGAGAGCACGTGAAGCAGGACCTCCTGCTGCCCTGAGAGGTAGCGTGGAGGGCTGGCTTTGTCCCTCTTGTTACCGCCAGCCTCTGCCTCCCCCTAACTCTGAGGAAGCGACAGGAAGAAAGCAGATACACACACTGATTTTCATGCATCATCATGCCCTCTGCCAAGCCCAATTTTATGCAAAAATAGAAGCACACTGTTATTCCTTCTCCCAAGGGGCCACCTCCGATGCATCAAACTGCTTCATAGATGCCAACGGATGCTAGCTTTGGGAAATGTCTTCTCTTTCTTTCTCCAGGGATGAAGTTCTCCCTTAGTAAAGCTTATCTCAGACCCACAGCAGTTAGGATTTAGTATGTAATCTTGGACCAGCAAGGAATTTAACGCGCAGCATCTTATGACTCAGGAAATAATAGCATGGCACCACTAGAAAGAAGAGTTTACAGTCTTCTCACCGAGGTGGAAGCATTGGCATCTAACCTTGCAGTGCCATCAGGTCAGATCTAATGCTGCTTTTTTTTTTTTCTGGGACAGTGAACCACTTCTAAGTAACTATAGAGGGGGTTATGGCTTGCTGTGAGTACTGCCAAACTAGACTGCATGGGGTTCGGGTTTGATTTCGTAGCTTCTCACCTGACATCATGGAAGTGCAGAGCAATTTTACTGATTTTTAGGGAGCTACACCAGTATTTATCTGCAGGGTCTGAGGGCAGAATCTGGCCCCTGATTGTTCCTGCTGCAGAAATAAAGACTGTAATGAAGAATTGCAAACCTCTACCCTTTTCTTCCCCTGAAAGTTCTCTGAAGGAAACTCTAAAAATGATCATCTGTCTACTCCAGTCACTGGGACTATGCAGAAGAAAAAGGCTGGGTGATACTCTACCACAGGAATTGAAGTTCACACTCAGGTTTCCACCAAGTGCCCCTTATATAAAATCACATATGGTTAATACTGTGAAGACTGCCAGTGGACCCAGCAAAAGATGTCCAGCAGTTGGTTTTAATGTGAGTCCTTCAGGACTCCACGCATCTGCAGGAACCTCCATGTTTTCTATGGCTTGTTTGAAGCTCTGTCAGCCTTGCCCTGGGCACAGCCATGAGAAGGCTGTCCTACATCAGTTAAGGCACTGTTTGTGAAAGGCGCTGCAATCCCCATCTTCCTTTTATCTCCTTTCCCTTGACTAACCACTTCTCCGCTCTCCGAGGCTCTGTGGTCCAATTTACAACCCACAGGTTGGCTTCTGCCCAAGGGGTGATTCAACCAGCCCTGCCAGTTAGGGCTATCAGTGGCCACATCGGAGCGGGCAAACGCCTCCTAAACTGCTTAGCTCCATGAAATGTCATCTCCCCTTTTGGGAAAGAGATGGCTCAGGTCTCACCAGCACCAGAGCAGCACTGGGCTGGGCTCGCAGCATCTCAGAGGTCCAACATGACACTTCTGTATGTGACCTCTTGAGACACTTCAACAATGGTCTTCACTGCACTGAAAGGGCTGGATTGGCCTGAGCCGAGTTGCCTTCACTATTCTCACTGCAGCCTGTAAAAAGGGCAGCATCTCTCCTGGCACTAGTGAAGATGTGCAGCCATAGAGCCCACTGCCACATCTCTCTGATTCACACACCTACCAGTCCAGTTCAACAGGGCCTTCATGTGCAAAAGCCTTTAGGAAAACGTCCTGGCCCTTCTGACCCACTGTCTCATACCTTCTTTTGTTCCTAAGCAGGTCCCACTCTTTGCGGGTCCTTGGTTATAAAAGGATCTCTCTTCCAAGGTCTACACCCTTGGCGGTCTCTCCTGCTTCGAGTTCTGGATACGTTTGTCTGGTCTATACCCCCTTATTTCTCCTTCCCTTTGCTGAAATAATTATCTAACACAATTATACTGTTACAATCACTATTAGACTGCTTGTAAGAAAGACACGAAATAGAACATAATTACAATAAAAGTATCAGACATTCAAAAATCTAATAAGGAAATATATCTTTCCATCTCTTTCTGCATAACAAATTCATTAATATGTTAAACCAGTGGCTCCCAGACTTTATTAATTAACATACCACCTTCTTGCAAGCATGATGTTTGTGGTAGTACGTGGAATTTTCTCCTTTCCGTGCAGAGTGTTTCAGATTGAAACAGGGCAAGCTTGTCTTTCTGGCTAAGTACAATAAATGCTTAAGGAAACTAATAATTTCCTTGATAACTCGGGCCAGCCAGCAAACAGGAGTCGCGTCCTTTGAGGAATGCTGTGGGATCTGTGCTGTTTTGATGTGGAACAAAAGCCTCACCGCTGGAAAATGTTACTAGAGAAACATAATTGAAGAAAGCAAAGACAAGAGAGCCCGACAGAAAGCCAGAGCCAAGCTGAGACTGTCCCAGAACAGATGGAGGCTCAGTCACCAGGCTCTTCCTGAGCTAGGACTCATGGATTTGGGTGTCTTAACACAAATCAAGAGAAGTGTCCTCCCTCTCCTGCTTGTTGGGGGCTTTGCTTTGGGCTTTGTTTCCACTGTTGACTTAAGAAACCTCCTGACAGAGGACATAATGAGACCTAGGTTACCCAGAGAAGCTGTGGCTGCCCCCTCCCTGGCAGTGTTCCAGGCCAGGTTGGATGGGGCTTTGGGCAACTTGGGCTGGTGGAGGGTGTCCCTGCCCATGGCAGGGGGTTGGAACTACATGATCTTTGAGGTCCCTTCCAACCCAACGTGTTCTGTGATTCTACCACCACGTCTGTGAAGAGGGATGCCTTTGCCAAATCAAATGTTTCACCCAAAAGGTCTCACCTAGCTCTGAAGACAGTACAAATTGTAAAAATCTCCTGGTTGGTATGGAAGGCTGTGAAGAAGCACAGCCGAGCTGTCAGTATTATTGTTTATGAATTTCAAGTTGTGTTAAAAACACAGGTTGTAAATAACGTTGTGCTACACTCTGGCATGTTGCTGAACAGCTTTCAGAGGCCGCCCTTCTCATCGCACCTGACTGCATTGGAAACTCCTGCTAACACTTACTCAAAACTATCCATAATCACAAGCCAAAACTCACTTTACTCTTCCACACTTCAAAACAACAACAACAACAGAAAATATTTCCCAAATTCTTTAGCAGGTCTCATGATAAACGAGGAAAATGCCACGGGCAAGAGGTGGCACACATGGGGAGGGCTGGTGGGGCCTGTGCTGGTGGGGCCTTATGGAGAGGGATGAGCACTGGGGACAGCCCCGCACTGAGCTGGCACTGGCCACAGGTGGTTGGCCCCACAGTGCTGCTCCACATTTGTGTTGGGTTTTTTTGGCCCACCATTTCCAGAAAGTTCAGGTAGAGCCAAGGATCTGCATACCGTGCAAAACGAAGAGGCAGCTCCACATCCTCCCATGGTCTGTTTTCTGTCTGGTAGCGTGGAGCCTTCCGAGACACTAAATGATAGATGCTATTTAATTTGTTGCCACAGTTGCTGGAAAATAGTTTGGAAAGCCCTAGATGTCGATGGAGAACAGGAATTTCAACTGACACCTGAGGCAGACAGGAGTTTCCAGGCTAGCAACATTTCCATTATTTCTCCTTCAAGAAAGTTCTGTGCAAATCTTAGTTTGCAAATGATAAAACATCCAGGCAGTGGCTGAAAGGGCCATTGCCTTCAAAGACACCCTCCCATGGCAGATGCCCAAGATCAAAAGCAGGTATGCAACGACTGGCGTGGAGTCTCCTTCGCACAGGCACACCCACCCAACACCCGGCCTGGCTCAACAGCAGCCGGGTCAGGTTCTGGCTGCCACAGCTGTAATTAAGATTATTAAAACGTGCTCTGTGTTGTAGCAGCGTGCAGATTTGGGCTGTAAATCTCACCCAGTGTAAAGGGGCGGAGAGAAAGCAGAGGAGGCATGCACGGCCTGGCATGTCACCTGCTCAGCAGCTGGAGCTGAGCGTGCTCTGGTGGTGAGAGCAAGGGGCTGGTAGCCAGGGTGTCATCTCTCTGCTCCATCCCTTGACTCCTTGCAAGTGACATGAAGCGTTAAGACACAGGCAGGTAAGTTTTATCTGGCAACCACCCCAAGTGAGCCTGCATGCAACTGCTCTGGGGGTGGGCAAGAATGCAAAGAAACTACCTTCACTCAAGCCCCAATTTCTCCTTAAAAAGCCATATTTGAAATGTAAGAATGATGCTAGAGAACGAGAAAAACATATCTCTGGGTGAAGAAATAGTGCTTGTGTGTCCTTCCTCTACACAAGTATGTAAGAACCAATGAATTTCCTGGAGCAAAGGTTGATGGGGTCTGTCCCTGTTCTCCAAGGAATTGCCTCCTCACCCTCCACCCCCTTCCGGTTAGAAGGAGGAGGAAGGGTGATGCTCAGAGAAGCCGACACTGATTCCCCCAGCCCAGGTTTCTGGGTGCCTAACTTGAACCTCTGGTGCCTCTGTGTGGCTCAGTGGTTTTGCTCACCTCCAGATACATCTGATAGCAGGACTCGCCCACTAGCCATGCGGCTGTCCCTTGGTGACAGCAGGGATCCTTATGATAAAATAAACAGCCAGAGGGTCTTTTAGGACTTACAGGTAGTCACAGAAATTTCTCCTATCAACTTTTCAAGGCTATTCTGGGTCAGGAAGGTTCAGCTTCTATTACCACCCAAACTGCATTTACACCTTAAGACTAGGAGACACTACGCCTTCTCCCTGTAGCTCCTGTATCTCTCAGGCAATGTAATTTCACTCCACCCTCCTATGTACAGTAACTCGTGGTTGGTAGAAGCTCATCTTCCATAAAGGCACTCTGCTTTAACTGATAGACTAAAGGAAATGAAGAACCTGCAATCCCCTTTGTAATTTGTTCTGGTGATGAAATTTTACTGCCATTGTAATTTCATCTCACTTCAGCCCACATTCACGGCAGTGGGGATGCCTATTCGCCGGGTGATGAAAAACTCCTTTCATATAACTGCCTCCTCTCTCTGAAGATACTTCTTCATTCTAATTATGACACCTCTCAGCCTTCTTTTTGACAATTTAAATGGGTCAAGGTCTTAAAGTCCTTCACTGCACAGCCTTTTTTCTCGTGCTTTTCGGTGCTCTGCTCACTCTCCAGGACCTTGAGACCCTTCTTAAATATGTATCAAGCAAGTGGAAGCAGGACTTCAACACTTATTTCATTATACAACAACATAGAATCACCACCCATTCCCACTCATTCCCTCTTTCTTCTGTCTTCAAGACTCACATTAATATATTTTTGCCCAGCACTACCCCGGGAGTTCATGTTCAACCACTCACTCACTCTGCTCCCAGGTACTTTTTGAGTCAGTTCCTGAGGACAGCTGAAGGGTTGGCTGCACCCTCCACCCTGAAATGTGTAACTTCAGATTTGGCCTTGGGTTGAACAATGAAATTACCAAATGAAGCAGATCCCTCTGTAGGACCGTGCGTGTCTCATCACTACAGACCAGCCTGCTAACATTTGTGCCAACTGTAAATGTTACCAGCAGTGATTTTAGGTTTAATTCCAGTGGGTAGTGTCAAATCTGGTAATTATTCCTGCAGAACTCTGCCAACCTAATGGCTAAATACCCCATTAACTTCTGCAAGACAACTATCTTCACAAAGCTAAGTGTCAATCATAGAAACAAAGCTGTGGGCATTACGTGGACACCAAGGTGCTCCTCATGCTTCCAGTGCTCGCTGCCGGAACTAGTCCTACATGTACCTCTAGATATAATACTAAGAAAAACACACACGTACCCCTGGGCTTCAGTGGAGCACATTATCACCTGGCTTGCTGTGGTCATAAACTCATTGGTAGCTGTATTTTACTCTAAAAGTAGCTGTGTAGCAGTGGGGGCTTGAAGCATCTCTTCTTTTTCCTAGCTGCCTCAGCGCTGCTCATGGCATGCAAATGGTAATGGTGAGAAATAGCCTGCAGAGTCTGAAGGATGGGGACCGATGTATTTTGGAGTTATAGTCTTTAATATATGGATATGTAATTTTGCCTTATGTTTACTGTTTGTCCATAGCTGCCTATTCACAAAATGGCTTTTTTTTCCTCTTCTGTCAGAGCTCATGCTCCAGTCTCCTTGAAAACTCCAGCATGAGCTGTATAAGCAGAAAATACGCTGCCACGCCATGAATTTATTCTAACGTTTGTTTTGGGGACAGTTCAGGGCCCAAGTTTGACTGTCTGTGTTTGGTTTGCCGCCAGGTATCTGGGTTCCCCAGTTTCAAAAGCATTACAATTCTTTGGGGAAATCATGCCAAAAAACATTTCCTGTCCTTTTAACCCCTACATGGAAATGCAGTTGCCCTTTGTGGCTGACCTCAAGAGCCACAACTTTATTGAAGCAAAATAACTATGGTGTCTAAAATGCACGAATGAGAGAAAGCAGGGGGAGCAAAGAGGTGGCCCAAATGGAAATAGGGAAATGAGGGGGAAACACATGGGCTGGGAATATGAGCTAGGGAGCTGCTTTGGCAGGGGGTTGGACCCGATGATCTCTCGAGGTCCCTTCCAACCCCTACAATTCTATGATTCTATGAGGAGGTGGAGGAGAGAAAAGGATAGGCTAGATGTGCTCCCAATGCCACAGAGGCAGGGCAAGGGCGCTGCTGGGGGAGGACGGGGACCGGCCAGTCTGGACAGGAGCAAGAGAGAATCAGCCCCAGAGAAAGGACCCGGGCGAGGGTCAAATGAGGGAACAACGAACCCAAGTATCAGGTGAGCCAGCAGTCCTCCCGGCCCACCCGTGACCTGGAAAGCAGTACTCCTGAATGGCAGTTTCCTCACCACTGGGAACTTCTCCAAAAAAACAGATTTATGCCCCTATCTTTTCCCCACAGCCTGGGGGTGGGATAAGGTTGTGCTAAATCAGGGCAGAGACTCCACCAGAGGTGACAGCATGTTGCCAGGCTGACGCTGCAGCTGTGTCTCAGCAAGATGTGTGGCATCACAGCGTGCTCCTGCTCTCTGCCAAAACCTGGCTTCAGGGCTACAGGGTGACTTTATCACTGTCTTCAACAGCAAAATGACCCCACAGCTCAGGATTATTCATGTGAGCCATAAGAGTCAATCTTAGACCTTTCTCTTTTCCTTTCCTTTTCCTCTCTTTTATTTATCAAGAATAATATCTATTTATCAAGAAAAAAACACTTTATTTATCAAGAACGATCTTGGGGGGAAAAAAAAGAAGAAAGACTGACATAGCACTGGAAGAAAAGAAATAAATGTAAAAAAGCAAGAAGAAAAAAAAAAGAATAAATTAATGCCAGTCATAATTTCACTGGTCTCTGCAGACTTATGCAAGTGAGGAATATATTCCAATGAGATACATGAAGGGAAAGAATAATCAATAACTGCAAGTCACATGCTTTGGCAGGTGGTGACCCTCCTGGATGAAAGCAGAGTTTAGTCTCTACCTACAACACCTGTTCCATCTTGATCAAGAGAGGGCAGTGGAAAATGTTCCATCTCCCTATGGGGTTGGAAGGATAAAACACAGAGGACCACCCAGTCCTTGCTAGGCAAGCCCAAGGTTGTGCTGTTAACCTAAACTGAGGTGAGCTCTGGCACCAGAACTAACCTCTGGTGCTGAGAAAGGCTTCAGTGTTTCTGAAGTGGACAGGGATGACGCAAGAAGAGCAAGGAAATCTTTACTCCCCCTTCCCCAAGCAGCCACAACAGACATGGGTGCAGATATCATCCAGGTCCTGAGGTGATCCTGGTGAAAGACCAGCCCAAGAAGTCTGGGACTACCAGGGAGAATACAACTGCAGGAGAAGAGCCAGAGTACAACCTCCTACTGCCTTCCAGAGCCAAATGAACTCCTAGGTCAGCTACTTATCAGTAGTACAGTGAGGAATGAGCCTGCAGGGCTGTGTTAATCAGACGTTGGTGTATGACAGGCAGAAGAGCTCTTTCACCACGTGACCCGATCTGGGCACCACATGGGGCATCGATAATAAGGCCTGGTGAGGGAAAAGGGAGATATTACAATGGTCACCTCATAAATCCTCTCCTGGGGAGCCTGAAACAAAATCCCTCCTGCCATCCATCTTGAATGGCAAGAAGCCCATTACCCCTAGCTCATGCTGAGCCATCAGCAAGCACTCTCAGCATGGCTGGCAGCACAGAAGGAAAGGGAAATGTAAGGGATAGGAGGCAACAGATAAAGCCACTTTCCATCAAAGAGAATTTCCCTCCAGTCCTCGAACACACTGGTTGCTGCACATATGTTTTGGATGCACCATTTGGTCTTCTGCCATGAAACTCTTGTGAGAATGAAAACTTGCTCCAGGCAGGGGCTGTGATGACGTCAATGCCAAACAGAAATGATGTTACTTGGTTTAAAAAGAGTAACCTGCACACACTTCATGTGTTTGTAGCATCACTGATTCAGGAATTCGCTGTGGCAGTTGCCCTCCTGTGGTGAGCAGGGATTGCTTGGTTTCTGGTTAAACATTTAAGTTCCTGCAGAGATTTAATCTTCTCCATCCATCTGTGGAGCTACCAGAGGGAACGTCCCAGGGTGGGAAGGTGCACAAAATGGTAGCATTAAATTCTTTCCCCAGCAGAGCCTGTCACAGGACAAGACAAACCATGAAAAGGCACAAATCTTGCTGATTCACTCAAATTTCAGATGCTAGGATTCCCCCCCCCGAAGTACCATACGAAGACAGCCTGTTATTTCACACCCTTCATCCTCATGACTTTAAGCCACCATCTGAAGAAGAAAGCAAAAGTCATGACAGAAGGAGCCTCCAGTCCTCTCAAATGTCAGATTTGGCAGTAGCTCTTGCAGGATACTTTTGAGTTCTTCAAGCAGAAAGAAAGAAAATCCCAAATATATATGTGTAAATAAATGTATTTGCACCCCAGCCAATATATACATGCCACACATCACAGCAGGGCTGGAAAGCTGCTCCCTAAAATACAAGGGTCTGTATGCGACTGGCACGAAGAATTTGGTCCTAGCCACATCTGCTGGTGATGCTCTCACATGCCGCTCCAAGGAAGCTGTGCAGTTGCATCTTCAGTGCCAAGGAATCCTAGCAACAAAGTGGTCACCATTTGCAAGATAGAAATCAGGGCTATTTTAGTGGCAGCTTCCTACAAGCTCACAAAAAAATGCTACACTAACAAAATTATCCCTTTTCCACTCAAATCGCTGATGTTGCTGCCACTGGCTTTCAACTCATCAGCACCAGAAAGAGCATATTCTGGGGACAGAGGATTTTTCCCAGTAATGTCAATGCTGGGAAGGAAAAGCTGGGATTTGAGCTGCCTCAGAGCAAGCGAGTAGCTCCAAGAACAGTTCTTTTTCCTACACTTGTAAGCATACTCATCAGACTTTACTCATATTCCCCACTCCCTTGCCTTGGATATTGGTGGTTCCTAGTAGACACAGAGTAAGTTTACAGGTATAACATCGTGGTTTACCTCAACACTTATCAGTCAGCTGATAAAAGCATCACGTATCCTCAGAAAAGCTCCAGTTCCCAGCCTCTGCCAGATTAGTGAGAGCGAGTGACTGGCATAAGCCATAGCTGTGCCACTCAGTATTTGCAGGTTGCCTCTTGCCTAGCCAGCTGCTGGTGCCCCACCGCAGCCAGCCCTGCTGCACCGAGGCTTCTGGGCAGGTGCCCTTGCCCCTGTCTGCCCTTGCACTGCAGGGAGCTCCTGGAAGGGCCAACAGCAGCATGTGGTCCGTCTGTCCATCCTGGGGCTGCAGAGCAGAGTGATCCCCATATCAGTCAGAGCAGGCTCCAGGCTGTGAAAGCCAGACCCAGCTCCCTGAAACCTTGGGAGAGCTGCAGGTGACACAGAGGTACCACAGCCCCAGGGGATCATGGAGGTGCAACTTGCTGACAGCCCTGGTGTTACCTGCAGCTTCGCTGACATAAAGGGAAAACTGACACCAGCCAAGGGAACACAGGATGGCTGGTGGGACCAGCTCCCATCACTTCTGGCTGGGAGGGACAGGGACAGAGGGGAGGGAAGGGCAGAGTAGCTAGCTGCAGGTGCTTGACAAGTACCAGTTGGGCTCAGCAGGAATCAATACCTATTTTGCACCCACCTTTGCTCACAAGATGCAGCTCTCCAGGAGTGGGAGAGGAGTGAGCAGCGAGAGGAGGCTAGCAGGGCTCAAGCAGGTGTATTTTCTCCTGTGTGGTGCATATAAGCAGCCTGCAGTAGTGGAGGTTAGAGACATAGGTCAGTGATCTACTAAAGCCTGTCCCTTCCCAGTCCTGAGTCCTTCGGGTTGCAGGCACTTTCCCAGTGTTAGTTCCTCACCAGCAATTGGCAGTTGTTGATTGCCTCTGTTCAGAGACTTTGCAAATTAGAAAAATAGCTAATTATTACTCACAGCATTTATTCTTTGCTACTCTGAAGGAAGACCTTGAGATTTAAATGGGCGACAGAAACATCTTTCAAGTCCTCAAAAGAAACATGGTCTGGGACTGAACCAAGCTCCAGTGAAGTCAGGGGAAGTCTTTCAAAGCAAACTGTGAATCAGAACCATGAAGTTTTATTTTTATTCTTGCTTTTTTTTTTTTTTTCTCACAAACCCACCCTTTTACCTAGTAAAATCAGAACAAGGTGGGTCTGTGATTCGATCTCTCAATCCCCAGCCTTCCCATTTCTCCCGTGTGACGTCCCAGTTGGAGCCCACCAGCCATGCTTCGGCAGAGGACCTGCCAGCTCCACGGTCCTGGGCTGCGTGGCGCTGCCTGTGGCTCTGCCAGGTACTGAGCAAGTAGGCTGCCAAGCTGAGCATCCCTCACAATAACACCCAGCCACTGCTTGCGCTTCAGATGCTCAGTCAGTTTTGGGGTGTGTGTTTCCCCATCTCTGCATCTTTTGGAACACAGCTGGGACCTCAGTGCTATTAGGGTGCTCCTGTTAAGAGGAGGTAGTATCCCACCAGCTAATGCTTCCCTGTGAGAAAAGAGGCTTCATCATAAATATCCCTTCTTTCTTCCTCTTGCTTCTTTCTTCTCTCTCCGTGACACATTCTGCAGCACAGCAGGTGATAACTTTGCTGGGAATTCATTTAAACACTTAATGGTTAAACGGGATCACGGGAGCAAGGACACCTGGCTTTTATAACTTGAATTCCCTCTGCCCTGTGGCATGGATTCAGCACACTTTTCTATACCTCCCAAAGACACTGAAGAAATAGCACTGATAAAGTGCTTTCAGGTGAGCGCTGAAGCAGCACTCTCCGGGAAGATGTCTCATCTGCATGCAAGCCGTGGCATCCTGCCACTCCGAGTCCCAGCTACTGGGAATCAGGGGACATAGCTCCAGCTGACAGGCACTGCCCTGCAGAGCATCCTTCATGCCTCCGGCTTTCAGTATACACTTTCCCTACCCCCTTCTTCCACCAGGTACTGGCACTTCTGGCTGGCCATCTCACCTCCAGGCAGCCATGAGGGGACTGTTCTCCAGCTTTTTGGGCCTCAGAGGGACCCAGATGCTGGCAGATGCCACCACCCCAGCCTCCATGGTTCTCTGTGCTCCCCCTGCCCTTCACAGGGTGGGGGGAGATGGCATGGCTTGTACCTGTGAGCACTCAGGCTCTTCCAGCTCTTGTCCTCCAGGACACTCCGTATTGGTTTGCAAGAGCTACTCAAAGTAAGATGCTGATGCCTCATGCTGAATCACTTCTGTTACCACAGTAATCGAATTCTGTACTCCACAGTTCCCAGTCCAGCTCCTAAGGGTAATCAATCACATGGGTATGAAGAAGGCCTCCAGCCATAAATGCATGGCTACAAATCACTTCTTTCCCACAGCCAAATATGCTGTGACCTGAAGAAGTCTCTGACTGAACCATCCTCTTCCATGATAAGGTCCAAGGAAGAGACAGTTGAAAGCCACCCTAATTACCTACTGTTAGCTTCCTTGACAGGACTGTGACCCTCCCTGTCCCGCTCTCTGTCCTCTGCTGTCAGCTCCCACCAGCCCACTGTTTCCAGCCTGCCTTCCCTATGTGAGCAGCCTTTCCTTAGCCTTGCTAAGGAAACACGCTGAACTGGCGTGTGCTATACCTCAACCCTGCCAAAGCAGCGTTAGATGGGGGTTGGGATTCCCTGTACATTATCCACTTGATGTGAAGTCACAGAACTCAAAAGCTCATTTCATGGAGTGTAAGCCCCTCTTGTCCTCTCCTAGTGGCACATGTGGCATCACGACAGCGACTGCCAGGTACACCAGACATTGCTTCACAACCCTAATTCGGCTCCAGGAAGGCTGCCAGCCTCCCAGTGCTGCTGGGCTGCCGGTGCCGCACAGAGCCAGGCCCCTCCAGCCTTCCCATTCGCCACCTGCCCCGCTCATTCCAGGCACTCCTCTTTGCCTTGGCGGCTGTGGATGAGATGTGCTGCAGGTAGAGCGATCGGTGCTGGGGAGGAGCTGGCATAGGTGGCTCTCGGAAGCAGCCTCTACCCCTGACCTGCCCCATGGGCTTCTGTTGGCAGAGACCCTGCCAGCTCTGCTGCAGGCAGCATCCCCACTGCAGTACATTGCCAGCTATTCCGTGTGCTGCTGCTTAAACAAAGTTACCCCCGTAGAGTTTTGGGTAGTTAACAGTGCCGTTGGAACAACTGTGACCTCAGCAAAGTTTCACAAGGCACTATTTTGAACTTTACAGCTCCTAAGCTCAGAGGAACCCAAGGAATTATGAGAGTCTGAAAGTGAACTCTTGAGTGAACTATATTTTCCATGATTAGAACTTAAAAACTAATTAACTACTTAACCCTGGTTTTCCAAAAAGTACAGCTCCTGCTGGAAGTGAAAGATCAAACACACCCTTATCTCTAGTGCCACAACAGTGTCACTGCAACAACTGCAAGGGCCTTACCATGCTGCTGAGGGCTTAGCAGACACTGCTTCTGGTGTTAACTCACTACCACGTGCTAGGACACACCTAGAAACAAGCCGCACTCACTACAGACTGCTTGGGGACATTTCACTCTTTTTAAGCTCCATTTCCACAAGGTCCTTGGCCTCTGGTAATGCTTTGAGCTATTTTCTTCCTAGGTGTAGAAACAGATGAGAGGAAGCCTCATACTCTGTTCCCAGGAAGAAGATACCCCCTACCTCACTCTTGCAATGGCTTGCACCAACTGAAAAGCATGCTTGGTACCCACTCTTCTCTTCTGGAGGGAGAGCATCCCCTGGGGTCTCTGAAGTGAGAAAGAGAGAACGAGGAGAGTATTTGGGGCTTCAAAGCACCATGCAGACCCGTTGCTTTTCCACTGGTATCAGCTGTCTGTCTGTCCACCTGCGAGAACAGCATTAGAAACCAGGTCTGGAGGGGACCTACAACTGAACCACCTAGTCTCTCCTTCTCCCAGGAGGCAGCACCTACAGCTGTTTGCCTAAATTGTCCTTACAATCCTTCAGTGATGGAGCTCTACGAGCTCCCCAGTTGCTCCAGCCCAACACTCCATTAAGAAAATTCCCTGTCTGGAAGGAATTGGGAATGTCACCCAGAAGGAGCAACTCACTTCAGTCTCAGCCACTGTGGCAAGGGAGAACTCTGTTGGAGAGGATAAAAGATTCTGCCCATAGAAACCCACACAGCTGGAGCCCAGGCTGCCCTTCAGAGCTCAGACACTTCCATTTGATATTTCCTATCTCTTTTTTTAAACCCTTGACAGCTTCTTGTGTGAAGTGCAGAGAAGACAGACAACTTCAGGGCAGCAAGAACAGACATGTGATCAGAAGATAAAGTGGGGCAATGAAAAGAACAAAAGCAGAAAAAAACCGACGTGATGCCTCAGCATGGATTGTCTGACAGGATCTGCAATGCAAATATTGCCTGCAACTAAAGGACTGTGAAAAAAAACCCACCTTCCAGTTCCCCCAATGCCACTATTGCTAGACCTTTTCCTTTGTCTCTATGAAGAAGACCATTTGGATCAAGGAATGAGATTTGCTCCTTGTTTCGTAGCTGCTGAAGGGGCAAGAGGGGTAGAAAAGGGCTTGTCCTCTTTGATTCTCACTTGAAAGGGGCAATATCAGGCACTGCATACAAAATCAATGTTCGGTCAGTCGTACCTGCTTAGGATGGTGGCGGTCTCGCACCAGGTTTGTACCAGCAGCTATCATTCAGGGGGTTAGTGGAGCAGAGGTTTGGAAGAGCTGAGGGGAAGGAAAAGTAGACCTTTTGTAGGAACCACATGTCGTGTTTCCTGCCCTCCTCCGAGCAGAGACAGTCAGGTCAGTGCCCTGCGCAGCCCTTATGGGAAGGTTTACAAGGGAAACGGCCCCACTCTGGAGACTGGTACCTAGTGGTCCCTTCACAGCTTCTGCTTCAAAGGTGAGAAGGAACATCAACCTCCATCACAGGCCCTGTGCCCTCTCTCCTCTCCATCCCCTGCTCCTGGGCCCATTTCTCTTGAGCACAGAAGTCTTGGGGATGACAAGAAGCCTCTAGCAGGAAAGGAAGATGCTAGGAAGGCCATGGGGAGCAAAGGAGCTCTCGTGGATCTGTTGAGAGAGGGGTTTCATCATACTGCCAGGATCAGCTGGTGGGGAAGGTGCACCCACAGCAGGCCTGATAAACCTGAGAGGGTTACCTGCCTCGCTTCCTCTGTCACCGCTCAGCCATAAGTGTACAACTCAACCCATAGATGGGGACAATTTAAGGCTTCCCAGTTTGAGTTACGAAGGGCTTTATGCCTGATGTTTTCCATGCCATAAAATGAGCTTTGACAGCTACCATAAATGTGTTTGACATTTGTTTTGGGGGAAAGGGATAAAAAAGCTGAAGAACTAAATGAGTCAGCCCCTCAAGTAGACGGTGTCTCTCCAGTGGGATGCTTAAGAGGAAAGGACCCAACCATCTTTTGACCTGCCAGTCCACAAAGCTGTAGCCTGCAAACAAGTAGGATATGTGTTTTCTGAGCTTGTAACACGCCCTGCTCCTGTTGTGACTACAAACAGCACTTCTGAAACAAGCCCCTGCTGGCTTGGCACTGGCAGTTAAGAGGCCGATGAGACCGCTTTAAGTGGCCTTTCTCTTCTGTAACATCTCCATCAGTGAGCTGATGACCATGGGTTTCAGGAACATCAACCCAATGAGGTTTTCCCCCTTTATTTAAACTGATTACATTATGTCATGCCAAATTAAAGTTCTTCAGTATGGAAGAGAAGATAAAGCCAGGCATGGACAACTGCTGTTGGACTCTGCCGGTACAGACAAGACAAATGCACATTTCAAAATGTCAAGTGGCTGCTGCTTTTAGATTTCTTGAGTGATTACTTGTCCTACGGTAGCAAGTAAGTTATGTTTGTACTCACCAGCTTTACTTCCCTGAAAAACAATTTCTAACTATGTTTTAAAGATTAAAATATTTGCGACCATTTCCCAGCCGAGGTGTAAACTGTCAGAAATGCAGAAAAATCACTATCAGCTTTCAGTGTGAGTGTAGGCTGGCACACTAATTAGACAAGAAAAATAGCCAGTCCATAGCTTAACTGGAGCAGTGCAGGACAGCAGGTTCTGCTACCTCAGTGAGGAAAGTAAAGACAAATATGTCCAGAGAATCAATCTACAATAATAACTGCTGAAACATTTGGAAAAACATGTTCCCTCCCCTCAAAGATCTTGATTTTTGTTGTTGTTGTTGTTGCAGGAATTGATGGGATGGTAAAATCCTACACCAACACCAAAAGCATGGTGGCTCCAGGTCATCCAGCTTGAGCAGTCAAGATACCAACAGAATAACTCAAACCAGAATACTGCCAGGTAATCTGAGGGCTCGCTCTGGACATTCAGCAGTCAGCAGTAAACCCAAGTAGCGTTTGGCAGAAGAGGATGAGGGCAGGTAACCGATCTACCTCTCTCCTTCCTGCTCCACAGCTGCACTGCCCTGCTTTCAAGAATAAAAACGTAGACTTCAGACACATTCTCTGTTGCCAGCTCAGGGTTTTCTCTCAGATTGATTTATTACACAATAAAGGCAATTTTTAGTCACTGTTAAGATTTAAGCCCTGGAATTTGATCAAAGTGAAATGCATAGATGACGAAGTTAATAGAGAAGCCCATGAAATGCCCATTTAATACTGGGCATTTAAATGCAACTGCAGGTCCAAGCACAAAAAGCCTTATTTACAAGGATGGAGAAAGCATGAGGAAAAGAAAAACTGTAGGCACCTGTAGCGTTAAGTGTTATCACTGTTGAGATACAGACTCAAATGTGCAAAAGTTTTTGTTGGAACATAAGAAAAAACTGAGAACAGAATGAGTGAAGCAAGATATAATGAGCTTAGCAGAGAGATCAAGTGCTCTTGTGTCTAGAAATGGCTTGGATGTTTGTATGCTGGACTTAATATATTGGAGAGCCTTCCGTAGCTCCTGGTCATAGACCACATAAATCAAAAAATCCCTTCCAGCACTAACCATCTATTGATCTTCTGCAGGGCTGTAATTACATTGGGGAGCCTGCCATTGGAACAACATCTGTATCCTGTATTCAGCCATAGCTCTTCACAGCGAACCGTGTCGCAGGTGTTTAAAAAGCAATTGTACAGGAGAAACCCCTAATTTTCACCCACGGAGGACAGTTTTCTCAACCTGAGCTCCAAAGTCAATCTTCTATTATAGATACTATGAAGTACTGCTTAGCCTAAGCATACTGCAGCTTCATGTAGGCATTGTTGAGGCTACTGGATTTTGACTACAGGACCTTGAGAGTGCTGACAAGCCGCTAGACTCGTTAACAGAAGCTTTAAGCTATCTCAGTGCACACAGACACGTTCCAGGGTTGCTTTCACTTCTGTCTCCAGCCTCTTTTAAGGTTGCTCTTTGCATTTACATTTGTTTTTAATTCCATATTGTGAATAAAGTTCAGTCCCTCCCATGATTTGCCCATGGGTTACATGATGTAAATGGCAGGCCTGTCAAAACAGTCGGGAGCAAAAGGCTACATTAGGTGTAGAAGATCTCAGCCTTTCTAATACGGGTCAGCCTCCTGTCCCAAATGGGCAGGATCATACACCCGCTGTCACTTAGTGCCACACAGCCCTGCAGTCCTGTCTGGCCAAGGCCTTGTGGCTGGGGATTTTTTGTGTCAACACTCAGACACATCCGTCATTCCCTCCCTATGCTCCGTAAGGCCACAGTAAGCACCTCAAAGCGGATCTGAAGACACATATTACTCCCTATTTTCTACAGCGTTTCCTATTGCAGATTATGGAACAGGAGTTCCTAGGCCCCAAGGGAAAAGGAGAGGTATGACCTCCTCCTTCGGCCCAAAACACCTGAAAGCCGCAGAGCCCGAGGCTGCAGACCGCTGCCCACACTCGCTGTGCCCCCTCCTGCCAGTTGCACCAGCACTCGCAGAGCGGCAATTTCCTTCCCCGGTCCAGAAGTGCCAGGGAAGCGGGAGGCTAAACCCCCCTAGCCCCACTCCCCTCCCCCCCCAAGGGGCTAATTTTGCCAAACTTCCACGGAACAGGCCTCCTCTCCCCTCGCCGCACCGTTTCGGACCCGTTTCGGTGCAGAGCCGCCGGCCGAGCCGCCGCCCCGAGCCCGGCAGCCGGCGCAGGGCTGGGCGCCAGGGTCTCGTCGGTAAAAAAGCCCGCAGCCCTGGGGGTCCGGCGCGGCCGCGGAGGGTCCCACCGGCGGCCCCGGCGCTGCAGGGTGCGGCGGGGCACCGCACCGCACCGCGGCGGGTGGCGGCCGCCCCCGCGGCGCGTCTGCAGGTAGCCGGGCGGGCGGGCTGTGGCTGGTTCCCCGGCTCCCCCCAGCTCCGCAGATATGCCCAGCTGGGGCACCGTCCTCCCGCCGCGGCTCCCCGGTTTCTCCCCACGCCCTTCCCGCCGCCCCGCACCCCGGCTCCGCGGAGGAGCTGCTTTTAGCCTCCCGGTTCCCCCGGCCCGGGGTGGGGCTGGAGCCCCCGCCGCCGCTCACCTCCTCCCGCACGGCGGCGGCGGCCCCCGGCGCGGGGGTGCTGCCCGGCCCGCTCTCAGCAGCCGCCTCGGCTTCCCCCTCCGAGGACATCCTTGGCCATCACCGCCGGCGGCGGCGGCGGCGGCGGGGGCTGCGGGGCCCCGAGACGGCGGAGCCTCCCGCGGGCCGCCCCCCGCGCCGGGGCCGGGGCGAGCCGCCCCCCGTGCCCAGGGCCGCCCTGCCGGGTACTCCCAGCTCCCTCCACCATCCCAGGCAGACGGGCAGGGGAGGGAGGGAGGGAGGGAGGGAGGCGGTGGAGGGGAGGAGAGAAAGACGAGGCGGAGCGGGGGGTGCCCCTGCGGCTCCCGGCCCCCCCAGGTGGGCAGGCGACTGCCCGGCCGCTCCTGGCGCGCCTCTGCGGGAGGCTGGGAGATGCGGGATGCGCCCTCCTCTCCCGGGGGACGCCCTCCCAACCCCTACCCTCCCTTGCGAACCCCTTTCCTTCCTCTCCTCGGGATGCCCCTTCCTGTCCCTCTCTCCGGGGTGCTCATCCCTCTCGTCTCCTCCTCGGGATGAGCTTCACCCCCCTTTCGGGCTGCACACTCCTCCCCGGGATGCCTCCCCGCCGCCGGCCGCCCCCTAGCAGCACGTCTTCGCCTCCCGGAGCTCAGCCTCGGCCACCTCGTCTGCCTTTCCCCGGAGCCCGCACCTCGCCCGGGCTGGCGGTGGCATCCCTCAGCAGGACGCGGCCCGGCAGCAGCTGGAGGAGGAGGAAGAGGAAGGCGTCCCCGGGGGGACGCTCTCGCACTGAGCAGCCAAACTTGCCCGGCGACGCCCCGGACATGCCCCGCTCCCCTCCCCTTTTGCTGGACTCTCGCACCGGGACAGAGAGCAACGATGCTGGGACCGAGCCCTAAGGTTGTTCCGGCCACCCCAGGCGCACCCGGGGGCGGCAGCAACACCACCACCACCCTCACCCCCCCCACACACCCCCATCCTTCACGCCCATCCTCCGCAGCGGGATTTCTGCTGCTCCCGGTGAGACGGGAGTGTTGGCGCGGAGCTGCCCAGCACCCCGGCCCTGTTGCCCACCTTCGCCAGGAGGACGAAGTTTGGCAGGGGGACCCTGCTGCTCCTGCCCCTTCCACCCCTCCCTGCTGCTGGGGGCTTTCCTACGGTTCCATCTGCCTCTGGCACAGGTCTCCCCCTTGCCGACTGTAGCCTCTCGCAAACTCCCTCCACTGTCAATATTTCTTCCTCCCTCCTGCATCCTGTGCTCAGTGCATCCAGTCATTATCTACTCTCCTGCTGACCAGGACTGGTGTACAGCACCATCTTATCTCTGCGTGTTTGCTTCATGTTTCATTACACTCTTTGCCTTGCGAGGCTCATCTCCTTTGATTCGTTTCTCTCCCTGTGCCCTAGAGCAGTATACATTTTAAATGCTTCATAAAATCTCCCAAACAGGCAAGTGAGTACACTTGAAGCATCAACCTTCACTTTAATATTCGCACCTCAACACCTGCCACATCATGCTTGCTGTTTGTCAGGCATGCTGCTCTGGAAAACTCCACTGCAGCTTCAAGGTACTTGGGTCGCTTAAGAGGTTGATCAGAAGGACTGTAGACCAGGGAACAGTACTTGGTGTGTGAACAGAGACAGAAAAAAGACCTACAGCAGGGATTTTCTGGAATTGTTTGGGTCTGCTGAATCTGAGTTTCAGGACACTCCTTGCATTGGACAAGTCTTGGTTGATGCCAGATGGAGAAACTCATCGATTTTTGGAGGCGCGGTGTCTGTGAGAGGCAACTAACAAACTCCCTTTGCCTCCCATGGCTCTGGATCACACTGCAGTGCATATACAGCCACCAGAGCTACAGCCGCATGTCCTCCTCTGATGTCTTCTCCTCCTGGCAGGAACAGCATTTGTTTGGCTGCATCCAATATACACATGCAAAGTAGCCTGGCTTTTGCTCCTGTCGGCCCTGGAGAAGAGCTGCCGGATTCACACAGTGGAAGGCAGCCCAGCACAGGCTTATAAACCACATGAAAACGCCTGTTCAAAATACTCCATTCCCTTTCCATACGTGGCTCTATGGGAAATGAATTCTTGGGGACGCGATAGCCATCAGTTGGGCAGGGAGCAGTTCACATCTGGGACATGGAAAGGAGCTCTAAAGGATGCCCATGACTTGCCCACCAAGATCTATAAGGGAAAAGAGAAATTAAAACCCCATTCTGCTTGGTCAGCCTGTGTATGTTTGTCTGGGTGGTTTCAGTGACCTTATGTACACTATGAAACGGGTGTCTGTGGCTGTGCTGGGGCATGATGGATTGCTGTGGTTAGAGGGGAAATGTGCCAAGCCAGAGAATTGTGCACTAAGAAATCTGTGCTGAACATTGTATTAAGTGCCAAATTTTTACTTGTAGGGACTGTTAAAAAGCAACAGTTAAAGTCATGATGAAGGGAGGTAGAAAAAAAGGGGTTTTGGTGTAACACAAGGCACCTATGAAGAAGCACCCCTATTTGGTAAGGCAGAGTAGGTGGTAGGTTTCTGAGGCTGGGGACCGCGTCTGTACGGACAGCACCAGAAAGGTGAGAGCCGGACAAGCCAAGCAGCCCAGGAGTATGAACATCAAGCTGAAAAGCTGAGTCAGACAAGGACAGAAAACAAAAACCTGGCAGAGCTTGGCCTGTCAGATTTGTCTGCCATCCCAGTCCGAGTAGTCACCTCTATTTAATAAATACATCTAATACCCACTGGGCTTTGGGGCAGCCTGAACAGCTTCATGAAGGTTTTTAATTTATTTTCATTTCCACAGATGCTCCGTTTTTTGATGTTGAATAACCTCTGATTTATTTCATCTAAACCAATCACGGCTGTTGCTTGGCTTACGGCTGCAAGCAGTCAGTCCCAAGGCCAGCCTAATTCGCCCTTCCACCTTCAAGGAATGAAATTGTCTCTGGGGGTGTGCAGCCCCCAGTTGAATTCAGGCTTTCGATCTGAAAGATGCAGGCGTGTACATCTTCCCACCTGCCATGCTGTCAGTGTTGTGCTGGTACCTGAAATCAAGACAGAAGAAAAAGCCTAGAGATGAAGGAGACCCAGAGAAGGGAAAGTGACGGTTGCTATCCCTGAGGTTTAAGCTTTGGAAATGTCATCTCGCATTTGGTGGCTTTATTTCTACCTCTCTAGCTCCAGATTCAAGGTATCTGTCTCTGTTTTATCAAGGTTGCCTTCACAACCTGAAGGAACAGGGGAATAAAGGAAACGTGAATTCCAGAGGGTACTGTAAAATCTCTGCAAAGCAGCTAATTTTTTAATTTCAGAAATGCAGAGGATCAGTGTCACTGGTATGAGCTGCCTGAAGGGGCGATTTTTGTTCTTCAGAAGCTTTTCCCTCTATTCTAAACCAGATTAATTATGAATATTTATGTATGTAGCACTAAAAATGTGATAAGCAGTTTGCAGGCTGGCTCACTAACTGTATTGCAAAAACTAGCTCTCTGTTCTGGGCTTTGTGCCTGGTCACTCACTCCTCCTAAATGGCTAGCAAAGACCAGAGACAATGTGTATTTGTAGCGCTGCTGCCTCTGCTCAGAACAAGAAGAAACTGGTGCAGTCAGGGACTCTGGTTGGTGGTAGTTTAAGAGCAGCCCCTGACATTCAGAGACTGCCTGTCTTAAAACACTGACAATCCTTTCTCTGAGCTCAGCCGGGCCCTTGCGCTGATTTAACAGGCAGAATTTTGTTCTGCTTTAGTGAGACATGGTATTTGGCTAAATTTGCAAAGATCTGGTACCATTTAAAGATATACCTGGGAGCTTGGTGTCTGTCTTTCAGCTGAGATGGTTACTGAGATCCTGAGCATTTCTGGCCATCA
Organism: Hypotaenidia okinawae; assembly: GCA_027925045.1. Taxonomy (NCBI): domain Eukaryota; kingdom Metazoa; phylum Chordata; class Aves; order Gruiformes; family Rallidae; genus Hypotaenidia; species Hypotaenidia okinawae. Next base: position 7,751,096 of record BSDF01000006.1, read on the forward strand.
AAACTTGCAGAGCACTTTACTGAACAACACACATTAAGCCTTCTGCCCAGGGAAGGCTCCTACCACAGAAACTGCAGGATGATGACTTCAAATTACTTCTCTGCTACTCCAAAAAATAGGGTAAATTAATATATGCTGTTAAGGAGCTGCCACGTACTGCCCCAGAGCTGACAGCAATGGAAAGGATATTTTCAATACAGATGGTTCATTAGTTGACTTATGCAAATAGGCACATTGGAAGAGGGGAGCTACAGCTAAATATAAAGTAAGCCATACTGTCCTATGACTGGTGTGAGCTGGCAAAGCACTAGGCACACTGTTTGTAAGAAGCAAGTCCAGCAATTTCAACAGGCTTTCAATCCAAGGCTTAATGAAAAAATAAAATAAATGTATTCCTAGTTAATAACAGGCTCTTCCTTTTTTAAATTATAAATTCAAACATCAAGTGGAGTCACCAATGACATTTCATTCACTGTATCTGTTTATGCGTCTATGAAATCCAAAACATGTCTATTATCTTATGCAAAGCCTGTAAAGAGAGAACATTGCTTTGCTTCAATATTAACGCTTAGCACAATGTTTGTGAGTTAAATTGTGGATATAGGAAAAGAGAATCTGTCTGGACCATTCACAAAATGAGCTTTGATATCCTTTTAGTATGTAAAAAGCTGAAGGGAGACATCAATAATTTATTAGCACTTGGATTACATCCTCCAGTGCTTGTAGTCTGCAGCCTTCTTGGAGGAAAAGAGGACAAAGGCAATATTGTCTCTTGGGTTGTAAAGTCTTTGTATACTCTAATATGATGGTGCTGACAAAGGATGCCTCATTTTGAGGGACATTCTGCCTCAAATAATATAAATGACTCTCAACTTGATGGTCATAGCTCCGGGGACCACAGCAGGATGAACATCCAGCCCGTGGTTGTGTGATGATTTTCCAAATAACAGCAAGAAATGAGCCAGGTCGTACTGGTACCACCCTGGCACACAGGCACCCTGGTGTACACAGCAGGCTTGATGCCCAGAGAGACCTAGGCTGTAACAGCCAACAGCAAAACCTCTGGGGACACGTGGTGACTGGAGAGCATAGGTGCCACCCACACGGATGCGGGGCCCGAGACAAGGGCCATCTCTAGAGGGATGAAGTGCTCCTCATTCCTTGTTACCTCCTGCTGCTGTCACCCCCTGGCACTGCTCACCATCTTGTCTTTACTTCTCAGCCCATCTCTACACTCCAGGCTTTTTGCTTCCATACTGTCTCCTTCCTGCTCTCTTAGATGTCCTTGCCCTGCCTCCTGCCATCTCTTTCCTGGTGGCAGTGATGCCTACTCTCCAGCTCTAGGCTTCGTAATGTTATTGCCACGTTGCACAGACATGCCAGAATTTGCACTGACATTCGCTCTTTCCTTTCAGAATGAAATGTTCTCCCTTCTCATCCATTCCTCTGGCTTGTGCATTTCACATTTGGCACCTGTCTCCTATTTCTATCTTTGCCTTATCTTGCTCCTTCTGACGTGCTATTTCCAATACCTGAACAATCACCAAAAAAACCAACTTTTTGTTTTCCAGCTTTTTCAATATTTGAGTCCTGAGAAACCTCTCCCCATTCTGTACCTATCACTGTCACTGGCAGCTGCGTCTCCTCTTACAGCACTCAACTGAATCATTCCCAAGAAGCACTTAGGAATAAGCAAAGGCTATTCCCCTCCTAACTGTGGAGCAGAATCCGACATCTCGTGTTGCTGCTTATTCAAACTATTGCTCTTCTCTTTTGGGGCTGCTGGTGAGGGAAGACATCTCCAGTCTCCACTGCCAGAGACAGAACAGATATACAATCTTCTCAGCCCTAGGTAGGACATGAAGGTCCATGGGCAGCATGAGGGACCTAGGACTTCTTCTGCCCTTCTCTGTGCACAGGGGCTTTGTTTTCTGCAGGTGCTGACATTCCCTATTTTATGTATGCTGAACACACTTGCATAAAACTGGACAGATGCTCTGAGAGTCATGCAGCAGCAAAAGACAGTGCCTGGAATAGCCCACCAGCATGCTCTGAGGCTGCTGCTGCTGTGTACGTTGTGCCCAGCCTGAGCTGCTGTACCCTGCTTTTCGGGGGAGTTAGTAGCTCAGCTTCACACTACGCAGGTCCTGTGCACAAAGTGCCCTGGAGCAAAGGAGGACGAAAGTGATTTGAAAACTATTGTCAAGGCATCCCAAATGCAATGGGGCGCTACAGACAATGGGAGTTTGACCCCCAGGACACATCTCTCCTCAGCACGGAGGGGCTTTGTAAATTGCAGGGAGTAGCAACAGAAGAATCTGTTCGCAACATGTCCTTAACTTAAACAGGAAAAGAGAGGCCTTTACAGGGGCTGACCAGAGGAGCAGCCCTACACTACGCAAATCACCCAGGGCTCCAAGCACCAAAATATGGTGTGTACAGCTGGAAGAAGAGGAAATACCTCTGGTCCTTAGCAGGAAATTCCTAACTATCCCAGGGCTTGAGCAACTTCTTCCCCAAGTTAAACTTGGAAGCTCAAATCTGTCGATTGGCCTTCACGGCTCATGACTTTTGATGCAGAACAGCCATCTGGGCAGTGCCACTCCAGAGCCAAGTCAATAATTTGGAGAGTTCCCAGCATTTTCCCATGGGAAGAAAGCTGGGCAGTTGCTGTTATGTCTCTAGAAGGCAGCCTGCCAGTGCTTGGGGCTGTTGTCCAGTGCTAAACAGACATTTAAAATGCATGGCCCTCAGTGACAACCCAAAATGCAAAGGTGCACACAAGGCATCTGAGCAATTAATGCTCCCACACAGTGCCACTGAGTGAGGACCGAGTGATCTCTGCTGTACCCCATGCAACTGCTAGACTGAAGAAAAGGGCTTTTAACTGTTCGCGCTGCTTGTTGTACTGCTTGCCACTAGCAGGAGGGGGACTCTCTGCCTGGGAGCTTTCTCCTGGCCACCATCTACTCCTTTGCTCCAGATGCAGGCAGCTGTCATGAGACATAACAATAGCTATAAATACCTCTGAAAATAATAAAAACTACAAAAAACCTCCAACAAAACAACATTGAAGAGAACTTCTTGTCAGGCAAATAACGAGCATGAAAGAGTATTCTAGAAAGATGCTTTCACATCAACCTGGCACAAAAGGGTTTACAGCTGAAGCTTTCTGATGGCTTCACTTCCATCACCAAGTACCAGCAGTAAGGGAACAGGCCCATCCTGGTGCCAGGCATACAGCAAACTTCACAAGCACGGAGCCTCTGGAAGAAAAGGGTGCAAGTTCCTACCCTGTGGAAGACTGACAAAAGCACTTCTTCAGTGTATGATGTGGCAACAGAGTTCAAAAGGGACTTGGCACTATGTGCCAGTGTCACAGCTAGGTCTCAGATATCCCAAGTGATAACAATGCAGTTCTAGTAGTTTCCTTAGAATAGCTCTCTTCCAGATATCTCTTCCACCTTGCAGGACCGTCCTTTTAGACAGTTGTTTCTCATTAGGCTGCTTGTCTTTCCCTACCCAGGAAGCTGGGCCTAATAGTGTGGGTTGCTACTTGAGAAACAGAAATGTACACCACCACCACCAGCTGCTTCTGGGAAGCCATGGCTTTTCATGTCACTCCCAAGGAGATGGAAAACCTACTCTGGCCTCATTAGGCTCCATGGGCAAGTATACAGAAAGATGAGGCACAGCTACTCACCACACTTTTTATGTTTCCAAAGATGAAGGCAAAATCCCAACTGCAGTTAGTTCTGCCAGGCCACTTCAATCATCAGGACGTCATGATCATCACAGTTAAAAACTCTTGGCAGATCTTGCAGCCTTAGCACAGCTATTTAGATTTAAGTGCGCCAGGCTTGGGTCCACTGGCAGTCTGAGCTAGCTGTTGTGCGCCTACACTGAATATCGAGCTCCCTAAAGTGAGTGCACTGCAGAGGCTATGCTTTCTGTTCCCAGGGTGTGAGATCTGGTACCCAGGAGAGGTGAGCTTCCCATGGCACTTCTTTCAGTATGTATTCTGGCTGGTACAGATTGGGATTTGGATAAAGCACGAATGCATCACTCTTATCCTGCTCAGGTGGAGAAGTATAAGATCCTACTCGTGATACAACAGGAAATAATCTGAAGAGAAGAAAGGAACAAATCCTGAATTGCCAACAAAACATCCAGTCCTTTAGGAGATTTGCCATGAAGGATAATAATTTGAGCATATCCAGTGCTTTAAACTGTCTTATATTGTGTGAAACCTCAGGCTTAAGCGCTTTGACAGGCTTCCTTTAAAATCTATGGCAGTAGACTTGAATGCATCCACTATGCCGCTCAGATTTTGGCAGATAGATCCTGCAGCAGCAGCCATGAGAGACACTGCCCTTGGCCCAGAGAGGCTGAATTTCAGCAACACTGCTTTCCTCAGTGACAGCAGGGGCAGAGGGCACTGTCAGACAGGGTCAGCTCAGAGACTGTTTTCCTTTAAGCCTTCAGTGAAGCAGTGACTGCCAATGACGACGCATTCACCAGCTCTGCAAACACCAATTTTCACCTGCAGTACTCCTCAGAGGCAGTGTCTGAATGACCTGACTTGAGAAACACGTTTGCTTGACTGCCCCTTCTAATTTCCACAGCAGTCTGTTCTCTGTGGAGTCTCAGCTGTACGGCAGCTCGTTTTTAGCTGGGTTTTATTTCAGTCTTGTAATGAAGGGAGACAAGCCCCCGTGTGATAGGGATACGTTAAACAGACCGAGCGAGAAATATCTTTATTTGCTGAAGATGTATGTTATTTCAGGATATTTTCATTTAGTCTGATAAAAATGGCATTTCTATAGGAACAATTGATAAAACAAAGAGGAAATCCCATGCTCACTGTCAAAAGCCAACATAACGTTTGGCAGATGCATTGCTAGAGATGAGTAATGCTCTGCTGGTTCGGGCTTTTAAAACACCCAACCCTTCCCTCTCACTTACATGGTTAAATCAGTTCACATTGGGAATGGATGTGTGCTTTAATTGGTGAGTAAGTAGAGGTTCAATTCAAAATAACCCTGCTTCATCTGGTTCCAGGGATGCCCACCAGCCTTTACTGGGAGGTGTTACTGACACAGAGTCCCAGGGTTCCACCCCAACAATGGACCAGAGCAGCAGAAAAAGCCCCCCAAAGCTCTATGGGTGGATCTCTGAGGATATTCAGACACACACTCCATCTCTGTTCACCTATCAACATCTCCCACCAGCAAGAAGTCCACCAAAGCCCAGGTTTGCTCTCATGCACACACATTTCTTTAAGAACACATACAGGTTTTTTACTACCACAGAGAATCATGATGTGCTGTGCATCACACTGCTGTGTGTACGTTGCTGCTCTGCTGGCACAGGTCTCTCACTCTTTCAGCTGGATCCCTGCAGAGGTTGGTGTTGATGTGCAGTGCAACCACACCTCTGAGGCATAATCTATGACCATTCCTTCGGAGTTCAATGCTTAGCCCCTTGCAGAACTGAACCTTTAGCACAGGTGACAACTGAACATTTTGTCCTACTAGACTCAATTCTTCTTTACAGGTGAACACAAGTTAAGGACTTGTATCTTGGACCTATCCGAAGTTACCATATGTTCTCCATTCCCAAGGAAACCTGAGTGCTGCCCACCACCCTGCACTCCAGCTACTCTCTTCTCCAGTTTCTGTCTTCTGGCAACAAACTACCACAATTTTCTGCCTCCTTGGTCACCTGCTTCTTCAACAACTCATCCTCACATGTATCATCTCTGCAAAACACATAACGCTGTTGTGTTTGCAGATTTACCCTTTCTGATCTCACAAAGGCCACTGCCACATCCTCTTCATCACTCCGATCCCTGCCCTGTTTGAACCTAGTGAGACAGCATTTGGCTGTAGGCTGTCACGCTGCTCTCTGCTTCGGGAGACCAAATCCATCCTCCAGGCAGTCACATAAAACTACTCACTTGCGGTGAGCTACAAGAAGGGGATGAGGGAGATTGTTTGGGGCTTATGACAAGACTGACAACCTTTTAAAATCTCATAAAATAGCTCTCTTTAAGTGAGGAATGTTTGAGTTCACCTCCAGTGACTCTTAGAGATGCTCTAGTGGGTATTTCTTTGTCAGAGTAGCTTAGCATCTAGATCCATGCAAGTGTGTTGGTACTTACAATTTATAGGATAAATATGAAAATGCATAAGCATGATTTATTGATAAAGCATAAGCTATATATAGTGCCCTTAACTGTATTATTAAAATGGAAGGTAAATAATTAATAGAATGAAGAAAAGATACATAAAACTCTGGCAGTTTTGATGGGAAGCATTCCTCTCTTGCATTAATTAAAATTGAACATATTCTGAGTATATTTTTATATCTTTCTGACCAAAAAGAAGGTTATTTGCACACTTATAATGCTTGCTAAGAGACACTGCATATGGCCACAGAACCTGTATGGCCAGCACGGGAGAAATCAGGGAGGAAAAGTGCTTATGGCTGTCAGGCTTCAATGCCACCCCGTGCTCAGGATAGGATTACCACCTGTGGGTATTGACCAGTTCTGCCTGGGGGACCCTCAGATTAGTTTCAGATTAGATCTAACAACACATGTTAGTTTTGCTAAGTTCAACGTTGACAATTCACATGACAAGTGTGCCAGAAAGGTACAGGCTTAATTCAGCAGAAAGCAAGAGACAAAAGTTAATGCTTTTTATGATTAGATCAGGCTACTCAAGCAAAGCAAAATTCAGCTAGCAATGGGTTATGTCTCCATAGGCACCTCTCCTGGGTTTAAGAGGAAAAGATGATGGGTGGACAACCCAAAGGAACCACCACACCAACAGGCCCTTCCATGACTCAGGACACTGAACGCTTTTAGTTAAAGACATATAGGGTCAGATATCCTCTATCACCTTCAGGGTATGTTTTTTCACTGGATGAACAGTCATTCATTTACACCATGCTAACATCATTAGTAAGGTTGAAGTGACCTTAAACCTACTTATTAAATTCCCTGGAGTTGTGAGCAGTTGTCAGACAGTCTAAACAGTCCCACACTTAACCCAAATACGTTCTGACCCAACCAGTGCCGAGGCCTCCCTGCCTCACTGTCCAATTAAGAGAACCCAAATGTCTTCACTGGGGTCCATGGAAAACCATTCCTAAGTTCAGCACAGCAAAGCCTCAGAGTGCAAGAGGCCTTCTGTTCACACCAATCTGCCAAAACCCTCTGTAAAATCATTATTGCTTTCTTGTCCAGTTGGAAGATGAACCATTCAAAGACCTAAAATCCCAGCCTCACATTTTGCCTCAAGCAGAGGCACAATCCAATTATGTAGACAGATTTTAGAGCAGCCCTACATGACCTCTGCTGGCCCACAAGCAATGCCACACAAAAGCCAACAAGGTACCAAAGGGAACATAAAACTTACCACTTCGGTCACCCAGGCCTGTGGTAGCAACGGGGTCTCAGAACCCACATCAGCAACGTCAGGAGGTTTCGTGGAAAAAGAAGTGGAAACTGCTGCTCTCAGGGTTGAACTGCAAGGAATTTGAATAATTAGTGCAATGTCTTTCTTGCATTCCAAACCAGTAGGAACTGGGAAAAACAAAATAAAGTGGCAGATGCTGGTGGCAGAGCAACAGTTGACTTCAGTGAAATGGAGGGTCGGACAACACATTTCTCAGCAGTCACTTCTATTCCTGAACTAGGTTTAACTTTAATTTGATGCCAGTTCCTTTAGGGAGTACAAAGCAGAGCTCCACCAGCTCATGAACTACAGTCTAGCAGGGCAGTATCAGAGAAGCAGTCCAAACTCTCTCGAGACTCCTTTCTGAGAATCAAAAAATGTAATTAAGAGCTGCTCTATTTATTTCTCCTGCTAGGGGCACCTATAAGCACCAAATGTAACAGCAGTAACTGCTCCAACACCTATGCCAGAATCAGGTAGTAGAAAAACGTCCACTCACATAAAGTTAGAAACAGAGTTGCTGTTGGTGGCTTAGCTGTCTAATGGGGTATCTTCAAGCCATTTTGGTGGTTCCTATTTCAAGAAACGCTCAATGACCTCAACCAGTGCAGTCACCAACTTCTCCATCCCTGGCAAAGCATTGCTCATAGGAAGATGTACAGCTGAGGGAGATTTTTCTGGCCAGGATTTTCATCTGGAATTTCCATTTCGCTCGAGTTCAGCACAACACTGTTTCCCCAACACTGTGGTGAAGCCTGGCTGGCTGGTGACAGGATAAAGGTTTATCTATCCATGTAAATGCTTTAAATGCTCAGAGTGAGTAAAACTTGTGTCTGTCTGTAATTTTGTTGCAGGGTCATAGTTTTCCAAAGGGATAAACAGCACTGTGAGCCCACTTGGTCCAGTTCAAGCTCTCTGAGCTCTCTGATCTGTGTCCGTACTCTTCCTTTCACAGGTAGAAAGGCTGAAAGGCCACCAAGCACTAAAACTAATGATCGATATTAAAACCAACACTTCTGCAAGCTATGGCAGCTTTCCAGCAGTTTACAATAAAGCCTGGCATATGTAATAAATGAATGATGGGACACCAGCAGTAAATCACAGCTATATTTACGTAGCTCTATGTATCTGCTCTCCTGAAACACTTCCAGTCCCAGGCGCATCAACACTCTGCAATAGCGGAAAGGCACAGCTCATCCAGTTACACAAACGGGTTCCTACATGCGGAGGCACGCGATGTGAGGCGCAGGCGCCCCTGTTTGCATCCGACGAAAGCGGCTGGGAGAAACCGCCAGAGAGAACCCAGGGTCGTTGTTCGGGTCTCTCTTCCAGGCGCACCAAACCGCCTACGGAGGCGGGCAGTCTCCTCACGCCTTCTCCCCGGAGAGCGGTGCAGCCCACATGGCACCCGCCTCAGAATCGCCGCGGAGCCGAGCCGAGCCGAGCCGGGCCGGGCCGGGCCGGGCCGGGCCGGGCCTGCCGCGGCGCTCCGCTCCCCTCCCAGCACTCCCCCGGCAGGGAAACCTCCGGGGAACGGCGGGCGGCATCCCTGAGGGAGAGGAAAATGGCGGCGGCCCGCCCCCGCCGGCGGAGAGGCGGTAGCAAGTGCGGGCGGAAGTGAAGTCTTGCCGGGCGGAAGTGGCTGCCGCGGGGCAGAGCGGAGGTGCTGGCGGTGAGCGGTGTGGGTGAGTGGAGAGGGTCTGCGGGGCCTTCTTCCGCCTGAGTCCCCGGGGTCACCCGGGGCGGCGGCCCCCGTGAGCCAGACCTCGCTCGGCACGGCCGGCGCCGTTCCGGCGCTTCGCCTGTTCTGCGGTTTAAAGAGTAGCTCGGTGACGGGCGCCGCGCGGCCTCTGGGGTAGCGGCCGTGCCTTCCGCTGTTTCCTCGGGTCCCTCTAGGGAGCAGCTCCCCGCCAGGTAGAGGCCTCGCCGGGCCTCTGGGCCTCGCCTCTGCGTGTGTCTTTGAGGCTCCGGTTCAGACTCGTGCCGGGAGAGCACCTGAGGGCCGCGAGAGCCTCGGTAGCGCCGGGGGTGCATGGGTTCTTTGCTTTGTTAGTAGCAGCTTGTGCCTTTTCATTTGATTTTGTGCCGCACAGGTGCCTCTATTGCAGGGACCCTTCAGGAGGCTGGGCAGCAGCGTTCCTGGAGACGACGTGCTGTGCATGTGCACATAGTGTGTGCCTAACAGGCAAAGTCTGACAGTGTGAGCCGTGGACCCTCTTGGAGGAGATGCTCTTCCAGCATTTGATGAGGTTTTCCTTCTGGGAGAAGGGTCTTTATAGGTATCTGCTTTCTGTGTGGCAGGTGAAAGTTGCTGCCTGTCTTGACAAGCCTAGATGCTTAAGATTTCCAGTTGTTACAGCTGTGTGTGCAGAAAGGGTTTCTGTGACGGTGCAGGGTATGCACATCACTGTTTTGTGGAGTAGCCAAGAACTCTGAGCGAGGCTTTCATTGGCTGCTAACCTGCAGTGGAAAAATGGTACCTTGCCATTGACTGCCTGAGCTGCTTTAGAGAGGCTGAGGTGTAATTCGCTTCTCCTTTTAATTCTTTACCTTAACCAACAGGGTCTGAAGAAATACAGTAATTTGAGGCACCAGTTGTGACAGCAGGACACTGTATTCTTCTTTGACTGAAATCTGATAACTTTAGCAAAATATTGTAGAGTTGGAGATGCAGGAAAAATGATAGGCTTCAAAAGTCAGTAGGAGCTAGAGATGATTCTTTGCTTTCACTTGTCCTGCCTTTTCTCTTCTAACTGTGTCTGGTTCATGGCTGTTGCTGTGATGTAAATGAGCTGTAGGCCTCTGCTGCTGCAGAACTAAAATTAATTGTTAATGCAGATGAGCTAGAATAAAATAAAAATCCTAACAGCATTGGATTATGTAAAGTAAGTACAATTTTGGTGGTCTGATGGCATCTGTAAAAACCTTGGACAGGAGTGGAGCAGTTCTTTGCTCAAAGAGATGCTGTGCCTGATTCTTATGTTGGTTTATATGTGCAGAGAGTAGTGGTAAAGGCTGGTAATGTATGCCTCAGAAGCTTAGATGCTGCTTCTGGAAAGCATTGGAAGAATATTAGAAACCTCAGGTTTTTGCCATTCTTTTTGAAATACCAGTGTTGTGTTAGTTGGTTATCAGGGTCCCTTCCTTTTTAAGCTTACACTTGAGCTGGAGTTGATTAATCCAGAAGTCTTGGCACTTGAAGCTTTCTGTGGCTTTATTGTGTTCTGTGCTTTTGCTTCTTTTGGTCTGACTTAGACCACTGGTCCTGCCTGCATTTGTAAAACTTCCTGCAGCTCCAGTGGGCTTTTCAGACAGTATCATGCAAAGTACAAAGCATGACAGAAACCTGGGGATACAACAACACATTGTAGTGTGTTCATGTAATAACTGCTGTGTTCTGGTGTGTATAGATGCTCCTGGTCTTTTGACAGCATTTCTGATCCCTTACACTTGTTCCTAGGATGATAACCTCAGCAGCTTGCGTACGGTGGCTGCACGGTTAGGCACACGGTTTGTGTGTGGCTAGCTGTTAAATGGCCAGTTGCAGGATTAGAGATAACCAAATTTAGTGCTGATCATCAGCAGTGTGCTATTTTTCTTGTGTGCTTTCTCTGAGGACTGGCTGCATGTTGTGGCAGGCAGGTGAGTGTTGCTAGTGTGCTTAGATGGCTTCCAGGGCACACAGAAAAAGGTATGTTATAAAGCTAAATATTTTCACCACATTCTCTCTCTCTGTGCATGCTTTATGTATATAAGTGATTTCTTGCTCATTGGGCTGCAGAAGGACCAGGTCAAAGGCCTTGATTGTATTAAATTTCTAGAGCAGTTAGAGCATGGGAAGAAGGTAAAGGTAAAGCTTTTATCTAATTCTGCACCAAACTAATGCTCACTTCTGTATTAGCATGTTGTAGCTCTTCACATTTGAGTGGCCTCTGTACCCATGTGGAAGGAGGTGTGACTTTGAGGAAAATGATCCTGGAACAACATTGAACCTCTTGGGACAATGGCTGCTTAAGTTGGCTGCTTGTGCCTGACAATTCCCCAGACAAATGGAGGCAGTTTCAAGGCCCACTATATTTTTGATTAAGGTTTTAATATGCAGAGACTTGGATAAGTGTATGCACATCCCTGTGTGGAAGAGTCTTACTGCAGAAAGATTAGCAGCATGCTTGGTTTATAACTGGGTGTTTTGTGTCTGTTAATCCTAGCATCATCCTCATTTGGCCTTTGAAGCCTGTGATAATAGGGCATGAAATGCTTGGCTTCTGATGTAGTGCTACTTAGGCATGTCAAAGAGGGACCCATCAACTCAACTGTGACTATTGGAGCCTCTGTTGTGGCAGAAAGCTCCACAGTTGAACAGCAGGTAGATGTGGGCTTATGCTAGGAGTGCACAAAAAGAAGCTGTCTGTAGAAGTTGCAGTTTTTGCTGTACAGTTGGAAGGAAACCGGGCTGAAAGTGACTATTTCTGCATTTTCAGTATCAGTCAGAACTGCAATGACATCTCAGGTGTTCTTGTGTTAAGTCCTCCTCCTTCCTGCCCTGAAGTAGCCTTTGCTAGTGGCTGTGTTCTACAGATGTCCTTGACAGTGTTGGCAGAGAAGTTGGGCATTTTGCCTGTGTGCTGGGAGAGGGCTTTATTGTTCAGAATGTACAGGGAAATTTCCTATGCTGCTGCTTGCACCATATGAGTAAATGGAAGTTGTTGTTCTGGGACTCTTGAGCAGACAGCTTTCATTAAGGTCTGTGTTCTGAGGTGTCTGAAGTCGAGCAGCTGACTGGTGATGCTGGGGTCAGATGCACAGGTCTGGTTCCTCGGTCATGAAGCGCAAAGTGAATGAAGTCCCTGGAAACCTCGGAAAATCCACTTTCTTTTGGCACAGAAGACTCATAAGTCTGAGGGGGTTTAGTCCAGCTTCTGCACAAAATGAGAGGTGGGGAAAAGAATCTCAGTGGTTCTTACAAGGATGGTGGGTTTATGCTAAGGCCTTGATTTAAAACAAACGAAACAACACCACCACCCCCCCCCAAACAGTGATGTCAGACTTCTTGGAACCAGCTGCATCGGGCAATAATGAGATCCCTGAGAGTGGTATAAATACTCCAAATGTAGGTCACAAATACTCTGTGAGGTAATTCTGGTGTCTGTTGGCACCTTTCCCACAAGGTATCTCCCTAAATATTTTATAATAAAGGATGATGATAGCATCAGACAAAACATTGGTTTCAGGGCAGTGGCTGTACCAGCACAATGATTGAACTTTATTCTGGTCTGGGATTAAGATAGACATCCACCCACTTTTAAGCTTTGCATTTTCTCATGCATACAGCCTACCCCTGTGGCAGATAACTGTAGTTTTAAAAATCCATATCCACTCTCCAACTTCATAATGAATGTTGGAGTCCTGATGGGCTTTTAAAAGTGGTAGAGATCAAGTACATACGGAATGTTTCAGCATACCAAGTGTGGGAAGGTGTCAAGCCTGTAGCATGAGTGCTGATCAGCGATTCAATTAGTGTGAAACATACTTGCAAACACTTTATTTGCTGCCTGTGAGAAATGGATTGGCAGTCCTAGAATTCTGGGAATAAGAGGTGAGGAGGAAAAACAGAAATATTTTCATGCTCAGTGGATGGGAGGTGGAATAGTTGATTTCCTAGGAAGTTCTCATATAGACAAAAGATAAAAATCATTAAAGATGCCACCCTTGGCTTTCAACCCAAACCTGTCCTAGACAGTGAATGAAATCACTTGGAAGGAGCATGACTTCTGCCAAGAAGAGAGCAGTGAAAGAGAGAACTGAAGCAGGAGAGCTGGGTAAGGAAGAAAAACTTTTCCACTTGGGAGATTTGAGTGAGAAGGAGAACAGAGGCACTGAGAGTGAGCACACTGTCCAAATCTATGTAGACAGGCTCTTGCACCCTGGCTAGCTAATGCTAGGATCCTGAGAAGACCGCATGCTGAAGGAGAGAGGGGGAAGTTTGTGTGATACTGTGCCTCTGATATTCTTGGTTGGTGTTAATATCAGAGTAACTCAAATCTTTTGCCCTGCACCAGGTGCTTCCCTGGTTTTACCAAATCCAAGGCTGTGTTGGCATTCTGGCAGTGATACACTTGTTGGCTGTTGGTTGTTTTTTTTTTCTGGATGGATGCCATTCTGCTCCCAGCTGGCTGGTAGACCAGGTGTTGGCTTGTCTAGTAGCATGTTGTTTGGCAATGAAGAACAAGGTAAACAATTGTCTGGGACTCTGGTACATCTGATTGTGTCCTGGGGTGATCCCAAAATAGGGCAGTTGCAGTATGTACAGGAACAGCAGAGTGGGATGAAAATGAATGGTTTTCCTTTGCTGCACGGATCTTCTCCCCAAGAAATCCAGTTCTGTAACCAGTTTTCCGTGTCTTCAGTAGGTTCCATGTGAACAGCACACTGGGTCAGGCTGCAAGAGCCAGAAGGCAGGATGTTGTCAAGACCAAAGCCTGGGGAGTCTGAGGCAGACCTGCTGCACTTTCAGAACCAGTTTCTGGCAGCCAGAGCTTCACCTGCAGTGAAGATTGTGAAGAAAGCAGACAAGAGGAAGGGGGAGAAAGGGAATGCAGATGCTGAGACACCCCCACTGCAGGACCACAAGGATGTAGTCATGTTGGATGGTAACTTCTTTTGTGGAGTTCTTTGAATTGCTAGGTGCCTCTTTCAGTGTTCCTAAATGCTTGCCCCTTACCCTCCTCCTCCACCCAGTGTTGCTTTTGTCCTGCACGTGTGTCCTCCTTGCAGTGTTGTATGTTTATAGTCTTGTTGGAAAATGAACTTGCCCAGTGTTACTAGAATCCAGAGGAAACACCTTTCTGACACCTAGCTTTTGTCTACATTTATCAGCTGTGGTACATTGCCAACTCCCATGCAAGAGATGTTTCCTGTGATTTGTACCCGTTAGACGCTCGGTGCTTATTTTGCCATCCATCCAGGCGCTGTTCTCGGTGCCTGTGAGATACAGCTCTGCTAACAACTCAAGCTTTCAGCCATCAGATCTGGCTTAAAAAGCCTCCTTCCTGCACTAGTGTTTTCTTCCACCACTAGTAACTGTTAGACTCCTGTCATGTTCTTAATAGTCTCCAGAATCACAAGCTTTTCCAGACCTTTAAGATCATCCAGTCCAACCATTCCCATCCTGTGCTAAACCATATCCCTGAGCACCTCATCTACCCGTCTGTTAAACACACCCAGGGGCGGGGACTCAGCCCCCTCCCTGGGCAGCTTGTGCCAGGCCCTGACAGCTCTTTCAGGGAAGAACTTTCTCCTAACATCTGCTCTGACCCTGCCCTGGGGCAGCTTCCTGCCATTTCCCCTTGTCCCATCTCCTGTCCCCTGGCTGAACCATCTCTCACCTCTCTACACCCTCCTGTCAGGTAGTTGTAGGTGGTGCTAAGGTCTCCCCTCAGCCTCCTCTTCTCCAGGCTGAACACCCCCAGCTCCCTCAGCTGCTCCTCAGAGGATTTGCCCTCCAGTCCCTTCCCCAGCCTGGTTGCCCTTCTCTGGACTCACTCCAGGACCTCCATGTCCTTCTGATGGTGAGGAGCCCAGAACTGGACCCAGCACTCGAGATGCAGCCTCACCAGTGCCCAGTACAGGGCCACAGTCACCTCCCCAGACCTACTGGCCACACTATTTCTGATACAAGCCAGGATGCCATTGGCCTTCCTGGCCACCTGGGCATACTGCTGGCTCATATTCAGTCGACAGTCACCCAGCAACCCCAGGTCCTTCTCTGCCTGACAGCTCTCCAGCCAGTCTCCCCCAAGCCTGTAGCGCTGCATGGGGTTGTTATGTCCCATGTTAAATTTCAGCCCATTGGTCTCAGCCCATCGGTCCAGTCTGTTCAGATCCCTATGAAGAGCCTCCCTACCCTCAAGCAGATCAACACTTCCTCCCATAAAAAGGAAACCACTTCCAGAAGCATCAAGTGTTTTCTTAAAAACAACCATTTAAATGTTGCGGTGCTTGCTTCCAGGTGAGGAAATACAATCCCGGTTTATAGATATGAAAATGTGTCAGTGAACTGCTTGTGGTCATACAGATCACTAGCTGCTGGAGCTTGTGGTTGAAATTTGCTTTTCTATGCCTGAATGTGACCTGCAAGGAAACTATTTGTTCCTGTACAGTCTTGCTTCTTCACTTAATACTTGCAGTCGGGTCCTGGTACCCTTTCTTGCTTGTGTAGCTCTTTTAATATTCATGTAATGGCACCAAGGTGGTCTTAAATTCTTGAGCGTGCTTCTCTCTGCTACCCATCACAAGTCAGAGACAGGGGATTCTTAATTGTCTTATTGTTTCCTCCTCATCTTTGTTTTTCATCAACTCTAAGAGGTCCTATTAGAGAGCCTTTGGTCTAGTACCTATTTGAGTAACTTTACTGCTTGTTATTTCCATTCCCCAGATTTTCCTGACGTTCTCCCAACTCTAACTCCAGCTCCTCCAAAAAAGTCCAAGATCAAAAATGCCTCTGTCCACTTTGGGGATGAAGATCCAGAGGAAAGACTGGAGCGTCATGATCGACACATTACAGCAGTCTTCAGCAAAATCATCGTATGTCTGATTTTTATGTGATGGTCAAGTGTTTTGTTGAATGCTGTGAAGTGTTCTGTTGCTGCTTTTTATTTCTACAGTGAAATCAGTTGTAGCACTGTAGACAAGTGTCCTGGAGCACCCTGAAAGAAGCAATCTTTTGGGTGAATTTTTGCTAACAGTTAAATGGTTTTTGAATCTGCTCTCCAGTCCAGACTGCCACACTGCTTGGATGCAGGCATGTGCTCTAGCATGGATTTGAGTGAGTTTCTGGACTAAAGGAGGTGTTCTCATTGCTCTGCAGTGGTACAGGTTTTCCTTCATCTGATTCCTTGAGTGGTGTGTGGAGTTTGGCAGCCTGGCCTTTTGGAAAATAGCGTTACTTTGGCTCTGAACAAGCACAGGTACTCTGAGCCTCAGGATGATGTAGCAGGAAGCTTGTGAGCTGCAGACCTGAGAGATTGCGAGTCCACTCTTGGCTAAATGATAGAACTGTGCTTGGTTGTTGTAGTGGTTTCTGCAGGGTTTGAATTTTTTTTTTCTGCAGGAACGAGACACAAGTGCACTGGCAGTGACCATGCCAGTGCCCACGGGAGACCCATTTCCAAGGACTTTTCACCGCTCTGAGATAAAAAGTGAGGTATGATTTGGAGCTACCTTCATTAACTATTACAACTTCCCACAACGCCACCTAATGCTTAACGGTGGTAGAGCTTAGACCTCTCATACTGGAGATTAGGACCTGGCTCAACATATCTCTGGTGTGAGGACTTCACTTTAGGAGAGAATTCTCTCAACAAGCCATCGGGGCAGTCCATACCCTGAAGCTAAATAATGGAATGCTTTTGGTTTAGGAACAAAGGTGATCCCTTTCTTGAGTGAGGTGGATCAGATCTGCGCTGTTGTAATGGAATTGATCCTGTTCTGCTTGTTTTTCTCTGAGGCACAATCCCTGTTAAACGACCCCCTGGGTTTGGTTAAGCCTGAAGTTGCACCTGATTCTGCTGCTGGGATACCTGAGTTACAGTTGCACAGATTTCCTTCTGCAGCTCTTTGGATTTTGATGTAACTTTTCTCTGGGGCTGTAGAACTGGGAGCTGTGGCTGCTCGCATCAGTTCTTGCTGTGGTAGCCAGAGCTGCTTAGCTGAGTGGGAGTCAGATGCTGGAAACTGATTGGTAGCTGTGGTTTCTTAGCAGAGGAAGCTTATTTTGAAGGATGGTATTTTCACGAGGAAAAATTATTACTTTTAAAACTATCAGTTGTGTTTACCTGACACTGGAGTGCACAAAGCAGCTTCCAAATGTGCATGCTGCCTTTTAAGCTCCTCTGAAGTGAGGACGTGCAAGGCGTTTTTGCTCAGTCTGCTTTGGATTCCCTGTACATCCCGTGCAAGGCTGTTCAGAGCCCTGCCCTTCCATCACCTAGGCAAGCAGTACAGTAATTTAGTCAGGATTATTTTAGCACCACTTGCCCACTTCTTACTGTGTAAATCTCTTCACCCTGCTGCTCTCTAATCACCTTATGAGAAGCCTGTTCCAGGCATGTGGTGAGCACAGTACAGTACAGCCCCATTTATCCTCAGAAATGCAAAGTATTCAGCTACGTGGGGTTTCCAAACAGCAGGAAAGCTGGAATCGTTGTGTTTGGTGATATTCTGGGTTTACTTACCTGGCTTGAATTCACTTATAATTTATCATCTTCCTTCTCTAGGTAGCAAGAAAACATGGCTTTGTGTCTTTGTCCTAGTGTTAAACTCTCTGTTAAAAGAAGGAATAGCGTACACGCAGAAAAGGGCAGGTGGCTGCCAGCAGCTTCTCTGTGTCATGTCCCAAAGTCTGATCTGAGGGTGTGTGTAGGGTCACATCTATACTTCTGCTAGTGGCAGGTGTGCGGGGGAGTCTGGAAAGGAGTGTGGTGACACACGGCTTCCCTGTTTGCAGGTGAAGGTGGCATCTGGAAGAAAAAGCATCTTTGCACAAAAGATGGCAGCTAGAAGAGCTACTGAAAAGGCGGCAACACCACCCTCTGCTGCCGAGTGCATGCAAGTAAGATCAGCTGCTCAGGATGCCCTGGATCCTGAGGGATCAGCGGGAGAGGCAGCTCGCCCCAGCATCAGGGATGGTAAGTGAAGAATCACAGAGTCACAGGGTTGGAAAAGACCTTTAAGATCATCAGGTCCAACCATTCCTGTCCTGTGCTAAACCATATCCCTGAGCACCTCATCTACCCATCTGTTAAACACATCCAGGGGCGGGGACTCAACCCCCTCCCTGGGCAGCCTGTGCCAGGCCCTGACAACTCTTTCAGGGAAGAACTTTCTCCTAACATCTGCTCTGACCCTGCCCTGGGGCAGCTTCCTGCCATTTCCCCTTGTCCCATCTCCTGTCCCCTGGCTGAAGAGACCATCTCCCACCTCTCTGCACCCTCCTGTCAGGTAGTTGTAGGTGGTGATAAGGTCTCCCCTCAGCCTCCTCTTCTCCAGGCTGAACACCCCCAGCTCCCTCAGCTGCTCCTCAGAGGATTTGCCCTCCAGCCCCCTCCCCAGCCTGGTTGCCCTTCTCTGGACTTGCTCCAGGACCTCCATGTCCTTCTTATGGTGAGGAGCCCAGAACTGGACCCAGCACTCGAGGTGCAACCTCACCAATGCCCAGTCCAGGGGCACAATCCCCTCTCCAGACGGACTGGCCACACTATTTCTAATACAAATAAGATTCAGCTTATCCAGCCTATCATATTTAGATAGCTTTTGTAACAATAATATCAGTGCAACTTAGTTTTTAATTTAGGATAGCACTGTTGTCTCCACATCAGGAGTCTCAAGGTCACTTGGAATGTCTGGGGTATGACAAGGATTTGAAGTGGCCTGATACCCAAATTAACATTCTAAAAGTGAGGTTAGCTTGCTCACTGATTTCCTTTGTGCTTCACATAGGGCCAAATAGATTGATTTTTCAAGGTTCTTGTCCTCCTTTTCCTCTGTTTGTTGTATGTAAAGTTTTTCTTGTGCCATTATTGATTTACACAGCTTTAGGAAGAGGGTTCTTCTTGTGTCTGAGGAAGGTGTTTGTGACCACTATGATGTGAGTTCTCACTCCAACCAAGAAGCTGAGAGCTCAGTCTTCCATTACCAGGTCTGCTGCTATGAGATTGAGGCTTTGCTCCACACAGAATGCTGTGAGGCAGTGCTGATGAGTCAGTGCCACCTCCAGCAGTTACTTGTCTGACAGCAAAGTGACAAGGAAAGATGAAACCAATTCAACTGGTACCAGCATCTCCAGGCCCCTTTCTTTTATTCTTTTTTTCTTTCTTTTTCTTCCTGTCTTGGGTAGCCCTATCTGCTTAGGGCCACCACATGCCCGGGTTTTTCCCTGACACCCTCTTTTTTCATATTGAAATTGAGGCCAGGTGTCATTTGAGGGTTATTGCCATTTGGGTGAGATTTCTGTCTGCTCTGACCTCTGTCAGAGAATTGGTAAGAAGAACCCCCGGACGTGCTGTGCCTGCACAAATCCACCATCCAGGTCAATATACTGTATATCCTGTTACAGTAGTGGATGTGTTTTTCTGCCTGAGAAATCCCAGAGGGAAATACAGCAGCCCTGTAGCTGTGATCTTGAAGTAGAATGCTTCTAAAATGTGAGTAACAGAAAATGACTTGGCCTCCTCAACAGGAGTGTTGCTGCAGGATCACTAGAAGCAAGAGAAGAGGGTGAGCTCCATTTCCTGTAGCAACAAAGTGTTTGTACCTGGTAACCCTCAGCTTAGTTACTGGTGGAAGGAAGCTTACTGGATCTTTTACCAGGTCACTCTTGGCTTCTTATCTTGTTCTGCTCAATAGCAAGACAATGACTGTGGAAGTGACACTGAACTGTATTGACTTGCCATTACTGCTGTCCAGACAGGGGGTTGATGCTTTCAGGGTTGTCTGGTTTAAGGTCCCAGGGATGTTCCAAGTTGCTGTATGGATCGTGTGAACAAAACAAAGGAATAAAGTCACTAAATCAAGTCCTTGTGTGGACAGCTGGAGGGTCTCGCTCTGACCAAAGGAGCTGTTACCCTGCTGCTGGAGTTAAAGGAAAGAGACTTGCTTTTGTTCAGGTTAAGAAAAATGCCTTCCTGCTGGAACTTCTAATGGGTTTTACCCTTAAAAGTGAGTACAGGACATTGTAAGAAGCAAACTTGTCTGTCTTGAGAAAGGATCCTGTATCACTTCAGAAACTGGTTTACCTAATGATTTTGATTCTCCGTTTCATTCAAGTGATGTTTACTAGGTCACAGGTCAGCTGACATACAGATGTTCTTGAGCAGAGAGGGAATCTAGTATTTACTAACTTAGAAGAATGCTGTGACTCATCAGTTGTGAATTATGCTCCAATTTACCTTTTCTTGCTGTAGTTTTGCATTAAAGAAACAAAATTCCTTTCCCCACCTTGCTACCCAAGCCTCTAAAGAACCAAGCTGGGAATGACATTTTGTTCAAATATGGGATGAAAGCCAAAATATTTTAGGGTTTTTTTTGAAGTTACCCTAAACTTTTTTACTCCTATTCTCACTTGGCTACCAAGGTGAAAAAACCACCCCATAGGCAGGTTTGTTCATGTCAAAATTGAGATGCATTCATAATGCACTAGACACTTAACTAACTCACTGATTTGTCTGTTGGATCTTGTAGATAAAGCTGGTGACTCTCTGACCTCTCAGCAGCCCTGTCTCATAACGGGAGAGGGTCTTGGAAGCCAAAAGAGTGAGCAGGAAGCTCAAGCTATTCACAGAGAGAACTTGGAGAAGCTGCGGTCCATGTCTGAGGAAGAGATCCTGCAGGAACGGGAAAAGCTTCTGGCTCAGATGGGTATGTGCTTCCCAGGGTGAATTCTTGTGACATGGAAGTTTATTGCATGTGTAGGTGTCCTGAAGTCTTACCAGATTCATAGAACAAAGGTGGGAGCTTGGGATTCCTGCTCATTGCATGTGTCGATAATCCATGCCGTGGCGGTAGCTTTTGAGTAACAGTGAAGTGTGAAGGAGTTAGAGTTTTTATTCCTCAGTGAGAGGGGGTTAACTTAAGTCTGTCTCCTCTCCCCTTTGCTTGGAGGTAGGGTGGCCCATGCACTGGGTTACATGTATGCATACTGGGGTCCTAAAATGTAATTCTCTGAAGCACATAAGAAAGTAAAGCTAATCTTAGGGTGGTCATAGCAATGCTGAGGTGAGAGAAAGCCCTTGGTCTTCCCCTCCAAAATACTAAGACTTGAGCCAGAACTGTCAGTACCTGGATAGGGGAGACATGGGAGATTTCAGTTCAAATCTGGACTTGGTAGAGCACAGAAACTTACAGCTAGTCTTAAACTTTTTTAAAAAGTCGCTTAATGATCTGGCTGTTGGATGCAGGCATTGTGGCAGGGGTCTGGTCTCACGTTTGGAGCCCTGTCCCCAGTGGTGCTCTGGGAATGCCTGTCACTGACAGCTGATGGGGGGGTGATGTGTTTGATAAGGCTTTGTGTGATCTAGGGCACAATGAAACGCTGGCGTTGGTTTCAGTGACTTTGTGTGCTTAAGAGCAGATGTACAGATGTAGGTGGCAGACAAGGGATTTTGAAATTCTCCTAATTTAAGAATCTCTAGAATTAAATCTAGGTGTGAGTGGCACTTTAGATGCATAAGTCTCCTGCGGGTTTAGTTTAAAGGTCATACTAATGGTCTTGACTTCATTGTAAGCAGCGTGAGTGTAACTAGAAAGGGGGCAGAAGAACTCTTCAAAATAATCATAGGCAAAAAGTTTAGGCACAGCCTTCATTCAGAGAGCTGAGCTCTCCAAACTACCTGGGGTCAACTTCAGTGCTTATAACGATGGCATGTGTATGAAAAATCTCTTGCTTATGTGCTTTCTTCTTGTGACTGACATGTGGTCTTTGTTCCTTGTCCCCACCACTCTGCTCTTTGGGGTGTTAGTGAAGTGAATATGACAGGGTGGCCATGAGCCAGCAGTGTGCCCTGGGGGCTGAGAGAGCCAATGGGATCCTGGGGGGCATCAGGAGGAGTGTGGCCAGCAGGTCACAGGAGGTGATCCTCCCCTCTGCTCTGCCCTGGTCAGGCCCCACCTGGAGTATTGTGTCCAGTTCTGGGCTCCCTGGGATAAAAAGGACAGGGATCTCCTGGAGAGAGTCCAGAGGAGGCTACGGAGATGATGAAGGGCCTGGAGCATCTCCCCTGTGAGGAAAGGCTGAGAAAATTGGGACTGTTCAGTCTGGAGAAGAGAAGACTGAGAGGGGATCTGGTCAATGTTTATAAATACCTGAAGTGTGGGACACAGGGGGAATTGGCCAGCCTCTTCTCAGTGTCTGTGAGGACAGGACAAGGGACAATGGCTGCAAGTTGGAGCACAGGGAGTTCTGCACCAAGATGTGGAAGAACTTTTCCCCAGTGAGGGTGAGGGAGCCCTGGGACAGGCTGCCCAGGGGGGTGTGGAGTCTCCTTCTCTGGAGAGATTCCAGCCCCGTCTGGACACCTCCCTGTGTGACCTGTCCTAGGGAGCTGCTTTGGCAGGGGGTTGGACCTGATGATCTCTGGAGGTCCCTTCCAACCCTTGTGATTCTGTAATACTTAAAGAGTTAGAGAAGAGTAGGATGTGTGGATGAACAATGAATTATTTTCTGAAAAAGTTGTTTATATGCCCTATGGGTTAAAATTGTAGATGTCTCTGTCTTGGAGGCCGTAAGGAAAAAGTAATTTTGTCATTCCCAAAATATCTGTGGTTAGAGGATTATGCACAATGAAGCAACTCCTAAACTAAATTGCTGGGTTACAGATAAATTTGGGACCTGGACAGGCACTGAGATCTGGATTAAAGGGGCTTTTTTTCTCCATATTTAGGAAGGTGAATAATTTGTGGGTGTTGTGAATAATTCGTGCTGCCCGGTCTCTGAATTAACCTCTTGGGTATGAAGCAGATGAGACTCTGTGGTGTGGAGTATGAGGACGGGTAGGAAGTTCCATGCTGGGCAGTGTCTTCAGAGCCACCTCGTGGATAGGGCTGTGGTTCTGCCCGTGGAGACTGGGCAGGCCTGCTTGCCTTCTCACCTGCTGTGCGCAGGTTGACATCAGCGGTGGCTTGTTTGTCAGCGGTGTGAAGTGACGAAAGGATGAGTACAGCCTCTTCCTTCCTGTGTACAGTGAAGCCAGAGCTCTGCTTGCATTCAGGAAAAAAACACACAGTCTGTAATGAGGCTGGGCTGAACGCCTCTGCCTTGGCAAGGGCAGCTGAGACTGCCGTGGGAGGAGACTGCAGCAATGACAAGTGTGGGCTAGATCCCTGGATCCTCTTTGAACTGTTCCAGAGATGTGGCATTTGTTTCCTTTTTGGGGTGACTTCTCTCAGGTACAGAGCACTTCTGAATTGCTTGTCCTCTGTCCCCCAAAGAATAAATAACCAATGTAGGTGTTATAGGCTGTTACTTTATACATCTCTGACACTGCTTCCTGGAATATCTCTGTACCTTTTAGAGCCACCATGCAAAGGCTTTTGCTGTTCACCTCTGGCATAAGCATCCCAACACCATCTTTTTAGATGAAGAGTGTTGAGAAAGTAAGCCCCATCAAAAGGGGTGTGGGATATCTCTAGCAGGTCTGAGAGTAAAATGGTGATATTCTGACATCTTCCTATTTTAGAGCCTTATGTTATCTGACCTTCAGAACATCCTCATGTCTCAGAACTCCTCTTGTCCTCTGAAGCATGAAGAGAATGTGTCTGTTCTCCGAGTGTTTTCAGACTGTAACTGACTCTCAGGATGGGGAGTCAGTTTAAAACAAACCAGATCTCCTTCTCTTAACATAAGATCTAGACCATGCACTACAGCTCTAGTGCAGTTCAGTAAAGACCAGTGTCCCTCTTTTGTCTAGGATAATTTTCTTCCTACTAGCTGGTACAGTGCTGCACCTTGGATTTAGTGTGAGAACAATGTTCTTAACACTGATGTTTCAGTTGTTGCTAAGTAGTGCTTATGCTAGGTCATGAGGCTTCTCAGCTGCTCATGCCTTGCTAGTGAGAAGGCTGGAGATGCCCCAGAAGCTGGTAGGGACCACAGCCAAGACAGCTGACCCAGACAGGCAAAGGGCTGTCCCATACAATACGATGTCACGCTCAGCGTATAACTGGAGGGAGGTGTCTGGGTGGGGAATCGCTGGTTAGAGTTGGGCTGGCCATTGCACTGCAAGTGGTGAGCAATTCTGTTGTGCATCACCTGTTTTCTGTAGTTACTAGTTGTGGTATTATCACTTTCTCTGCTGTCCCATTAAAATGTCTTTATCTCAACGCAAGAGCACAGACCAGAATTCTCTCCTCAAATGAAAGAGCTTGTTTGGCTGTGCCTTTTCAGTGACAGTGAGGGGGAAAGAATCAATCATCTTTTGTTTTGTAAGCTGGGAGGATAACTGGAATTTTTGTGGTTGCTTTGCCTTGAAAGACTATCTCTCAGCTCTTTCTCTGGTGTTGCCTCACCAGGTGTACCTGGCTTACACGCTCAAGAGGTTGTAGAGCAGCTAAGTGCCTCAATTTGAAAAGGAGGTACAGAAGAAGAGGGCAAAACCAAAAATAGCAGGAGCTGTGGGCATATCAACTATTTTGAGACTTTCTGTCACTTCTCTGTCTGTCTCTTTGTTAATACTTGCAGATTCCAGTTTGGTTGCTTTCTTGAAGTCACGATGTGGTGGCAATGAAGGCCAGAAAAAGGATTTAAAAATGGAACAAAGCAGACTGGAGGAGTTTGTGGAATCTCTGCCTGTGGCTCAGCGTGGTGTAGGATCATCTCTTTCCATGCAGGAGTCGAGTCTGGAAAAATCTGTAAGGAAGGAAGAAAATATGAAAGTAGAAATCACAGGTAAGAAACAAAACGTGTGTTGTTATTCTGAACATAAATGTAAGGTTTGTGTAGTGTTTGCATCAGTCCAGGTTGGATTGATGTGGCACTTTGTTAGCTATCCAACAACTCAAAATTTTACCATGCTATTTAAAAAATGCATCTACTCTTGGGTTCAAGAGAGAACATTTCTGTAATTTCTAGTTGGGGTCCATAGATTGGAGGGGTGATGCACTAAGCAACCAAGGTGAGCTGTTCAGTGGGAGGTCTTGCTTTATTTCTAAAATTTGTTCTGAGGTCTCTGAAGGGAAAATGCCTGTTAAATAGGCATCTTGTGCTTCTCCAGTTGTGCAAGTACGGAAACAGAAGCATGTGGTAGTGAGGTTCAGGTGCTGCTTGAAGAATGTCTTTTAACAAGGACTAGTTGAGGCAAGAGGGTGTTGAGTAGGTCAGAGTTAGTGATAGAAGAGCAAGGAGATGAGAGTCAATCTCATTTCATGGAAATTGCTCATATAGCACATGTATGGCTTGCCATGACCCTGCTCCTGGTAGCCACACTCTATGGCTTGGTGTCCATAGGATACAGTTCTTCTGTGCTATGGTTGGAGGGGAAAATTCAGGTTGGAGATTTCTGTTTATTTGGAAGACTTGTACAGAGCTGTTGCCTCCTAAAACAGAACTCCTTAGTACTCATATATACCTGTAAGAGGAGAAAGCTGCTTTAGCCCCAGCAGCTAAGAGCAACCCGTATATTCTCATGGCAGAGAAAGGAAGTGTTTTTCCCTTAAGCATTTGCTCTTATTGTTGCTTTCTTTGGTGTAGTGTTTTTATTTGGCCATTTCTTTTTCTCTGTTGTTACTTTAGGCTCCCTTTCTCATCTTCTGCACCTTTTTCTTCATAGCATGTGTCTCTCCCTTGTTAGCATGTTTCTTCCCTCAATTTCATGTCAATTTTTGGCTGTTTCCATCATTCCATCCTCTCTTTTGATGCGTTCTTTGTGTCATGGTGCTACATGCAGACTGATGAAAGAGGCCTCTGAATCACTCAGGGGTTTCAGCTTGGTGTTCACAAGAGATAACAACCCTTTACCATTTTCTTGATGAGAGGGATGAGTCTCTTAAGTGTATGTGTGTGTACATGTGCAGGAGAATCAAAGCTGATCAGCCTCTTCGTGAGGAAAATGCTTCACTGAACAGTCCTTTTGCTGTTTCACCCCAAGTTTTACTTTTCCACACATCTATCTTAATCAAATGGACTTTTTTAGTTCCTGAGCAATTGAGTGCACAAGTAGCACTTGATTAAGTGACGTTCTTTTACTTGCCTGGAAGCAATAGGAGCAGGTCATTCAGCCTGTAAAGACAACAAGGTTGTAGTAGTGCTCTTGGGAATAGCTAGTGTTCAGTGTCATGTGCTGATATCTTTTTGCTTCCCATGGCAGACTGCACAGGAAAGGAGAAGAGTTTTCCCAGGGTTTTTGAAATAATGAAGAAAGGATGAAGTGGAAAACAGTTACAAAACCAAGACAAGCCTTTCCAGCCCCTGAATTTATGCCTACAGCTCATCTTGGCCAACAGGAGATGTAAAATACTAATTTGACATTAGCACTCAATGTTGGGATTTTGCATCTGTTTGTGCTCAGAAGTAAACTTACCACGAATAAACCAGCAGACGTGGTCATCCTGAATTTTCCCAGGGAGAGGATGATGACACAAAGCCATGGAATTGCTCAAAAGTCAAACCTGCCTCTCTAATGAAATTAAAGGTGACTGTTTCTAATAAATAAGAAGGTGAAGCCTTTAACCAGTCACTTGTAATCTTATCAAATGGAAAAGTAAATCCTGGCACCAGGACAGAAAGGGAAGAGGTTGGGCGGTAGCCTTTAATGTAACCCAAGTCTGAAAAAGTCCAGTTCAACTGTTGCATTCATGCTGTGGGCTTTTGTTTCTGTAAAGGGATTTCTCAGTAACTGAACAATCTGCTGATGCCTTGGAATACATATCCATCTTTTCTTCTTGACAGGATCGTAATACTAAGTGCTTGTGGTAATATGCGTAATTCATAGAATGATTAACTCAACCCTATCTATTTAGTGATTAATTGAGAAGGAGAAAACAATTTATTGAATTACAAATGTCAATAGATTTCATTTTTTTTCCTGCTGATTTTTATTTCCTCTACTTTTGCACCTACCGCCCACAAACATTCCACTTTCTTACATTTCAGATGCTTTTTCCTTCTCTTCAATTAAAATGTGTGCTGAGCCTTTGGCAGAAATCCTGCAGAACAGCTTTCTGGCTGGGGAAAAATAACTCTGTGCTTGCTTCCTTGCCTGACTCAGTGCCACGTTGATCGTAAGGGTGAGGCTTCATCCTGGAAAGGATGAGTGCCCTTCCTGAAAGTTTATCTGCCAATTGGAGGAAAGTAAAAGGTTAGGTTTCAGGCAGTTATCAGCAGGGAAAGATCTGGTGAAAGAAGAGCGTCTCAGTGGGGCTCTTGCAAGAGAAGACCAGAGCGCTAGGATTAATAGCAGCAATGCAAGCGAGTCCTGGGCTGCTCCAGCAGGAGTGACGCTGCTGCTGCTGCTTCGTGTGCCCTCAGGCTTGCCCAGTCCTGTCCTGATGTGTGATTTCTCTTGAGATAACAAGGACTTAGCTCATCTCTTCTAATGCCAGTGAGGGTTAGTATCCTAGTAGCAAAGTGTTACCTTTCCAAGAGTTCAGATCATTTCCACTTACATCCCACCTGTCCCTTCACTTGTGAGATGTTTCCACATGCTGATCTGTGTCTCGTTCCCAAGGCAACTCTTGTCATGTCAGGCATAAATGTCTTGTTTCTCAAATTCTTCTAGTCAAAGCTCTTTATAAATTTAAATCAGTCATTTCTTCCTTTGGTACTTGCACCTTTGAAATCCTTGTTCAACTGTCCAGTTTCCCCACTGAGCTGTTTCTCAGTCAAGCTGTATAAATTTTCTGCTGTTTTGATCTTTTCTCCTTCCCCCCAGGCTTCCTTCAAGCTTTTAGAGGGGGAATTTGGGATGAAGAGCAGCATAGCAAATGTGACAAAACCACAAATACAGCGGTGTTTGTGCTCTCTCTGATGTGTTTAGGCTGAAATCATACTGGTTTCCAATAATTTGCTTGGACCTCTGTGCATGAATATTTTTTGAACTGTTTTACCTGTCCTCTAACATCCCCCTCCTTGGATGATACTAGTTTGCTTTTTGAAAAGCAGGGCAGATACTGTTTCTCAGCCCTGGTTCTGATCACTTGCTTTATTTGTGTCGTGACTTCTGTTCAACTTCTCCCAAATTAGCCTTGTCTGTGAATTTCATTACGGTGTTGTTTAGTTCCTCTTCTAACTCTCATGGAAGATGACAACAGCTTCAAACCTTTGATGTTTATGCATCAGCCAGCAGTTTGAAAATTGTTTTCTTCTTACTTTACATGAATCCTGTATTTGAAGCGGTCTTTAAGCCAAGTAGGCTGGCAAAGGGGGAAGAAGTATTTTCTTCATCCCTGCCTTGGAAGGGAAGACTCTCATTTTTTATTTTCTTTCTTCCCTTGCAAAGATGCTGATCTGCCTGTGAAGCCCAAGAAGGAATGGATTCACATGGACAGCGTGGAGTTTGACAAGCTGGAATGGATGAAAGATTTGCCCCCACCCCGGCAGAAGAAAACCAGAAAGGTTTGAGCAAAGGAACTGCTATTTTTCATGTGTGCATCTGGATCATGCTTCTCAGCAGTAACAGTTTCAAAGGCTTCAAAAACTATCCCTCTGATTACTCAGTCTGTAAGATTTGGGGGTTGGACTTGATGCTCTCTTGAGGTCCCTTCCAACCCCTACGATTCTGATTTCACCAGGCTGTGAGGATCCCTGATTTCTTCTGCAGGGGTATGATACATAGTCAGGGGAGCCTGTAGTGCATAGGGGAGCTGGGGAGCAAGATTCTAGCAAACATTATCTGGAGTGAAACAGGTCTGAAAGCTAAGAAAAAAGAAACAAGGGAAGTAATACCCTAAGAAAAAAGGAAGAGTGAGGCCTAACTTGGGCAGTTCTGAACTGTCACCTTCAGCAGCTGATGTAAGAAGTGATATTTGAAGTGATAAATGGACCAGAAAGCAATAGAAATAATCTTTATCTTCCCTCCACCCTCTTATTGTAGGGAATGCAAGCTCGATTCAGTTTAAAAGGAGAATTGATTCCTGCAGATGCGGATTTACCCACACATCTAGGCCTGCATCACCATGGAGAGGAGGCAGAGGTAGGTGTGATACAGTAGAAAGGGCACACTTTCCGGTTGCTGTCTTTGGATTTGGCACATTCCTTTTGTGCTGAGGCTTTTCAGTGACAGAAACCTACAGGGGATTTTTTTTTTCTTCTTTTCAAACGAGTTCTTGAAGAGAAGTTGGATCTGAATGCAACAAGTGCTTTACTTCCAGAAAACTCTATTAATGCTGTTCCTCCTTAATGCCATTAAGGATCTGTAGTGTTGAAAACAGGTGCACATATATCCTTTTCTTAAGAAGTTAATTTTTTTCCTGTTGCATCAGTGTTTAGTATCTCTCTTGCAATTGCTGCAAAGCAGCAAACAACATTGCACTGCAGTTTATCTCCTGTTACACAGTATTTTATAAATAATCCTGTTTTGAAGGACCTGGTTTTGCCTGTAGCTCAGGGTTTTTGTTGGGTTTTTTTCTTCTTCCTCTCTTCAGAGGGCTGGTTATTCTCTCCAAGAGCTCTTTCATTTGTCTCGCAGCCAAGTTATTCAACAGAGGACGCTGGCTCTACAGGTCCTGGGGCGCATTGTTCAAAAGGTAAGTCACTTCCCATGGAACTTCTCCCCATAATTCAAGGTGCTGGTAGATCAGGGCCCAGATTCTTTGGTACTGGTTGTTTGCTTTCTACTATTAAATGTAGGTGAACAAATTTACCAGCTGAGCATCCTTTTGCAACGAAGGATCTCCTTACTGTTAGAAAATTTTGAGTGTTAGAACGACATAAACTGAGTTTCAGGTTTATTTGGAGGAAGATGCTTCCAGGTGTTCAGCACCAGTTCAGTTGTTGCTTTGGCCACAAGTTTAGTGGGGTTTTTTGGTGTTACTTTTGTAACAAACCTATCCTTGGCAATGACCCTTTCACTCCTGTTCTCTGAGCCAGGTTCATGATGTGCTTTTACTGTGGGAGGTGAGAATAAACCAGGCTACTTACAGAGTGATGTGCCAATAGCATAAAGCAAAATGAATATTCACTTCTCTGCCAGTTTCCACCTGAGTCTTAGGAGAAGTGCTAGCCTTCTCTCCAACAGCAGTGGAGGCAGAGAAGAAACAACAGTGTGGTGTTGAGAGGAAAGATGGGGCAGAACAAGGTGAAGTCAGAAGATGGGTCCAGGCTTCTGTAAGAAAGATTTCTTGCCTTAAGGAACTGGAGTTGCATACCTCTGTAGAACGGAGGAGGAAATAAAGGGAAAAAACCCAAACCTGCACACAGTTCAGCTGCTTTACAATAGAAATGGGAAAAGACAAACATGCAGAATGTTGAGGTGTACCCAGTTGAAATGAGGCAGCTTTAACACTGGCTGTGTGTGGCATATGTTTCAGGCCAGGGCTGGAGAGTTTGCCTCCTCCTTGAAGGGCAGTGTTGTGCAGCTGCTGCTTGATGCTGGGTTTCTCTTCTTGCTGCGCTTCTCACTGGATGAGGCTGTGGATAATGTGATGGCAGCAGCTGTTGGCGCTCTGCGGGCTCTGCTGGTGTCTCTCGATGATGAGGTAAGACAGTCATTAAGTGCCTGGGTTTGATCTCACGCTGTGCTGTTTACAGGAGTCAGGAAGAGACTCAGGAGAGCAGCTTGAACAAAGGATGAGTGGGCTTAATGGTCAGTAGAATCCCACTGCTTTGGGACAGACAAGGGAGGGTGTAATCCCAGTTTGAGAGATTTTGAGATCTTTTTTCCTGTTTGAATTGCCTCTGCCTCCTGATTAAATTCAGTGCAGGCTGGTGAGGTTCTCTTTCTTTTGACATCTCTACAGTCTAGACTAAGGCATGTGTCCAGTTTAGAGTTTTTAATATGGCCTCTTGTGATGTTGGCTTCTTGCTTTGTAGTTTTCCTGCTTCTGAACAGATTAAATATCCTCCCTACTTTCCCTTATGCCTCAATGCTGCGTCTTTTTTCCCTCTCATTACCCATTTTCTGGTGTTCTCACATGCTTATCTTGCACTGATAAATACCTAATTTCCCTTATCACATCTCAGTTTTCTCCTTGATGCTTTTTCTCCTGTTAGAAGGTTAAAACTTCTTTTGGGTGCTCTGAGATACTAGAGCACCCTGAGCACCAAGATTGAGACGTCTTCTTGACCGGACAGAGCAGTCCATTGTAGATAAAGCATGCTGTGTGCTGTGTTTCTTGTGAGTTCCTTCCATGAGAGCTGCTTCTATGTGAGACTGCAGAGGGGTTGGTGATAGAGTCATGAATCTTAAGGAGACCCCTGCAACTTTTCCCAAGCCTTTAGAGCTATTCTTAGTGGGGAGGCAAGAGGAATGAAGGCTTGGGTAGGTTTTTTTCACCTCGTGTTCCTTTTTTTAAGCTATGACCTTAATACTGTTCTGCTAGATGAGTCCTGCCCACTGTGATAGGTAATTATTGCTGTGAATCAGCTTCTTAATGTGCTTCTCTTTCTTCTGATATTGCTCTGGCTTATAACTGTCCAATTGTCAGATCAAAAATCTTGGCATATCTTGTGTAAATGGGGATTGCTGAGTCTCAATGTCAAAAGCAGCACTGCAAATGCTGCAGCACTGTGTTTTCTCACTTGGAGAGTACCTGGATCATCTCCCTTATGAGGAAAGGCTGAGTGAGCCGGGACTGTTCAGCCTAGAGAAAAGAAGACTAAGGGGGGATCTGATCAATGTTTATAAATATCTGAAGTATGAGACACAGGGGGAAATGGCCAGCCCCTTTTCAGTGTCTGTGGGGACAGGACAAGGGGCAATGGCTGCAAGTTGGAGCACAGGAAGTTCCACACCAACATGGGGAAGAACTTTTCCCCAGTGAGGGTGAGGGAGCCCTGGGACAGGCTGCCCAGGGTGGTGTGGAGTCTTCTCTGGAGAGATTCCAGCCCTGTCTGGATGCCTCCCTGTGCAATATGAGCTGGGGAGCTGCTTTGGCAGGGGGTTGGACTTGATGATCTCTGGAGGTCCCTTCCAACCCCTGTGATTCTGTGATTCTAGAGTCTCATGTTGCTGAGTTTCAAAAGGTCTCTGAGGAAGGTACAGGGCTGGAAGTCTGGCCTCCTGCTCTAGGATTATATAACATACAGCAGTTGTCTCCACCTACAAACAGAAGATCACACATAAAAATCACGCTGGCTGAAGGGTTTGTTCATTTATCGGTGGCTCTGGGAAGGAAGCGCCTTCCTCTTTGGTTAAAGACCCAGGTACTCTCTCTTGTGCTTTTCCTTCTCCTTGTGGAAGGAATGCTATTGTCCCAAACTCTGTGTTCCAGATGGGCTCATAGCTTCACCACCTCAAGTCAGGTGTCTCTGCTGCTTTTGACCATGTCATTCATTCACTGGCTTTGTTAAATATTGTTTCTTTCTTTGTTGGTTTTTTTTGTTGTTGTTGTTGTTGGTTTGGTTTGGTTTGGTTTTGGTGTTTTTTTTTTCTAGAAAGTTCAGGAAATGGAGATTTAAAGCAGTGAAATGGTGCAAGGATTTGGTTTGACTGTCTTTTATATTATAAAACATTTTGGGCGAAGTAGGTTTTCTATGGGAACAATCCCCTCTCTGAAGAGTTGAAAACTCACTTATTCCAGTGTTGCCTTAGAACTTGAGAGTATCAGATGCTCTCATTAGCTGTGAACAAGAAAGGTGGGGTTTTGTTTGCTGAGTCTGAGGGTTGTTCAAACAAGCATTGACACATACACCAGGCAGGATTTATTTTAACATCCCGATTTTTATATCATCCTTGTGTATTATTTGTGAGCAGAGTTCCACACATGCCCAGAAATGGGAATAGAACCAGTAAACACCAAACTCCAGTTTTGACTTCTAGAGCCTTGGTGGTTTGTTTATTTCTATCCTACGTGTTTTTTTTCTGTTCAGCTGTGGTTTTGTTCCTTGTGAATGTAATTTGCCTCACAGAAATGGCTTTCCCTGGTTTCCTGAGTGTGTGGGTCGCAGGTTAAAATCGCTTCCCTGAAAAAGCATTGTGTTCAGAATTCCCTTTATTGTGCTCCTGTTTTCCTGGGGTTAGGTGGGAATGGATAAAGCATTCTGTAATGAATTTTTTTTTTGTCTTACATGATTTCTTTGTGAGAATTTGATGTGCTTTTTCTCCTCTTATAGAAATACCTCGATTGGACTTTCTCATGGTACCAAGGGATGGCTGCATTTCCCTTCGTCCCCAGCTATGAGGAGGAAGAGGAGGATGAAGAGGAAAAACTAAATGGAACAGAGAAGTCTCAAGATAAAAAGTTAAAGGATGAAAACAGGCCAGATCCAGATGTGGCCCGGTACGATGTTGTCAAGGTAAGCACAGTGGCCATGCCATTGAAACATTTACCCTCCTGTGTGTGCTATTAAGAACATTCCAAACAAGAATCAGAACTCTTCCCTGGCTGTTGGACGTTATGTTTCTGTCATGTATCACCAGGAGGGTAATTTTACTCATCTCTGATAATGCTGAGACTTGACCTGTGAGATTCTGGTACAGTTAAGTATCCCTAACTTCCTCTAGGGAAACAAGGGCAACGAGCATGCTGATGACCTTGTAGGACATGCTGGAAAAACTGCATACAGATGTGATTTTTCAAGCTCATTCACCAGAGCTGAAAGTAAAAAGGTTCCAGACACTGTTAATGTGTCTGTGTGCACTTCTGTGAAGTTAAACATGAGCATTAACAGCTGGGTAGTTCAGCACTGCTTAGGTTTGTACAATGATATTCTTGTATTTGACATGAAGTGGCTGTTGCCCAGATTTCGTTCCTCATGTTTGCCTTTCTCTGATAAACAGATACAGTGTTTGGAAGGAATTCCTCTCATATTTAAGCCTAATCTCACATTCCTGATAGGAGATGACTGTTGATAGGGGTTGACTGCAGACTGAATATGAGTCAGCAGTGTGGCCAGGTGGCCGGGAGTGTCAATGGCATCCTGGCTTGTATCAGAAACAGTGTGGCCAGTAGGTCTGGGGAGGGCATTGTGCCCCTGGACTGGGCATTGGTGAGGATGCACCTCGAGTGCTGGGTCCAGTTCTGGGCTCCTCACTATCAGAAGGACATGGAGGTCCTGGAGCGAGTCCAGAGAAGGGCAACCAGGCTGGGGAAGGGGCTGGAGGGCAAATCCTCTGAGGAGCAGCTGAGAGAGCTGGGGGTGTTCAGCCTGGAGAAGAGGAGGCTGAGGGGAGACCTTATCACCACCTACAACTACATGAAGGGAAAGTGCAGAGGGGGTGGGCGATGCTCTCTTCAGCCAGGGGACAGGAGATGGGACAAGGGGAAATGGCAGGAAGCTGCCCCAGGGCAGGGTCAGATCAGATGTTAGGAGAAAGTTCTTCCCTGAAAGATTTGTCAGGGCCTGGCACAGGCTGCCCAAGGAGGGGGTTGAGTCCCTGCCCCTGGATGTGTTTAACAGACGGGTAGATGAGGTGCTCAGGGATCTGGTTTAGCACAGGACAGGAGTGGTTAGACTTGATGATCTTAAAGGTCTTTTCCAACCCTGTGATTCTGAGATCTAAAAATAACAGTCTCTGTTATCTCAAACCCAACATTGGTGGAGCTCATGCAGCTCTTGCCTGCTGTGGTCATTAAGTCACATCACCTAGTCCATGTGCTTGAGCCTGTGTTCACATGGCACTTGGTTAAAAGCTTCATGGGAAAATGAAATTACTGTTCTTGTGCATCTGGTCTCCTTTAGAAGCTGCATGATTTCAGATGTATTCTGTTAGGTGACGCTGTTTAAAAAGCTTAACAAAACTAGACAGAAGAGATGAGATCAGTTTATCATTATGGAAACAGTTGCATGATTCAGCATAATGTATTTAACTTGTTCCCAGTGGCCCAGAAGATATTTGGGATAAGATTCTCCACTGCTACAGTTGTTGAGGAATTCCATTTCACACCTGCTTATTGACTGTTACAACCCAATTACTCCACACAGTTGGACTGCATAAACTGGGAGCTGAACTTGGTCAGGCCTAAAACTTTTAAAATATCAGTGCTACAAACTCAGGTGTTGTGGCATTGCCTTTCCCTAGAACTAGCAGTGCATCCTGGTGTCACTGAAGGTTTGTTTCCCTGCACCGCCACTGATGGTGAACTTCGCTTTGTGAACCGTAAAATAAATAATCAGGTTTCTCTTCCTACTGCAGAATAGGGCTGGTGTCTGCTCTCTGCTTCCAGCAGCTTCCTCTGACCTAACAGGCACTGTCAGACCTGTGCTGCATTAGGTGCAGGTGGCATCTAGCCAAAATGAGTCAAGGAGCATGCAGACCCTTTTCGCTCACATTAGCTTTTTCGTAGTCCTTTGTAAGAAAGGTGGTTTTCCTATTCCCTGTTAAAGTTTCATAGTCTGGAAAATGTAAGTATCCAAACCTTACGAGTGGTGTGGTTCAGAGCAGCAGTTCAGTTATTCCTCTGAGCTCTTGCTTGTTTGCTAGTGTGCTACAAAGTCAGCAGAAACTTCTCTCTGTTTCCCCACTAGTAATTAAAAAAACTCCCTGCAGAAGATGTAATTGCTTCTTGTCTTCCCAGTAGCTGCAGTTCAAAGAGCACTTGTTAAGAGCATAATGTTTTGGGAGGGGGTTGTTTGTATTAATTTTTCTTTCTATTTTCAGGGACTTTTGAAGACACGGATCCAGCACCGGCTGAGGTACATCTTGGAAGTGGTACGACCTGTTCCAACAGTAGTTCTGGATATCCTGCACATCCTCACCCACATAGCAAGGCACTCCTCTGAAGCATGCAGCCAGGTAAAATCTCCCTTTGGTACAGGAGCTCTGGAACGGTAGAGAAAAGCTTTGAAAGAGGAGAAGGATGGATGTAAAGTTATGGTGAGGAGATGAGACAAATTGGAGTGTTTGTGTGTCTGTATAATTGTGCACCTTTAGTTACTTGTGCTGGCTGCTGTTTCTCTGCAGTTACTTGACTGTCCTCGGTTGATTGAGACCATTGTCAGGGAATTTCTCCCCACCCGGTGGGATCCCCAGGTGGCTGAACCGGGGCGTTTGCTCACCAGCCTCCATGGAGTTGCTTGTGCCACTGCTATGAAGTTCATCCGAGTGCTGGCATCTGGAGGCCGAAACGCAACCGCTAGGCTGGTGAGTGATTCCTAGAAGAGCTGTTGTGATGGCAAAAGCCGTTGTTCTCTGTGTCTTACTTTCCAAGCAAGAGACAGGATTAGTTGGAGGTGACTGAGCTGAAGCTGGAATAGTCATTGTGAAGAAAGCGTGTGTGGATGAGGCCCTGGGCAACCTTGTGTAGCTCCAGGCCTGGAGGTTGGTGTCCCTGCCTGTGGCAGGGGGCTTGGAACTGTATGATCCTTGGGGTCCCTTCCAACCCAGGCCATTCCATGATTCTATGATTCTGTGACGTTCCTGCCAGAACTAATAGTGATGCCTTCTGCTGTGCACCAGTAGAAAAACTGTCTCAAGCTTTTCTCTGCCGCTTTTAATGTAGCGCAGTTACACAGAGTCACACAGTACAGCTCAGTGATAGTCACCAACAGCAGATGTTTAGAGCACACCTTGGGGTGTGATGCTCTGTGCTCTCCTGTGATCCAGTCACAGGCAGCTTAGGACTATATAAACCAGAGACTTAATCACTACGCTTCTGATTTACAACCCTGGTTGAACTTTCCTGCCATTCATTTGTCTTAATAACTCTGATTCATTTATCAGTATTTCCAGCCCCAGTGGTTTTCCACTTCAGAGCTAATTGTGCTCACTCATACAGGCCATCATGCTGGCGCTATAAAGGTGTAACAGCTACCAGGAGCAGTGCAGTGAGCACCTCTTAGGGGCTTTGGTTTGGTATTGTTAATAGCATCTAATAAACTGCCACCTAGGAAATTGTGAACATCAGCAGAACGCCACCAGTCTGTGCTATAAAATACATAGAGTAACGTGCTGATGATGGATAGTGAGATGTTTAAAAGCTCTTCAGTGATGCTACGAATGTAATAGAAAGTCTCTGGCTCCTATATCAGTCTCTGTGTATTTCAGCTGTTTCAAGGCACACAAAAACTGCTTGCAAGGTTCTTGCCACTCAGACTTTGGTTCTGTTGCAGTCTTGTATGGCTTGTTAGAGGCACTTAAACATGGGAATGGAAGATAATAAAAAACCTAAATCCTAATCATCAACTAGCAACAAAATTCTGCTATCATCCTCCTCTGGAAGTAAACTTGACTTTGCCCCCTGTTCTGTAGGAGGGGTGTCAGAATTCATACTTTGATTCATCAGCTTTAAATTACCTGTAATATGTTCTTGTGTTGTGAAGAAGACATTGTTATCTCATTTGTTTAGGAAGAGCACACACAAGCTTTTGTATGTGTGGGAGAAGGAAAGAGCAGCTCTTTTTTTATGGTTAGAGCAAAAATACACGGTTGTTGGGGAGGATAAAAATTCTTTCTAGAGAGCTGGAAATGAGTCATGCCATGCTTAATTCAATACTAAAATAACCTCAGAAGGTTTCCAAGGCATCAAAATTCTATAATCTTATAAAAGTAATAGGCAGGAGGTACCCTTTTTGTGAAACACACAGAATCATAGAAAATTTAAGGTTGAAGGAGCTCTGAAAGCCATTTAGTGTGACCTTCCAAAAAGAATATTGCCATCCATTCAGTATTCTTGTATACAACAAAGTTTTACATAAGATAGGTCTTACATGTAATCCTGACTAATAGAGGTCTATTTATGTATAATTACCCTTCTTTAAGTAGTCATGTAAAAACCAAAGTAATTAGTTAAATGGTGCAGAGAGCATCCAAAACAAGAGTGTGTGTGGGCTAGACAGACCTCCATCAGGAACCATTTAGGTGTAGTTAATTTAGATTACAAATGAATTAGGTAACACCTAGGCATCCCTTCCAGGAAATAATTCTCTCTTAATAGTCATCGACCACGTATGGATCCTTTTTAGCATGCCTCTGAAGTTTTTACACCAAAGACAGATCTGAAGGGGGAGTTCAGGGCAAGGGGAGTTCAGAATGAGCTGAACTGAAACCTGGAGCTCTGTTGGTATGGCAGAGTAACGAGGTAACTGCATGCAACTCTTGTCTCCTATCCCTTTGCCTTTGTTGTTGTTTGCCTGCTTTTTACAGCTTAACAAATTTGACATGAGAAGTCGGTTAAGTCGCTTCATAGCTCAAGACCCACTGGATCTGCTCCTGCCAAGGGAAGAAGCCATCAGGTTAAGCACTGAAGCCTTCCGCTTGTGGGCAGTGGCTGCTGGCTATGGTCAGGCCTGTGATCTCTACAGGTACAGCCCAAAGCTGGAGAAATGGGGGTGGAGGGTGCAACAGAGATAATGGGCATCCTGTTCCAGAGAGGCAAATGTAGGGATGTCCAGGTTGAGTCTCTACTCCCTTCAAGGGAGCCTCCCCTCCCTGTCTCTGGCCTCCTGCAGTAATACTCACAGTTTCTAAAGGTATTTGTGTTGAGAATTGCCTTTTTTTCAGGTGGTTCTTTACCTCCTGTGTTTAAGCACTGCTATTTTGTTGATTCTCCTTTGTACTGTGGGAGACTACCCTAACTTTTTAGGCCTGCATCCTTTGGCCCTGGAAGGCATGAATAATGCCTCTTGCGTGACATCAAGACCCATAGTTTGCAGCACCCCTAGGACTGAATCTGATGACCTAAAGGCAGTTTGTGGGCAGCAGTCACCAGCGTGCATGCGAAGTGAGGCGGGCTGATGCAGACAAGCTGCATGCTGCATCCACTTTCAGTTCAGTACAAGCTCTTGTTCTTGACCATTGAGGTCTCTACTGGGATAGGTCTGGCATACCTCAGGCACTGAGTCTTCTTCCTGTAATTGCACTGACTTGGAAGGAGAGAGATGGCTGTGGTGGTGCTTTGAAGAGGATTAAAAGGAGAAGCTGGTATTAAGTTTCAGAAGAAAGGTGGTCTCTCCACAACACCATTTTGTGTTCTCCAGCCCAGTCAAGTGTATTGATTAATAAAGAGTAAAAACTATATAAACTTTTAGCACTGTAAATAATGTTGAGGAAAGAGAACAGTAGAAGATTCATTACATTTGGCTGAGAATTTGAGAATTAAGGAAACAAGAATTAAAAAAAAAAGTAGTTTCCAAAAGATTATTGGACTACTTGGAGACAGAATATTAGATAGGTGCCATTCAGATGAATTTAAACTGACTATTCCATTTTCATCTTTTTTTCCATGTCCATTTGGTTTTGTTATCTTGGTCATGGTAATGGTTCTCATAATCTCATTGGGGCAGTCTCTATAAGTAAGTGATGGGATGGTGTGAAGAAGATAGAAGCAGGTTCTTTCAGTGGTAGGAAGTGAATGTATGAGAAGCAGTGGGCCCAAATGGAAACACAGGAAACTTCACTTAGGTGTAAGAAAAACAATTTTACTGTGAAGGTGGTCACACACTGGAGGATGTTGCACAGGAAAATTGTGGACTCTCCATCCCTAAAGATATTCAGAAATCAAACTGGACATGTTCCTGAGCAAACTTGCTCTAGCTGACCTGGCTGCAGCAGGGAGTTAAACTATAGATGATCTCCAGAGACCCCTTCTGACCTTGTCTGTTCTTTGATTCATATTACAGGGATCTGTACCCCGTGCTGATGAGGATCGTGCAATCCCTGCCTGAATTGCTCAGCACTTGCCGTGGGAAGAGCCCTGTAGTTGAGTTGTCTGTGCAGCGAGCTGCGGCAGTAGTTACTCTGCTGATACAGGTGACACAAACAGCAGGCTACGCAGCAGAGCTGCAGGCCAAGCTGAGCAGGTAGGCCCTCTCTCTCATCAGTTCTGTGTATCTCCGTGGTTGGCATCCTGTCTTCCCTCTCTTTGGTTTGGAGACCTGGCTATCACTTTTTCCCCTTCATTTTGGATGGTTTATGGTCCCACGTGTGACTTCCTGCATCGTGGGTTATTTGCTCTCTGACATACAGTCTTAAGAGCTGTGGTAAGAGGCAGGAGTAAAAAACACAGAATCACAAGGTTGGAAAAGACCTTTAAGATCATCAGGTCCAACCACTCCTGTCCTGTGCTAAACCATATCCCTGAGCACCTCATCTACCCGTCTGTTAAACACACCCAGGGTCAGTGACTCAACCCCCTCCCTGGGCAGCCTGTGCCAGGACCTGACAACTCTTTCAGGGAAGAACTTTCTCCTAACATCTGCTCTGACCCTGCCCTGGGGCAGCTTCCTGCCATTTCCCCTTGTCCCATCTCCTGTCCCCTGGCTGAAGAGACCATTGCCCACCTCTCTGCACCCTCCTGTGAGGTAGTTGTAGGTGGTGATAAGGTCTCCCCTCAGCCTCCTCTTCTC
This sequence comes from Hypotaenidia okinawae, assembly GCA_027925045.1. NCBI lineage: Eukaryota > Metazoa > Chordata > Aves > Gruiformes > Rallidae > Hypotaenidia > Hypotaenidia okinawae. The sequence goes on from BSDF01000006.1 coordinate 7,791,488, forward strand.
CAGGCTGAACACCCCCAGCTCCCTCAGCTGCTCCTCATAGGATTTGCCCTCCAGCCCCTTCCCCAGCCTGGCTGCCCTTCTCTGGACTTGCTCCAGGACCTCCATGTCCTTCTGATGGTGAGGAGCCCAGAACTGGACCCAGCACTCGAGGTGCAGCCTCACTGTGCCTCGCTGAGCACAGGGGCACAAATATCTGCATTCCACTCTAGGGCAGCAGGATGCTGTGCTGAAAGGAGCCAGGAAGTTCCTCTGACCTTGCCTTTGAGAAAAGAAGGTAACCCCCCTGAGGTTTGGAGGAAAGAACCTCCCTGGAGAGACCAGGATAGGTCAGGATTAAGAGGTGATTGGTTTTGACAGACATCAGAGCAGTATGATTTGCTGACAATACAGGTACTTTTTCTGGTGAAAAGCAAAAGTCTCTTTTAACTACAGCTGAATACTGAGGTAGTGTGTCCAATAAAATTAGAGCACAGCTGATAGGATGGAGTAGTGCAGGTGAAGAAACTTCAGCTTTCACAATTTGATTTTTGCATTCACCCTTTCTGCCTGGATTGGTTTTAATCTGGTCTGTGGGAGTGTGCAAACCTATTTTTTCCCCTGAGGACTGCTGTGGGGTATCACCTTCCAGGCTCCATGCAATTGGAAACCTTGTTATTAAAATTATTATTGAGACAGATACTCATTTCTGGGATGCACTCACTATCCTGTGTTATTCTTCCACTGTGTTTCAGTAACAGCTCAGAAGACAGTGAACAGATTCCACCTCCTTCAGTAGCATGGAATGAAGTGTCAGGCTTACAGCCCTCCCTTGAGACCAATCTGAAAAAATTCCTCCAGGAGATATCCCAGGCAGAAACTTGGCAAACTCTCCAGCCTCTGACCACAGCTTATGTGATCTACCTGGGAGTTTATTACAGTGCTTGCATCCAACAGGTGAGACCTGAAAATACAGGGAGTCTTTTTATCTCACCAGCTTTGGCTTGTGTGTTACTCCTGAAAACCTGAACTTCCAGGCAGTGCCAAAAAAGACTTTGTTTTCCACAGCTGGTATCTAGGCTGCGGGACATTTAGGGTCAGATGTGTCTGCTGAGCCTCCACATTAGCACTGCCTTTGGGCTCAGTGTATCTTTCACAAGGTATGTGGTAGTGCTGTGATAGTTCTGATTAACTGCAGAGATCCAAAGCATGGAGCAAACATGACCTAATTGAGTTTGGCAGTCCTTTCTCCTCGTGGGCTAAAGAGAGTTGCACCGTTTTGTGTTTGCTGTGGTCTGAGAGCTTACATGTGGACTGCTACATTGCAGAAATCTGGTTGGAAGATTGAGTGCTGAGGGTCATGCCATGTGAACTTTGGATAGGAAATGATAAATAGAAATTGATTTCCTGCTCCACTGACATTCAAGGTGGAATTCTGTAACCCAGGTACAGGTGTAATATGTGACTGTCTTTTTTAAAGTGAGTTTTCTGAAGGTGACACGTCACGTCAGGGAATTATGTCTTATGCTGTAGCTACCTTAAAGATTCATCTTCTGAAGATAAGTGCAAGTTTCCTCTTTACTGCTCAACTGGCATGCCCGAGTTCTGACCTGGGATTGGTGTGGGGGTATGGGGGTACCTTAACGCCTGTAGTTACTCACACTTCTCTAACTCTTCTGAAACTTGCCTGGTTTGTTACTTCTGGGGCTTTCTACTCCAGCCACTATCTTTGAAAGATGTCTTCAGTACCCCAAAGGTTGGTAGCACCCTTCCCATACTGTCACTAGGTCCTGAGCATTAGAGGAATGGGGATAACCAAGAGGTTAATACTCCTTTTCAACCTTTACAGATACCCAAGCACATCATCTGACAAAATCAAGGTTAGGTCCTTGAACTGTGACATAAGATTTTTAATTTCCACTTGAAAAGACTTTGTCATCTACCTATGATTAGCTAACCTGATTTTTAAAAATGTGAAAAAAATCAACTTGATCAGTGTATACTAGGCCCTTGGAATGTTGTTGCTGTTGTGTGACTAAGAACTACAGTTAACATCTTTGTGTAGATTTACTGATTTCTGGAGGGGAATTTTATCTGGGGAAAAATCAGATTTTTATGTTTTAGAAACAAGTATTTCTGCATCCCAAAGCAGCATCCTACTGAAAGGAAAGAACATTAAAATTTGCCAGAACGTTCTTTCAAGCTGGAATACTGCTTACTAGGGTCAGAAGAATTTGGATGGTTCTTTAAAAGCCATAGGTCCTCCATGCAGTGTTCATCTGCTGTCATGCTTTGATGGGTAGGCCAGTCACGCTTCATACAGTTGGCTTTTTTAAAATAATATTTTAGGAGACTCTTGGTGCCCCTCAGCTTTCCTCAGGTAGTTCTGATCACCTTTGTGTCATTTTCAAATGAAATGGAAAGATCAGGGCATAGATGGTATGAGGAGGGAGGGGGGCAAGTGGCAAAACTTGCCACTGATGGCAAGTTTTCTTTGAAGGAGTCGTGATCCCATGGATCCCATACCTTACTTCCAGCCGGCTACGAAGTGTCTGTGATGCATTTTAATACTTGAGTGTGAGAACACCTTGAGGTGCCAGCTCTCAGCTTCCAACAGGGAGGCCAGCTCTAACCTGGAGCAGTACCACTCTGGAAATGATGTGCTCTATCAAGAAGATGATAAACACTGAGAAAACAATTAAATCAACCTGTCTTTTTGCTTTCACTGTGATGCCTTTGTTCACCATCTCTTCTTGTCTTTCTCCATATCTTTCGTAGACATCAGTCAATCCAGTTGACTGCTTAGAGGAGCTGGAACGTTTGACATGTGAAGTGCTGCAGCCCCTTCTCAGCCAGCCAGCCATATGCAGCATGTGGGACTTATTGAGGTAAAATCATTCCACTGCTAAGATGCTATTGCCAAAGCAGAGGGATTCTCATTTCTGTATTGTACTGTGTGACAGTTCCCCCTCCCATTTCTTTCTCCTCTATGTATGTGCTCCGAATGCCTGAATTTGAGCACAGTGGAGCGCTGTCTATACCCTGCTTTGTTCTCTCACAAGTAGGATGGTGTCCAGAGAGGTTCCTCAGTTCCTCCTTTCCTACCTGTGCTGCTGCAGGGTCTAAGTCTCTGCTGTTCCATGTAGCTGTGTTTCGTATCCATTCCAGATCGATTGTGGTCATTCTTGGCTTGATTCTTCTTTGGTTTCATGGGTTTAAAAAAAAAATAGTGACATGAATTTAAGTCTCTTACATTTTGGAGGTGTGTGAGTACATGTACCTGTTGTGTGCTATGTGTGATGTGGCTTATATAAAATAATTTAGACTTGACTCTTGTCTTTAAGCTCCTGCAGAGCTTCATGAAGGTCTTTAAAACCTGTGCAGGGAAGTAAAAGGCCAGATGCCAGGCTGTGCTTTCAGACACTTTGATAACACAAGCTTTGGCTCCGGCTCTGGGAACTGCAGATATTCTGTCTTTCTGCTGTAGAGGGAGCCCCCATACTAGTATGTGATTAGTCCTCTGAGGAAGGGGAGAATGTAAAAGTCCTAACCTGTAGTCAGGGAGACATGCGGCTGCTTCTGAGAGCATCTGATTGACGTGCGGAAGTGGACTGTATCGGTTCCTTTGGCTGCTTGTTTTGCCTCCCTGTCTGCCAGCTCATTCCCTTTTTCCAATTCTGTGCTCACCTTCTGGTGTGCCCTGATGTGCACAATTGCCACCTTTTCAGGAAGTAGGACTGCATCCAGGAGTTTCAGGATTTCTTCTGCATGCTTGATAGTTTTTCCCTGAGAATTTAACAGTCCTCTTTCTTTCCAAATCGCCCCGTGAGCATGCACCACTCCGAAGGCATATTTAGAGTCAGTCCAAATACTTACAATTTCCTTTGAGCTCTTTCTAGGGCTCTGGTAAGGGCTGTGATCTCAGCCTTCTGTGCTGAGACATCAGCTGGTAGTGGCCCAGACTCTATTACCTTTTCAGAGGTGGTGATAGCATATCTGGAATGTCACCTTCCATTTAACATGTAGCTGCTTCCATCGGTGAACCAGTGTTCGGCTCCTTCGATAGGGGGGACATCTTTAAGATCCGTGCGGCTGGAGTACGTGGCCTCCATCGTTTCCAGACAATCATGACTCACTGGTTCCCCGGTGTTCCCCTCAAGGAACGAAGCCGGGTTAATGATGTTTGTGGTCACAATCTCAACATCATCTTGTTCAACCATTATAGCTTGGTATTTCAGGAATCTTTGTGGGGAGAGCCAATGCCCTCCTCTTGCCTCGGACTGTGGATACAGTGTGGGAAACTAGGACAGTCATTTTCTGGTCCAGGGTGAATTTTTGGGCCTCTTGGATGTTTAGAATGACAGCTGCTACTGCTCTCAGGCAACTAGGCCACCCTTTTGTAGCGGTGTCCAGTTGTTTGGAGAAGTATGCTACTGCCCGTCTGCATGGTTCCTGTGCTAATACTCCTAGTGCTATCCCCTGTTTTTCGTGGGAGAACAGGAGAAATGGTTTACTTACATCAGGAAGTCCCAATGCCGGTGCTGACATCAGGGCTTTCTTCAGCTGATGGAAAGCTTTATCTGACTCGGCATCCCACTGAAGATCTTTCTGGTTGGCTGCTATCAAGGAATATAGTGGCTTAACAAGTAAACCATAGTCGCATATCCAGAGTCGGCACCACCCTGTCATGCCTAGGAATGTTCTCAGTTCCTTTACAGTTCGTGGTCGGGGGGTCTGGCATATGGCCTCTTTCCGAGCCTGTCCTAGGACCCGTTGTCCAGCACTGATCTCGTACCCCAGGTACATGACCTGTTGTAACACCACCTGTGCCTTTTTCTTGGAAACCCAATACTCCTGTAACCCCAGGAAATTTAACAGACTCACAGTCCAGGTGACACAGGACTCTTCAGTTTTGGTAGCAATGAGAAGATCATCTACGTACTGTAGAACTTTCCCTTCTTCAGATGGTGGTTCCCATGATTCCAAGTCTTTGGATAACTGGTTTCCGAAGAGCGTGGGGCTGTCTTTGTGAACCCCTGTGGCAACACTGTCCATGTGAGCTGGGTCTTTCAACCACTTTTGGGATTTTCCCATTCAAAAGCAAAAATTTTCTGTCTGGCTTCATGTAGAGGGAGGCAAAAGAAAGCATCCTTCAAATCTAAGACTGTGAACCAGGCTAAATCTGGGGCTAGTGTAGTTAGTAAGGTGTAGGGGTTAGCTACTGCTGGGTATAGATCTTCTGTTATTTTGTTGACAGCTCTTAAGTCTTGGACTATTCTATAGGACCCGTCAGGTTTCGTAACTGGGAGGATAGGTGTATTGAATTCCAACTCGCACTCCCTTAGTAACCCTAGTTCTATGAACCGTTCTATAATTGGGCAAATTCCTTCTCTGTCCTCCTTTTTCAATGGGTATTGTTTAATTCTTACTGCACTCTGTCCTTCCTTTAATTTTATTATTATTGGTGGTGCTCTCTTTGCCTGCCCTGGTACATCAGTTGCCCAGACTCCAGGGTACACTTGATTGGTAATCCTTGTATCAATTTCCCCAGTTTCCCCCAGTTACAGGAATATTCATTAAGGATAAGCTCATTATTTGAACGTATAGGTGATCATCTACCTCCAGAGTAACTTCTCCTTGCTTAAATTTAATTGTTGCTTCCAACTGTTCTAATAAGTCTCTGCCGAGAAGGGCCCTTGGAGAATTTGGCATATACAGAAATTTGTGATCTCTCCTTGTTTCCCCAATTTGTATTTTGAAGGTTTGCAAAAGTAAGCCTTCTCAGTCTGACCGGTTAGTCATTTTTCTGTTTTCACGTGAGCTATTGGCTTTTCTTGATTGTTGCTCCATCTAGTGTTCCTTTGGCGCTCTGCTCAGAGGTGTTAGCCCCTGAGCTGATTTAGCTTTAAGAATTAGTCCGCAGCAGCGGCGGCCGGGGTTGGGGGAGGGGGTGGGCGGGGGCTGAGATCGAAGTGCCTTCCTTTCGACTAATTCTTTGTTCAAGTCTTTCTTTGCACCTTTGAATAGTGCTTTCCCACCGGGTTTCTGGAACCTCCCACAAAGACGGTATTCTCAATTCCCAACCATAGAATACAGTTATTACCTCAGTTTTCTCTGATTTACAGGTGGGATCAAGGCATTGAGAATTAGCCCACCACGAGAAGCTGTGAATGTTAAACACTAGATGGCACTCTACACACTTGGTTTTAAACCAAGCCCCCTGTCCTTTTCTGGGATGTTTTATGCAAGCCGCTGATGTTATTAAAGAGGGGGTTTGGGGTTCGTTCTCAGAATTGTATAACTTACATGCCAGTGCCAAGTATCTCTCCCGCTTATTTTACAACGAACTTAGTTTCACAATCACTCATTCATGTAGCATACACACAGACAGTACCGAACACCAAGCTTTTACGACAGATGCACCATAAGGACAGAACAAGACAAGGATGCTATTTTACACGTGCACGTAAAACTGTGATTTTGTGACAAGGAATGTCTGCTGAGCAGCAAAAGGTGGAAAAGATCAAACCAGACGTCATTAGGTGGAGGTGGCTTACCCGTTCCTGTCCCTTACACCAGCCGTTATACATACCAGTCGACAGGTCCGTTCTGGTTCCCAGTTGGGATGCAGCGATGGCCCTGGATTTGCTCGATCTACTCCCAAGATCGCTAGCGGCCACCCCTATTGGTCAGCAAATCCCCCTCACCACACCAGGGTACCCTTCCCACGGGGATGGCACTGTACGCCAGACGTCTCTGCTTGATTTATCAGCTGCCCCAACCACGCGTACAACTTACAGGCTCCCTTGGACCCCTTGGTCCCCTTTTTCAAACATACCGTTTATCCATGGCTTCAGGAGGTTGTTGTCTGTTCTCTGGGTGAGCGGCCGGGAGTGGGGGCTCCTCTGAGGAAAGTGCTCGGGGCGCCTAGGAGCGTCCGCTCCTCGGCTGCTCCCTTGGTCAAGCAGAGATCTGCCTGGCTCGCCAAAATGATGTATGGAAATTGACTCTATAACTGGAAAGTTATAAAGTAGGTATGTTTATTGCGTGCAGAGGCACAGGGATCTCTCCACCACAGGCGTGCATCCCGAGGCAGCAGACCGACCTTACATTTATACAGTAAAACAATGAATATTCTGTCAACGCCTATACATAGTAAGTACCTGAACCCGCCTACTCTTGCTTCTCATGCTAATTAGCTTATCAGTCCTTGGTGCTTGCGCAGATCCTTGCAAGGGTCGTGGGCAGGGGTCTCTGGGAGGAAGGCTATTTGTCTTCCTCATGATGTACTTTCACCTCTGGCCTGAAATGCGAGGATCTTGCAAGCTTGCAGTGCCTCTATCAGTCTGTGCTAATTGATGTCCTTGTGAGGGGCCCATGGACGTGTTTCAGCCCTCTGTTTTTCTTGACACGTGACGCGCCTCGGCTCTGCTGCCCGAGGGAGCAGCCGTGGGGTGATACCATTCTGTCCTCAAATTCTTGCCTTTTACCTTTTCTTCGAGTTAGCATGAAGTTATCACAAGTAAGCCCTCTGCTATGAGAGAAAGACAGAACCCCCCTCCACAGACCATTCCATACGACCATCTAGCTGAATTTCAAGCTCTATGCTTCATATCTGATTGTAATCCTATACCTGCTCCTATACCTGCACATCACGTCTTGAAGTCTTTCTGGTTTAAGTGGTATTTGAATGGTCACCAGACAGTTTGGCCCATGTTCTTTTGTGACAGAGACCTGAGATCTAAAGGTCTTGGCACCAAAGCTTCCAACACAAGGGCACTCGTTAGATTCTTTTCTGCCTGTCCTTGAGGTATGAAAACGATGGGTTTGGTCAGGCTGTAAAAGCTCATCAGCAACAATCCCCATGGCTGTTCTTACTATGGGCTGGTAAAAATAGTCCGTTAATCTCTGCCTTAATATTTTGACAAACTTGTGCAAATGTTCTGGATAGATCCTGGTTCTGTGAACTCCTATGACTGGAGTGTTGGGATGGAAGGACAGGAGAGGGTGTCAGTGACACATTCTAGGAGCCCCCTGTATTGCTTGTGCCCTACTGTGTTGTCCCTCCAACAGCTATCAGGGCGATTGAAGCCCCCCATGAGGACCAGGGTTTGTGAATGTGAAAGTGCGTCTGTCTATCTATAGACAGGCCTCATCTGCTCGATCTTCCTGGTTGGATACCCTGTAGCAGACCCCCACTATGATGTCCCCCTGACCTTCCTTAATCCTGACCCGTAAGCTCTTGGCTGTCTCCTTATCCATCCCCAGGCAGAGCTCTGTGCACTCCAGCTGGTTCTTGACATAGAAGTCATTGGCATAGCCTGTCTGTTTCCATCCCAACACTCCAGTCATGGGAACCATCACACCACATCTCCATTATGCTAACGAGGTCACAACCCTGTGGATGTGAGCACCTCTCCAGCTCCTCCTGCTTATACCCTACGCTGCGTGAGTTTGCGCAGGGGTGTTTAAGTTGGGCTTTAATATGAAGCTGGCTGGAGTAGCTGGAATCCCTCTGAGGTATTTCAGGGGTGTTTCCCTGTTGGTTCCTCAGAAGCTCTTGGCTCATCTTTGTAAGACTTCATGTGCTTCAAGTTCAGGGTGCTCTGTGAACCCCAGATGTGTTCATGCCTTGCTGGTGATGTGGGTGGAAGGAAGAACAATGCATTTGAAGAGTTAGTTTTCTGTCACAGAGTAACGATACGCATCTGACAGGATTTGCCCCATCACTTCGTTATGGTCAAGCAACATCATCTCCTTGCTCTCCTCGTAGTCTTGCCTGTACTGACATGGTATGTCCAGTGTGGGCCCTGCAAGCACTGCTGGTATTACAAGCTCTGGTTTTGTCTGTGGAGAGTGGGCACGCACACCATGACTGGTATGAGTGGTTATGTTTGTGTACGTTAAGTGCAAGGTCCCGCACGTGAGTCAGGGTAATCCCAAGCACAACAACAGACTGGGCTGAGACTGGATGGAGAGCAGCTCAGAGGAGGAGGATTTGGGTGTACACGTGGATGAGAAGCTCAACGTGAGGCAGCAGTACGCACTTGCAGCCCAGAAAGCCAACTGTGTCCTGGGGTACATCAAAAGAATTGTGACCAGCTGGTCTAGGAAGGTGATTCTGCCCCTCTACTCTGCTGAGACCCCACTGGAAGTACTGTGTTCAGCTCTGGGGTCCCCAGTACAAGTGTGGAGCTGCTGGAGTGAATTCAGAGGAGGCCACAAAGGAGATCAGAGGGCTGGAGCACCTCTCTTATGAAGACAGACTGAGAAAGTTGGGCTTGTTCAGCCTGGAGAGGACTTTGGGGAGACCTTATAGCAGCCTTCCAGTATCTGAAAGGAAAGCTAGAAAGGGGCTGTTTTTCAGGGAGTGCAGTAATAGGACAAGGGGTGATGGGTTTAAGCTGAAGGAGGGGGGATTTAGATTAGGTATTAGGAAGAAATCCTTCCCTGTGAGGGTGGTGAGGCCCTGGCACAGGCTGCCCGGAAGAGCTGTGGCTGCCCCTCCCTGGCAGTGTTCAAGGTCAGGTTGGACGGGGCTTTGGGCAACCTGGGCTGGTGGAGGGTGTCCCTGCCCATAGCAGGGGGTTGGAACTAGGTGGTCTTTAAGGTCCCTTCCAACCTAAACCATTCTATGATTAAAGTGTGGTACTTTCTGGATAGACTTTAAAAATAGGCATTTCATGAGTACGTAACGTGAGCCAGCAGTGTGCTCTTGCAGCTGGGAAAGGCGATGGGATCCTGGGCTCCATCAGCAAAGGGGTGGCAGCAGGGACAGGGAGGGGATTGTCCCTCTCTGCTCTGCCTTCTTGCCCTCAGGAGTCCCCGTCTGGAGTCCTGTGTCTAGAGCTGGGGCCCCAGTACAAGAAAGATGTGGAACTGTTGGAGAGGGTTCAGAGGAGGCCATGAAGAGGATCAGAGGGCTGGAGCACCTCCTCTACGAAGAGAGGCTGAGGGAGCTGGGCTTGTTCAGCCTGGAGAAGAGAAGGCTGTGGGGGGACCTCATTGCAGCCTTCCAGTCCCTGAAGGGAGCAGAGAAACAGGAGGGGAATCAGCTTTTTAAAAGGGTAGACAATGGCAGGACACAGGGAATGGATTAAAGCTAAAGGAGGGAAGGGTTAGATTAGATATGAGGGGGAAGTTTCTTTACAGAGAGAGTGGTGAGGTGCTGGAACGGGCTGCCCAGAATGGGGGTGGATGCCCCATCCCTGGAGGTGTTCAAGGCCAGGTTGGACGGGGCCCTGGGCAACCTTGTGTAGCTCCAGGCCTGGAGGTTGGTGTCCCTGCCTATGGCAGGAGGTTGGAACTGTATGATCCTTGGGGGGTCTATTCCAACCCAGACCATTCTGTGATTCTATGATAAGGGGAAACTTTCCCACAGTGTCCCTGTCCTGTATAGGCTGGCTTTTTGGCTTTGGCTGCCACTTCATCATTGAAATGGCTTGACTGGGCAGGCAGCTTTCCTTGCTTTACATAGGTACGTGGGGAGATGTGTATTTGCAGAGGCCCAGTGCTTTCAGATGTTTCCTATCCAAGATGTGTCCCCATCAGTATTCCTGCCTGTCACGAGCAGTGCAGCAGCAGATGAGAATTCCTGGCAGTTCCCTGGCATCAGCTTGTATGGCGATAGTGCTTACTGGGCCAACCATGGTATGAGGTGTTTGGGACTTCCATTTTGCTGCTCAGTTCAGATAGTAACATTCGTACAGGTTTGTTCTTCAGCTCTATGAGTGTGTTTGACCTGACTGCTCTCTCTTTATCTGTTCACGCAGGCCGTGTTCTGCCTTGTGCAACCCTCTGTCCTGTTCCCCAGCACCGGAATCAGTCTTGAGCATTGCATCTCTGAGTTGTACTGGAGGCAAACCTCCTTTGAGCCTGGTGGGCTCCAAGTCCCCTTTCCCCTCCCTCACTGCCATCCTGTTTCTCATCAACAGCATCACTCGTGTTCACAAAGGATTGACCAGCAAGGTGGGGACAGACTTTTGCCCTGTAACTTTTGGGTGAATGATGATGTATGTGTGAGGGAGGGTAGTATTTTATCTTCCCGGGCTTGAGTGATGTTAGCAGGACTATTAGAAAGGAATTGTTGCCTATTGTAATTTTAAACATATTGAAGTACTATTGAGAGAAATGCCCCATTTTCAGAACAGGTGGAATGAGGTTCTTAAAAATAATCTTCCAATGCCCAGTTGACACTGGGAAGCTGGAATTATAAAGCAGATGATGAATGATGCTGCTGCTGCTGGTAAAAGAATGAATTTATAAAGGATGTTGAGGAGGGTTAAATAACTGTTTGGTGAAGGGAAATAACTGTAAGAAGAGGAAAGGGATGGTTGAAACATATATAACAAAGAAGAATGGGATAAGGTTAAACAGGAGAACTGGTGCTGCAGTGGCTGAATGGGTTTCTTCCTACATAGGGTTGTCCTGAATTTTTAGGATGTGAGTGTCATGAAAGGTTGCAAACTCTGAAGAGGAAACAGCAGCACCTTAAAGAGGTGGAATACCTAGCATAAAGCTTCTCAAGGCCTTCCTCTGTCACCTTATGTAGAATTAGCAGTTACTAATAGGCATAACTTGCCAGGGGAGAGGAAACAAACAAAAATACATCTGAAGCCACTGGCCAGACTACTGCCTTGTAAAGTGCTATGGAAAATGTAGGCAGTGACTACTGGTTACCTGCGATGGGGATGGTTGTGATGGACGCAGGTGAGCCCTGAGGCAGAAAAGCAGATATTTATCAGGCCATGTTTTTTACATCTCTCTTGACGTAGCCAACAGGAATTCTTATGTGAGAGGTGGGGAGAGGCCTTGGAGAGGGCTCCGTTTTACTTTCCTGCAAGCATGACCTGTCTAAATAGTGTTTGTCTCTGCTTCTGATTCTTTTATAGTACAGCTCTGTGCTGGAGTTCAGAGGTTTGAAGGATTATCTGCATCAAAGCTGGCAGAGCGGACCTCCCTCTGTTACTCCCTCCTCTGCGTGGATGCTGCGCCATGAATATCACCTGCAGTACTTTGTCTTGGCGTTGGCTCGGAGAACGGTAGTGTTACTAGTCCTCTCATTTCTTTTACACCGGGATTGACCTCACCCTGGCCTCTCCAACTCAGTGTGTCAGACTGGCAGCTGGTCTTTGTGGCCATGTTCACTCTTCAGATGTCTCTTATGCCCCACTAGCAAATAAGATCTTTGCAGTTACTGTTGGGGGGATTTAGATCCAGAATACTTTGGACAGCAAAGATTGAGGGGGATAGAGTGAGAACAGAGTTTTCAGACATGATGCTAAAAAAGATGTCTGACTATCTAAGGCAATCCAGGGAAGCAGAGAGAGCTTGCTATTGATGCCTTGTCACTGGCCTTGGTGACTGTGAAGCAGGTACCCTTTATTGCAGCGCCAGGCACACAGGGGATCGCTCCTCCCAATGTGTGCGCCCAGTAAAGCCAAATTTCTCATGTTTATACAGATTAACTCTACATATTCATTATGATTTCTAAGAAAAGGCAGGGTTATGCAAATCATTTCTAAGTCGTCATTTATATTAATTCCTCCCAGATAGAGCATGCTCAGTGACACTCAGGGGGTCTTCTGGTGGTCTTCAGGGATGAAGGCTGGTTGTCTTCCTCTCTCTCAGTGCATGCTCTTTACGGTTTTCTCCATAGTTACCAAAACACATTCCTGAGCTCAAAAACACATTCCTACACAAACTAGTTAGGAACCCCTTTTAACTGAAAACAAGATATACTTTGTTTCTTAATTGGTCATTGGTCTCATTATTTATGACTCCCCATCTTCACTTTCTTTAGCTTCAAGGCTGTTGCACTGTTATGGCTCAGTTTTGTAGCCGCTTTTGTGAAACAGCTCACACAGTTACAGCCATATTCTACTAAAATCCAAAACAAATATATTCTTAAAATACACAAAGTTATATTAATTGTCTCAAGCCCCCTCTACGTCAATCTATTCAGGATTATTATATTTCATTGAATCACTATGAATGCTGACAGTTCTTCGAGTCTGCCTCAGTCTCTCTCTTCCCAGCAAGATCTAGGTCTCAGTTGACTCTCCTGTCCTTGCTGATAGTGTTGTTGACAAATGATACAGTGTTTCTCTCTGTTGTTTTGTTTTCCTGTACAGGCAAGCACTTGCCCAGATTATGCCCAGCATGCCTCGCTCCATCACTGTGTTGGCATGGCATTGCTAAGCCGTCTGTTGCCAGGGAGTGAGCATCTGGCTTATGAGGTCCTACTGGATCTTGCCTTCAACCCACAGTTTCTTCCGTAAGCTTTTGCATTTTTTTTCCATTTTGTAGTCTGGTACACTGGAAAACTTGGGAAAATTGAAAAAGCACCTACTGGCACTGCAATTTTGTCATCATTCTTGGACTTTGATAGGGTCTGCATTCAAATTTTACTTACTCATTTGCATATTCTCCAGTCAGGAAGCCGCCTAATCAGACCAGAAGTGTGGTTGTGGATTTCTTTCTGATATGCCAATGTTGAGAAAAGTGACCAATATCTTTTGGTCTCCTGTGTGGCAAAAGTTCTGTGGTTCCTGATAGACCTGATCCTTGCTAAGGCACAGCTCTTGCCGCTCTGAGTAGCGAGGCTGGGAAATACGTGGGAATTTGACATGGCTTGAAAAGTTGATTAAATCTTCCCCAAACCCTTATGACACAATTTTTCACTGATTTGACAACTCTAATGTCTTCCACTTTGCACTGGAAGAAGGCATGAGCATGTCAAATGTGACACTTCCCATGTCTGGTCAAGAAAATGGTAGTGGTTTACCACAATCTTGTTAAAATTTGCTACAGTGCATCCCTGAAAGAGGTTGGACTGAAGTGTGCTGCAATTCAGTGTGCTGCTATTGCTTTCCTCAAAGGAGGACAGTGTGTGGGTGGGTTTGGGTTTGCATGTTATGGTTTATTTTCTGGTTCGTTGCTGACAAATAGAGAAGTACTCTTCTGTGAGAATTTGGGAATTAATCTGAGACCGTGGTCAATCTCTGGTTTGAGACTGTGGCACAAGAATTTGACAAGCCTCCCCTGGCCCAGTTTGTAACCATGGGCCTGTATGGTTCCTCTGACCCTGCCAGCAGTGAGTTTTGGGAATGGTCTCACTGATTGCCTTCCACGATGCGCAGCGTTTCATCTCGGCACCCTGGCAGCTGTGGTGGTACGCAGGCCGCCTCTCTGGACAAGGGGTTGCAGCTGCCACAACAGATTGCTGGCATTGTGTGGAGGCTTTTCACAGCAAGGCCTTAGTGTGGCTAACTCCGAGTGCAGCTCTTGCTACTGTAAGTAGTAAGATAGCTGGTGCTTGACAGCCTTCAGCATTGTCAGAGCTGAATGCTATAGAAACTGTTATTAGTGCTGCGGGTATACTGCTCTCCCTAAGTCAGGAAGGTCAAAGAGATTAATTTCTGTGGTGGTTTGTTTGACTCCTGTTTTGGTTTGGGTTTCTAAATCCAGTGTTTATCTTCCAGTGAAGGGAAAGCTGGAGGGCCAGAAGCAGCTGACTTCTCTGATATCCTGCATCTGGATACCAGTGCCAAAGTGGCACAGCCCGGCTCTGCGGCAGCGTGTCTTTCAAAGGTTACCCGTGGTGCCCTGCTGAGGGAATCATACCAAAGCCTGCCTTTCATCCGCTCCTGCTACCTTTCTCATTTTGTCCACTTACAGCCTATGCTTATGCCTTCCCAAGCATCCTATCAAGGACGGAATTACCTCCTCCAGTCAATGCTGCTTCCTGAGGCCAAAGGGCCTGTTCTGCCTTCAGACTGGCCGTTCTTTCCACTTATCAGCCTTTACAACAAAGTGACGAACGCAGAGACGCGTGGGGCTGTACTGAATTCTCTCCCACTTGATCTTGTCAACACTGTGACCTGGAACCTGCAGTGGGTCTTGTTGCTGGAAACCTGGCGTGCTAAAACCCTTCAGAGCATCCCTAATGCTGCCAAACTTGCACGCCTTATGTGTGTGTTCCTTACAGGCAGTGACCTCTTTCTGGAAGCACCAATCCACCGCTACACAGCTGCCCTTCTCTCTGTGTATTGCCAACCTAGGGCGCTAGACTCCCTGAACTTGGATGCTCCCCTCCCCGGTTTGGCTTCCTTTCATGATCTCTATATAAGTCTCCTGGAGCAGTTTGAAGGTGTCTCCTTTGGAGATCCACTCTTTGGAGTCTTTGTTCTTCTACCTCTCCAGAGGCGTTTCAGCACTGCTCTGCGGCTCGCTGTTTTTGGGGAGCACACGAGCATCCTGCGGGCACTGGGAGTGCCACTCCAGCAGGTAATCCCAGTTTATGGTAGTTGGTTTTCACTGCGGAATTCTCAGTTACTGGGCTCTTACGTCCATTTCTCCAGCCTTGATTTGGGTATCCTCCCAGCACTTCCCCTTCTTCTTCATCCCTCCTGTCCATTAGAACCATATTTTCTTTGCTTTGAAGCTTTTCATTCTCCCTGAAGAAAGTCCAGTGCATGAAATGTAAAATAGAATACAGACTGATGTTCTTTTGATTTAGGGTTATGACAGCAGTGTGTATGTTTTCTTCTTATTTCTTTTTTTTTTTTTTAAACAGCTTGATTTGATTCTGTGTCTGAAGAACAAGAGTCCAGCCCCTGTAGGTGCAGGCAATTGTCACTCCATCCTTCTCAGAAATGTGTTGAACTTAATTTTGAGAGCAGATAACCTGTATGTGTGGAGAGCAGGAGCTGTGAAATTGTTCAGTATGCAGTGAAAACTGTTCCACACCCTGCTTGGTGTAACGATTGTGAATCCACTTCTAATTTATGGCCTGTATGTATGAAGGGCTGGTCTGTACCCCATGTTCTTCTGACAGTTACCTTTCCTTTAAACCAATCCCTTCTCACCTTGGTGAGAACTTTTTCTTTGCTCAATGCATGGCCAAACAGCCATTTTCACTCTTACCCATGTCTCCACACTTAGTTATACCAGAGTTGTGCTTTGCTGGGTAACACAGTTAAAAACTTGATTTGTCAATCCTCTGAGGAGCAGCTGAGGGAGCTGGGGGTGTTCAGCCTGGAGAAGAGGAGGCTGAGGGGAGACCTTATCACCACCTACAACTACCTGACAGGAGGGTGCAGAGAGGTGGGAGATGGTCTCTTCAGCCAGGGGACGGGAGATGGGACAAGGGGAAATGGCAGGAAGCTGCCCCAGGGCAGGGTCAGAGCAGATGTTAGGAGAAAGTTCTTCCCTGAAAGAGTTGTCAGGGCCTGGCACAGGCTGCCCAGGGAGGGGGTTGAGTCCCTGCCCCTGGGTGTGTTTAACAGACGGGTAGATGAGGTGTTCAGGGATCTGGTTTAGCACAGGACAGGAATGGTTGGACTTGATGATCTTAAAGGTCTTTTCCAGCCCTGTGATTCTGTGAGCAGAGCATGAGAAAGAATTTATCTGGCTTTTAAGTTCTATGTCAGTTGATAAACAAGGCTTGACCTAGCCTATAAAGTATGCTAATGCAAAGATAACCTTTCAACTTATTTTTTTCGAAAGCACTGTGAAGCAGCAGTTTCCATGAGCTTAGTGCTTCCCGTTGTGGGGTTGCAGTGCTTTTGTTCTGGTTGTAGTAGCCCCGCAGCCAGTTTTTCATAATCATTATGGCCAGAGGAGCCTTTCCTTCTTAAGCCAAGTAAGCCAAGATACTTCACAGAATCATAGAATCACAGGGGTTGGAAGGGACCTCCAGAGATCTTTGGGTCCAACCCCCTGCCAAAGCAGCTCCCCAGCTCATATTGCACAGGGAGGCGTCCAGACAGGGCTGGAATCTCTCCAGAGAAGGAGACTCCACACCCCCTGGGCAGCCTGTCCCAGGGCTCCCTCACCCTCACTGGGGAAAAGTTCTCCCTCATATCAATGCGGATGATAAACTCTCTTCTCTTAATGTTCCCAGTAGCCCTTCCTGCCTCTATTGCAGTCCCACAAATATATGTGGGAAGAGAGCTGAGCAGCATATTCCAGACAAAAGGCTTGATTCTGCTTCATGTGCTTTATCCTGTCTTCGTCCCTCAGCGCTGGATCCCTCAGTACCATCAGAATTGTGACATGTTACAACAGAGAACATCTCAAAGCACTTTGGTTTTTCTTGTGTTTTTTTAAATGCTGAATACTTTGAACACTGTTTTCATCTCCATGTTGGTTGAAAACAAATTGTGGATTGCAAGATCACTCCAGGAGGTGTCGTTTATTTGGGGTTTTTTTTTCCCCTTTTTGTCTTCATTTAAAAATACCCAGGTGGGCAGCAGGAATATTCTAGCAGGCTGACTGCTTTTTTAATTGAGTGAAATAAATTATTATCTTTGGAGCATCTTCTTTGCACAATTAAAGTGAAATCTGTGATTTTAGTGCTAGAGAACTTCTCTCAAATTGAGAGGAATAAGAATTGGAGAGGGAGAAGCAACCAAACCCAAGTAGTTACTAAAAGCTTTTCTGACCTATTTTCAAAGCTAGGTAGTGAAGGGAGAAAACGTTGGAAACTTTGTTTAACAACATTAACTGTAAGGTTGCTTCTGGGTGGGTTTGTTGCAGTTCCCTGTGCCACTGGAGCGATACACTTCCCCACCTGAGGATAACCTGAACCTCCTGCGACTCTACTTCCGAACGCTGGTCACTGGTGCGCTGCGTCACGCCTGGTGCCCGGTTCTTTACGTGGTGGCTGTGGCTCATGTGAACAGCTTTATTTTCTCTCAAGACAGCACAACACAGGTGGGTGATGGGCTGCAGAGCCTCGGGGATGGAAGCTGTGGGGTTTGCATCTGTTCTTCCCAAGGGACCAGTGTGGCTTGTGGTGAATAATGGCCCTGGGCTTGAAAGCAAAGATTGTAAGCAAATGTTTTTAGGACTGGTCAGCTGTTTGAGAATCCATGTATGAGACTTGGACAGCAGCTCTTGTTCATTGCACCCTAAGCACTGAAATTAATGGCAGCCAATCCTACATAAACGTTCAGAGTCAGCAGCTACGTGGGCTTTGATACCGGGGTGGAAGAATGAAGCAGAGAGCATGAGGGGGCTGATCAGGTGGAGAGAGCTTACAATAGATTTAGCCTCTACCTTGGGCAGTCGTAAGTGCAGAGGGCTCTTTCCTTTCACCTTGCTTGAACAACCAAGCAGAAACCTTCCCATGGCCTCAGGGCTGCTAGCAGCGGTTCCTATCTCAACACTTCCTCTGATATGCAGCTCTACCTGGAAGTTGAGAAGTCAACTGAATTTCAGGTCGGGGGAAGAAGGAAAGAGGCCGGATCCCAGCAGTAGCCACATGAAGCCCTTTCTGATAGAACAAGCTGTTCTTTGGAGCATCATCATAATGAGCAAAGCATCCTCCTGGAGTGCATGTACACCTGTGGGCAAAGGTAGCACTGTGCTGTGTTAAGCAAAGTCTGTGCTTTGTTCCTAGGAGACTGATGCTGCTCGGAAAAGCATGCTGCGCAAGACCTGGCTGCTGGTGGATGAGGTAGGATCTGTAAGGTTTGGTCTGTGCCACTGGGACATAAGACTCTCAGACAAGGTGCTTTTGGAGCTTTACCCTCTGGCTTTAGAAATTAGCAGCAGGATTTTGACCCATGATGGCTATAAATGCTGTTACCCAGTTCTTGTGGTAATTGAACTCAAAACACTGAGCCCGTTGGAACCTGGGTGGATCTCTTGTACTGCTTTCCCATGCCTCTTGCCCAAGCTGCATTGTATCTGGTGGTAGAGAGGTCCTAGAGAGAACAGAGGGCCAGCAGTAATCTTCCATACCTCGTGGTGGGACACTTTCCCTGGAAAGACCGAAACAGATGTGAGGTTTCTCTTTCTCTGGGGGAGCTTGCTAAAGCCTGTCATTTGTGTGGCCCTTTATGTTTTAGCATCCAGGGCGACCCCTTACATCTTGCTCAAAACCCCATTTGGGCTTCTGGCAAGGGGTCATTGGTGAGGGGTTGTTGAAAAGAGGCAGTTGAAGTTGTGTGGAGAAGAGGAAATCTCATGTAAACCAGAAGTTAATTTTCTTGGAAGAAATGCCAAGCTCTTCCATTGAAGATGATGCAGTTAACTGTGTTGGCTGTGATGGAATTGTATTGTCTGGCAGGCCACTGTGTTGTGTTGGGGATGAGGCAGAAAAGATTCAGTTCTTTTTGGCCTTGCTTAATGGCTGCTGTTTCTTTCTTCAGACCTTGAAAAAGCACCTGCTCTGCTACAGGCTGCTGAATGCAGAGAGCCCTTTGGGATTTGACCTTTATGAGCAGCTCCCTCCCATGCGACTGAAGTACCTGCAGATGGTGACACAGAAGGAAAATGAGAGCGCACCAGCACTGGTCTTGTAGTGAAACGTTTGTGCAGAAAGAGGCCCAAGGGAGGAAGGGAAGAGCTCAGATTATACTTGGCTCAGGACACCACATGTGCATCAGACAGTTTCAGCATCTTACCTGGACAGTCTCAGCGTCTTTTTGCCAAGAGAAACACAAGTAGAATGTTCCCAGCCCTGAAGAACAATACACATCACCTCAAGATACAGCAATATGTGTGTCCTCTCCATGAGAAACACTGGAGCATTTTTCTCCCTGTCTCTTTCAGGTTGTTCTCCCTGGAGAAGGTGAGAATGTGCCTGAGGGGTACTGGACTGTCAAGTAAACTTAAGGAAGTGGAAAAACTCTTTTGTTCAGTCAGGCTGGAGATTGTGGGTTCTCCAGATGATGTCTGTCTTCCCCAGACATTTCCCTTGGTTTTTTGTACCCTGAGTTTTAAGTGGTCATTACCCCCTGCAAATAAAATTACAATACAGCAGGGAAGAAGCTGATCCTGAGAGCTTTTTTCTAACATCATTGTCTCTTCCAGCATGGGAAAACAGAAGCATCCTAGAAATTCTGTAGTACCTCTGAAGAATGCATTTTAAAAAAACCCCAAACATGCAAAATGCCAGCAGAGGCCATCTTCCTCTTATATAATGAAGAAAAAGATGTAAATATCTCATTAGTAAAAATGCAGATGTTTGTCATACACAAAACTTCAAGAGTAGAGAAACAGGTGGGGTTTGATTCCTGACAGTTCTTCTCTTGATGATTTCCAGAGCTGCACAGAACCTTTCACAAACACTACATTTCATGTGCCTATGAATGGAGAAAATCTGTATCTCCCCATACTGGTTTAGATGTCTAGATACTTGTGCACCTGTAGTCATGAATACATGACAACTAAACCTTTTTTTTTACTTCACATGAGCTGTGAATGGTTTTCATGTGGTTATTTTCACTTACCAGCTTTACAATATGCTTTGGGTGGCTTTATGCACAGTATATTCCCTCAGGCAGACACAATCTCTGTATGGCACCTCCCCCTGCTCCCAGTGCTTTTCCTGCTGCCTTCTTCCAGTTCAGGTCAGCCCAGAACAGAAGGTATTTTTCAGGTATCACAAAGCAGGAGTAGTTAGGTGATTCCTCAGTAAGGTGAGGCTAGCAAAATGGGGATATGGAAGATCTGACAGGAATATGGGTGCCTGAAGGACACTGGATTGTTTTGTCCTCATTTGAAGTGATCAGCCATCATCAGGGTCATACATTAGCAGTGGAGCAGCTGGAATGCTTGCTCATTTGAGGTGTGCAGGAGCTGCTGCAACCTCCAGATGCCTTCACTTCATCAGCTTCGATAGGTAGCTGTGTTTTGAAGAAAGCTACAGGTCTCTTGAAAATGTACCCAAGTGGGTGCCCAGCTGAACTGCATCATGGCTGAGTGTTCTGCTGGTGCTGAAGGGGTGGCTAATACAGCTGTTAGCTATAAAAGGCTGGAGCTTTGATAGCGAGTGTTCTGTTGGTAGGTGTGGAGGTTAGTTGTGTTTCTGGCCTCCTGCTGCCTCAGGTATTAATGTTTTATCTCATGTTTTGCTTCTGTGCACTGTAGGTGTTGGCTGTTGCTGTTGGAGGTGTTGGAGTGCTGTTTGGTTGGGGTTTGTCTGCCTCGAGCAGACACCCCAGTGCAGGGGGACGCAGTGTGGTCGCAGCTCTCTCCATGGCAGCCTGGCAATTCTTAGTGGTTCTTTCAGCAGTTTCTCACTCATTTCAGGTTACTGGGGCTGGTCAGGACATGAGCTGTGTTTCCCATTGTGCTGGAAGTAGTTTCTTCTCTGGGATTCCAGGACAAAGGAGATGCCGTGTGCCCGAGTGTCACTGTGCTCGCAGACCAGGCTGTGCTGTGCTGTGAGGTGGTTCTCTGTGCTCTGCAGGCTGCATTGGTGCTCCTGATAACAGGATATGCAAGTAATGTCTACTTCAGACTGTTCTCTGGGGAATTAACTTTGCTTTTTCTGTGACTGTTGTCTCTGTAAGGCCGTGTCCTATTGAAGTGAGTTCTGTCAGAAAGCTGCTGAGCATTCTAATCATCAAGACAAACTTATTTGTATAAGGTTGCCTGTGAACAAAGCAGAGAGAACTGGAATACTGATCTTCAACCAGTGGGCACACCCTGTCATATAACACTGCCCACTCATAAACACCAGTGTCCCCAGACACGCAGGCCTCTCAGAGTGGCTTCTGTTGGGGTTGATGCAGTTCCAGTTGCCTGAGGCACACAGTTAACCAGGGCTGACTTTCCAGTGACAGCTTTTTCACATGGAAGTTTTCTGTAGAATATTGCTGGGGTTTTTTAAGGCGTTAGTTCTTCCAAACTGAAGTATGGCTTAAGGTATGCACAGAGGCACCCAGGGAGTCACCCATCCTGGGTGTCAGAGATGTGTTATTGTAAAAGGAGGATGATCCCTCAAGTGTTCTTGGAAGCTGAAGGACATGCTTAGGTAAAGGCAGAGGAAAGAGTAAACTCTGTAGCTGTTATTTCACAGCCTGGCCTGGTTCAGGTGTGAACTCAGAAAATAAGACACTCGAGAACTTTGGGAAAGTTTATGAAAGCTTTTGGAAATTCTGGAAGGTTTTCATCCAGAAGGAAGGTGTTAGGTTTTAATGTGTAGTTTACTGGCCTTCATTGTAGCTTGGTGGCTGGGAAACAGGGGCAGGAGATCTGAAGCTTCAGAGATGGTACACCCTTTCAATACCTTGCCTCTGCTTGCATGAAAATAAATTGAATACAAGGCAAACCAACCGTTGCTATTGGATTCTTCCTTTTTTGCAATAGAAGATTAAGAATTTTACAGAAATGTGAAGGTTATCAGTATTGCAGCATTTCAGAAGAATGGCAAACACTTAAAAATAATTAAATCTTTTAACACTCTCATTTTATAGAGGAAAACAGAGGCACAACAATGTTACTCATCTCTGGCTGTATCAAAGGCCAAGCCTGTGCCCTGGGTTTGGTATGGACAGAGTTAGCTTTCTTTCCAGCAGTTGGGGTAGTGCTGTGTTTGGGAGTTAGGATAAGAAAGGGCAATGTTGAGAACAGCCAAGCAGCCAAGGACTTTTCAGCTTCTCACACATCCCTGCCGATGAGAAGGTGGGGGGCACCCAGGAAGCTGGGAGGGACACAGCCAGGACCCAAACTGGCCAAAAGGGGTATTCCATACCATGCCACATCATGTTCCATTGATGACTGGGGGTGGGCTGAGGGCCCAGTGTGGCAGCTGGGGGTCTGGTGAGCCCTGAGTTTGGGCTGATGGCTGCACGCCTGCCTGCTGATGGGAAGTGGTGAACAAATTCCTTTGTTTGCCTTTGTGCCTGTGGGCCGAGAGGCTGGGCAGTTTGGGGGTCTTGCACGGAAGCTGGAGGCTGTTGGGCAGCATCAACTTTGGGTGGAGAGAAATTGTGCTGTTTGCCCCTTGTTTTGTGTATATATATTATTATCTTCCGCTTTTGTGTGTCCTGCTAAACTGTTTCTGTCTCAACCCACAAGTTCTCTCCCTCTTCTGCTTCTCTGCCCAGTCCCACTGGGGGGGTGTGGGGTGAGCAAGCAGCTGCAGGTGCTGAGTTGTTGGCTGGGGCTGAACCACAACAGGGATGGAGTAGAGACAGTGGGAACAAGGACTCCTGAGTAACAGAAACACTGATGCTGAAGAGAGCTCACAGAGATCATCAACTGACTTGTCTGTGAGGAGAGAACGGTGCTGCTGTTGTAACTGTTCTGAAATGTCACCTGTCTCTTGAAATGGGTGTTGATAATCCAGGGGAGCGAGTGTTGGGTCAGGGAATTGCACCCTACAGCACTGTCCTTCTCAGTGAACCTGCCAGTTATTTTTGTCACAGAATCACAGGGGTTGGAAGGGACCTCCAGAGCTCATCGGGTCCAACCCCCCTGCCAAAGCAGAGTCCCTAGGACAGGTTGCATGGGGAGGTGTTGAGACAGGTCTTGAACATCTCCAGAGAAGGAGACTCCACACCCCCTGGGCAGCCTGTCCCAGAGCTCTGTCACCCTCACTGGGGAAAGGTTCTTCCCCATGTTGGTGCAGAACTCCCTGTGCTCCAACTTGCAGCCATTGTCCCTTGTCCTGTCCCCACAGACACTGAAAAGGGGCTGGCCATTTCCCCCTGTGTCCCACACTTCAGATATTGATACCCATTGATCAGATCCCCTCTCAGTCTTCTTTTCTCCAGGCTGAACAGCCCCAGCTCACTCAGCCTTTCCTCACAGGGGAGATGCTCCAGGCCCTTCATCATCTCCATAGCCTCCTCTGGACTCTCTCCAGGAGATCCCTGTCCCTTTTATCCCAGGGAGCCCAGACCTGGACACAACACTCCAGGTGGGGCCTGACCAGGGCAGAGCAGAGGGGGACGATCCCCTCCTGTGACCTGCTGGCCACACTCCTCCTGATGCCCCCCAGATCATGTGTTTGATCATAATGTCTTTGATCATAAGCTCCTTTTGTGTGTGCTAGGTAACAGATAGAAGTCAGAGAGAGATGGATGACTTCAATGGAACTTAATTCCTGGGCATGACAGTGTGTTTGTTTATATCCATGTACAGATGTGTGTGTGTGAAAGAAGAAAAAAAAATTAAAACTTTTTCAGAATCCTCTTTCTTCTCCCTCTAATTTTCAGCTGAAAGGGAAATTGTTGAGATATAAGAGATGACTGAGATTTTTGTCTCAGCTCTCACCTCTCTGGTGCTTTGGAATGATTGTGTTGTGACTCCTTTCCCTTGTTTCCCAGTGCCATTCTCTTCCAGTGCTTGATTGCCATCTAGTCAGATAGACTGGGACTGAGATACACTGAAGGAAAAGCAGGTTTTGTCTGCTGTGCTCAAATGTCAGATTTTGGAAAATGATGCGTGTAAGAGAGCAATATTCTTTGCAAATTAGCCATAATCTCCTTTAATTAGTCATGATCTCCTTTGAGTTTAAACAAAGTAGGAGCTCACCTTCCATGCTCGTTTCCCAGTGTGAACACAAAGCTCCCAGAGGATGAAGAGAGGGAGAAGGAAACCCAGGAGAACTCACTACTGACAGGATTTTAAGGATTTTTCCATCTGGAATAAAAGATTTTTGTAGCTTGCCAGGAAATCAATATTTTCTCCTTCTTAGGAGGCTTGTAGGGACATCATCTATAGACATATCTACACCAGGGAAAATTGAATGTAGAGTTCCTGTCGTTGCAGCCACACTGCTGCTCAGGAATCTTGGGATTCCTCATGCAGATGAGCTTCCCTCAGTCCTCCTTCCCTCAATGCCAGCAGCATCAGAATGCCTCATGGAGGGCAGGTCCCCATGACCAGGTTTGTTGGTAAATGATATGTCCTTAGAGAAAATTGACCTCTGTTTTGGCTGTGGGAATGCAGCTTGCCAGCACAGGCACATCTGAAGGAGTGGTGAACGTAGTAATGGACATTGTCAGACCCTTAGAAGTACTAGGGCTTAGTATAATAAGTAGAAGTATGACATAGCAGAGGATAATATCATGTGTGTTTTGGCAAAGTATGTTGCCACAGGGAAATCTTCTGCTTGTACTTGAAGTGCTGAGAAAGTCATTGAGTAACTTTGGCAATTCTATGGTTAAAAGAAGTTTCATGGCATCCTCTTGATTCCACTGACCAAAACTGTAAATCCACCAGTGGAAGGGTGTAAAATATTCAGGTTTTCTTTTTGCAATCCTCCTGTGTGAGGGAAGCTGCTAGTAATTGCATGAAGAAGTGAGAAACTTCAGGGTCAGGTAGCTTGCCACCTCGAACTGATGCTTCACTAGAACCAAACGCAGCAGGAGAGTGGGGGTTGGACCCGATGATCTCTCGAGGTCCCTTCCAACCCCTACAATTCTATGATTCTATTTGGCTTAGTGAGGGCTGTGCCATGAAGTACTATTGAGTTGTAACTCGTGTTTATGAACTGTATTTGTCTCCAAAAGCTATTTTTTGCCTTGCAGACAAAAGTATGCACTGCATACTGACTGCAAGTCTGTTTAGAAAGTCAGAAATGGCAAACAAAAGTTGTTTTGAAATGGCAGCTATTGAAATTGGGGATGTCCAGGGTAAAATATTTTGTACTTAGTTTGGGGGCAAAAAAGGTTGGATAGGAATTTTCCAGAATGTTGCAAATTGGCCAAGCAGTTTCTTGAGGAGGAAGACTGATGACTGAAGCTCTTTACCCATATTAGCCTGTCAGCTGCTGCATTAGCATCTGCCACCTGACTGCCTTTTGCTGTGACTTAATCTTTGAGTACTGCCCATCTCCACAAGAGCATCACTGTGCTGGGAAATGTCAAATGGTTTGTAAAGGTTCAAGAAGGAATACAGAAATGTTATGAAAATGGTAGGCAAGCTATCCTTGTGCTGTCTCTACTGAAGATCAAGTAGTGATGCTGGGGAGAATTCCTTATGGTATGTTTCCAGTCTTTGCTTAGAGAGAATGTGAACTGAAGTGCAGGCAACTATGGTTCCAGGGGAGTTTTGAATGAGCAGCCTGTCCTTTTGACTGATTTTTTTTTCTTTTGTTTTGTGGGGTTTTGTTTGTTTGGGTTTTGTTGTTGTTTTTAAATATCTTCTCCCCTCCCCCTTCCCAGGAATAACACAACAAACCAAACCCTTGATCATTTTTCTTTGAAACAGGGATGTTTGGATTATTTCATAACCAAACATGTGTTCACATTGGTTTTCTTTATTTGCACACCTGGACATTTGGTTTAATGTGCCAAAACCTCAAAGCCAAGCTCCCACTGCATATTTCTTGCTCTGGTAGTGTTGGAGTCCTGAAGTGGCACTGGAGCAAAGTAGTGATGTCTTTCCCCTTTCAGATCTGTTGCAGTCTGAGCTGTGGATAAACCACATGTTGCATGTGTGTGTCTGTGCTTTGAGTTGCACATGTGGGAGCAGCCAGAGTTGCCTTTGTCAGGTAGGGGTATGTGGGAATAGAGGAAATGAATGATGTTGTTCTAGTCTGGCTGGGAAAAAGAAACTGAAGACAGGAGATTGTAGGAAGGGGGTTGCAGTCTAATGCTTGTTGAAGTCCTTAGGGCTAAGAATAATCTGGCACAGCATGGAGTAGGTGCTGCTGCCAGCCAGCTGGTATCAGAGTGGGGTGTACTTCAGTAAACAGCAAACCACTCAATGTGCAGTGGTGATGTGAGTGGGTCTGTGGCCACTCGAGGTCTCTGTAAGTTTGGGCTGCTAATCGAAGACATGTTTCCATTCTGTTCCTGGTAGCACCAGAAACACCACTTCTGCCTCTTGTTTCCTTTGGAAAGGTTAATGGTGATATGGTATCAGCTCCTGTTCACAGAGGTTTCCTTGCACAAGCCTGCGGGTTGGCACAAGGAAAGGGGTGTGAACGTGTCAGGACAACTCTAGTCTGCTTAGGATGCTTTGTACTAATTCTGGGGCTTTATCTTCAGGTGATATAAACTGGAAAAAATAGATATTGGCCAAGGTGATAAATTTAATGTAAAACACCATAACTCAAGATAGGGTAAACATTGAGCTTCTTCAGGCATCTGGAAGTGCTTTATAAATGTTTACATGTTTA
This sequence comes from Hypotaenidia okinawae, assembly GCA_027925045.1. Lineage (NCBI taxonomy): Eukaryota > Metazoa > Chordata > Aves > Gruiformes > Rallidae > Hypotaenidia > Hypotaenidia okinawae. The sequence continues at coordinate 7,818,336 of BSDF01000006.1, forward strand.
CAGGTATCTACATACAGAAAACAGTTGTTCCAACTAATACTGAAACAGCCTGTTTCTATGGCTCAATAAATCTTATTAATATTGGCCAACAAACCTGTAAATAGAGAACTTATATCTTTTATGATAGGAGCAAAGGACTTGCTTTGTGCCTGATGCTACGATCTAGTTCAGAAATGTTATAAACCCCTAATGTTCCTCTCTGACTTTACTGGATAATACTGTGAGAGTCTTTATGAAAAACCCCACCAAACCAGAATACTCTTATTTGTATTTTAGAAAAGAAAATGTGTGTGTAGTTAAATTAAATTGCATTGTGAAGTCCTGGTCAATATAGTGAAATGACTGGCAGGAATTGGTGCTGTTTGCATTTTTTTGTGAAAAGGACAGAGATAATCTGGGTATGAATGTTGTGATTGCTGGGGGTTAGAAATCAAAACAAAACCCAGATGTTGAAGGGGGAAGCAAATAATCATCAGGCTGTCAGACTTCTTGAGTAGAAAAATAAATCTAATGCATAAGGAATTGCTCTAGTGTAGGTGTGGTAGGCTGGACTATTTCATTAAGGACTAGATTGTGTCAAGCCAGATGTGGAAGGAAGATTGGGGAAAAGGGTGCAGACAGAGCCCAAGTGCACTTCTGTGTTCAATAGATACTGCCAGAGTGGAAGTGACCTAAACCTGGGAAAACAGGTGGAGGTCAACACAAGGAAATCTTCATAAAAACAGGGTTACAACTATACAGGGGGTGAGACCACAGAATAGAGCCACGTGGACTTTATTTCCTAGGGATGCTTTCAGTATCCCTGTGAGAAGGGGGCTTTAGTGCTGCTGGAAAGGCACTGACACTTTAGCAACAGATGGGAAGAGACTGAGGCTGAGGGGAGCTGAAGTGACAAGACAGGACAGTGCTGGGCCATGGCCGTTAGTAAATGTGACCAAGTCCTGGACCCAGAATCAGAGAGAATCTATCTTAGGGTTTCTTCAGAAGATGCAAAGTGAACTAGGGAGATCTTTGTAGGAAGAAATAACATCATTGCAAGTAAAGGACAGAGGTAAAACTAGTTGAATAGAGGGAGATTTTGGATCTACAGACTTTTTCAAGTTGCTCTTTTCTGTGAAGGAGACTTTGACAAAGCACAAAGGAGTTGTGAGTGCTTCAGGAAACAGAAGAAGTTGTAGGAAGGTGATGGAAGATCCATGCCAGGCCCATTTCCTTGAGCTCTGTAAAAGAATGCTACCACTCCGTGAGGGTGGGATAAGGACAAGGGAAGCAATGTCACTAAACCTTGGGATAGGATTTGGTAGTGCAGTAAAGGCAATTAACTTAGTGTGGAAGGGAAAGGTGATAAAAACTGGGTTAGCAGCTGAATGTACTAGTTCAAAGGTGCTGTGGGCAAAGAAACACCTGGTACACAGGGCACTTTACAGGGTGTCTGTCAGAAGGGACCTGGTAGGAAATCAGTGTCTAGTAGCAATGGTTAAGATGGAAGAAGTCTGAAGCCGGGACAGCCAGGTGTGTGGATAACCTGTCACCTTTAGCCAGGGCTCTGTGTGTGTGAGAGGAAAACTGTCAGGTACAAAATGAGGGAAACTTACTGTTGTGACTCCAGCTGAAGAACCAGGGATCTGAATACAGAGGTAAATACTATATTCAGACTGTAGAGGCTGTTGGTCTGTGCACTGCTGCAGTCTTTCTGTGTGGAACCTTGGCAAGGCTGGAATCTGGCAGGCTGGGTATTGGATACAGGGAAAATGCCTTTCTCTGCCTTCTGTCGTGGTAGGTTCTAGCTCCAGTTCCACTGGGCAGCCTTGCACCACACGCTGTGGAAGTGAGGTGTTGCAGAGGGATGTCCTTTGTTAAAACACCAAGAACCTGATGCTCCACCACCTCCTTTCCCTTGGTGAGATGGTATCTGCAGCGGGACGCACGGTCCTGCAGCCGAGCAGAAGTTCCCTGCAGAGCTTGTGCCTCGTACCCCTGAGGGGAGTCAAGGGAAGGAGCCGTGGTATATTGGAACAGCAGCAAGTTTCATAAATAATGGGTGGGGTTTGGGATGAAATACCTTAAAGCAAACAAAGAACCCCCCACCTTCTATCTTTGGTAGTGGCTGTAGATGTGACTTGTCAGCATGAGCAACGTGCAAATCCCCATTGAGGTTCTGTTGCCGTCAGTTTCAATTGCCACAATTCAGTTTTCTATATCTGCCATGACTGTGGTAATTGCAACTGAATAGGAAGACTTGTCATCACTTTGTACTTTCTTGAATGGGATTATAAGCAAATACTATTTGCAAGTCATGTGTTCTCTGCTTTTATATACATATCTATGTGTACACACACACAGAGCACCCCAATTGTTTCCATTGATTGGTTGGTACAGTGTATTAACATACTATAAAACCCTACTGAAAATAATCCTGGGATAATCATAAGCTTTTGTTAATTGGGAAGTCTGCAGGTTTCCTTTGAGGTGAAGGATGCATCAAACTAGATTCACTATTCATTGAAATCACAGTGGCTTGGTAAATGTGTACTCCTCTCATTTGTTACTAACAATAATAATGCAGAACATTTTGGGCTACTCACATTCTTTCTGAAGACAGGAAGGTGATGCTCAAAACTACAGTATTTTTGCTCTTTAGAAAGCTGGAATAGCAACTAACCACTGCTTACTTTCTATAAGGAGCTTTATTCCCACAGACCTTTGAAATTATTGCTGCTATTGCCAGATTGTATGCTTGTCCCTATTTATTTTGGGGGGGGTGTAAATCTGGAATTTGTTTTCTTTGAGTAATAAGTCTGTATTTCTAGAGAAACTATTCAATAAGCAGAATATTTTACATGACAGGAACACTACAAAGTTGTTCTGACTTGTACCAACCTAGAGCTAAGTTCAGCCTTTATTTCTCCTCTCCTTTCACTCTCTATAGTTTAAGGTATTATTTATCTTTAAGGGGAAACTCAAAAAAGCAAGATCCATGTATATGAGGCAGATGAAATTTGATGCTTTTGGTTTTGAACACTTTTCAGTTAAGCCTACCTTTTAAATACGCCTTTCAAACTGTCCACATTTTGTTTCTGCTCTTCTGCCCAACACTGATGAATTGCAAAAATCCCCTTGTTACCTGTGCTAGTCTGCTCTCCCACAACATTACATTTCAGGCACCTACAACATTCTCTAGAGAAAAAGCTTCTGCAGGTCAGGATGTGGCTCTGGAGCATCAGAGAACGTGGTGTTCTCCTTCAGTCTGAATGCCGTGGATGGTCCAGGTTCCCTTTGGATCAGCCCCTGTGGATTGGGAACTGCAGATAAACACCAAGAGATGGAATTGCACTATGTGCATAGTTTAAGTGGGCATCACTTCCCCAGGGTCTGGCAGTGAGTGTGCAGCACCTCACCTGCAGTCCAGAGGAACCCACATGACAACAGTTTTCTACTATGATTGTTTAGACAGTTCTATATCAAGCTGAATGACTCCCCTAAAAGCCCAAAGCAGTGACTCTGTGCTGTTCCACCAGCAACTGCTGCCTGAAAGGGTACAAATCCCATCATACCAGCATTCCCTGCTTTCATTTGCACAGGATTAGTTTGTTTTGTCTTCTTAGACTCTCTAAGATTTTATGGGGCTTTAATGAGTAACTAAAAAGGATCCAGACTTGTTAAGCCTCTGACAGATGTTCTTTAATAATATCATCATTCTCGGTCTCTTTGGAGACTAGACAACTGGGATTATATTTTGTGGTCTGGTATGCAATCTTTATCAGAATTTAACTATTTCATTAGCTGTCTTATGAAGCTGCTGTGTTGATGTCTGCTATGCCAACTAAACTGTTGCTAATTATGGTTTTCATTTTGACAAGCACAGCTACACTGCCTGTATCCAGTATATCCAACAGCACCAGCCTCTCACAGATGTCCTTCTCAAGAGCCCCGCTGCTTTTCTCATTCCTTTTCAACAGTGAAAATCATTTCTTTAATGACATTTAAGAGGGGCTTTCCCTCCCTTCCTTCCTTCCTTTCCCTTCGTTTTTCCCTTTCCCTTTCATTCCCTTCCCTCCCCTTTCCCTTTTCCCATTCCTTTCCTCCTTTCCTGTTTTTGCAATAATTGCAGCTGACTTCAAGCTATTGGCAGCTGTGAGGCACCATGCACAAAGAACCAGGTGATACACAAATGATATGCAAATTCAAATGCACATCCCATCAGCAAGCTTTGCTGCCTTTCCCACTGCCCGGCCCTGGAGCGGCGTTCCAGCAGCTGGGTTCAGCCTTAGGAACTGTGCATGGCGGGAGGGGAAGAGTCAGATGTCAGGCACATCCCTGAGTAAAATGCCAGAGTTTAAGGAGTCCGTACTGAATCTCCAGACAGACTGACTCTCTCCTCAGTGACTATGACAGTCCCTTCCTCACTGTGGCAACCTTCACAGGAGAGCACACAGCACCTCCTCATGGTCCCCATCTCCTGCCTAGTCGCTCACTCCCCGCAGGCTGGTGGGGCCTCTTCCATCAGGAGAGGCAGAACCCCCTCCAGACACAGAACTGGCCTGGGACCTTCCACACCCCACGCCTGCGTTGGAACTGTCAGCTGATGTTATGGCCCAGGATACAGCAAACATGCTTCATCACGGGCGCATTTAAAAAGAAGAAAACCTGTGGAAGTTCCAAAGTTACCTGACAACTGATTGGCAGTTTGGGGTAACATCATGCTGGATTTGGGCCCCTAATGTCCATCTGAGTCCCACTTTACCTTTCCAAGTCTGTTCATACCTAGTCTCCAAAAGATTAATGTCTTCCCAAATGACAGCAACACTCAGAAAGGGTCAATCCAAATACAGGGCCAGGAATTGGTTGGCTCTTCAACTAGAAAGCCTCCATTGGTCTGCAAAAGCATGAAGATGAGGGAGGCAGCAAGATTTGTTGCTAGGATGGAGCCCACAGCAAAGGGACCGTCTGTGCAGTTGTTCAGCCATCAGAGGAGAAACAGCAGGTTGAAGAGGCTGGGAAGGGGATGCACCGCTCCCCTTTGGTTCCCACTTCAGGTTCAAATTCCTGTTTTGTGACTGTATCGATTTCTGACAACCTGATTTGAAAACTTCCCAAAACTCTGTGCATAGACATATCATTTTAAAGAAACCCAAAAGAACAAACCACCAAAGACCTGCATGCAATCCATGTATCTTCAACAGCAGAACGTGATCTGGGGACCGGGTGGGATGAGCTGCCGGCAGTAACCCGCCACTCTGACCCACAGCAGGAACGGGACTTGACTTCCCTTCCTCTCCCCTCCCCTCTCAGGGGAAGATCAGCTGCTACAGAAGGTGCCGACGGGCAAAACAAACCGCAACAAACAAACCCCAAACCCTTTGCTGCAACTAAACGAGGAGCTCGAACTGTACAGAGGAGCCGCTTCTCCAGACGGGCACCGGCTGCGAGTCGCTCCACGTTCCGGCAGTAAAGAAACGCTTTAGGGGTTTCCCCGCGGGATCCCGTCAGCGATCTCTAGGGAGCAGAAAAGCAATGGAGACCTTACCGAGGCAAAGGCTGCTCCCTCCTCGGCCGCCCCCGGGCGGAGGCTGCGGGCGGACGGGAGCCGGGCAGGAGCTGCGCGCAGAGGGGGGAACTGCGCGGGGCGGGGAGCTGCGCGCGAGCGTTGAGCTGCGCGCGGGCGGGAAGCCGGGCGGGAGCTGCGCGCGAGCGGGGAGCTGCGCGCGGGCGGGAAGCCGGGCGGGAGCTGCGCGCGAGCGGGGAGCTGCGCGCGGTTTCCCCTCTTTGGGCCCTTCCCCTGTCTCCGTGCCCCGCCTCTGCGGCCCCGCCCCGCACTCACCCCCTTGCTGGAGCCCAAGTTTGCGAACTCCACTCGGATCGATGCGATCAGCTGAGCTCGTTTATTCAGAGAGACAGACACACACACACACACACACACACACACACACACAGAGCTTATATAGATTTCTCAATCAGTACACGCGCTACTCGCCATTGCTATTGGTTAGGCGCTCTGCTCACCCACCTTACATGCGCCTCACCGTTGCTAGCAATCAGCGAAGGCTACACAGTCAGGTTGCTCCCCATAAAGGCAGTGGTTAACAGTCCCGCAGTTTCTTACCCGGTTCTCACAGGCTTCTGCTTTCTGTTACTGCATACCACTCCTGTCTCCCCTCGCCCCCAGGCCTGATTATGTTATGGCAAGCCGAGTCAATGCCAAGGCATCAGTGAGTCTGGGCGGGCGCAAGCCCCCTCCTCTCAAGACACATTGCTGGGGTTCCCCCTTCTTGTTTACGGGCCAAGCCAGACCTTGTGGAAAAGCGTCATCCATTCTGCAAGAAAAACATGGCGACGTACGCAGCAAAAGGAGCAGCTGATGAACAATGCAAGTCCTTGTTTAACTAAATCTAAAAGCCGCCCCCGAACAGAAAGCTATACTGCAAGGGTGGCAAGCTAAAAACTGCTAATTGGCTACACGTAGTGTTCACACCACGCTGACTGACTGGGTAGTAGTTGTAACGAGCTCTGATGTGGGGTGGTGACTGGTTAAGTGATGGAGGCCATTTTCCCTTGCAACAGCTTGAGCACTAGCTCTGAGCCATAGCTCTGATAAGAAGCTAACAAGCATGAGAACTAGGACTCTGAGGCAAGCTCCTTACATTCCAAAGTGGTAACAGAAGTTTGATACCGTGGCAGCTGGGTTTCCCCCCCATCTCAAGCCCCTACCTATCTGTGTAAGAACTAACTATCCATGTGAGCTTGCTATCTTCTGTGAAAGTATAAAAGGCTTCAGCTTGCCTGAATAAAATGGAGTGATTGCTTTTAACCATATTGGTGTGCATTCATATCCAGCGCCTGGAATATCCTGCCTTTCCAGCCCTGGCTAAATTCATTTTGGGGACATGGGGACTGCAACGCTCTCTCTGTATCTTATAGCTGAACATTGTTAGCTTGCCTTTGATGTCCAAAAGCATCCGCACACCTGCTGTGTGTTCAAAAGCAACTTCTGAACATTGTTTAACATGCTGACCTCAGCTCTAATCTCAGTCTTTTGAGGTGTTACAGTACTTCTGTCAATCTGTCACCTTGGGTATTCCCACACTGGCTTCTTCTGAATTTTCCTCTAGAGAGATCTGTAACCCCTTGCTTTTCAAAGCACTCATGAATCAAGCTTTCAAAGCCCAAGTTTTTTCCCCCAATCAATAGATCATCCATGTAATGATAACAAGATTAGATCAGGATGCGCTTTTCATACCGGAGCAAGTGCCCAGGCTACATAAGTCTGGCACACAGTGAGTTTTTTCATGCCTTGTGGGAGCACTACCCAATGATATCTTTTCATGGGTTCATTTTTGTTTCTAGTAGGGACTGAAAAAGCAAATTTTTCATAATCATCAGGGTGTAAGGGAATAATGAAAAAACAATCTTTTAAATCAATTATTAAAACGTCCCAATTTTTAGGTATCGTATTTGGTGATGGCAGACCAGGCTGCAGAGTTCCCCTATCTCCCATCACTTCATTGACTTTTAAACCGTGCAACAAGCGCCATCTCTCGTCCTTTTTGGGAATGGTAAAAATAGGCATGTTCCACAGGCTTGTGGAAGGCTGGGTATGTCCCTTAGTCAGTTGCTCCTGTATTAAATCTTGTAAGTGGGCAAGTTTTTCCCAAGTAAGCGGCCATTGATCAACCCAAACGGGGTTTTTCTATTTTCCATGTTAATTTTAAAGGCGGTTGCCCACTTTCAATGGTCACTATCAAAAATCCTTTTGATTAGTAACCAGCCTTGCTCTCAGTGGTCTAAGCGCATCCCTGAACCTGCAGCACATACAGATGAACACTGCGAACCGATTCATCAGACAAATGACATTGCAAGATGCGAGTTGCCACATCCACTCCCACATCCATGAGCTCTGATAAGCATATCTTATAGCTAAACATTGTTAGCTTACCTTTGATGTCCAAAAGCATCCGCACACCTGCTGGTATGACCATTTATTATGGCTGGTTCTTGACATGTTCACTTACTCCCAAATACCTTCCCATAACTCCTTGGTTTAGGGCAGTCTGTACCCCTGTCTTAGAGGCCACTGTGTTTTGAGAATGTGATTACCAAAATCCTCTCAGCATGAGTAACTTTTCCAGGTCAGGGAACATGAGGATACTGTCAGGGCCTGTGACAGAGTCAGGCTGCTGGCAGGCCTGCTGCCTTCCCCAACAAATGACCACAGGGCTTGATGATTGCCTCTAGTTAGAAACACACCTGGACTCCAATACCCTTCTGCTTCTTTTTCTGGTAAAAAAATTCTCAGGGACACTCTCCACACATACTCTGTTTCCGATTCCTTTGGAGTTCTTGCAAGGTCTTTTTCCAACTTTGCTAGTTCTGTTGCTGTAAATGGGATTTCTTTGGTGATAACCTGAGGACAGTTATCACTGTTGTCCTCATACATATATCCTGTTTTAACCAATGGATACATATGGGGGAGGCTTTCTATGGTTTTCTTTGCCTCCTGCGAACCTCCCTGAGGGTAAAGTTGTTGTGTCCCCTTTTCCGCAAGCTTAACTTCTGTTTGTGTATCCCTCTCCCTCAAAAGTTGATTCCTCAATTCCTCCTTTAGAATGGAATTTTGGTTTCTCACCTCTTCCAGCAACTGTTTGTTTACTTGTAACTGCTCCTGCAGCAACTTTGTCATCATCTGCAACGAGTCAATTGTGGCAAAGCCTCTCTTTCTTATTTTCCACTGCTGCTGCCAAACTGGCTCATAGTACTGCACAAATGACAGCTTTTCCTTTTCCTGACCTGACTCTAGCTTCTTTTTGCAATACCTTTATCCTGTCTACCACACTCTGTGGTTGGAACCAGCAGTTTTTTGCCCGATCCTGTCCTTGGGTTGAGGAGCAAGATCGGTCCATCTCAAAAAGATCGTATAACTTATCTATCCCCTTGGCCAGTGAAGAGACATTATCCTGGATATTGACTGCCTTCAGGGTGGCCATCCTGTACAACTCAAAGGGGCAATATCATCCTGAGAGGGCCACACCTTAGTATCCAAATTTCCCCTATTTGCTCACTCTTGGGAGGTCACACTTTAGCTACGAACTCCTGTTATACAACGTCCTGGCTGTGGTACCCGGGACATTGCCAGAGCTTACCCTGTCCTGCCTGCTCCGTTCTAGGAAGCGGCTCGCTGCACACTTGTGGTTAGCTGGGACGCCATGGGGCATGTTTGCTAGTACAGCTGCTGAAGATGGCAGCAGTCTCAGCCTTAATTTCAAACCCAGGGAGGTCTCCTCATGCTACATCGCTTCAAGCAAATGTTAGGAGCAGCAGTTGAAGAGAACTTGAGGATGCTGTGGATTCGGCTCAAAGGAGGATCAGGTGCAGAGCTTCTATGAAGTGTCTGTGCAGGGTGGAGGGAGGGTTGCAGCACTGTGCTGACTGCAGGCAGAACATTCTGGAGACACCTTTGCACATTTTTGCAGTGGGACATCTGTCTGTATCCCTGCCAGAAGGAAGAGCAGAGCTGTGTGCTGCAGAAGGTGTTAGCTGTAGACAGATTTAGCATGGAGGAGCCCAATGGTTTCCTCATTACCTCTGTAAATCAAGCTGCAGGTGAGGAGTGTCCAGCAACAAAACCCACTACTGCTTGGAGAATCAAACATTGGCAAACAAAGTCTTTCTACTGCTCTCTGTAGTCCTCTTAATTTGCTGGAAGGGGCTGCCCAGAGAGGTGGCGGATGCCCCGTCCCTGGGGGTGTTCAAGGCCAGGTTGGATGGGGCCCTGGGCAACCTTGTGTAGCTCCAGGCCTGGAGGTTGGTGTCCCTGCCTGTGGCAGGGGGTTGGAGCTCTGTGACCCTTGGGGTCCCTTCCAACCCAGACCAGTCTATGATTCTATGATAATTGCAGTGTCTCTCTGCCAAGCTGGAAGCTATGAAAAGTCAAGGCTGTATTGGAAATGCAGGGACAGCCTCCTGAGAGGTGGGCTTCTGGCTAGCTTGTGTTCTTTCCCAAGTGCTCACTGTGGGGTTTTGACAAGGGAGGAGTTTCTGTTTCTGTTTTGTTTTGAGGAGAGGGCTCAATTTGTTCTAGAAATAGCCTGTTCTTTTCCTTTCAGATGGTTACTGCCCAGTATCCTTCAGCCTGGTAATGGGAGGTTTTGTATGATTGGAGGGTCCAGCACTGAAGACTGACATGTTCATGGTGTGATAAGAAAACAGAGTTTGCATCCCTCTTTACCATACCTGTACCTTCCGTATTTTTTCCACTTGTATGTTCATGCTAGAAAGCCATACATAATTTTTTTTGCACCTACAAGGCTAAAGAGATGCAAGAAAGAAGTCCAGAGCCATTCCCCTTCATACTGGCCTCTCTAGGTATAACTAGAAGTTACAAGGTCTGTATTACATGGTGGTGAAAGAGAAAGAAAAAATGGACAGCCCAGAGCATATCTGTAGTTCAGGCAGAAATCACTCAGGCTTATGAATGCAGCACATGAAGCCTGTTACATCAGAAGCCACAACAGCAGACTTTAGAGAAGTCTTGCAGCTAACCACCTCTTGTCAAAAACTTCTCTGTGCATATTGGAGAGTGCTAAATAAAGTTACAGTGACACTGGAATGAATGTCCACGTGTTCTTGATACACTGTTACTGACATGGTGTTAAACTGCCTCTGCAGGAGATGAGGTGAATTGTGGTGACACAGTCATTTGCTGCCAGTGCCCTTCCTCTGATAACACCCAGTTTTGTGGTACGTGCTGAGCATCACATCTCAAAGACTGGCTCTATGTAAAAAGCTTTTTACCCCTGATACTGACTTCCATGTTTAATATGATTATAAATTTAAAGCCAGGGTGTATCAAATCTAAATGAGGAAACTCCTGTTTGCTTACCTGAAGGCAGTGAGCAGCCCTCTGAACCCCCAAGACATGCCCTGAACAACCTGTGGTGATATGCTTCCCATTAGTCATGTCTTTTATTCACAGATATTAGTCCTGCAGAGGAATCTGCTATCCCTGACCCTGCAAGCATCTTAATTAAGCGACTGGCTCCTTACCCTGTTTGAAATGAGACAGAATTACTGATTTCAATATTGTCTATGTATTTTTTTGAATGCAATATACAGTAACAGGAACATGGCTCCATTCAAATAACCTCCATTAGGAATCCTCTGTCAGATTGCCTTCTCCTACTAAAACTGGGGATGAGATGAGAACAGGCTTTCCTAAATTGTTCCCCCATATCTCAGGACAGGAGAAGATGTAGGATGGTTTGCCACTCTTAAGATTTCTCTTCAGAAGTTGCAGAACAACTAAGTTGTCTCCTGTTGCCATTTTTCTACCACTTCCACCCTCTGGCTGTTTTATGGGACCGTCTCTCTCTTCTGAAGGCTTTCCAAGTTGTCCCCTTCAGAGACATTTTAAAATCAGTTTTCATTTGCCTGCTGATTCTGCTGTGCCTTCTCTTGTGTATTTTTCACAGCAGGAACGCTGTCTCCCGCTAAGGTCGATTTAATAGTTCATTTTGTCCTACACAGAAGCACAAAGCCTCCAGGCTGTTTCAGGCCCTGGTGTGGAATAGTTCCCCCTGAAAGACAGGGATTCAGCGTACAAGCTTTGCTCTTGTGGAGAAAGTAAAGCAGCACCAGCCCCCTGCATGTTCTGTGTGCTGCTTCTAAAGCAGAGGAAGTGGACAAGAAATGGAAACTGCCCTCAGGGTGGGATGTCAGGAAGAAAAGATAACCGGTTGCTAATGTGTGATACGAGTTGCTCAAGGGACTCAGGCTGGGAGCAGTTTTCAGCTGCAGAGGATGGCTTTTTTTAGCCCAAGATGGTAGGCAGGCTTCCTACTCAGGCCATTACTGTATTTATTTTGGAGGTAAGATGGCAGTTTTTCACATAAACAGTCTGTTTTGAGTACTGTTTCAATGACGTTGCTTTTACTGGTGCCTGGAGGGGACAGAACATGTCTCTTGTTGTGTATAGTAAGGAGATATTTGCTTTCAAGGGTGAACACACCCTGAAAGGCTTAGCTTCAGGTAGGTCCTGGGGCTTGCCTGGAAACACAATGCTTCGTTGTGGTGGAGGCACTGCAAAGCATGCCGTTATTTTTAACATAATCAAACTGATGCAGTTGGCAAAAGGACAATTCTTACAGTTTTCACCAAGTCCATGCACAAACTTGTGATCCACCAACTCTGAGAGGGTCCATGAATGGACTCTGTCTAAGTCAGAGGAACTGGCTGGGGTCAGTCACCTGAGAGCTGGCTCTGGTGTGGCCCATCTGAGTGATGGTCAACATCAGTGGGGCCAGGTGCAGTGATGAGCTTGGCAACCTCACATTGTTTGCTGTGCTTTTCTGCCCACTAAAATAACATCTCTTCCTCTATATTAACTCGTTTTCTTCTTGCTGCAGGCTTAACGCTAAAACTGAAATGGAGAAGTATCCAACTGAAGTGCTCAGTTGCATCTCTGAGCACTTTCTGCTCTTTGCCATCAAGTGCAGGCCATGATGTCGTGCTGGAATCAGCATATCTTTTTGTTGGGGGAGGAAGGTGTAGAAGAGGCACCTTTACCTAACTCAGAAGTGGTTGAATATAGTGTACTCTCATGGAGTCCTGTGTTCTTCCTTTGCTGTGTTATGAAAAGGGCAAACTTTGCCTTGTTTGATCTAAGAAGTGAACTCTGCTTACCCTGGAGTTCTTGATAACAGCCCTGCCTGAAACCTCTCTGCAGAAACTAAACAAGAGCAGAAGAACAGGTCCTCTCCTTGAGCCACTGCACCTCTCGGTTTCATCCTATTTAATTCTGAGGACAGGAGAGATGTCTCTCTCTGTTTTCCTCCAGATGCCAGCAGCTGCCTGCAGAAGATGCCAACTGGAGCATTCCCTGCTCCCCTGGCATCAGGAAAACAGCTTTTTTTTTTTGTTTATGTTTTGGGTTCCCCCCATCCTGCTTTAAACTCTGCAAAAGAGGAGTAAACACTTTCATATCTTGATTTTACCAAGGGGGCTTGAAACCGAGGTTGGTTTTTTTGTGGTTGTAAGAAAACCGACTTAATGCAGTGGGGTTGGGCCCTGTTAAAAATCCAAATAATAAAAATGCTAGGAGGCTTGTGTTAGAGTCATTGGTGAAAGCACAGCCCCAAACAGGACAGTATGGCATAGAGCTCTGTCTTTGGCTGGAACAGGCTGTCCAGGGAGGGGTTGAGTCCCCGCCCCTGGGTGTGTTTAACAGACGGGTAGATGAGGTGCTCAGGGATATGGTTTAGCAGAGGACAGGAACGGTTGGACTGGATGATCTTAAAGGTCTTTTCCAACCTTGGGATTCTGTGATTCACAAGCACTCAAGGACTCCAGGTGACAGAGACAGTCTGTGGTCCAAGATGCCCGTATCTCAGTGGCCTATGAAGCAGCGAGAGGAATTAAAGCCACGTGGCAAGAAGGAAGGAATGCCGTGTTCTTGCCAGCAGATAAAAGAGCAAGCCTACAGCCAAGAGGATGATGAGAGAATGAATTGTAGCTCACTTGGGAATAGTCACTGCTTAGATTTCTCTTTTCCTTTCCTGATCCTGCCGGAGGCACAGCACACGTGTTTGCTGCAGGCGAGAAACAGGGAAGGACGCTTCACCAAGCCCAACAGATGTGACTGAAAACCAGAGCACTGCTGATAGTCAGTTGGTGTGGTTTTAAAACCAAACAGAAGTGTGTGCTATGGCCAGTGCATCTCAACATGCAAAATAGTCTGTCCTGTTTCTCAGGAAGTAAAATTACATCTCAAGTCTCAGCTGGAGTCCTGTCCCAGCTGCTCAGAGAAAAGGGGTCTGCAGCTAAAGCCCTGTTTTTCTCCTTCCAGCTTACTGCTGCTGAGCAAGGTGTGGTGAGAAAACACAATCAAGCTTTCACTGACATGGCCTAGCTGGGGTGAAAGTACAGGTCTTCTTGCTGTTCTCCTTCACAGGTAGCTCTGTGTGTGTAGCAGCTGCTCGGAGGGGCAGAAGTCAGTCTTCTGGTGCTGAAAAGGTTTTGGATTTCCAAAGATTAACTGGAAGAGGCTGGAAATCCCTGCAACTCTCAATGGACTTGGAGCAGCAGCTGCCCTGATGATCCCTCTCTGATACACTGCATGGTACCTCAGACAGATGCTCCGACTGGGTAAGGATGTCCACCAAGGGATGCAGTGAAGCCAGAAACTCTATTTCTTTCTGCTGCTTCTCCTGCTCCTAAATGTCCCATGCTGTAATTTGTCCTGGAACAGAAACATAGAGCAGGTATGGTTTAATGTGTGATTTATTTTATATTCATAGATACAAGGTAGGCTCCCTGTGCAGGCAGTGCTCGCTTTCTTCCCTATGTAGGGAGAATGTGTGCTCCTGAGGAAAGAAACTGGCCATTCAGCTAGTTTTTAACCCAGCTGAGGGTCCACCTGTCCAGGCCAGTGGCAGCCGGTTTCTCAGTCAGAATGCTGTGAGAAAACATGTCAAAGGCTTTACTGAAGTCCAGGTAGACCACATCCACAGCCTTCCCCTTGTCCATTAAGTGGGTCACCTTGTCATAGAAGGTTAGTTTGACAGGGTCTACCTTTTGTAAACTGATGCTGACTAGGCCTGATCCCCTGGCTATCACACATGTGCTGCATGATAGCTCCCAAGGTGCATGATGGACATTGCCTGTTAACGGGAAGATGTCTGTTAAATTTGTATCTTCAGTGCATGTTATCTATCAAGAGAAATACCTCGTCATTAGGTTTTAAAAATATGTTTAGTTTTATTCTGCCTGAAAATGATCTGCCAGAAAAAAAATTATGATTTTTCCTTTCATTTACTTTTCTCATGGTCAGAGAGTAGACTGGAAGCTTTTACCTTCAGGTGAACTATGCTGTGCTTTATAACTGTTCACCTTGGAGGCTGTCTCTTGACTGTATCTGCCATTGCCAGAGCCATGGAGAAAGAAAATGTGAATAAACATCTCTGGCAAGAAAAACAACCTGTTAATCATTTAGGCATGGTTTTGCTCCTCCATCCCACCCCAGCAAGGTCAAAAGCTACCTTGTTTTTTATGATTTTTGTGGTGGTTTGGTGGGGTTTTTTTAGCAAGCTGTTCAAGATGTGCAGCTGAGCATCCTTCCAGCTCCCCTGGATGTGGGCCAGTGGTGGCAGCTCCCTGCCAGTGTGGCTGGGGGTGTGTGCCTCCCCTGTGTGGAGTAGTGTTGGTGGATGGGCAAGAAGCCTGTCCCAGGGCAGGGCCTGAGGTATGAGGCTCAGGCTAAGGCAGGTTTTGAGATTAACCTGTGGGAAACCTCTAATGTGGCCCTTTCCCTGCTGCCTCTCTTTGGATAAAGAGCCTCAAGTCGTCAGGGCTACAAAACTAGCCCACTTCCCAGCACTGGCATCATGTGAGTATGTCAGGGCAGGCGGCTGGTGTGCCAGAAATCCCCTCAACATTTTCAGTCCCCGAGAGGAGCTGCTTCAGACCCAGCATGGCCAGAAAGGGAGCATCAGGTCTTAGTGTGCTGGGGCTTTTCCTGAGGCTTTCCTGAGGGGAGAGGAGAGACAGGGCACGGGCCATCCCCCTCCTCCCATTTTAAGAAGCCTCAGGGAGGTGAGGTGTGGGTTGGGCTGACAGTACCGGGAAGGGCAGGAAGAAGGGGTGGGAGCTCTCCCAGCCTGACAGATGGGTGAGTGCTGTTGGTGGTCATCACTCTCTGGGAAAGAGGTCTGCTATGGTCTCCACCTGGCAGAAGGTCATCCTGACAGCCTTAGACTGGATGTGGGAGCCCAGACAGAGCTCCCACAGAAGTGTGTAGCTGTCCAGGCTGCAGGGAGTGCCTGTGCCTTTCATGGTGATGGGTGGCAGCTGTGGAGGTGCTGCCTGTATTGTCAGCAGGTGGGTGATCCGCTCGGCATGGCGGTAGAGCTGTGAGATGAAGTGGAAAGGTTAAGGAGCATCAGGGAGGCAGAACAAGAAATAGAATGGCAGAGCCAGGCTCGTTCCTCCCTGAAACAGAAACAGGACTGCCTGTCAGAAAGACACCAGGACCAAGGGGCCCCTGTATCCCACCCCTTTCAGGGAGAAGCCTAAATGAAAAGAGTGAACGGAGGCAAGTTTGTGCTTGAGACAACAGGTGAACCACCTCCTTGCCCACTTCGGCCCTCCTGATACCTCTGAACAACAGGTAGGAGGCTCTGGTTGAGAAAGGCTGGTCAAATGAGGATGTGGATGATGAGCAGCCGATACCAGAGGTGTCTCCAAGTCCAGAAAGGAGTACTACTTGCATCATGACCACAAGGAAGAAAAGAAGGGCTATAGTTGTTGGTGACTCCCTCCTGAAGGGAACAGAGGGCCCAATATGTCAGGCAGACCTTTCTCACAGGGAAGTCTGCTGTCTTCCTGGAGTCTGGGTTAAGGACATCACCATGAAACTTCCTAGCTTGATAAGGTCCTCAAGACTATTACCCATTATTGATCTCCCATGCAGGTGGAGAGGAAGATGTGACTTGCAGCTCAAGGACAATCAAAAGGGAATTCAGGGCCTTGGGATGGTTGGTGAGGGAGTCTGGGGTACAGGTTATATTTTTCCTCTCCTTCCAGTTGCAGGCAGTGACATTGGATAGAGCAAGGAGATCCAGTCTATTAACACATGGCTTTGTGGCTGGTGTCAGTGCCACAATTTTGGTTTCTGTGGCAGTGGGATAGCCTACATGACACCAGGCTTGATGGTACCTAATGGGAAACACCTTTCCCATGGTGGGAAGAGGGTCTTTGCCTGAGAGATTGTAGGACTGATTGACAGGGCTTTAAGCTAGATGTTAAGAGGGAGGATATTAGGCTTTTCTGTGGCAAGCTGTGTGATAATGCATCATGGTCACAGGGATGGGGTGCTGGTAAGGGCTTTCAACCTGTTGCCCTGGGGTAGGCTGGGGATGCTACAGCACAATGTCATACAGAGATGAGCCTGGGGCTTCTGAGGTGGTCAGAGTCAACAGGGAAACACCCGTGAAACACTTCAAGGGGTGTCACTCTAAGAAGGTGGAGGGACCAATAGGCCAAATGAAGTGCCTGTACGCTAACACAAGCAGCACAGGCAACAAGCAGGAGCTGGGAGCCATTGTGCAGCAGGAAAACCACGGTGTGGTCACTATCACAGAAACACGGTGGGATGACTGTCATGATGGGAATGCTGCCATGGATGGATACAGACACCTCAGGGGAAAGAGGCAAGCAAGGAGAGGTGGTGGTCCCGAGGTGCTCCCAGCAAAGCTGCCGGAGATGTTGCACTGTGTTAGCCCCTACTAACAACTTGATTTTGTAGCTCTCTGTGAGGAGTTCTTGCTCTTTTCTGGTGGCAGCTGGAGAGGATTCTTTACACTTAAATCTTGAATGAAGGGTTTTGTCATGGATGCCTTCAGTTGCCCTCTCATAGCCTGGTGGAGTTGCCCCTGTGTGCACTGCATGCTCACATGGGGCCTATCCACTCTGCCATCATGTTTCTAGATATGTGTGTTTCCCTTGAGGTCACTTCTTTTCTGGCCCAGACTTAGTGCTCATTTAATTCTTCACAGTCTATTAAGAGCCCTTCTTGTGTAATGTTCTCACTTTAGTACCCAGTGCCAAATATATCCAACAATCAAAACCTTTTTGCTCTCAGAGGGAGAGGTTTGGCACCTTTGCACAAAGCTGAACACCATTTTTTCCTGTGTTAATCTTCCCCTGGCACCAGGAGACATCTCAGGGCAGGTGGGAAGTCACACTGCACTTTCACAGTGGAGCTCCTCTCCCAGAAACTGTTATAAACCCATGATCTGCAGGCTTGCAATGACAGTCCTGCTCCTCATTTTGCCCCAAGCCCTGGCTGCTTTATCTGTCAGGAAGATAATTCCTTGACCTTACTGTCAGGGGATGAGCGATTTGCTTAGTGATTAAGCCACTGCAGTAGATAATGCACCATGTTTAATCTCTCTGATAGCTAGTACAGGGAGGGGGAAGCAGAGGGGGTGGGGCTGCAAAAATACAAGGGCTTGCAATAGGTTTGGAGATCTCAGAAACAGTGGCAACAGCGCAGAAGCTGTGGCTGGATGTGCCCACCCTCCTCAGTTAATTTGGTGGCAGACTGGAAAACAACCAGCATATCTAGGGCACAATTCTATTAAGTGATAGAGCCATATGGTGCAAAACCCCCCAGTCGCCTGACAGCTTAGGCATGTCAGAAGTCAGGGAGCATATTCATCCTGCCTGCTAGCCGGTGTATGTGAAAAGAAGGTTTCTCATTATTTTCCTCCACTCTGTCAACATGTGTGTGTGTGTGTGTGTGTGTGTGTGTGTGTTGTGCTCCTGAAGAATCTACTACTTGTGCTGACTTGCACTGGTGAGGGATGAGACGCAGCCTTTTCAGCTGCTGGGATGTGACTGTGAAGTGTCTGGCTCAAAAACCCTACTAGCCTGCCTTAATGTCCAACCAAATGCAGCAAATGCACCAGAGTGTGCATGCATGACTAGGTTTTGGGATTGAAACCCTGTCCCCCTTTCACTGACTGCAAGTGAAAGCAGAGTAAGAGTTTTGACTGATAAGGTCTGACCTAGGAGGTTTCACCCTCCCAGACGGCCATCTGTCCCCTATTCCTGCTGATTCTGCTTCTTGCTCTTGCCAGGGAAGAAAACAGGGACATGAGTCCACACACAGCCTGCCTGCTATAAGACCCTCTTTGGAGGGAGACACAATTAATTGTCTTTTAGCTAGCCTCTCTTCCTATGCCATCGCTGCATACTTGAGGATTATGATGCCCTTTGAGGTCTCTGCCCTCCTTGGAAACAGCCCCAGCCTCAGATTTGCTTTTGCTGTGGTGTCACTTCTGTTCAGACCCAGGAATGGGCTAGTTGTCACCATATGCTTGCCTTTGGGCAATTGACCTTGCTGGGCATGAACCCAGCCCCAGGATCTGGTGACTGAATTGAAATGGTTGCTTACAAATAAAGCCAATAAATCTGTTTGTGGATGTGGCCTTTCTGGCAGCTTTCCACTTTGCTACTGAGAACTGGGCTAAAGTTTTCACCCACTTCCAGCTCTTGCTGGAAAACACCTCTTTTCTTACCTGTCCCTCCATTATTGATTCCCCAAGTGTATCAGAAATGTGGTGTGGAAGGAGCCGTCGTGCTTCACATCAGGTGTGGGCTGAGTCCACCCAGGATGGGTGTGCAGAAGTCTCTCTACAATGACAATACTGCCTTTCTGTGCACAGATCTCACCTGGAATTTCTTTGATCTCATTTTCTCCCTCAAGTATGAGGAGAAACCTGTCACTGGGAAGTAAATCTGAAGATGTGAGGATGGGAGAGAGGTGCACAGGTAGCATGGGCCCAAAGAGTGGCCCTCCTCCTTGAAGCACCAGCGGCAGAGCAGGAGCCAGAAGACAGCAGGGACACAGGGACATCCTTTCCTTGCAGCCATGAGCAGTTAATTAGAGCTGCTTGAGGAACAGGGAAGACAAGAGAGCTCCAGATAGAACACAGAGTGCTGGCATGGCCCAGGGCAAGTCACAGCAGTTCTTTCTGCTTCAGTTTTCCTGTACTTAGGCTGCGGGTGATAGTTTACCTCATGGCCAGGCCCTGGGATTGGATGCAGGGAACTGTGTAAAGCAAGGAAGAACAAACCAGCACTGGCAGTTTGGTTTTGTAATACTGGGTATTTTTTACTGCCAGAGTGGTTTTGTAATGCAGGGGGAGGAGTGGGATTTCTTGCTGCTTAACAGGGATGTATGATACCAGTGCAAACTTAGTGGAGATTAGTTGGGTCCTTTCAGAACAGAATCTTCACAGCAGACCCATGCTCAGTGTGGTAAGGACAAAGGCTCAGAGCCAGAACTGGTTTTTTTTAATGCTCTAGCAATGAGAGGTGTACAGGTTGCAGGGCAGTTCAGGGTTCTGAATACTGGCTTTCCCAGGGTGCTGGCTGCTCTACACAAAAGGAGAATGTATTTCCAGGGATCTTATACAGAAGAGTTTTAGATCTTTTCCTCAGTCCAGGGCTTTCCCTTTGAATCACTATCCCATAACATCTTACCAGCAAGGCAAGAGCTGCCTCGTGCCTTGAAGCAGGAACACAATAATTTTCTTTATGTGTCTTGGTCCTGGCTCTTTACAGTGGGTTCTACTCACTTGACAAGGGCTCCCTCAAAGACTTGTGTCAGGGCTCCATCAGCTCATGTCCTGTGCCTGTACTGTGCTGCAAAGTAAATGTCATGGGGCTCATTTCCAGAGGGACTGGGCTAAGCCAGCATCTTTCTCTCAACCTTCTTTTACAACTAGGAGAGCTAATTCCAATTCTAACAGATTTAATTCCCTAAGGACCTTGACACAGAAAGACATTAAACCAGCTGAAAACCTGCACTCTTTGAAGGGAGCTTGTGTGATCTGAGAGTAGGCAGATCTCTCCAGGAGCAACTCCCCTCTCCTGTGTGTGGTGGCTGCTCTTCTGAAGAACAACATGCTGTCAGGTCTGTGCAGCAGAACTGTGCATCAAGAGAGCCACAGTCATCACCTGTAGTGTGCTGCATCCGACTAACTTTGTGTCTTGCCCTTACACCTCTCTGTACCTCCTTTAAAAACAAAAGATTTAAAAAAACCCAAATCCAACAGCTTGCAAACAAAAGAATTCTAACTTCTACATTTTTAGCTTCACAGCCAGAAAAAGAAAACCTGCAGCTGGAAGTAAATGTCTTGTTTTGCTCTAGCAAATGGAGGGAATGAGAAGCCATCCTCAGGTAGCATGTGATCAGCCTGGCTCTCTCTGAGGTCAGTAAGGGGCAGAAAATGTCACCCCCCTGAGGCAGTCACTTCCTTGATGACAGCTAGCAGAGGTGGCTCTGGGGCTGTTCTTAGCAGAACCTCTGGAAAAACAGAGATTGATGTATTTTTTGTATTGCAAATTCAGTTTTCCACTTCTCCATGTCCAGGCTTGGCTTAGTAAAGGCATGCACCCCCAAACAATTCCCCTCTCAGACCTGTGCGCACTGCATTTGTTTAGTGAGCAGAATATCCATGGCACCAGAAATTTTACTACAGAATGAGCCTGGAGCTCCATGAGGATCACAAGAGAAACGCAGGAGGGAACCAAAGTGGGAAGTCCAGTCCTCACATCTCTTATCCATGCAGTGAAATAATTTGTAGAACACTGTGTTTAAAAAAACCTAGTAAAATATTAACTAGCGGTGGTGGAGCTGCTCCTGCTGCTTTTGAGCCTGTCTGCTAAATTCAGCCTTGCAAGAGAGATACTGTGTTTTAGAGGTGAATTTTGTGTAAGGAGAAGAGATTGTTGGGGCTCCAGCTTTAGCCCAGATATTGTTTAAAATGAGAAAACCCACCTCAACATGGCAGCCTGTGAGCACTGATGAAACCCCCATCCAGAATCACGTGAAAGAAAATGCTCTTTACTCAGTGGTGCTCCCCCACATGTGAGCTCCCTGTTGTCTTACACAAGATGACTTCTCACTCCAGAAGTGAGAATCACTGTTACACCCACCCAGGAAAACCAGGTCACAGTTCTGGGGCCTCTGAGATGACTGGTTTTGTTATGCCATAGCCAAGCATGTGACATACTTCCCATCCTGTGTGTGGGACTGTGTTGTCTCACTATGCAAAACATTAGTTTAAGCTGATGGCAGTTTTACCTGAGAATGAACCCCCAGCTTTTGTTGTGTAATTCTTTCTTTATAAAATTTATAAATGATAAAATGTTTCACTGTCTCAACTTCAGAAAAAAACTCTCAGCGTTCAGAGCAGTTCCTAGCAGCTCAACTTCCATCCTCAGCCCTGGTCAATAGGCAGTAAATAAGCAGGGCAGTGGGTTTTCAAGTGGCATTAGAGGTGTGCCCACGTCAGCATTTGACTTTAGATTTGAGTGTTTAGCAGTACTGGATCCAGATTTTGGGTTGTCTGTTGGGTGTATGGGATCTCATGTGAAACCTGAACTCCAGGTGTTTAGGAATAGAAACCTGGGGATTTGATGCTGGCAGGATGTGAGACATGTTACTGGCCACAAAAGTTTCCTGAGAATTATCCTTTTGTTGCCTTTAAAGTGCAGGTGTTTCAAGGGCCAGTGCCTGTTCTGTAGCATGCATGCAAATGGCCTAGAAGCAACATCCCTCTTATAGATTTATATTATAGCAATAGCCTAAAATGTGCTTTCTAATCCCAGGAGAAGACTGAGTTATCTTTCTGGAGGATCTAACCAAAATGTCATGGGCTTTTCCTCTGCTCTAAATAAGCCATGATCTACTTCTGAGCTGTGAGTTAACATGTTGTTTGCTTGGATTTTTACTTCTCCCTGACCTGCAGCTCAAAATCAAAACCACCAAATAAACCTCCTCTAAAATTGCAGTAGTTTTTACATGTGTCCCAGGGTTTAATTTCTGTTCCTGCTGAAACCCAGCAGTAGAACTCTTCCTCAAATAAACAGAAGCAAAAGCAGACCTGAGCAATACCTCTCATGCCTCCACCCAACTTGTTGACTTAATTTTCCACGCCAGAGTTTTAAACAGCTCATAAAGTCCACTGACTTGCACAGACTTTGGGCTGGAACCACTGCAGAAATAAAATAAATCCACAGACAGATTGATATCTTTTGAAAATAAGCATTTTTTTCCTTAGGTTGCACATTCAGAACTTGAACTGCACGCTGCATGGCACAGGAACAGTAGTTTGCCCATCCAGCTGCCACCAGGCAGATGTGTTTTGATTAGGTCAGCTGTAGGTGTGAGGCATCAAACTCAGCATGTCCTCCCGCCTGGACTTCTCCCTCAGCTCCTGGTTCCTCTTCTCCACCGGCTGCTCATAGTTCTGAGCTTTGGTCAAACTCATCTCCAGGGAGGCCTCCACCCAGGTATGATTACAGACAGCAGCCAGGACATGTCTCAGCCCAATCTCGGGCTGCAAAACGTTCTCTGTCTATGTGTTGCTCCAAATACCACCTCATGGGGTCTGTGTTGCAAGATAACAACCTACAGAGGTAGGATGATGCTTTGTGGACTAGGGCCCCTGTCCTCCAGAGGCTGGAAGGGCCTGTAGAGTCTTGTGCTCAGTGCAGCTGCCCTGACAAACCGGTTGCTGTGCTCAGGTGGGGTCCTCATACAATAAACCATCTGGACACCGTCCCTGCAAGGGCAGCCCTTCATTTAGTAGCCACTAAATGTGATAAGGATCCTGTCCTTATCTGGCACGGAACAGGGACAGGCAAGGGAGGCCCTGTGGAAGCAGAGTGCCTTGTTGCAAAAAGCCCTGTGAGGCCACTGAACGGGGTCATTGCTCCATCAGCCTGGTTTGGCGGGGGTCAAATGACCACCTGGGACCCTCATCTCCCACTGACTCCTTTCAGAACACTCAACACTGCACAAGATACACTAGGCTCCCCAGAAGGGTGGGGCCAGGGACCATCAAAGGTACATATTCAGGACATATTCAGGTACACATTCAGGACATCCAGTGCATGCCTGCCATCCAAGTTCTACAACTTGATGCCGATCTATGATGAGGTGTTAAGTCACCCTGAGTGGTGATATCTTATTGTCTCTCTCTCTCTCTTGATTTCTAGCCTTAGTCTTGTAAGTGTAAAAACGTTTCTAAATTTACTAAATCCCACTACTTGTAATCCATTGCTCTCAATATATAGTGTGGTGTGGCTTTGTTTGCAAGAATCATACTCACTTTTAGGTGAAGTTGTGCTTGGTTTGGGCCTCTGCAGAGGATTATAGATGCTCATCTCACCAGTGTGGTTGTTACAAGAGATGAGGTAAGAGAGGGTTAACCTGGCCCCTGGGGTTACCTCTACACGTATCCATCTGCTGGGATGGGACAGACAGGTCTGAGAGGAGGGCTGGACGCCTCTCTGAGAAGGGGTTTAGAAAGCAAGGGGGCCCAGGCTGAATCTCCCTGGTTTGCCTGCCTGGTGGGACATGACAGTCCACACTAGAAATCTTCCATCAGAGCGAGGTTTGGACAAAGCCTTCAGGTAGATTGCAGTAGACCTTTAGGGAAAAACTGCTGTTCCAGTTAGAGACTGTGTCTACTCATTTGCCTACTGCATTTTTGTCTTCTTTCCCCTGTTTCTCTGCTCTCCCTGTTTGCTCTCTGCTAGATGGATCAAGCAGTGAACTTCAACCACAGCGTGATCCCACAGGGAGCAAGAGTCCTCACACCTCTGCTGGAAAGCTTTCTCTGTAGCCCCAAAGGCTTCAAACAAGATCAAATGTGTGCTATGCTGGGATCACTGCAGGTGTCATCCCAACTCAGGTGCCGCTAGGGAGCAAGGGAAGTTTTGTGCAGACTGGATTTGGGCCACTGAGCATCTCTTTTCTAGGCCTTCACAGCTACAAAGGCACTCACAGACCACTGCAGTACAAACAACACATGAAGATGACTTTTTTTTTTTTATCAAGAACCTTGTTCGGTGTTACAGGAGGATTGATTTAATTGCTCAAACTGATTGTTGTTTTGAGGATGAGAGGATAAACTCCTAGCTGGAAACAGTAACATAGCTGTCCTTCTCACAGCTACCAAGATTTTTACATTTTTTGGTGTTAATTAGTGCTTTTCACCAACAGATACCTTTATTAAACACTCAAATAAATAAATAATAAATAAATACCACTTTGTGCTTTGTTAACATCAAAGTCTTTGAAGCGTTTTGCCAAGCCAAGTGTTACTATAACCTACAAGTCCTGTGAGAAGAGCCTGACTCCACTTCCATTCATAGCGCCCTACGAGCAAGCCCATCCCCTGAGGATGTGCCTGCCATTACACAGCAAGCCAACGGCTGATGGAGCAAACGTCACCCCTGTGCCCTAATTCCCTACTTTCAGGCTTCCTGCCCTCAACAGCACCAATTGTACCATGGTTCCAAGAAGAGCAAGTTCCATCCAACTCAAAAGAAAACCTCTAGCTGCTACATTTTTCGGTACAGTTTGTGTAAGTCTCCAGCCTGGCAGGGCACCAGGGTCTTTGGTCTGCTGCTGTCACTGTTCCTTTAAGATGTTTGTTACAGCCTTCTGTGAGGTTTTTGACCTGCTGTCACCTCCTGGGAAATGGTGGTAGTCAGTCTATCCATGCCAGAGTGAATGTCTGTGCCATACGTCAGCCACCTCCTGGTTTTCTCTTCTACTGTGTTACATCAGAGACATCTGCAAGGAAACAAGATCCTGTCTGTTCTTTCTGCTTCTCCCCCATGTTCCAGGTCTGATGCCATCACCACAGCAACCCAGCATGGCATCATGGATGATAGAACAGATAGCTGTCACTGCCTGGAGCATCAGAAAAGACAGCAGAAAGTGCCTGCTTTGGCTGTGTGCTCGTAACCACAAGCCAGCAGAGAGCACACACAGAAACCTGGGGCAGAACACTGTCACACTTGAATGGTGTTCATAGTGTGTAGGAAGGCTTTTCAAGTGCATTAACAGCAGAAGGAACTGGTTCCCTCTAAATGGTACTGAGTTATAAAAAAGTTCTCTCACCTAAGAGAATCTGTGACGTTCCCTGTTTTGTGCATCTCCCCTTTCTTGTGCCTTACATAAGGATACAACTGTTAGCACCAGTGGGCAGGTAACTGCTGCCCTGTTCCATAGACAATAATAAGAGCTGGATCAAGACCTCATTTTACACAGATCACAGAACCACTTGGTTAGAAGGGGGACCTCTGGAGGACAACCAGTCCAACCTTCAGGTCAAGGCAGGCTAAGCTGGATAAGGTTCCTGAGGGTCCCCTTGAGTTTTAGGAATTCCCAAAGGTAGCAATTTCTCTGTGCAATCAATCTGTTTGCAGATTCCCATTTACAAGCGATCCACACGTATGCCACAAAGGTTAGCTTCCACAGGGTCATTCATTACTGTATCTTAACAAGCAGGTGGCTTGTGTGGGTGCCTGCCAGTTTATGGATTACCCACAAACTCCTTGCCCCCTCCTCTAAAAGGAAAGAAGAAATTGTTTGTAAGAGAAACTTTGCAAGGAGGAGAGGTGAGGCTGTCTGGGAGAGGGAACAGCTGCCACCAGCAAAAGTGAAATTGTGTTTGTGAGAACTTCAAACAGCTCCTGTCCAGCTCCCATCATAATGCCTACTTGCATGGTGTTACAAAGTCTTGATCTGTGCTTTCTCTTGCTCTGGGCCAGCAGCAGGCAGGGGCACCCAAGGGCATTGGCATTCTGTACTCAGCCCTCCTTACCTTTGGCGTGGGAGAGCTGTGGCTTTGCAAATGCAGACCCGTAACTAAAACCAGGCCACCTGTCACTCAAGCCACAATCAACTGGTGTGGGTTTAGTCTGTATGCTCTAGTAGTCAGCAGTCTCTGCTGTCTGCATTTCCGACTGCAAGGAGTACAGCTGTAGTCAGCTCCTGGTAACTCACAGGCTTCAAGCAGACTTCTTCACCTGTGCCTATGAGGTGGAAGACACAAGCTCACTACCCCTCTGTAAAGATGGCCGAGGTCAGGCCTTAAAACACACCCAGAACAAAAACATATCTCACAAAGTATGTAAAGTAGCTGCCATGATTTTTGTGCGGTACCCTGCTCCCCCAAAAGAAGAAATTGGGGCCAACAGCTGTTGGGGTTGGTTTTGTATCTTGAATGTTAATGCAGAGGGTCTTTCTGATGCATTATGACAGACAATCAGTGATGTATTCCCACCCATCCATGATGAGATCTTTCATTTCTTATTCAGGTGGGCATGTAGTTCTGCTTCCAAGGCCATCTTGTCAAAGGTGCGCATGTTCGTCTCCTCCCGTACCTTTTCCCGGACGTGGAAGGATGCCCGAGCAACAGACCTGGCATTTTCTAACACAGTCTTCTTCTCTTTGGAGATCTGCTCACTCCTCTCCAGCTTCCTCTCTATAGAGAGGAGGATCTCCCTGCGCCTTAAGTCCTCATACTGTTCCACCTTTTGCTTGTTCATCTTCTGCACCTTCTCCTTCTCCAGACGGCTCAAGACCACCTTGCGGGCTTTTTCCTGGACAACCTCTTCTGCCACCTGGGCAGCATGCTGGAGCTTTCTCTCTGTCTCTCTAGCCAGGGCTTCCAAGTGTTCCTTCTGTTCTCTTTCCTTCTTCTCTGCTGCCAGTTTGGCTCTCTGGATCTGCATGTCCTCCCGTCTGGACTTCTCCCTCAGCTCCTGGTTCCTCTTCTCCACCAGCTGCTCATAGTTCTCCTGTGCTTTGGTCAAACTCATCTCCAGGGAAGCCTTCAGCATTTCCTTCTCTTCTGCCTCTTGCTTGGCCAGTTCCTTGAGCAAGGCCTCGTGCTTCAGCTTTTCTGCTTGGTTGAGCAGTTTCTTCTCCTTCTGCAGTTGTACCTCCTTCTTGAGCCTCTTCTGTGTGGCTGTGGACAGCTTTTCTTGCAGGAGCTGCTCCTCTCGCTCCCGGTGCTCCTTCTTGCCCTCCTCCTTCACCTTCAGGTTGTGCTCTTGATGGAGCTTCTTCTGCTTGTCCTCCTGGATGGCCCTTTCCAGCCTCTCCCTCCGCAGCCGCTCTTGCTTCTCCGCTTGCTCCCGCCACCTCTCCTCGCACACCAGGCGCTGCCTCTGCTTCAGCAGTGCTGCCTCCTCCCGTTCCTGGCTCAGCCTCCCCCGTCGCTTTTCCACCTGGCTCTCCCAAATCCGCTGGCCTTGCAAGAGGGCCTTCTGCTTGTCCTTCTCCTCCTGCTCCTTCCGCTGCTCGGCCAGACGCCGCTGGCTGTCCCACTGCAGGTGTGCTGCCTGCCGCTGCTCCCGCAGGAGACTGGCCTCCTGGTGCTTGGCGATCATCAGTGCCGCGATCTTCTTGTCCCTCTCGGGCACCTCCGAGAGACCCTTCCGCCTCTTCACCTCCCTGACGATCCTCTCCACCCTCTGTGCAGTCTGCGGCGAGTGGCTGAGGTCGCCCAGACTGAAGCTGCGGCCCAGCAAGGAGCCATTGGCAGCGACTGCCCCTCGGCCCCGGCTGCCCGCCTTGCCCCCGCGGTCCCGCAGGCTCTCCCCGCTGTAGGAGGATGAGGTCCCCGACTCGGAGGAGGTCTTGCCCCAGCTGCCCTCACGGCGCTTTTGCAGCGAGTCCAGGGAGTGGCTCTTGGCCTTCGCGCCCGCCGATGACACGGATTTCCCCCTGCCACGGGGCCGGGACCCTGCGGGGGCGGCCCGGGGGCGATGCGGGCGGCGGGCGAGGGCGGCAGGCTGCCGATGGGGGCGAGGATCCGCCTCTTCTCCTCCCGAATAATCCTCTCCCGCTCCTCCCGGCACTGCTGCAGCTTGCGGCGGCGCTCCCGCTCGTAGGCCTCGTAGAGACCGGCAGCTACCCGCATGGAGCGCCCGGGGGCCTCCCGCAGCAGCTCCCCCAGCGCCCGTGGCAGCAGCTCCACCGGCCGCACGGCGCAGCGGGCGCAGGCTTCCAGCGACCGCGGGCTGGTCAGCACGTACCGGCTGCCCTCCGCCGCAGCGCAGTCGAAGTTGTACAGGTCCAGGTGCAGCAGCGGCGACTGCTCCCCGGGACGAGCCGGCTCTCCTCCTCCCGCCGCCGCCGCCGCCCCCCGGGCGCTGCCGGGCCGGGCTCCGGAGGAGGCTCAGCCGGTGGTTCCACCATGGCTCGGCCTGCAAGGGAGAGAGCGGCGGCGGGTGAGCGGGGCGTACGGAGACTCCTTTTGTCTTCCAGGGAAGGCGCAAAGGCAGGGCGGTTCGGGTGAGCTGGAGAGGGTCCGCGGCGCCTGCACCCGCGGTGGGGTGGGGATGTGGGGATGCTTGGGCTGGAGGAGGGCAGCTAGAGTGCGTTTGCAGAGGGAGGGGAACAGGTTGCGTGGGGTGTTGGGGAGGGCGGGGGGAGGCGCAGTGTTTAATGTGGGGTTGTCTGGGGTGGGGTGCTTTTGGGGCGGGTGTGCGTGTTTGGGCGGTCAGGGGAGGTGTTGGGAGTGTGTGCTCTGGCACGGCGGGGGAAAGGGGAGGCTTAAGGGCGCGTGGGCTGTGCATGGGAGGTTTTTGGGGTGATGGGGGCGTTTGGGTGTCGGTGGGGTGCGTCTAGACCCTCTGCAGTGTGTTCGGGCTCTGGGCGCAGGCGTGTTTGGCTCCGAATGTGGGGTGCCTGGGCTCACGGCTTCTGCCTGGGCCAGGGTGGGGGAGTTAGGGGTGGGGGAGTTCGGGATGGCGGTGTTCGGGCTGTGAACAAGGATGCTCGTAAGCGCACTGGGCTTGGCAGAGCGGCGGACGGGAGTGCCCGGGCTGTGACTGAGAACGGGGGTGCAAAGGGGTGTCAGGCAAGACTGGGTGCTGGACCGGTACCTGCTCCCCCCCCCACCCCCTCTTCCCCCGGGTCGGTGCCCACGGCGCAGGACGGAGCTGTCCCGTCCCGTCCCGTCCCCCCTCCACCGCGGCACTCACCGGCAGGCAGCCCCGCGCTTTGTCTCGGCGCCGCCAGCCTCAGGCGGGGATCAAGCGGGCGGTGGATCCTTCATGGTCCCCCGGTCCCCTCGCTGTGCCCCCAGCTCCGGGGCGGCTGCGGGCACGGCCGGCGGCCCGCAGGCTGCGGCGCTGCCCGCTGCAGGCCCCGCGCGGGGGGGGGGGCGGGGGGGGGGGCGGGCGCGGGGAAACCCGCCCCGGGGCGGGTTTCCCCGCGCCCGCCCGCCCCCCGCCCCCCCCCCGCCCCCGCGGGGCCGGGCCGGGGACAGCGCTGCAGCCGGGCGGTGGTATTAATACCACCCCCACCCCCCGCCCGGTCCCCTCAACGGCGAGAGGCCGGGTCGGTGTGGTGGGCTCGGGCGGTGGAGAAACCCCCGGCCCGCCCAGGCGTGTGTCCTTCCCCGCAGGCATCCTCCGGCGCGGTGTGCATCCCTCCCTCCCTCCTTCCCTCCCTCCTTCCGTGCACCTGCCTGTCCGCGCACGCATCTTTCCCCGCGTATCTTCCTCATACAGGCAGCATTTCCAGGGATGTGTCCTTGTGTGTCGTCCGTCCGTGTCGTGTTCCCCTCCCCCCGCACCCCGTCCCCGTTTTGCACTGTGCCTGCACAAACCCATCTGTATTTGGAGTTAGTATGAGCTAGGGGTGTGGGAAGGAGAAGGGAATGCTAACCCAGTTTAAGACATGGCAAGCTAAAGATGCCTGCCTTGGGTCACCTGGGGAATTCGTGCCAGAGATGGAAAGGACAGGCACAGCTCTCGCATTTCACTTCAAAGCACTTTCCAGCCGTGAAACCCTATTCCCTCCAGCGCTAGCATAAGCTATTGCTTGCTGAGGGGAGACTGGCAAGGGACGACTAGGATGCTGCGATAGGCAACGCAGCGCACCTCTTCTGGGACCCACTTTGAATGTGCTGGTTGCAGTTCCTTTGATAGATTCCCCCTTCCCCCCCATTTCTACAGGGACCTGGGGCTCAGCAGCCACCGTGGGGTGGAAGAATGCCCTGCTCTACAAATCCTGCTCAGCAAAAAGAGGGTTGTTGCAGGCTGTGGAGCTACGGAGCATCCGTGCCATGGAGTAGAGCAACTCTGATTTTGATTAGGCAGAGGACAGTAATAGCAAGTGCACTATTAGCTATTGGATTATGACCCCAGTACTTTCCAGCATTTTCTCATTTCACCTCTACAGGTGCAGCTTGATGTACTTTGTTTTAGTAAAGAAGGACATGGTAGTCACTAAAGGACTTCCAGAATGGCCCAGGACAAGGATACAGAGTGACAGAAAGACCCAAGAAAACCCTAGGGAGTCCTCAGGAGAAAGCTGAAGAGGTGCAGGTTGGTTGTGGTTTCAAACTGTACAGGCAAAGACCCTGAATTGTTCTCTTCCCTGTGCTGATGAATGCTCACAGTGAGTGGGCAAACTCCACTAATAAACCATATCAATTAATCTGATCTCATTCATTCATCATCATAGTCTGCAGGGGACAGTTATAAAGCTTGGTAATTAGTTATGTAAAAATCCTGAGACCAGGCAACAGCTCTCTGCATTGTGGAGAGCCCAGCTCGCAGGCTGGTGGGGCTAACCACTAATACTAGCTGTAGCACTGTAGCTGTCAAGCCACAGATGTGTTCCCCCTCCTGGAGAATATTAAGCCCATTAAGTGTGGACTTCTTGGAGCTTTTGACAGGTTGCTGTTCCAGCCTCCAGCAGGGCTTTATTTGCACTTGATCTTTCAGGTTTCCTTGTGGATCTTTAGGAGTAAGTGGTCTCCCAAATGTAGTTGGAAGGGGATTAATCGGGTAAGCAGCTGGATATGACTTTATGAGACATTAACATGCACTGTGCAAACATGGAGTCAATATCCCTACCTCATCAAGACTAAAGGAGGTTTGGGATGAGGGAGGAGGAGATCTCTGGAGGAGTTGAAGAGGATCACTGCTGGTGAGTCATTTCCCCACACACAGTTATGAAACCTGATTCTCAGTTGGCTAGGAATGTCTAAAACCCCATGCACTCAGGTGGGGTAGGACTGTGAGGTTATGCTCCTGCTTTAATCAACGTTTTCCTTCTTTGCATTGCTGTTCAAGATAGTAAGAGATGCAGGGCAGTGGAGAGTTTGGACTACGGGTGGAAATATTTGTGTCACCTCAAAAAATTCTTCTGTGTCCTGTTTATTGCACATGTGTTAATCACTTTCTTCCCATCCAACTTAAAAACTGCCCGTACCTGGGCTTTTTCCCTGCTCTCCTTGTGAGAGCTATTTCACAACCTATAGAGCTCACTGGTAAAATGTTGTTAGTTACCTTCAGCTTCAGGTTTCCCCTGTCTTTGTTTTATCTTCTCTAGTGAGTAATTTGCACTCCCTTCTGCTTGTGTTTATCCCTTACAAATGTTTTTTAAACTGTTTCCATATCACCTCAGAGCCAAGAAAAACATCTGGTCATTGCAAATCAATCCCCTGTATTTGCATAACGAGCTATCACCTTTCTTCTGACCTCCCAGGGCGTCAGGCTCTCCCTGTAGCTGCTGCCCTGGACAGAGCAGTGGACTTATCTCTGTGCTGCCTGGCACAGGTTAGCTGTGTGCACATTCCTGGTGCCAGCCTGTTGCCTTCCGCCTTCCTCTTGCATGTCCTCATGTCCCCTTCTCTTAAGTTTCCAGATCTCCTAGGGTTTACACAACATAGTTCAACTTCCCAGAACTGTTTCCCCCTTGGCCATGGGGGACATTAGTTGGGAAATTACTTCCTCCTTACCAAATAGCTTTTGTTTCCCAGGTTGAATCCTGTCTCTATGTAGTTTGCAATTTCTACTCTTCCTTTCTTAGGTGGTGTTAACACTGTTTTTGGGAGGATGCTGACCTAGCTATTGTGTAGCTACTCCAGCTCTCAGCCTACTCACTCTTGTTTGGACTCCTGATTTTGCACCCAGATACTCCTGCTCTGTCCCAAGCCCTGTGGATGTAAGGGGAAGGTGAAACCATTTGGGGCAGGGGAGTGCAGCCCTCTGACATAGTGTTTAGGCTGAAGGCTGCTGGTATCTCCCGGGCACAATGTCCTTCCATTTGTAGCTGCAGATGGACCTCAGGGTACCCAGTGCTTTCCAGAGGGCAGGAGGATGAGCGTGTCCCTTCCCTGGCTCTCTGGAAAGCTGAGCCTCTCCAGCACAGCTTTCCTTCCTCTGCCAGCAGTTTAACTAGTAGTTTAAAACTCTACTGAGTGACTCAGTCTAAGGTTTTACTGATCTCCATCCCAACAATACCCTTGGTCTCTCTCATTCCCTCTAAACAGCTCCTTCCTACATGTCATCATCCTTTCTTTGCGGTCCTGCAGCCCCTCCACCCCAATGATATCGCAGCCCACTCTGAGCTAATCCTGAGTGTGGAATCCCATGAGACTTCACACACCCAGCTCGCCTGGCAGCCAAGGACTGAAACCCATCATGCCCCCGTAACAGCCCGACAAAAGCCAAAGTCCTCTTCTGTGAGATTTCAGCCTTGGCTCATGTTATCCATTCCCTGGGCTCTGACTTTGGCTTTTGTCACTGCTTCTGCTCTGACCACAGCCCTGGCATGGCCTGCCTTTCCCTTCCTCTGCGGGTGGCAGGGTGGGCAATTTACGTTCTTCCTACTGCTGCCACAAAGCACCTGCCTGGGAGATGCAGGCAAAACCTGCAACCTCCTTCCCCCAGGTCACAGGTGCTGGACTGCAGCCCCCTGCCACGGTGTTGCAGCCTGTGAGCAGCACCTTGGGTGACTTCAAAGACCTGTCCCCAGAGGCTCAGCTTAAATGTTGTCACCTGTGTGGGGGCCTCAGGCACTTGACACCAGTCTCTAGAGAAGCAGAGCTTCTCACTGGGGCAGATGGGCAGAGCAGGGAAGCAGAGAAGAGATGGGGGTGTGAGGGGGCAGCAGGAGACATGAGAGGGTAGCAGGAGATAGCGACAGATGGTGAGGGAGCACATAGAGGGTTATTACCAGAAGCAAAATGTTTGGGCAGCCACTGGGGACAGACTTGCACTGCAGATACTACATCCCTCAGCCTGATGTGAAGCTGGAGTTTACGACCAGCATGTGAGCTGTGCTGACAGCGAGTTATTAGTGTTCAGTTCACTGGGTGACACTGTGGTGTGTGCTGTTTGGTGCCTCTTCAAAAACACTTGGACCTCAATGGTTACTAACGTTGATCCCCAGCTGAAAGTCTGTCTGGGCAGTTGGTTCTCTATGTATTAAGGCATGACTGGCAGCAGTGTTGCTGCACTGATGCTTTCTTGGGGTTGCAAGCTTTGTGCAAGTCTTTGTATTTGGGTACTACATCTGCAGTAGTCTTTGTATTTGGATAAAACCTGTTACCAGGGTGGTCTGGAAAAATAGGGTAGGCTGGCAGAGGAAATTTTGAAAATAAGGAGGGAAAAAAAGCATCATTGCATATTTCCATGGAAACAGGTATGGACCTGAGAGTAGATTTTATGGGCTTTTGGGGATATTCCATTATCAGTGGCTATTTTTTGAGAAATCAGAATATTTTGGCCCAAAACAAATCCAAGATGCTGCAGCTGAACCTCAGGTGCTCAGTTCTCCTGGCCAGGCTTCACTTGTAATGGAGAGTTCATGAGTTCCAAGGGTGTTATAGAACCTTTGATCATGGAGGATGGATTTGACCCAGGGGTCAAAGAGCAAAGTTAAGCTGGAATAAACAAATACACGAATCACTCAGAAATTAGTGTGAGGAAAGTCTTAGTTATATCAGTTACAAGGGCCACAAAGATGATCAGAGGGCTGGAGCACCTGCCCTACAGAGAGAGGCTGAGGGAGCTGGGCTTGTTCAGCCTGGAGAAGAGAAGGCTGCGGGGGGACCTCATTGCAGCCTTCTAGTCCCTGAAGGGAGCAGAGAAACAGGAGGGGAATCAGCTTGTTAAAAGGGCAGACAATGGCAGGAGAAGGGGGATGGATTGAAGCTAAAGGAGGGAAGGTTTAAATCAGATATTAGCGGGAAGTTTTTTACAGAGAGAGTGGTGAGGGACTGGAACAGGCTGCCCAGAGAGGGGGTGGATGCCCCATCCCTGGAGGTGTTCAGGGCCAGGTTGGATGGGGCCCTGGGCAACCTTGTGTAGATCCAGGTCTGGAGGTTGGTGTCCCTGCCTGTGGCAGGGGGGTTGGAGCTCTGTGATCCTTGGGGTCCCTTCCAACCCAGACAATTCTATGATGAGGTCATAGTGCACCATTGGCCTGGGCTGCGGAGTACATTGCCATGAGCTACTCATCCATAGAGAAATAGTGTCTTGCTTTCCTCACCAGTCAAAGAAAAAGCAAACTTTTCTGTTGAGCTTTCCTATTTTTATCATTCAGAAGACCTTGTCTCCCTGGGTACAGGAATATCCTCTGTACCATAGGCCGACAGCTCGTTTTGGGCAGGAAGTGCCTTTGTGAGTATGGCACCTAGCAGAAGGGGCTTTCTATCCCTCATTGGGACCACAACCATTATTACCCTGTTATTACTCAGATTAATAGTAACCATTGACCCAGAGTCATCTTTAACAAGCAAATGCCATTTAAGTGGCAACTCAACAGGAAGATCACGTGCTAATGCTGATTGCATTTTCAAGCTGAAGCTGAAAAGCAATTACATTCCATTAGTTTACTTGAAAACTGGTAGTTTTAAGCCAATGATCAGCCTTGCCTGCATCACAGCCTGGAAATCACAGCATGAAGCTACTGTAGAACGGTGGGAAATACATTACTGGCAAGACTCTTCAAGTGTAACCCAACAGAATAAGCTGTTAGATGAAGACTGGGAATTTTAAGCTATTTAGTTTTAACTAATCTGAGGTGTTTATTAGCTGAATGGTAAGAGATTCTTCCTCTATGATTTCTACCTTAACCATGGGATAGATTTTACCAGTTATCAATAGGGGAACCACAAAAATCTCACAGCACTCCTCCTTCCCCTAGCAGAAGCCACATCAGGACATATTCCAGAGTACAGTATTTAATGTTCTGGTTTAAATATGAGTTACTTTTGCCACTACTTCTTTTTTTTTTTTTTTTTTATTTTGGACTAGATTGTACTTGCTTTTGCCTGATCTGTGCCAAGGAGCTTGTAGAGGAAAGGAGGAGATTTGCTGTTTGCTTCTGCTCTCACCTGGGAGCAAAGTACAGTAGGGAGCATGAGGGAGGGCTCAGGAATTGGAGCTGGACCCTTCTTTGCTTCATTAGCTCTATCCACAGAAGAGGTATATGGGGCCTTTGCATTCAAGCCTGCATTGATGTATATTTGTCATGGTTCTGGCCAGGCCAGAATTAACCTCCCCAAGCAGCCAGCCCAGGTGAGCTCCACACCATCTGCCATCGCTCCCCAAATAAAAGGGGCTGGTTGGGTAGGGGTGCTCCTGGGTGCTTCCAGGGCAGTCTGAGTGTGGCCAGGGTGTCTGGTTAGTCCATCCTTAGGTGGTGCAGCACAGTAATTGTCTGGTCAGTAAGGTACTCTGTGTTCTTACCGGGTGTGAGTGTAATAAGCTGTTACTGTTCCACCTTCACAGAGCTTTTGTCAGTGAACTG
Source organism: Hypotaenidia okinawae (assembly GCA_027925045.1). Classification (NCBI taxonomy): domain Eukaryota; kingdom Metazoa; phylum Chordata; class Aves; order Gruiformes; family Rallidae; genus Hypotaenidia; species Hypotaenidia okinawae. The sequence goes on from BSDF01000006.1 coordinate 7,854,262, forward strand.
TCCTTATCCCAACCCATGGAGGCTCTGCCTGTTTCTCCTCTGGGAGTGAGCGGTGTGTGGGGCTGAACCACCGCCAACACTACGGCCTGAGGTGAAAGGCAAAGAAGCATTAAGCCTATGAGGCCTCCCCCCCCCCCCCAAATTGAGGAGAACTAAAAGACAGGTATCACAGCTGTGGAGGCAGAGCGTTCACATGCAGACAGAGTTCCTTTGCACACCCATGTGAGGCTGTAATGTAGGGCTGAGTTGACCCTGCTGTTTTACCACCACTTAATAACCTGAGCTTGGTCTCAGGTCTGCCTTGACTGCAGCCAACAAGGTCTGCCTTGACTGCAGCCAACCCCCCTCATGAATAATTCTGCTTGAGTACAGGCCAATATCTGCAGCTGATGCTGACATAGATACAGGCTGGGAGAAGAGCTCCTGGAGAGCAGCCCTGCTGAGAAGGGCCTGGGTGTCATGGTGGGTGAGAAACTGAACATGAGCCAGCAGTGTGCTCTTGCAGCTCAGAAGGCCGATGGTATCCTGGGCTCCATCAGCAGAGTGGTGGCAGCAGGGACAGGGAAGGGATTGTCCCTCTCTGCTCTGCCCTCAGGAGGCCCCAGCTGGAGTCCTGTGTCCAGAGCTGGGCCCCCAATACAAGAAAGATGTGGAACTGTTGGAGAGGGTTCAGAGGAGGCCACGAAGATGATCAGAGGGCTGGAGCAGCTCCCCTAGAAGAGAGGCTGAGGGAGCTGGGCTTGTTCAGCCTGGAGAAGAGAAGGCTGCAGGGGGACCTCATTGCAGCCTTCCAGTCCCTGAAGGGAGCAGAGAAACAGGAGGGGAATCAGCTTGTTCAAAGGGCAGACAATGGCAGGACAAGGGGGATGGATTGAAGCTAAAGGAGGGAAGGTTTAAATCAGATATTAGGGGGAAGGGACTGGAACAGGCTGCCCAGGGAGGTGTTGAGTCACACCTGGAGGTGTTCAAGGCCAGGTTGGATGAGGCCCTGGGCAACCTTGTGTAGCTCCAGGCCTGGAGGTTGGTGTCCCTGCCTGTGGCAGGGGGGTTGGAGCTCTGTGATCCTTGGGGTCCCTTCCAACCCATGCCATTCTGTGACATAAATGATAGGATTACATTTCATTTTCTCAAATGTGTATCTAGATGTTTACATTTCAGAGAGGATAAGCTCTGTTATGCAACAAGAGCTGGGATTCCTGATTCCTTAGGCATCAGAGAGCATCCATCCTGAACCCTGGGGGCTGTACCAGCTGGTTTGCATCATCCAAATCCCCTGTCATCAAAACTTTCCTGGAGATAGCCCTATCTGAAGAATAAGAGAGTGCAGCTGGACACAGTGCCAAGTAAGTTTTTCATTTCTGTTGGGCTGATATCTGGGAATAAAGCCAGCTGGAAGGCAGCTGGAAGGAAATCTTCCTAACAGAGCATATTTGCAATCATTTTTTTTTTATGCCAGATGTTGCCTCAGCAAATAGGAAAGTCAGCAGACAGTAGTTTTAATATGCAGCTTTGCCAACTTGAAAAGGGCTGGGTTTTAATAGAAAGGAAATAAAATGAAGATTTTCTACTTCCTTGAGGTGTACAGAGCTACTCTGTGTAGCCAAACAATGCAACATCATGTGGAGAGAACAGATGGGAATCCAAGAAATTAATGAATGTCCTGCAACAAAACCCTACCCTGTAATAGAAAGATTTTGACAGTTTACCCTTCGTTTTGAGGAGTAAGACAAGAGATGCCTGACGCTCTTAATTTCATTTTCAAAGTTTACAATGAAGGGAGGAGCTGAGTAAATCAGGCTGCTTTTCCAGGAGAACCTAGAACCTCTTCTCATTGGAAGAAGGATGGGTGGAGGAGAGTGAGTATTAAACAGGATTCGGTTCTCTGGTTATTCAATTTTTTTACCTAAATAAATGCTCTAAGTGTGTATCTTTGGGGTCTGGGTCTCACTCTTCCATCTGTTGAAGAGGAATAATAGCCCCTTCCCTTAGCAGTGATTAGCCAATGGGATAATGAAGCTACATGTTAAATATATTAGATATATTTGGCAGCAGGAGGATCTCAGGATGGCTGCAAGGTAATTTATAGTAATCACAGAATTTTACAGTGAAGGAGATCTTGTCCTTCAGGCTCTTTTAAACATAATCCCTCAGACAAGAAATAGGGGGGTCCCCTGTACCTCTTTACTGCAGGACAGGCAATGATACAGCTGCTCTATCAATGAACAGATACTGAAGCGGTTAGGACGGATGTTTTCCCATCACAGTGTTGTAGAATTGGTGCTTCATATATGTGTCTACAAGTCAGATTCTGCTGTTTTTCTGCTTATGCCAACAGTTTCACTGGGCTTGGTTTTGTTGCACTTTTTTTTTCCCCTGTCATTTTAGCACAGCATAGGGATGGGATTCGTGTGATGGTTGCTGGACAAGCTGGTATGGGTCTGTGGCGCTGGACAACACCCTGCTGAGATACCCGTGCAGGGTGGCTGTTACAGAGCCTGGGTAAATCCTTCTGCTGGGGTCTGGGTGCACCTCCCTTGGGCAAGTGGTTTGTGCCCACTGCAGGGTGGTTCTGAGACACCCATATGAAGCAAATGCTCAGAACACCAGTGTCATCATCATGGCGTTTTGGGGGGCAAAGTGTTTCTGGTAGAGATGAGGGAACACCATGGCTTTTCCTAGGTGTTGAGGAGACCCTGTCCAGAACATTGCATGTTATTCTGTTGTTAAGAAATTCTGCAGGCAGGATTCTGGTGTTAAGAAAGATTATTTTGAGACATCGGGGCTAGTTAGGATGGTCAGTGAAGCAGTAAGCCAGTCTTAGGACAGACACTAAAAGAGCTTCGGGCCCATGAACTGAAATTTGAGGCAGGATGTGGCACATCTTTAAAAGCATGCAAGGGACCTGGCAACTTGGCTCAGCCGGTGCCTTCAAGGTATCCTGCATTTTGTGGTGCAGACCCAGAGACACATCACAGTCAACACCAGAAACACAAGCTCTGCAGAAGCCGCTCCCATGAGAACCAGGATGGTTTAGTTGTTGATGTCAAACGTCAGCACGACCTACCAGGAACTTCCTGTTCCTTGCTCTGAACACTTAGCCCTTAAGTGAAGTGGAATTAATACCATTGTGCTGTGTGGCTTGAATCTAGCACAACTGGAGCAGAAGTCAATTTGCTGTATTTGAGAGAAAATTAATTAAAGCCTCGCTTGTTTCCCTCAGAGAGAAAAGTTCTAGATAGCTTCCAGGAGATTTTTTTTATTACTATTTTTTGGAGCTTCTTTGGTACAGAACAAATGTTGTACAGCTTCAAGTCCCAGATCCCTGTAAGCTCCAGGCTGTGAGCTGGGGTCTTCTGGCTTCCACAACAGCGTGACAGCCCCAGCAGCTGCTCCAGAACTGTGTGCTGCATTTCAGGTCACAGAAAGGGAAATCACTTCAGCGCAGTGAATACTGATGGTACTCTGAGAAGGGAAATGTCATGGCAGGGATGATGCTGGTAGCCTGGTTTAGCCTTACCTGTCGTTTATCAGCAGGCCATGCACTGTGCAGAGAGAGGGATGAAGTGATTTAGAGACGAAGGGTCCGGGATCCCCTCTGCTTCTGGAGTGCCCCAGCAAGGTAGAAGGGTGGATGGTGCACCACGGTTTTACTGTTGTTTTTCCCATCTTGCTTCTTGTGGAGATGAGCTGCTCTATGTACATCTACTCTGAATATTAATAAATGACTTAACACCCTGCTGAATGTGCAGTGTCGGATCCTGAAGGTATAACTGAGGCCTGGCAGACCAGGAGGTGTGTGCAGAGGGAGGTGGGAGAAAACAAAGCACATCAAGAGTGGTGAACTGTTTGGGAAGCTAATTGGCTGTGGGGGTTTCATGAGCAGCTAAAAACTCATTTCCTGTTGCCAATGAATAGCCAACAGCATCCTGGCTTGTATCAGGAGTAGTGTGGCCAGCAGGACCAGGGAGGTGATCACCCCCCTGGACTCAGCTCTGGTGAGCCCGCATCTCAAATACTGTATTCAGTTTTGGGCCCCTCACTGTGAGAGACATGGAGGCCCTGGGACATGTCCAGAGAAGGGTGATGAGGCTGGTGAAGGGTCTGCAACACAAGCCTGATGAGGAGTGGCTGAGGGAACTGGGACTGTTCAGCCTGGAGAAGAGGAGGCTGAGACCTCATTGCAGTCTGTGGCTTCCTGATGAGGGGAAGTGAAGGGACAGGTGCTGATCTCCTCTCTTTGGTGACCAGGGATAGAACCCGAGGGAACGGCGTGAAGCTGTGACAGGGGAGGGTTAGGCTGGATGTCAGGAAGAGGTTCTGTACTGAGAGGGGGGTCGGGCACTGAACAGGCTCCCCAGGGAAGGGGTCACAGCCCTGAGCTGGGCTGAGTTCAGGATGTGCTCAGTGCCATGCTGTAACCTGTCTGTCCCTGTGTGGAGCCAGGAGCTGGACTCGATGGGCCTTATGGGTCCCTTCCAGCTCAGGAGATTCTGTGATTCTAAACCTGTAAAGTCCATCCTTGGGTGGACGGGTGTGAGCGTGAGGGTGAAAGGCACCATCTGTTTTCATGAGGATGTGAAGGGCTTTCAGCAGTTTGAAGGAGAAGCTAAGAAGGTAAGAATTTAATGGCTGGGATTCAAAAGATGTTCCTTTGACCCAAGTAATCCCATCGTCTGAATCTGGCGGGCAGCAGTTGTCCCTGTGGGGGTCTGTCAAGGTGGTGTGGAACAGCGTGTTTGCTGCAGCAGCAGCAATGCCTTTTGTTGCAGTAAAACGGGGCTTCATCATCCCAGGTGGATGCATAATGCTGCTGCTGCTGCGGGTTTGCCAAGGGGATTGGGGCAAAATGTGGGGTGGGGTGGCCCGCTGGCCCCAGCCACCTGCCAGCGAGTTGCAGCCAAGCCAAATGCCTGTTGACGTCTCTGCCAGGAAGGGAAGTATTGATGGGCTAAAGACTTACATGGTAGTAATACTCCTTCAGTGGAATTGAAGCAACATCCATAACTGCTGGATAAGAAATGAATTGTTTATCAGTTGGGGCTGCACAAACTAAGCATGCTTTAATCTTCCAGTGAGCTGGGCAGCATTCATGCCTTCAAATGTCTGCTGCCCAAAATTAAATGTTTCAACAAGTTCTTTCTTTTCATTTCTATTCAAACGACCTGAAAGCCATTGAGCATCAGGAATATTGTGCCAAAACACCTGGGTAGAACCCTAAGCTGAGCATGAGGGAGCAGGGTGGCAGCCTCCTCACAGGTTTGTTCTTTCAGGGGTGTGTGGCTTTCTGAACTTTCCCTCCAGGTCCAGGAGAGCTGCATCGATGGGTCAAACCAGGGCAAAGTGGGAAGGTGGAAGGGATGGAATGAGAAAAATTGGCTCGCACACAAGATTTCCCCAAAAGAGCAGCTCTGTGCAGATCTAGCTCCCACTCATTCCCCTCCTGCCTTAAGGTATGCTTTCCAGGTGACTATGTGGGGGATCTTTTCCTGCTTTTTGATGTCAGAGTGCTTATAAGGAGAGTACTTACAGGGAATGTTTTGTCCTGTGCCTAACTAACCTCTTACAATCAAGTGATGGCAAGCCACTTCTGTAGCATATTCTGGGGTTTTTAGCAGAAAAATAGGACAAGTAAACTTCCCTTCACCTTCCCAGTAGAGCTGTGTGTACTTCCACTATAAAGGTGGAAGAGCTCACTCTCCACAGTAAAATATGAATAATGGAGCAGATGTATAGAAGGCAAGTGTTAATTAAAGAGACAGGAAAGCAGAGATCCTTCTTTATTCTCTGTGTATGCTACTGGATACGGAAGTGTCAGGGGAGAGGCTGTAAATAGATGGAGCATGAGGAGGTGGCAGAAAGGTGCTGAGCGTCATAGAATCATAGAATTGGTTTGGTTGGGAAAGACCTTAAAGATCACCAAGTTCAACCATGAACCCAGCACTGCCAAGTCCTCTACCAGGCCATGTCCTTAAGTGCACATAGAATCATAGAATGCTTTGGGTTGGAAGGGACATCAAAGATCACCTAGTTCCAACACCCTGGGCAACATTAGACCAGGTTGCCCACAGTGCCATCCAACCTGACATTAAATGCCTCCAGGGATGGGGCTCCCACCACCTCTCTGGGCAACCTGTGCCAGGGCCTCACCACCCTCAGAGTAAAGAATTTCTTCCTAACATCTAACCTACCCCTGCCCTCTGTCAGCTTGAAGCCATTGCCCCTTGTCCTGTCCCTGCATTCCCTGCTGAGCAGCCCCTCTCCCACTTTCCTGTGGGACCCCTTTAAGTATTGGTAGGCCGCAATCAGGTCACCCTGGAGCCTTCTCTTCTCCAGGCTGAACAAGCCCAACCCTTGCAGCCTGTCTTCACAGGAGAGGTGCTCCAGCCCCTTGATCATCTTTGTGGCCTCCTCTGGACTCGCTCCAACAGCTCTGTGTCTTCCCTGTACTGGAGATCCCAGAGCTGGATGCAGTACTCCAGGTGGGGTCTCACCAGAGCAGGGCAGAGGGGCAGAATCCCCTCCCATGACCTGCTGGGTACACTGTTCTTGATGCAGCCCAGGATACAGATGGCCTTCTGAGCTGCTAATGCGCAGTGCTGACTCATGTTGAGCTTGTCATCCTTCAGCACCCCAGAGTCCTCCTCAGGGCTGCTCTAAATCCATTTTCTGCCCAGCCTACATCTATGTATGTTTTAAATAGCTGCAGGGATGGTGACTCCACCACTTCTCTGGGCAGCCTGTTCTAGTGCTTGACAACCCTCCAAGCTTCAAAGGTTTTTGGGTAAGCTGATACGTCCCAGCTTGGGGGTTTGGTCTTCACAACTTCCACAGGTTTGGAGGAGGCTGCTCCCACAGCAGCTCAGCCATGGACCTTCCAGTCACCAGCCTGTCTCTGCGCAGCAGGATGGAGCATGGTGTGGCTCCTGTCTCCCCAGACCTGGCACCGGCTGCCAGGGGAGGGGAGCTGAAGGAGCTGCCAGCACGTAAGCAGAGCAGACAGGGCAAGGAACATGCTGGTACACGGACAGCAGCTGCTGAGGGGAGCTCAGCACATCTGTGCTGTCGCTGCGGTATATGCGTGGTGACAGGCAGGTGGCAGAGCCTCTCTGCTGCCCGAGTTCTGAGGGGATTCACAGCCGCGCAGCCAGCGGCCTTCGCCCTGAAAAAACCCCTCGGCCTGGGACTGGAGGCTCGATCAAGCGGCTTACATGTTGCAGCAGCGTTCTGCACCAGAGCTGCTCCTGCTCCGGGGAAGCGCAGCTCAAGGCCGGAGACGGCCGCGGCTCCTTCCCAGGCGCTGGGGCGGGAGCGAGCGCTGCGGGTCCCTGCAGCGGCGGGAACGGGATGTGCAGCGTTCCCCCAGGCCTCCGACAAGTGCGGTTGCAGGTTACACTGGAGCTCCCGCTGCCCGGCTGCGGCTCGTAGGCCACAAGAGGCAGCTCCCTGACAATAAACCGGCCCAGACGCTTCCCAGGCCCGCCCCGGGCCCGGCTCCGCCCCGGCCCCGCCCCGGCCCGGCAGCGCACCACAGCGCCCCCGACCGGCCCCGCCGCGGCACCCGCTGCTGCAGCCAGGCGGCCCCTTTAAGGCCCGGCCCACCCCGCCCCGCGTGTCCCGGTCGGCGGCGTGCGGGGTGGAGCCTGGCGGGCGGCAGTCGGGGCGTTGGGCGGGCGAGACGCCGGGGCGGTCGGGGCGTGTGGCCGCCGACCTTCAGCCCCACCGCTGCGGCACCGCCGCCCCGCCGCCCCTCCGCCACGTACTGCGCCGCCTCCGCCCGACCAGGCGCACGGCCGCGGCCTCGTCTCGCCACTCACTGCCGAGATGCCCGGTAGGCTGCCCGGGGTGGGGTAGGCTGGTGTGGTGTGTAGGGGGGCGCGGTGGTGCGGTGCAGCCCGCTCCGGGGCGAGCTGCGCCGCTGGGGGGCCGGCCGGTGCGGCGGGGCAGGGTTCGGGCCTGGCTCCGGCAGGGAGTTCGAGCCGCACGGGAGCGCGTTCCGGCGGAGGGCTTGGCGGCGGGGGCGGGCGCTGGCTGGGGCGGAAAGTCTCGTCGGCGCTTCCCGGGGCTAGCGGCCCCTGGATTCGCGGCCGCGTTTGCTTTCTGCGGGGCCGCGGCCGGAGTCCCTTCAGCCGGGGAGGTCGGCGCTGGGCCCGTTACGTAACGTCACCTGCGGTGCCCTGGTGTGACAGCCGCTGGTGACGGCGGAGTGGGGTTTCTCTCTGGGCTCTCCGGGCTTTGGGATGCTGCCCGGGGGTGGGGGACGCGGGGAGGAACCTCTGGGACTTAAAAACCTCGAGAGCGATAGCCGAGGAGCGTTGATCGCTTTCCCCTGGCCCTGGCTTCGCAGAGAGACCCGGGGGGAGCAGTGCCTGGGGTGGAGGTGTTAGCAGAGGCCCTCCTGCAGATGAGGAACCTCACGTTGGTGAGGGCTTCACCTTTGCCTTCGTATTTATGGTACCTTACTAGTGCCTCAAGGCCGGAGGTTCCCTGGCAGCTGCCGCTACACGTGTGGTGGGCTTAGGCTCAACCTCCACACGCCTGTAACGAATCTCTTGTCAATCCCCGGAGCATCTGGTACTCAGAAATAGCTCCACTGGGCTCACCAGAACTGAAAGGCAAGGGCTCTTGTAAGTATCCCTAAAAACGAGTAGAAAAGATTAAGAAAAGCATACCGTGGCAGTTGTAATTTCTAACAAATTTACTCACCGTGAACAGCAGCGTGGGTTTCTTTATTCACCTCCTTTTAAAGAGATGAATGCCAGCACAGAGGTTTTAAGTGGGCTTTTTCTCAAGGGGGTTGTTATTGTTGGGGGAAGGCTGGATCTTGGTGTGGCTACAACAGCGTGGACTTTGGTGGGTAGAAGGAGGTGAGAGGAAGTAACCATGTCGGCTGAAAAATACTCTGAAGTCGTTTTCAGAGCAGTCGGGTGCTAAACTGAGCTGATGGGCAGCGAGGATTTTGCACTTGTCTGGTTGTGCTTCCTAGGGGCTTTCTGTGCCTCTTCCCATAATGCTGTTATGCAACAGTGCTTCTTTTGGCAGGAATCCGTTGTCACCGTAATTCCTGAGGTTTCTGGAGCAGTATACCTTGTTCAGGAGAATCGTGGTCAGAACAATGGGAATTCAAGTCCTTAAGAGGAGGTTTTAACCTCTTTAATTTTTCGTGTCCTAGGACTAAGCTCAAGACATCTGGGTCTCTTCCAAAGCATCTTTGCTGTCCTCTGCTTGTTGTTCAGCTCACCCTTTTCTTCTAGGCTGTGCTGTAGATATTAGGCACCAGCTTGCATCCTGCGTCAGAGCTGGGAAGACATTGCCTCTCTCCTTTAATAATAACAGCAGGTTTTATACTTCTCTTTTTGTGGGGTGGGTTTTTTTTTTTTCTTTTCCTCTCAGAACAGAAGCAGAAGTGATACAGTTATTTTCAGAGCACTTAACTGTTGCTTAGGGAAAAAAATAAATACTTGAGATAGTGGTGAAAGGGGACTCTGCCCAGCCTGTATCTCTAGTTAGAACTTGTCTGTATACATCAAAGGGAGGAGAAATACCGAACCAGAAAGAGAATTTGCATGTTAAACGCCAGTGCTTTTGTGTCTGCAGTTTATTGTTGATTTCATCTGCTGCCTCTCTTTCAGATGTCTGTCATAAATCTCTTAGCAAGTCTGCCTCCTTTTCGTGCTGCACTGTTTTTTGGGGGGTGGGGGGTATATTTTTCTAGGCAGGGAAAATAATTCTTTCCAGTATTGTGTTCTGGTGGCTGGTGGGGGCACTGGGAGTTTTACAGGTCACGGTTCTGTCTTTTTATAACTTGCATGTCACTTGTGGTAGCGGTTCTGTAGGCAAAACTTGAAGAGGAAAGTTGCATGTGTGTGTGTGTGTTTGGAGTTTCATCTACCCTCATAATTGGCTTGGCCTGTTTGTGTAAATGATGTCATACAGACCAGTAGTGAAGAGACTGCCATCCCAAAGCAGGACGTTTTGAGAGGCCACCGGGATGAAGGGAATATGCCTGAAAGATCTGCGGCATCATCTAACTAGCTCTTAAAATCAAAGATGCTTTCTGGTGTCACACCTCGTTGTAGTGCAGAGCCCCAAAAGACGAGGGAGCCATAACCTCTTCTCAGGCAAGTCCCTTTCAAAGCCTGGGAGCCCTCATGTTCCTGCTTTAAAGGCATTTTTTAAATACACAGATGCTTCGGTGTGGCCCATGTCTGGGAAAGTACTGATCTAGATGCTGAAATTTCCCAGCCACTGTGTCATTGTAGTGGAGGCTCTGGTTTTTCCCCCTCCTCTCTGCCTGACATGCAGTCTGACCGCTTTTGAGTGGTCTTTGGAGGAGCTCAGTGCACCGTGGCTGAAGCTGAGTAGTTTCCAGGCAGAGTTTGTATTTAGTGCAGCATAGGAAGGTGGACTGAAATGGCTGCTTGAGCTCCTGGGCTGCCTCAGTAGTGGGTGAGCAGTGGTTACTGAAGTCACTAAATGCGTGTCCTGCCAGTGGTGTGGGGATTCTGCTGAGTTGTAGCTGGTTTCAGCTATTTTATTCCTGCCTGGAGGATTGTTTCAGCTCTCGGTGAGAGCCGTCTGCAGTGGTTTTAACCTCAGCTCCTCGGCCGTGCAACCTCTGAGCTGCAGACTTGGGTTTCTGTGTCTGCAGCTGTTCCTGTTGCATCACTTCTGCTTTTTATCAGCATACTTGCTTGCACCGCAGCCGTCTGCTGCTGTACTGCCCAAATATGTCCATTGCTTGTTCTGCTTTTGTGATAAAACAGACGCAAGCTGCTGGCCTTTGTGGGCCCAGGAAGGCTTGACGTTACACCCGAAGTCTCTGTCAGGCCACTGTGGTCTTGTGTGTGTGTGTTTTTTTTTTATTCTTTTCTTTTCAAAGATGCATCTCTTCTTGCTAACCTGAGCTGCTCCTGGAGAAGCCAGGGTGGTGAGGCGCTGGAACAGGTTGCCCAGAGAGGTGGTGGATGCCCCCTCCCTGGAGGTGTTCAAGACCGGGTTGGATGGGGCTTTGGGCAGCCTGGTCTAGTGAGGGTGTCCCTGCCCATGACAGGGGTTTGGAACTTGATGATCTTTAAGGTCCTTTCTGACCCAAATCATTCTATGATTCTATAAGCCCACTACCTGCTGATTACCTTTGTGAGTGGTCAGCCTGGAAGCCTTCATGCCAGCGTTTCCCAGCACGTGTCCTGTCCTGCGGTCTGCCTGGCAGAAGGACCCCCAGCTCCCCTGCCCTCTGGATCACTTGTTGGCTGCTGTAGCCAGGTGATCCCAGCTGATGAGGCTTACCTGGGAGAGAGGTAATCTTTCCCTGGCAGGGCTGGGCCAGCTTGCCTGGAAGATTGAGGAGTGGGGGTGAGGTGGAGAGGAGAGGCAGCAGGGAAGGCTTTAAACCCATATGTAGCAAAGGTGCTTGCTTGTAATGTGGCATAGGTTACAGTGGATGTCTCTTGCCAGAAATACAGTAGCCTCTGATTACGTTTATCTGCTTGTTGACAAATGTCATGTTGTTAGAAGTGCCATCATACATATTTAATCTCTGTTATGAACCTATTCTGGTATTATTTAAATTGTAACAGTTTAACCCCAGCCCTAAGAGTAGTAGTTAGGGGCAGGTAGGTGACTTCAATGAAGTCCTGTGAGCTGTGAATTCCCTGAGCTTTACTGTTCAGCAGTTACACAGGCAGTATTTCCCTTGACTTCCAGCAGCTGCAAAAATAGATTTGAAGTTTAACCAGTGGAAATGCTTCCTATCAATTTCAGGAAGTGAGCTTTTGTGTGTAGCAGTAAATATTTTGATCCAGTACTCCTGTGCTGTTCTGTTACCCAGCAGTGGCAGCTAGTGCTCTCATGGGAAGCTTGGGCCTTCTGCACGGCTTCCTCTGCAAACAGGGTACTTTCAAACTGAACCTCACCATGCTGGTAAGAGACCAGGTGTGAAGCCTGGCCTGTTGTGTGATTTTTGCTGATTTTTAAACTGGTGACACTTGTGTGTGATAATGTGAGAAGCTCATGCTGTGGGAGGCCTGCAGGACCAGAAGCTAGAGGTATAAGCCAGCCCACACCCCTTCCACCCCCACACCTCTTTCTTCACCTCTTCCCTGCAGCTTTTGCTGCCTGTGTGTTGAACAGCAGGACAGTCTGTGAGAGCGGGACAGAGGTGAAGAATCTTCACAGAAGAGCAAAGGGTGGATGTGTCGCTCTGGGGATTCCCTGAGGGGAGCTGCTGTCCTGGCACCCAGCTGCAAATTTGCTTCCTCTAGTTGAAGTCAGCGTTGAGTGGAACAGGTTGGTCATCACCCCTGCAGCAGAAGCTTTCTAGGCAAGGTGAAGTACAGCTTTTGGTAGAATATAGTAAAGGGAAATTGGCTTCTGGAAGTGCTTTTACATGGAAAATTAAAAACTGTGTTGTATTTATGCTGTGGCTTTCAGTCTGGCAGTGTAAACTTGCTTGCCATAGAAATGACTTCCTGGAACTAGTTTCGAGCTTTGCTAAGGCTGATATGTGTACTATCTGAACCTTATGCTGAGAAGGGAACCGGTTTGAACACTGGGTCTGTGTCTGTAGTTTCCTTAGCTCACACCTTAACAGCTCCAGAACCATCTTGAAGACTTTAAAGCTGTTTACATTTTTCCCTCAACTAATTTTCCTCCTGGTTTGTAATTAAATGTTGCTGTGGTTTCCTGCTGATCCTATTTGTTTCTTCCTGCGTTGGTTTAATGGAGTTTTGTAATAAAATGAGTGGGAATTGAAAGAGTCTCTGATCAAGTTAGCATCTTGTTTGGAAATGAAGATGGAAAAGAAGCTACGTTGGATTATTGGGTCTCTTTCTGCAGGACTCTGAAGGAAGTGTAAGCTTTCAGAGGGAAATCCTGTTGATACATCATACCCCTTTAGAAAGGAAGCCCCAACCAACCAACCCCCAATCCAGCAACACCCTCCTTAAACCCCAGTTTCTGTAAGTGAGCTCAGTGTTCTTATGCTATATAAAAATACAGGTCTGTCGGTAGCTAAACTCACAACTGGATTATCACCAGTAGCTGTTAAAGGCAGCGTGCATTGAAAGGAAGGGGTAGTTTACATGTGTGGTTTTAAATACAGAGATTAGTGAAATAATTGGATACCTCTGACCTATTTAAGATGTTTGGGTCTGTCTTTTGTTTTTGGTAAATAGCTTCTGGAAAGCAGAAGCAGCTCACACTAATACAATTATACAGTGGGGCGTGCCAGCCTCTTCTTTGGGTATTGGAGCCCATTTGTGCCAGTTGCTCCCAGAAGGCATTTTATTTGTTAGACCTAATCAGGTGCTCTAATGTTAATTAAAACTTCTTTAAGTGAAAGGCGGGGGGCGGGGGTTGGTAAAGATGCCTACTGGGTATGTGTTGCTCTCTGAGCCAAAAAGTGAAGGCAAGCTGATGTGCTGTGAAGAAGACTTAGCGGTTTATCATCCTCTGCTGTGTGGGGATTCATTATGCTCGGAGGCTAAGGCAGAAACTGCCCCCAAAATAGCCTGACTAGGTTATCCTTTGGTGTTGATACACAGCCTGGGGTGAATCCCTTCTGTGCCCAAGCACCAGCCTGGAAGGACGATTAACATACTTGCTTTTCAAGAGAAGCGTCAGAGTTGCAGAGCATTGCTCCAAGGGTCTGAGAGCTTCACTTCTCCATCTGCTGCCCCATATGCTGCTGGTGACCCGGGGTCTGTGTGTGGGATCCACCCTGTAAACTTTAAATACAGCCCCTCTCTGAGGGCCGCTCGCTCCTTTTGAAAGCCCCAAAAGGGGCACACTGATGCTTTGGGAGAGGGAGGCTCTTGTTTCCCCTCAGGTAAATCTGGTAGCTCATCTTTGTAAAATGGAAGCATCATTGTGAAGAGCTGGTTCTGTGACACGCAGCAGAAATCTGCTGGAAACTCATCCCTGTCTGTGCACTGGCTTTGTGATGGGCAGAGACTGAAAAACCACGCAAGCCTATGGCCAGAGATGCCTGATGGGCATGGGGAGCAGGGCCGTGTGTTTGGGGGCTGTGTCACTTGGTGACTGCATGAATATTCAAGTGGAGTAAGAGACACGAAGAGGGCTTTGCTAGGGTTTCATTAGCTGTGAGAACATCCATCTCAAGCCTTGTTTCTGGCTTGCGGTCTTGTGGGGTTTGCATAACTTGGGAGACTCAAAAAGCTGATGTTTAAATGTGATGATGAAATGTCTTAACAAAAGAGATGCTCAGGCAGGCCAGCCAAAAATGCCTTTCAGCTGCACAGCTTTTACTTTCACTTTTTGGATAACCAGCTTGCCCAGTCCTCAGCTGGTTTCTGTGCTTTCTTAAATGGAGAAGGTTACCTCTCTCTTACAGAGAGGGTGGTGTGGTGCTGGAAGGAGCTGCCCAGAGAGGTGGTGGATGCCCCATCCCTGGAGGTGTTCAAGGCCAGGTTGGATGGGGCCCTGGGCAACCTTGTGTAGCTCCAGGCCTGGAGGTTGATGGCCCTGCCTGTGGCAGGGGGTTGGAGCTCTGTGGTCCTTGGGGTCCCTTCCAACCCAGGCCAGTCTGGGATTCTATTAATAACTCTATTTTTTTAGTTTTGGGATTTGTAGTAGTAATGTTGAAAGAAAAGGGTGTGGGAAGGGGTAAGATGCAAAAAACCATATCTGTGTTAGGGTTATTTTGGCACTGTAGAAGTAAATTTACTTTCTCCTGTGCTTGTTTGGGAAGCATGCAGTATTTGTGATTGCTGGGGTTTTGTGTGTAGGTGTGTACCTGATAACTGGACCTGCAGCTCTAATCTCATCTGTGTGTTTTGGGTACTTTTCAGAAGGCTCTGCCCCATCAATGGGGTGGTGTGTGTGTGGAATTAACAGAGCTTGTGTTTCCAGTAACACTCTGCAGTACTTGAAACCCATCTCTTTTTATACTCAGAAGTTTTTTAAATGGGATGTGTGAGGGTGATTCCAAATATTCTTTGTTTTTGAGTAACTTTTGTTGTACATCTCAAAACCAGCCATGATTTTAGTGGGCAGTGTGTGTGCTTGAAGCACAGCTGGGTGTCTGTGGCATAAAGACATGATGGGGCTGCTCCCACCCCTCAGCCTTCCAGCTTTTTTATGCCACCAGTACCCTTCTTACCCCTTGTGTGTTCCCAGCTAACACTTAACTTTCTGTGCGTTCCTAGGTGTGTGAATCAACCTGTGGTCACTGAATCATCTCTTGAATCATAGTAACTTGACAATCCTTGTATACCAGCTTGTGTCAACACCAGGTAAGGTGAAAGCTGTTACTTCAATTTTTTTCAGGCTCTCTACTTTTTAAGTCTGCATCTTGTCCAAATGCCAGTTACTTTATGGAAAAGTCAGAATGTGGTGCCTTCTGTCTTCTCCTGCAGCAAGGTAGCTTCTGTTAGCATTACTTTGAGTTCCAAAAACCAGGGTTCTAAGATGTTCTTGGGGGTCTGGCTCCTTTGTAGCCATACCACTTTGGTTACCCTGGGGTTTATGGTGTTTAGATACCATGAGCTGTTCTTTTTCCATGTATTTTTCACCCTCTTGCCACTCTCTGGTTTTGCTGTAGAAACTGTTGAACTCCTGCCTTCTAGAGTTAAGCATGCATGATGAGCTGCCTGTGCTGTCTGACCTCTTCTCTTGAACAGAAAATGGTTTTGGCTTGTTGTTTTTTTTCTTGTTGGTTTTTTCCTTACTTGCTCCCAAATGTTAACCTTTGAAAAACCTATCACAGAAGGAGTTTTCTTGTGTATCATACAATTTTAGTGGTAAGAAACTACCTCAATATGTCTTTCAGTGAACTGAACATACAGCTGGCTCTTTTTTTTTTTTTTTGACCTCATTCTTTTATTCCCCCTTAGAGAGGGGAAGTAGGTTGGGGGAAGGGGGGATGTTTGGAAGGAAATCCCTCTAATGCTTTCAACAAGGTTATTATCCAGTTCTCTAGAGGAGTTCTAGTGCTGACTAACTAATGTGAGCCTTTGTTCTGATGCTAATCAGAAAATCAGAGTAGGGATAATTCCTCTGACTACACCCTCTTCCCCTTGGATCCATCTAGCAGCAGTGATAAGACTTTAAGCTCCCTTGCTACCACTCTTCTTGCTGGGCTGGCCTGTTGTCCTCTGTTTCCTGCAACTGCCACCTTGAGTGAAAAGGCTTGAGTTTTGAGGGGGTGTCATTAGGAGTGCTCATTTAAAGCTTTTGAGTTTTTGGGTTTTTTTGGGTGCTCCTGAGTGGTACAGTTGGGTTAAATAGGTATCTTGGTGGATATGTGTGTGTGGTTTTGGTTTTTTGTGTTAATAATAACTTTTTGTTGCTGTGGGACACACTGGACTTGAATATAGCAGCATCTTAGGTGGTGTGTTGGGACATGTCACTGAAAGAATGCAGGTTGGCATGTGGTTGCTACTCGGGAGGTATTTTTCCTTCTGTCTCTTCTGTCCTGGGCCAGAGCAAACAAATGCTGTTTCTCAAATGCTTTTATATACGCTTAAAGAGATTAACCTCTGATCACTGGTTCAAAGAACTCTGCAACTTTTCCAGGATGAATGTGTATACAACCTGTATATTGGTTTGATTTATGCCAGTGATCTGTTCCTAGCCTGAAGATAAACTACACAGGAGTGGAGAGAGGATCTCGAAGCCCAGGTGGATAGCAAAATATGGCAACACAAAAACAGCCTGGCAAAATAGGGTCTCTTCACTGAATCTTATTTGTGGCTGTGAGGAAAGGGCACAGGTGGGGAGGGGGTGGTAGTGAAGATACTGGTCTGGTCTGATGTAAAATGGTTGCATCAAAGCTTTTAAATTCCCTACAGATCAAGAAGGGAAGTCAGGAAGCCTATAGACCTAGCCTCTTTAGCTTTTCCTTGGAAGTGTGAAGCTGATAAGCACCTCATCCTTGTGCTTCTAAAAGCAGCTCTCCAAGTATAGCTTATTGGTTTCTCATTGTGGGTTCTTCCTCGATGGATAGATAATCTGTCCTGAGTCCGGCTGAGCTGGCCTTCTGGTGAATTTATAAGGGAGTTTGCTGCCTTTCACTAGGGGCTGTTCTCTCTGTAGGTGATTTGAGATACTTTTTAGTATCAGCAGAGAATAAAGGGACAGGAGGGATTTAGATGAGTTAAAGAACTTCCCTAGAAGACAGAGATTGATTGAGTGCATCTGCCTATCAATGCAGTGGTCTCACTGTGTTTGGTTTTGATGGATTTTTCCTAATGCAGAACTGGAAAAGGTGATAGAAAAATCTGATCCCTTTGCAAACTCCATGATTTTTGGCTATGTAGACATACTGCTTCCATAAGCTGAGCTAAAAGAAGAGTGTGAAAAGGTAGTGGGGAAGAGGGAGAAGGGCTCCATCAGAAGATGCCCATCTGAGGAGACTGATTTAGAGTGTTTGGGGCAGGAGGTCCAGAGCTGAAAGGTACCTTTTTACTAGTGACTGTGCACTGATGAGTGGTGTATGTTGCTGAGGCTGTCCTGCCTGGTTCCCTGATGGGAGCCCCTGTGGAAGCTTTAGCTGTGAGAAGGTGTTTATGAGTACTTCCAAACAGTGTTGCTGCTTTTAAAGTTGACTCTGACAGTGTCTTGAAGAGACATCACTAATAGATGCTGCGTGACACATTTTACGTAGGTAGACTTATGGACTAGGAGGAACCACCTTTGCCTGGCATTGTTAACCCAGCAGCTGTTACATCTCAGAAAATGCTCATTTTCAGGGTGGTGGTTGCTTTTATGAACCAACTGGAAGGCTGATGTGGTGTTGGTTTGGTTTTCTTTCCTCCCCATTAGCATATACAGGGCATTTCCTGTGAGTGAGTGCCCTGTGCTTAGTTACTCAGATTCTAGTGCTTTGCAACATCATCTTCATGTTTATGATATCAAACAATCACAGAATGGTTGGGGTTGGAAGGGACCTCTGGAGATCGTCTAGTCCAACCCCCCTGCTAAAGCAGGATCACCTAGAGCAGGCTGCACAGGATAACATCAAGGGAGGCTTTGGGTATCTCCAGAGGAGAGACTCTACAACAGACTCTGGGCTGCCTGTACTGGTGCTCTGCCACCCTCAGAGTGAAGGTGTTTGTCCTTGTGTTGAGAAGAAGCTTTGTGTTTCAGTTTGCCTGTTGCTCCTGGTCCTATCACTGGGCACCAGTTGAGAACTCTGGCCCCATCCTCTTTACATCCACCTGTTAGATATTTATCAGCATTGATCACATCCCCTCTGTCCTCTTCAGGCTAAACAGCCCCAGCTCTCTCAGCCTTTCCTCACAAGAGAGATGCTCCAGCCCACTCCTCATCTTTGTAGTCCTCCACTAGACTCTCTCCAGTAGCTCCCTGTCTTTCTTGAACTGGAGAGCCCAGAACTGGACACAGCATTCCACATGTGGCCTCACCACGGGGGAGGAAAACCTCCCTTGACCTGCTGGCCATGCTCTTCTCAAAGCACCCCAGGGTACCACAGGGGCATGCTGCGGGCTCGTGGGGAGCTGCTTGACCACCAGCACTCCCAGGTCCTTCTCTGCAGCACTGCTTCCCAGCAGGTCAGCCTCTAACCTGTACTGGTGCCTGGGGTTATTCCTCCTTTGGTGCAGGTGTTGAACTTCATGAGGTTCCTCTCTGCCCAGCTCTCTAGCCAGTCCTGGTCTTGCTGAATGGCAGCATAAGCTTCTGGTGTGTTGCTTGCTCCTTCTGGTTTTGTATCATGAGCAAACTTGCTGAGGATACATTGTTCCCTCATCTCGGTCATTGATGAGCGTGTTGAACAAGACCAGACCCAGTACTGACCCCTGGGGTGCACTGGTAGCTACAGGCCACCAACTAGACTCTGTGTCACTGTATCACAGCCCTCTGGGCCCTGCAATTCAGTCAGTTCTCAAGCCCCCTCACTATCCACTCATCTAACCCAATAAGCCTTGCTGAAGTCAGGGTAGACAATATCCACTGCTCTTCACTCGTCTACCCAGCTAGTCACGCCATCATAGAAGACTATCAGATTGGTCAGGCATGATTTCCCCTTGGTGAATCCATGCGGGCCAGTCCTGATAATCTTTTCTTCCACATGCATAGAGATGACCACAGAGTAAGCTGTTCCATCACCTTCCCAGAGATGGAGGTAAGGCTGACTGGCCTGTAGTTTCCTGGACCTTCCTCGTCCTTTTTGAAGACTGGAGTGACACTGATTTTCCTTCAGTCCTAAGGCATCTTTCTGGCTTTCTGTGCCCTTTCAAAGATGATTAAGAGCAATCTAGCAGTAACATCTGCCAGCTCTGTGAGCACTGAATGGGTGCATTCCATCAGGGTCCATGGATTTGTGGATATCAAATTTGCCTAAGTAATTTCTAACTCAATCCTCTTCAACCAAGGGAAGGTCTTCCTTCCTCAAGACTTTCTCGTCTACCTCCAGGGTCTAGGGTTCCTGAGATCCAGCCTTAGCAGGAAAGAGTAAAGCAAAGAAGGGTTTCAGTAACTGCCTTTTCTGTATCTTCCATACCAAGGCAGCCACCTCATCCAGCAGTGGGCTCACTAGTCATGTTTTTTGCTGTTTTGTATTTTAAAAAGCCCTTCTTGTTGTCCTTGACATCCCTTGCCAGGGTTAATTACAGGTGGGTCTTAGCCTTTCTTGTTGCATCCCAGTAGTCTCTGACAGCATTCCCATATTCTTCCCAATTGGCTGGTCCCTTTTTCCATATTCTGTAAATTTCATTTTTCCCTTTGAGCTTCTCCAGGAACTCCTTGCTTATCTATGCAGGTCTCATTCCTCCTTTGCTTGATTTCTTACTCTTCAGAATACACTGATCTTGAGCTTGGAGGAAATGGTGCTTGGATATTAACCAGCTCTCTTGAGTTCCTTTACCTTCTAGAGCCCTAGCTGGTGGGATTCTCCCAAGCAGGTCTTTGAAGAAGTCAAACGTAGCTCTACTGAAGTCCAGGGTTGTAATCCTGCTTACTGCCTTGATCCTTCCACAAAGGATCCTGAACTCCAGCATCTCATGGTCACTGGAGCCAAGGCTGCCCTCAGCCTTCTAATCCTCAACCACCCACTCTATGTTTGGTAATAAAAGGTCCAGCAACTCCCCTCTCCTTGGACTTCTCTACCACCTGTGTTTAAAAGTTACCATCGATGCTCTGCAGGAATCTCTTGAATGGTACCTGCCTGTGTTGCCTTTCCAGCACATATCAGGGTGGTTGACGTCCTCCACGAACACCAGAGCTTGTCATCGTGAGGCTACTTCCAGCTGTCTGTAGAAAGAAAACTTCCTTGACTCCCTCTTCCTCATCAGGTTGCCTGTAGTAAACACCTACAACAGTGTCACCCGTGTTAGCTTGCTCCTTAATCCTTACATACGAGCTCCCAACTCACTCTTTATCCACCTGAGCAACTCCTCCACCTTGCTTGGCTTCCCTGTTGTTCCTAAACACTAGGTAGCTATCCGTGACAACTTAGATGATTGGAAAGCTATCCCACCATGTCTCTCTAATTGCAGTGAGATCATGGCCCTGTGACCACGCACAGGCCTCCTGTTCTTCCTGGTGATTCCATGCGCTGCGTGTGGTGGTGTACAGGCATTTCAGAGAGAGAACTGAGGTTTCCCTGGAGGGATGCGAGAGGGTCTACCGTAGCCATACACACCTGTGAGGTGGTTGGCTTTCTGACTCTTACCTTGGGAGGCAGCTGAGGAATGTTGTTTGCTGCTCTGGTTGGCCTGGCTTATTCCCCAGTTGGAGGCAATGGCACGAGCATTGCCCCTTTGGACCTCGAGTCCTTCAATTTGAAGCCTGCTTTACCAAGTTGGCCAGCCTGCTAAAATGGTGCTGGTGAGAGAGAGAGAGAAAAAAACATGGAGAAGTTGCAGTGCATAACACAGGATTCCTCTCCCTCATTATTTTTACCCTGTGAAGTGAGAACAGGAGGAGGCTAGGAGAAGCATTCCTAAGTAGTTCCTGTGCAAAGCTTCCCATAAGGCCTTGAATGCTCTGTAACCTGTGCTTTCTTGTCTGTTTGCCCCCTTGCCTGCCATTTGTAATGTGGCAAGCGTAAAACCCAAGTGCTGGTAGTGATGGTGTTCACCCTGGGGTTGGCCAGCATTCCCCTGCACTCCTTTATACGTGGCATGGGTTCTCTTTTCTGTATATTTTGACTACTTTTTGTCCAGGTTAATATTTCAGTTTCAAGTGGTGTGCTGCAGAATTAAATTCTCTGGGCATAATACAGCATTGTAGTTATTAAAAAAATAAGGAAATGGTATGGAATATTGAGAATTGATCTGTTTTTCTCCCCAAACATTTTCTTTCTGCTCTACTGATAGCAAGCCAGAGGGGACTTCCTCTGCCTCTTTCCTTATGTGTGAACTGAGGGTTTGGATGCTGGATGAGTGAGTTAAGTTTTTTTTGTGGTGTTTTTTTTTAGGTAACTTGAAGACCAGCTTAACCTGGTTTAATCTCAGGCAGAGTGGAAGGAAGATGTGGTTTCAGTAGCCACTATATCCTGGAGGCAGTATATTGTTCCATCTGAGCTATGATGATTGCTTCTTCCCACCTCCTCCCCAGATGTCCCAGTGTTTTGTGGAACAGACACTTCCTGATTTTAATTTTTCATCTGTATTTGGCCCTTATTGTGAAACTGGAGTTTTTAATTAGCATAGCTTAGTCATCAAGTAACACATCACATAAAGGCCCTTTGCCATGACAAGCAATTTTGGGAAGAAAATTCCTACCCCTATAGCCTGGCGTTGTTACTTTAACATCCAGTTGTGTTTACAGGTTGAGCTTCATGTCTGGGAGAGTGCTTGGGTCAAACTGGCTGGTGACCAGTTATCTCACCTAACCTCAGAGCAACAGGTTAGAACCCAGCGTCACCTGTGGGTACTATTTCCCCTCTGAGTGTAATAGGGATCAGGCTTTGAGCACATACACCTCAACCAGGAGTTGTAGTGAGACAAGCTCGGTTCATGTGGGATGTATGCTGGGCGCTCAGTCTGTTTCATCCCCACAAGTAATGAACTTCACAGGATGGATACAGTAAACAGTGCAGAAGGTTGGGGTTTTGTTTTTATTTTCCAAGCCTTGAAGATCCATACTAAATGTAAAATCAGTAAATTCTACCTAGATTGTGGCTTGGTTTTTGTTTTCTTTCTCTAGGATTCAATGATTATCTCAGCCTTTCTTGTCTTTGAGGTCTTTTCCATCTCCCTTTTGGCTATGGAGTCAAAATTATGATGGTAGAATTTGCTGTAAATGTAGAAGGCAGCCTGTTTTTCAAGTTGAATCCAATTTTTGGAGATAGGTGAGGCTAAGGAGGAGCCAATAAGATTATTTTAAGCAGGTGTTTTGAAGCTGGCTTCATTAATTAGCTGTACTGGGACAAGCCCATGAATTCAGTAGTTATTCCACGTGTGCACTGTGAGCGTGATTTGGTGTTACGCCCTGTGTACTTGATGTTTGAAAGACTACTGCAGAGATCCTCCTCTGCTTTTGGGAGTGGGGGAGGAAAATAAGAACTGCAAATACAGCACATGGAATCCCATGGCAAGGGTGACTGCCTGTAAACCCGGGAGTTGGGTGCTGAGAAAGGTCTTTGGCTTACACTGCTTGTGAGAAGAGAGACTGGCAGTGCTGGAATCTGAGGCTCTGTCAGCCTCTAAGGGAAAAAACAAAGTGGGGAGGTTGAGCAAGGTGGTTGGTGTAGGTGGTGTTAATGCAAGCTTTGTGTAGTGCTCTGGATGCTGTGTCCTTGCTGCCTGGGCGTCTCTACTTGTTTCCTGCTTAATAAACCCTCTGGCAGCTGCAGGAAGTGGAGAGGTGAGGTGAGCTGAGCTTGGTTTGCTCACATGGAGAGCTACCCACCTGTAATGGAGAGGTGTTCTTAGGAAGCCTCATGTGGAAAGGGACGTGTCACTTTGCCACTGAAGATCTGTTGCCCTAAGGCAGAGCCTGGCTAGGTCTGTGCTCCCACCCTGACGTTCATGGTTTTTTATTGCCCATTCTAGAACAGGTAGGGTTTTGAACCAAGCCCTTCTGTAGGCTTCTTGTATGGGTATTGGAGACAGCTCCTCCTCCTTTCCCTGTAAATCTGTCTGTGGTCAAAGCTTCTTTCCTCTGTCCAAGGATGCTGCCCGTGAGCCCTCTGTGTAAGGACAAGTGTGTGTCAGTATCGGTGTGTTTACTGAGAAGGGTGTCAAATGAAGAATGCAGGGGTAGAGTTTTGGAAAACATTTGGGAATAGGGAGCAGGATTTCCTGTTGATGTCAAGGAAACCACCATGATTTAAGAAGAAAAAACTTAAGTAGTTCAGTGAGGTGATGGCAATAGGATTGCTTAAGGGGAAGCAGAGACTAGTTTTGTATTACCCGTTAGAGAGAGTGCAGACACCAGCTTTCTGTCTATGCACATGACTGTGAAACAATTCAGAGTGTGTGTGTGCTCCCTGGTTAATGTGGTACTGAGATGAGACACTAGCACAGGCCTTGTGAGCAGTCTGTGACTCTGCTGTGTCTTGCTCTACTGTGGAATGCTTATGACAGTGGCATGTGTTGATTCCCCTTTGGACTTGAGTCTCTGGATGGACATGAGTCTCTAGAGGAGCACTTCTTTCTGGTGAAGGAGGCAGAGATGGGGAGGTGATTACCTCAGGGCCCGAGGGGTGCGCCTCAGACCATGCACTGAAGAGAGGTGTAGTACCCTTCTTGCCTGTGGTTGGTAATCTCTAGTCCTTCCTGGAAGACTTGTGTCTGGGTGCTCTTGGGCTAGCTTTTTTTCTGTTTGGGCTGTAAGCCACCTGTGATGGTGCATTTGTACAGTGCTGCTGAGCTCATCAGAGCTTGTAGCTGCTACATTCAGTGAGGCAAAATGGGCTTACAGTCAGCTTTAACTGCAAAATACTGTAACTTGCAGGGAGTTCCAAACTTGGAGTGGCCCCTTGGCAAAGCCAGTCAGTGCTGTCTGCTTGTATAGGAGACAGAAACCTAGGAGAGTGAGGACAGAGGGGTGTTTTGAAGATGTTGGGATTAATCATAGAGTTACTTAGTTGTGAGTTATGACTGCTCTTAAAATTTTAATGCTGCTTTCAGTAGAAGACAAAACCATGGGAGTGAAACCTGCTGGTGGTTGTGTTGGGAGCAGGCTCTGGTTCCCTGCGAGTCCCACCAGGGCCAGTTACAATGATGCAAGGAGGCAGTGATTTCATCTTTGTTCTTCATCAGGAGACCAACAGCTGCATTGGAAGTGGTGATGGAACAGAGGTCTCTTCTTAAAGTTCATGTTTGCATTCAGAAGTCACCACAGCCTTCGAGGTGCTGCCAGAACATACGCCCTTTGAACAGAAGGGTGTTGATGGACAAGATCAGTGTTGGGGATCGCTGGAGGTGTTACATAGTGAACCTCAGTTCACTCTGGGTAGTTCACTCCCCCTGCTGTTGCAGCACCTCTCTCTCTGTGCTGCAAGCATGCTTTGAGAAATAGGTTCAACAGCAGCTCTTGCCCCCCAAGGAGGGGGTGTTATGCTTGTGCACAAGTTCTATCTCTTAAGGAAGTGTGACTAAACTGGGAAACAAGATCAAAAAACCACACCCCCCGTTCCCATTCTCCCCAAAAACCCAACCCAAAACCCTCACTGAAAAACCTCTATGCTTTTTGACAATGCACCTGGTGTTGGAGAGAAGCCAGTTTGATCCTTTTTCCCTGGAGCAGGGGATTCCTGTGTTCTCAGTTGCGATTCTTTAGGGAAGTCTGATACAGGGTCTGTAGAGCAGTGATAATCCCTTGCACCCATAGCCTCTGCTCACCTCTGTGCTGAGCTCCAAGGAGTGAGAGCACAGCTTAGCCCTTGTAGAGGGACTGTGCCTGGACAGGTCTCATTAGGTTGCTGATGCTGCACAGGACCTTTGCAAAATGCATAAAGCAACCGCCCTGAAAACCATACAGGCTCAGTCCAAAAATGCCATGGGGCAATTTTTTTTCAGTCATGGGATGTCCTAGGGACACTGAGTTCTGCAGAGGAAATAGCACAAGGAGGTGTGTGAGAGGGAAGGCTATGTCTTATATGTGTGTGCAGAGAGGGTGAGGAGGTGTGGTAGTAATCTTCAGGAATGAAAGAAAATGAGAGCAGAGGTGAGACAATCTTAAGACTTGAAGATGAGGAGGAAAAGCTGGGAACTGGAGAGAGAGAACCATTGGCAAGGGCAGTCTTAACCTTTAACCTTTTCATAAATCTGGCTTTATAAAGTAATGATTATCAAGCTCATGTCAGTGGCCATGGTTTATTTACTGGCAAGAATTTGAGGGAAGCCTGTTTCTAAGCACTCTTGCTCTTTGCTTCTTGCTTCAGGGCCAAACTATTGGTATGTTCTGGGACAGAAATAGCTTGTATCTGCATGTCTGCTTCCTTTTCAGTCTCCTGAATATCCTTTAATGAACAAAGCATTAAGAACAGGTGTGGCGCAGGTTTTATTGCCCGTTTGCAGTAGACAAAATAGTTCTGGATTTCTCTGGGTGTTATGCAGCAAGAGCCTGCTGTAAGAGGAAGATCACAGGGAACCAGTCATGGTTCAGGTCATAGAATCACAGAATTGTAGGGGTTGGAAGGGGCCTCCAGAGATCATCGGGTCCAACCCCCTGCCAAAGCAGCTCCTTAGGACATTTCACTCAGGCGTCCAGACGGGTCTGGAATGTCTCCAGAGAAGGAGACTCTACACCCCCTGGGCAGCCTGTCCCAGGGCTCCCTCACCCTCACTGGGGAAATGTTTTACCGCATGTGGGTGCAGAACTTCCTGTGCTCCAAGTTGAGGCCATTGCCCCTTGTCCTGTCCCCACAGACACTGAAAAGGGGCTGGCCAGTTCCCCCTGCATCCCCTGCTTAAGATAATTACAGACATTAATTAGGTCCCCCCTTAGTCTTCTCAAGGCTGAACAGTCCCAGCTCACTCAGCCTTTCCTCACAGGGGAGATGCTCCAGGCCCTTAATCATCTCTGTAGCCCTTCTTTGGACTCTCTCCAGGAGATCCCTGTCCTTTTTATCCCAGGGAGCCCAGCACTGGACACAATACTCCAGGTGGGGCCTGACCAGGGCAGAGCAGAGGGGGAGGATCCCCTCCTTTGACTTGCTGGCCACACTCCTCCAGATGCCCCCCAGGATGGAAGAGGTTGGTTCCTCCCCACGTGATGGGGTATGATACAGTTCCTCTGCAGCGGTGGTCTTTTTCATGCTGTGTTTATACAGAAGCTAGCACAGTGTGGCCTGATTGCCAGGGCCTGATTTCTGCCTCTGTTTGCCCTGCAAATGAGGCAAAAAGTGCTTGTGAAGGGCTTTTTTTGCCTAATCACATACCTGTCTGAGCAACATTTGGCATATGGTTCCTGTGTGTATCTCTTCCCTTGCAATGCCTTCCGCAGTGAGTCACAGCAGGTAGCTGTAATGTACCAAAAAGGATGGTAAAAAGCGTGTGCTAAAGAGAAAAAGGGGGTAAGAAACATTGCTTCAGCCAAGAGGCTTTCATCAGGTGCAGGGATGAGGGAGGTGCGTGCAAGGAGGAGCATGAGATCAGTGGGCTTTTGATTGCACAGCCTGGAAAGATCCCACTGCTAACCATTTTCTTCTTGTGTGGCTTCCAAGGAATGTTTTCCATGTAAGGCACCGGGGAGCCTGCTGCAAGGGAGCACGTGGCTGTCATTTACTTCACAAAATGTGCCTCTCAGCATTGAAAGATAAGAAAACAGACCAGATAAACCTGTGGTAGCTGCAGATTCCATTTCCCACGTTTATGCTATTTGTAGCCTTCTCTAACTTGATTAATATCTTCATTGACGACCTTGATGAGGGAACAGCATCCACCCTCAGCAAGTGCTGATGAGACAGAGCTGGGAGGAGTGGCTGACACGCAGGACACTGTGCTGCCATCCAGAGAGACCTGGACAGGCTGGAGAGCTGGGGAGGGAGAAACCAGATGGGGTTCAACAAAAGCAAGTGGAGAGTCTGGCACCTGGGAAGGAACAACTGTTTATATCAGTACAGGCTGGGGGATGAGCTGCTGGAGAGGAGCTCTGTGGAGAAGGACCTGGGGGTCCTGGTGGGTGACAGGGTGGCCATGAGCCAGCAGTGTGCCCTGGGGGCTGAGAGAGACAATGGGATCCTGGGGGGCATCAGGAGGAGTGTGGCCAGCAGGTCACAGGAGGGGATCCTCCCCCTCTGCTCTGCCCTGGTCAGGCCCCACCTGGAGTATTGTGTCCAGTTCTGGACTCCCTGGGATAAAAAGGACAGGGATCTCCTGGAGAGAGTCCAGAGGAGGCTACAGAGATGATGAACGGCCTGGAGCATCTCCCCTGTGAGGAAAGGCTGAGTGAGCTGGGACTGTTCAGCCTTGAGAAGAGCAGACTAAGGGGGGACCTAATTAATGTCTGTAATTATCTTAAGCAGGGGATGCAGGGGGAAATGGCCAGCCCCTTTTCAGTGTCTGTGGGGACAGGACAAGGGGCAATGGCTGCAAGTTGGAGCACAGGAAGTTCTGCACCAACATGGGGAAGCAATGTTGACATTTTTCAAGTCCACATCATTGCATTACCCAGCTGATGGTAAGTGAAACCCTTCCAGAAGGCTTCTAGAGCCCTGCTTGATCATTGGTAAATTATTTCTTCTGCAAGTCACCTAATGAAGCAGCCCACAGTACAGGTGTTGTTTTAAAAAGAAGCATTGTTTATGTTGTTCCTTCTCTGGAGCTCTTCATTCAGTCTGAAGACTGATTCATTCCCCTAATATCCTGTTACCCTTTCCCTCCACTATTATATGCCAGGAAGAACAAATTTCGGCCTTAGGAAATGGGGATTTAAGGACTTCTTGTCTAAAGAAGCAGAAGATTCATTTTTGCCACTTGAAATGATTGTGTTTGTAGACCTTGGGTTAATCTTCTTAATATCTAAAAACTACTTTCAATCTTTAACACCAGATAATTCCATGAACCAGACCCTTCCAGAATTGATATTGAGGCAGTAACATGCTTGTCGCTGGTTCTGGTTCCCCTCCTCAGCTTTTCTGGGGCTTCTGCAAAGTCTGGGGTCCCATTATACCTTGTGCATTTTTCTTTGGTTGCAGTGTCTTTTGTATTACTAGCATAGGTCTTAATTCCCCAGTCTCAAACCTCTTTCTGCATTTCTTCATTCTCATCAGGTCAGGAGCCTTTCCTGTGGTTAGGAAGGGTGATGATCAAGCTTACTTCCCCAGAAAAGAAAATAAAAATGGTTGGGTTGGGCATCATGCCACTGCTGACACCACTAAAGCAGCACCTGCTCTGCTTTTCTTCCTGTCCTGTCAACTCCACAGAGGCCTCCTGAAAGCCTTCACCTCTTCTCAAGAGTGGCTGCTTTTTAACGTTACGTGATGGGAGGGTTCTGAGATTGAAACTTTCTCTTAGTGAGAAAGCCCAACAGCTTTCTTTGGACGGGAAGAGAAGGTTTCTCAAGGAGAGTGCTTCTTCAGAGACCTGAAACTCCTGCCCTCTTACAGCTGTTTCATAGCAAACAGAGCCTGAACACAGTTAGCTCCTTCACATGTGGTTGGTTTGCTAGGAACTAGTGAAGCACGATGCCTTCGCTTGCCAGAGAAGGTCAAACTTAACCTCGGTGCCCCAGAAGTGACTTGTTGGACTCTCTCTCTCACGTGGCCCTACCTTTCCAAAGGGCCTGTGAGAGTGTTTCCCTGGGCTTGCTTGCCTTTTGCAGGGCTGGTGTGGTGTACCCTGGTGGGGGGGACAGGCTGGGGAGGGAGGTGGAGGCTGCAGGGCTGTTGCTGGAGGCTAGGGAAAGGGGATGTGACCCTTTGGAAAAAGGACTTGTGATAGCTATTGTGCTCTCTAGGGTGTTGTAAGGAGGGTGGCTTCCTCCAAATGGGCCTTATAGCATCCTGTGGAGCCATAATGGAGCTATTTATTTTCCAGAGTGCAGGCTTCTCTGTGTCCTCTCCCACTTCCCTCTGCATGTGAAGCATGAGTAGATCCTGAAGTGCAAAGGGAGGCAAGATAGTTTGTTGCCTGGAGCCAACTGTTGCTTATGTCTTTTAAATGTCATATTCAGTCCCCCCAAAAAGCAACTTTAGGTGGGCTGGATACATATGGGAACAGGTGGAGGTTCACCTTGCCACAAAATGATGCTCATAGGTGGCCTTTTAAAAGATGCTAAAAGAGGCCAGGACAGTTGCAAATAATAGGCTGCCAACTCCTCTGGCTAACTGCTGCTGTGCAGGACATTCCCAGTATAATCTTTCCCTGAACCTTACAGGTGGAGCTACAGATGATATCTGGGTTTGAGTTTGTTTGGCAGAGGGTTTGGGGTTTTTTTTGGCTTTTCCCAACATTTTTTTCTCTCTGCATTTAATGAAGTAAGGTTAATCTCTGTGTGTGTGTGTCTATCTCTGTGTGTGTGTGCCTGTGTGCATATAAAAATATATATAACTATTGTATTGATAAAGTTTTTATATATATATAAAAGCAATCTTTGTGAGTTCCTATGCAGGGACCTTTTCTGGAAGCTACACAACTCTTCTTCCATGTAGATAAGATTGAGAGGCTCAGCTAACTTGTGTACGTGAGACGGTTGCAAATTTGTTGATGTTTAGACCTTTCCTATTTGGAAAGCATGCTTCAGTGTAAGTGGCTGCTCTGATTCTTCTCAACTGTTTCTTCAGTGCTGTTACTTCACTGTTCCTTCCTATTGCCCTTTCAAGAAATGCTGGAGAATCCTTGAGCGAATTTCTGGTGCTGGTTTCAAGCTAACTGCTTTCCTCCACCCCTAACTAGCATTTGTAGGCACTAACACTCACCTCCCTATGGTGGGGTTTTTTTTATTTAAAATGTTTGGCTTCAGAGGAAAATGAAATTGGTAATACTGGAAGATGGAGCAAATGGATTTAGCCTACTGTTTTGCAGCAAAACCTCAGACTGCAACAACAATAGGAGAACAGCTTTGGTGAGGACAACTGCTGACTCTTGAAAGACTAAATTAACTGTCAGATGGACATAATACCAAATTTGATATTAAGAGTACAGTAAGAAAGGGATTGGGTGAACTCCCTTGAGAAAGCAGTTTGAAAATAGATGAAATAAACATGAAAATCCTCTGCTGTTGAAAGTAATTTTAAATCTTCTCACAATTTGATGGGTTTTACTTACTAATTTCGATATCCTGTAAGCTCTTGTAGCTGATCTCTCTGTGCTAATGCTTGGAGCACTAAGTTACAGGTAGAAACATGAAGAGGATGACTTTTAAACTAGCTTGTTTTATACTAATTCTAATAACCTTTATTTAATCAATTCACTCTGAGGGGACCTTGTTGCCCAGGGACAGAAAATTGCTCAAGGATTGCTGGCTGTGGCAGGACCACCATATTTGTTTGCAAAATGTCTGAGGAAATCAAAGCTTCCTTTAAAGGCAGTTGAAGCTGGAGATGCTGTGCCTTTTCCTGTGAGGCCAAGTAGAGGTGTGGGAATTGTGTGCCAAAGTGTTGGGTTGTTTTTTCTTGACAAACAGTTGGATGGCTTGAGTGTATTCATGCAGGGTGCTTGGAGATGCATCAAAACCCCAAGCAGAGAGTAGCCTGTGTGCATCCCAAGTGGACGTGCTACTCGCCGATCTGCTACTGGCTTGGCAGAGTTAGTTCCTACCCTGCAGATAGGGAAGAGCTAAATGTGTCTGCTTGAAAATATTCATTTTAGGGGGAATGGGGAAGGATCTTCTGCTTCAGCTCTGTATGCACAAGTGGAGCATGGGGAAGAGGTGTTTGGGCAGCACGTGTGGTATCCTTCATGTTCGTGTACCCTGGTTGATGTTGAATGTCAGCACGCTGAAGAAGTAACAAAATGCAGAAATCCAATTAAGACTCTATAATCTCTTCTTGTTTGTATTTTATGGAAGCTTGCCTGGTAGCTGGCCCATTCAGGGAGCTATGACTAGAGCCAGGAGGGGAGGCAGCGCTTGAGCAGTGTGCCTGGCTGAGGAACAGCAGGAGTATGTGTTGGTTTCAGGGAGGCAGCTACCCAGGTCACTGGTGGGATGCTTCACCACTAGTTTCTGGTCCCAGTGGTAGAGGTGTTGCCTTTGGCTTTATCCAGGGTTTGTCTTTGCACATATCAGTGTCATGGTTTCACTCCAGCTGGGAGCTGAGCACCAGGTAGCTGTTCTCTGGTGGGAGGGGGAAGAGGGTGAGGGGAAAAGGAAACCGAAGGCAGACCGTTTGGGTTGGGATAAGGACAGTTTACCTGGGCAGCAGAGAGAGAAATAACAATAACAGGACTTTATAGCAAAAAAACAATATGCAACAGATGATAGACAGTGAGGTTTCTCACTGACCCATACAGCTCAGGGCTGTCCCAAAGCTGGACCAGCCCCACACCATGTGTCCTGGAGCCATGTGTCGCTCCCCCACCAGCCCCGCTTTATGCTGAGTGTGATGTCATGGTATGAATACCCCTTTGGTTAGTTTGGGGTTTGTGCAACTTTTGTCCCTCTTCTGGCTTCGATTTCCTTTAACTGGGCAAGCCTGTGTTGCCTTTGGCTCTCCTGGAGCACCCTCACACAGCTTTCTGGCTTTTCATCTGCCCTTGCCCCGTGGGTCAGTAGAGGCTGAGGAACCATTGCTGCTATATGGACAAGATACTGACGGCTGCTGAATGAAGAATTGCTACCAGGCAGTGCTCCTTGGCTGCCTCAAGACCCTTTAATGTTTTCTTTGAGTTTCTGTTTGGTAGTGGTTAGGTGGATGCTCCACCTTGGAGAGCAGAGGAACAGCAATCCCTTTGACAGTTGTAGGGTGGGTGCAGGAGGCTGTGGGCGTGCTCCCCCTCCTGCTGCAGGTCAGAGACCCATCCTGGGTCCCACCTTTGGCCTGTTCCAGTTCCAGCAAATAGTGTCCATATAGATATATTTTTGTTAGTGTTCTTTTCACTAGTAGCCATGCTTTGCAAAGTACAAATGTCAGAGTTGAGTGAGGGAGAAGTGGAAGCTTCAAACTGACCTTTCCTTGAGTTGCATATTATAGGTTTTGTTCTGCAGGCTCTACTTCTCTGCTCTTCTTTATGGTATGCTTCTCTCCCACTCCAGTTTAATGGTGGAAATCTTTAATGTGCAGACTTTGAAAGATGGTTGTAAGTTTCAGGAAGCCAGTTTCACACTGTATTAAAAAGGGACCTGTCCTGGGCATTCTGTTTGTCTCCTTGCAGTGTGAGTGTACATCCCCTAAAGGCACATAACAAGCAGTGATGTGTCCTGGAGTCCCTCTCTGGTTTGATGTTCCTAGCTTGTGCTGCTCAAATCAGAATGTAATTACAACCAATCCCTTGTTCAAAAATTAAATTAAGCCCAGCCTGTGGAGGGAAGCCACTGGGAGAGGAAAGGCTTGGGAGCCTTCTGTGTAGCAATGTGTTCTCTCTGTGCACTGGTAATTTCAAGAAGGATTTAAAAGGAAGGAAGTTAAGACTCCTATTTCCCACCCCCTCTTCTCTCAGCCCATAGGTACATATTGACTTTTGAGGTTTATTTATGGCACCTTGCCTAGAGCCTGAAAGCCTTAGGTCAAGTATTGGGATAGGTGCTGGTCTGCCTGATGACCTGCCCTGGCCACCTTCTGCAGCCACACTTGACAGGGCCCTCACAGGAGTGGGTCTGTGAAGAGGTGATATCTTGGTTGTCCTACAGTTTTGGTTGCAAGGGAATTGGATAGCAATGCAGAACTTGGATTCTCCCCCCACCCTGCTTTTTCTGACAAGAAAATGTATTTTCTTGTATGCTGACAAGAGGGGTGTTGCTGGGCTCTGCAGAGTGGAACGTGCCCAATGTGACCGTGATGGGCCTCTGCTACAGTGAGGGTTTGTGGCAATGCACGTGTACCTGTGATGTTAGCACAGCACATCCTAAATAGGAGAAGCAATAGAAACACCTCAGGGCTTTGCTGCTACTAAGAAAGACAAGGGAGACAGTGAGCTAAGAGATACAAAACTGAGCCGTGGTGCTGAGACCTTTTGAAGATCTGCTCCGCAACCACCCCCACACACATTGAGATCTATTGAAGCAGTTATCTACTGTGCTGGAATCCCAAAAGTAGTCTGAAAGTCAGAACCCAAATTTGAAAACTGCTTTTTCACTGTTTCTCAGCTTAGTCAGTGATACTAGGCTTTTGGAAGGTGAAGTTTTCAGAGGACTTAAGGAGTAGCCTTACTTCTCAGAGCTTTTGTGTGTGTGTTTTTCTTTGGAAAGACAAACAGGGTGCTTGACAATAATCAAACATCATGTGTTTCTTAGCCTGGAAGCTTCTGGTATTACAACATGCCTATTGTGGAGATGTTTCTCTATAAATTGTGATACAGGTAATAGGCACTGCATGGCGATTGTCATCATCCCTTGGAGTGGGTGAGTAGATGTTTCTAAACTTGAGTTGTGCCTCACAGCTGTGCTTTCAAGAATAAATGTATGACTGCCTCCATCTTCTAGTAGAGTTCTTTTATTTAAATGTCAGGCTGAAGTTTATATAGAGGATTGTACAGATTAGATAGTAGGGGGAAGTTTTTCACAGAGAGAGTGGTGAGGTGCTGGAACAGGCTGCCCAGAGTGGGGGTGGATGCCCCGTCCCTGGAGGTGTTCAGGGCCAGGTTGGATGGGGCCCTGGGCACCCTTGTGTAGCTCCAGGCCTGGAGGTTGGTGTCCCTGCCTGTGGCAGGGGGGTTGGAACTCTGTGATCCTTGGGGTCCCTTCCAACCCAGACCAGTCTGTGATTCTGTGATTGGGATAGGAGAAGTTTCCCAAATGCTCCTCGGGTGGCTGTGCTGCCTGGTGGTAGCACAGCTGCGCGTGTCACAGGGCGATGCTTTTAGCCAGGTCATTTCAAACAGCAGCACAAGTGGTCAGGGTGGGGAGAAGGATGTTCCAGTAGTAAGGGATCCTAAATTAAGCCTTTACTGTGCACGGGCCTTGCCATGTGTTCCTGGAAACAGGTTAACACAGCTGCATAAAGGAGAAAAGCATCCTTTTTGCATACACAAGTGATGTTACCAAGCCAGTGTTGCTTCCAGAACCCTGTTCTTACTGAAAGTAACATTTCAAGCTTGTGTGCGGCTTCGAGAGGTTCTGCCTTTGCACAGCTTTTCTTTATTCTCCTCTCTTGAAGCCGTTTTGGTTTACTGGGAGTTTTCTTTTTTTAGGACTTATTATTTTTGGAAAGCCTTCTGGAACATTTTGTGCATATGGTCCTCTGTAAATGTGCTGTTGTACTGATTAAAGCTGGAAGTAGGAAACCTAACCTTTCTGATGCACTGCGGCAGGAGGAAAATGCTGAAACAATAGTTTCTGAAGGGAATGCTTGCCCAAATAAAGACACATTGAAAAAAGCAAACCCAAAACTGGGGAGGATTGTGTGTGAGGTGCATTCTCTGCTATCACCCAGTCTCTACTTTCTCCTGTAGATTCAACAGATACAAGTATAAAATCCCTTAAAGCAGACCCAGCACATTAGGGTTGTTGTGGGTTCTTTGGTTTTGGTTTGGTTTTTATTAAACTGGTTTATCTTTGCTCACTGGTGACATGACCCCATTGCTGAAAGTATTTTTGTGATGAGACAGTAATCTGCTGTGCCGTGTTGTGTGTATTAACTGAACTGGCCAACCCACCCCTCCAGAGCTCTGCTTTCCTTCCTGCTGGAAGGACAATCCAATTTCCATCTCTTGCCGCCGCCTTCCCAAGTGGAACTGAACAAGTTCTCTGTGAAATCCTGTGACTTTCAAGCAAAGTTCTTAAAATTCAGGATGCTAATGAGATATAGGGCTTTCTCCTGGACTTACCTAGGCAAGGAAAATGGAAATTTTGGTTTTGTTATAAAATTCGAATCTTCTGTGACTATGGTGAGACCTGGCATGAGAACCACAGGACTTGGAAATGGGGAAGAGCCTTCACAAGGCTCAGGCTGCTTCTAACAGTTTGACTCATGTTTCTAACGGTATGAGAGTGTTACTTACAGGAATTTAAAGCTCTGCTGTGGTGTCCTCACTGTATCACAGGATGGGAAGGGAAGCCAGTTGAACAGAACACGGTTTATGCCTGCAAGATGATGATGTGACACATGTTGAGGTGTTGAGTACCTTGGTAACAGTTTGTCTTTTGCAGTTGGGTGTCTGATGCAGTTGTTACTGAAGTTTAGTTGGTTTTGGAGGCCTGTTGGTTTCTTGAAGGTGGGATTTACTGCTACAGTGCACAGATATATTTAGAAGACCAGTGTGGCTGGTTGGCTGGTTCTTTAATATACCATGCAAAAGGATAGCAGCTTAGGCCATAGGAGATGCAAATCTGTGAACTGTGTCTGCCAGTGATGTAGTAATGGACTTTTAAAGTGTGTGGTGAAAACATGCTTGCTCTGACTTTCCCTGAAGGATCCAGGAGCCCATCGTTTGGCTGACATACCCAATGAATCCTCCATACAAAATGTCTTCAAAACACCCACGTGTATCTCGCAGTTCTCAAGAGGATACAGCATAGAAAATCGTTTGGGGCCAGGGGCTGGGATCTGAGGAGCTTTATTCTTGTGTCTAGTTTAACCAAACATTTTAGGTGACCTGTGAAGCTATTCCAAAATGTTAAAAACACAATTCTATTTCTAAAAGCTTTCAATTCAACTGGTTTAGCTTTAGAAAGTAAGTAGAATTATGGATTTCTTTCCTGTGCTGGCACTTGGACTTGACTTTTCTGTTATTTTTCTTATTAAGCAGCTAAGAGGGTGAATTCCTTATTGTTTCAAAGCTTGACTGCTCATTGAAAGCAGACAAAATAAGGATACAACCAAATCAGCAACTGAGGGCAAAGGTTAAATGCTCTGAACCACACTGCACGCTAGGTTCAACCTTCAGCACTTGGGCTTAGCCTTTCAAAAGGTATCCTGTGCACACCCATTGCTCATCCTGCTGCCAAGACCTTTACTGTGTGTGTTCAAGAGATAACAGTTTGAGTATTGTGAGAGAGAGAAACTGTGTGGGTAAAATAGATGTTTCCTATGTACGTGAGGATGACTCATTTTCTTATGGCAGGTTTTGAGAATGGTATGTAAAAGCCAATCCAGTAACATTCCAAACACGCTGAACACTTCCTTGAACTGTGAAGAATCCAGGTTGAAGGCCTGTTTTCCAGCAGCAGTGACACAGGATGTAACTGGGCCAAGGCATCTGAACAACTAGAGAGCCACAGACTGTTCTGCCCACCCTCCTGACATCCAGTTCAATGTCCGTGGTGCACCAGAAAGAGCTGGAGAGGGCCTGTTTACAAGGGTGTGGAGTGATAGGACAAGGGGTAATGGCTTTAAGATAAAGGAGCTTAAATTTAGGTTAGATACAAGGAAGAAATTCTTTACTCTGAGGGTGGTGAGGCACTGGAACGGGTTGCCCAGAGAAGCTGTGGATGGGACTTTGGGCAACCTGGTCCAGTGGAGGGTGTCCCTGCCCATGGTGGGGGAGAAAGGGGCGGGTGTGGAAACTCAGATCATCTTTGAGGTCCTTTCCAACCCAAACCATTCTGTGGTTCTATAACCAGGAGTGATGGGTACTTTCTTCCTTGTTCATAGCATTCCCTGAGAGGGTGTGTGGCTATTGACTTTGTGCCCATAGAGGATGGTGAATTTTTTTACCCATACTTAGAGTGTTTTTGAAAGTGCAAACTAAAAAGAAAGCAAACAAAAATACCTCTGTTGGCAGATGTACTGTTAGCAGAGAAGAATCTCCTCTCCCTTCTGTACTGTATTTATGGGAACTGCTAGCTGTACTAAATACTATCTTTGAAAACATCTCTGTGTAAACTTAATCCTCCCATAACCCTTCAGCCTGGGCTGTGGCATGTGAAATGGGTCTGAAGTGTCCTTGCTCTGTGTACTCGCGCTACTAAGCGGCTGGTCTGTTAAAGAAACAAGCCCGTTCCTTAATGCTGTGTGTAAACAGGGAATCTCTGATTCAGTGGAGAACCCTGAGCTGTTAAGCCATCTCTGAAGTGTATGTGTCTCTGAAATATGTGTGTGCTCTGCAGTGCACTGCAGGTACCTTCTGGAGATGGAGGCCTGAAGAGTTCTGGAAGTTCTTCCCCCTGTGCTGTCGGTATGAGGGATGTGCTACAGCATCAGTTAGTTTGGAGAGAATTTAACGTCTGTCTAAACAGCTTCCCAACCACAAGCTCCCCTCTGGGAAGAAATTATACCTCCTTACCTAGCCAGAGTCTCTCATATCTTTCCATTTTGCCAAGGAGAAGTCAAGGCTGGGAACAAGTTTTGTAAGCTGGCTGAAGCCTGAGGCAGGATCCTCAAGGCAGTACCTATGTCCATGGTCTCCTAACAATTGAGGGGTTTATCAATGCTATCTTCTACTAAATGGTTTTGTTGCCTTTGTGTCTCCTTCAAATACCACACTGAACTAAGTCAGCTTAGTGGGATGTTACCCTAGTCATGGCAGCTGGGATTTACAGCATTCCCTGTGAGGGAATTCCCTGTGAGGCAGCCCTGTGCATCTAACAGGAGATCCCAAATAACCTGGGACTCAAGTGACTTGGTTGCTGAAAAGAAATGAAGAAACCATGCCTGGCTTTAGAAGGAAGGAGAGGAACAGCGTTGTGGCTCTGGAGCAATCTGTCAGTGAATCAAGATCAAGCAGAAGATATTCATGGTTTAGGTATCGCTAACCTGATGGCTGTGTAGAGACCAAAAATGGGCTGCTGGCTTCCACCTACAATCTTTGGGAGAGGATAGCACCTGTGGGGCAAGGCAGTGCACACCCCGGCTGCTTGGCAAACCCTGTGTGGTAATTGCATGCCCTCTTCCCTACCTTCCCTGTGTCACCCCGAGTGCTGTTGGGAGGGCAGGGAAGGCCACCTTTAAAAGATACCTTGGCCAGACTTAGGGAGTTTGTCATTCTAATGAGGCCTCATTAAATTGGAATGGGAAGGACAGACCTGTCTTGATCTAATCAGAAGGGCCGTTTTGTTGAAGCTGGTGCATGGCTTTGTCAGAGCTGTAATTCAGCTCAGAGCAGTGACTCTTGGAAGAAGGCAGTCAGCTGTTGGCTGGAGCACGGGCCATGTGCTGGCCTCTTCCAGCTGAGTGGGAATCTGAAATATATGCTGGAGATCTGACTTGAGAGGAGGTGGCAGATGTATGTACTAACTGGCTTGGCTTTCTTCACAAAAGGAGTATTCTTTTTCATTCTGTGGTCTAATTGTTGCAGAAGGAATTCTAGCAGGTGAGTGGCAGCATCCGGGCTCCTTTCTGCATGGTAGTGGTTTTGTGTACAAAGCTTTGGCTCCTCCTCTGTGAAAGATATGGGAAATCTGTAGGCTGTGCTACAGTGGTATAGCCTGACTTCTCTCCCTCCCCCTCCAAATGAAGCAGGAAACAAAAGGGGCAGACACAGCCACATGGCAGTTTAAATGTCACCTCAAACTGACATTTCAAGGCGGGGGTGTATGCAGACAAAGAATCCCTCTTTGATAGAGACTAATTGACTTAAAAGATCCATATTTTACATATAGCCCTTTTGTGAAGTAAATCAGAGCCAAAGTAGTGACATGGAACTAAAGAAAAACATTTTTTTGTTAGGATGACTTCCAGGTTTAATGACAAATTACATATTCCCTCTATTAATGCAGCTGCTTTGTTGCCCAAGGGATTGGAAATGTGAGTTGTGGCTGTTTGAGGTGCGTGTTTCTCTGGTGAGGGCTGCTGCATTGACTTATCTCAGAAGTGGTGAAAAGGTCTGAAAGCCCTCCCTAGTAGAAGGAGCACTAATCCAGATCATCTGTTCTCATGGGGTATGAAAGAGTAGGATACCTGCCTCTGCACCCCTCAGATATGTTTGGGGTTACCCAGCAGTTTTTAATTTCTGGGGGAAAGTCAGAAAAAAATAAAAAATAATCCCTCTTCAGTATGAATATACATTTAACTGAAGAAGCCATGGCTGAATGGGGTTTCCCCCAAAATTCGAAGTGTAAAGAAATGTTAATGTCTACAATTCCCCCCCACCCCACCCCAGCTTTAGATGTTTGTAAGGAATGGCATGATAGAAGCCTTGAAATGTATCTGTTGGGTTTTGTGGGTTGTTTTGGTGGAGTTTTTTAGTCCATCACTCTTCCAGTTATCTCTATCCCAGTTTTCTCCTTTGTAAAACCAGTGCAGAGTTTTTTCTTTTAATCTGAATTGGCTTTCATGAGCGTTGGAGTTACATATGACAGTGTATTTACCTGGGTCCAAAGTTACCATTGGAGACCTTTCAGGCCAAAACCATGCTTGGCTGGTAAGACACATAATCTGTTGGGTGTTTTTCCTTCATTTTGTGCTTTCCTCACACTTCTCAGCCGCACCCTGCGTGTTTGCGTCCTGGTTTTGCACTGACACTGCCTGACAGGACCACAGAACCACAGAAGGCTTCGGGTTGGAAGGCACCTCAAAGATCACCTAGTTCCAACCCCCCCGCCACACGGGCAGGGACAAAAAGGCTGCAGCTGAATCCCTCACTCCTCAGGTAGGAGCAGTTTCCCATCCTGCGGTTCTAACCGCGGTCAGAACATTGCACCTGAGCTTTGCAAGCTGTTTTACATTCCCCCTCACAAGCCTCTGCCTGCCTGCCTGCCAGCCAGCTGTCGGGTTTACCCTGTCTCTCCAGGTGGCTGAAGAAGGATTTGATTTATTTATCCAAGCTGTCTAGTGCAGTCTGCTGGGTGTTGGAGACCTTCTGAGCAGCGGTGGGGGTGTAGGAAGGGTGGCTCTCTTGAAGTTATTTTGAAACACGTTCTCCAGGTGCTATACCCTCTGGGGCTGTCTTGAAAGGAAAAGCTAAAATTAATTGAGACTAGGCAGTCTTGACGTCTGAAATATTAGAGACTGAGGGAGAAGTTCTGGTTTGTCTAAAATGCAGCTCCTTGTAGTGTTTTCCTGCACAGAAGATTGCCTTTTCTGGCCCTGCCATGTTATGAACTGTGAATTCTTGGTAAGATTCCTAAATGGTAGAACAGGCAGAAGGGTGTTCCTGTTTGTTTCTGAACACCCTTTTCCTCCCTTCCCCAGATGCCGTAGCTGTTTGGCTCAACACTTAACTATTTCTTTCTTTGTTTTTGTAGACTTGGGTGCTCCTGATCAACCAGATCTTTCAGGAATATTTTTTAAAAAGAAACTTTGAGTAAAAGATGTGCCATGGAATGACAGCACCAAGGAGCAGCACAGGATTGTCTCTTGCCTTGACCAGCCATGGGTTGTTACTTCTGCTAGTTTTCTTTGGTTCCTTTATCTTGGAAGCACAGGCCACAGGTGAGTGAAACCTTTGCATATGCTGCAGGGAGGGGGAGAAATATAAGTGTGGGTGCAGTCTTACATTTTTATGGGGAAGCTGGTGGTGGCTGGTGCATTTGTACACATCTTTCAGTACCGATGGGAAAAACCATCACTACTTGTTAATCTGAAGGCACGATGTCTGATCTGAACATGTCTTTCATGTAGTCAGTAACTGCTCGTCCTTTACCCTGTCCTTTTGATTCCCCTAGCTTTTCCCCCTTTCCATTCTCATGCCTTCACTGCAGCTGGTGTCACTTTGACTCTTTCAGGAGCGTGGACCACATTTTGTTTGAATGAGAGACTCACGTAGGCACTCCTATCTGTATGCCCTGGAGCAATGAAGTAGTTTTGGAAGCACAGACTGTCTTCAGCTCTCAGCACTGATGATGAATCTGTTCAGTATTTTCTTGTGTGCTATGTTTTCATACCTTAGAACTCATTAACTGCACCCCTCTATTAGATCCTCTTTGCAGCTTGAGTTTTTCCCTCTTCCCTTTCCAATTCCAATGGTTATCTGATGGATAAGTGTTGTGAATACTGTATGTAGTGGTGCAGTGAGATGATATGTAAGATCTCAGCAGAGACAGTACATGATGAGAAGTATGTGCTTATTTATCCAGTATACCCCAAAACGTGTCTTCTCTCTCAGATGTTGTAGCTTTTGTCTGTAGAGACGTGCCTGATCATAAGTGGCATGAGATGGAAGGAGTAACTTTGTGTGCTCTTGTCCAGAACTTTGAAGGATTAGTCCCAAAAAGGCATGAAGGTTTGATTTTTAGCAGCTGTTGCAATGTAGAACAATAGCTTGCCTTTAAAAACAAAACCACAGTTCCTGATATAACTCTAAGAAGTCCTATTTATTTGACACAGCATGACACCTGAAAATGTGCCATGACCAACACTCCTCAGCATCAGTGAAGTCTCTGTATGGTAGAGCAGAATACATGTTAGTTGCCAGATGCACTTGAAGCTGAGGTGATCCTGTATAGAAAAGTCTGCTGGTGCTGGAAGCTGCTGGAGGAAGAGTTGAGTTGATATCCTCTCAGTATTTCTGGCCCTTCAGGTTGGAAGGGAGAGGCTGCTGAAATCAAATATTCCAGACTTGAATGTCTTCCTGCCCTGATTTTGGCTCTGTGGGTAAGGAGAGGCAGGGACACACACACACAAAAGTGTGACAAATTGGTAAGAACAGATAGTGAGAGTAGGAAGAGGCAAGGTCTTTTGCATGTGGTCTGTCCTTCCCCCCCCCAAGTCTTGCTGCTTTTGGCATTAATGTCACCACCTCATTTTAGGTGCAGGCCTGTCACAGACACCTCCCAGCCTGGAGCTGGAGTGCACCAGCCCTATCTGACACTCCCATTACACAGTGCAGCACCTTCAGTTGAATCTGTAATCAGTATGCAAATTAGTTGTGCTGCATGGTGCTGCGGAGAAGCAGCCACAAGACTGGCCAGCCTCCTTAATATAATTGAGGCACGCAGTCACATTAACTAGAAAGAGTCTTTAATCGTGTCAGAAGACCCAGGAGTGGTTCAGCATTGTTTCCCTTTGTGTTTCCTTTGCTTCAGGACCTGAAACCAACTGTGGTATAAACTGATCTAGGCAGATCATCTGCCAAATAGGATTATAGTGGGTAGGCATGAGCTGTTTCCTGCCAGGGAAGTGAGAAAGTGAATGTGTGTAGAGGGAGGGAGCAGAGGGCAAGACACAGGGGTGGGGGGAAATCCTGGGGAGGCAAAGGGCTTGCTGAGGAGTGCTTCTGTATACAGATTTTCTGAGACTGGGAGGTAGCAACCCAGCTGCCACGTGCTGGGAGGGATGGGGGTGCTCAGTGATGTGTCTGCTGGGAGGGATGGGGGTGCTCAGTGATGTGTCGTGGTGCCGGAGAGCTGCACCTGCAGCAGCATGCCAAGCCATGAGTAACATCAATGAGCGAGTCAGCTGAGAAGAGGAAAGCCAGATGGAGGAACAAAGAATGCCAGTGAGGCACTCTGAAAATCATCTTTCCTTCATCTTTCTCCCCCTCAACCACCCCACCATCCTCACCTTACTGCTTTATGTAGCAAAATCATTCAGAGGAGGCAGAGCAAAGCCATGTTAACATGAAGCATATCCCTTGGTGGTAATGCTTATCTCCAATGCGGGGTCAACACGACACGCTCACAGTTGCTGAAGAAAAAACCAACCAGACAAGCATGGAGACAATGGCTGGCTCAGCTACGAGTGAGAAAGCAGAGCTGGTGATTCATATGTTTAAAACCATATGATGTGTATTGTATTGCAAAAATTTTGCTGTTTAGAAATTCTGTTACTGGAGTTCCAGGAGGCTTAGAGATATATTCATGTTCTGGTCAGGAATGTGTTCTCTTTGCTGTGTGGTTAATGCAGAGGGCAGACTCATTTCCAGTCAGCAAGCATCTGGTCTGTCCTCTGGTAATAAATGGATTTTATTTATGCATGGATTCTTAAGAAGAATCTTCAGTGCTTTGTCTCAAGCAATCTATCCAAATATCCTGGAGTGCCAGGAGATGAGTATTTTAAGTTGCTTAGTCACTAAGCACACTGCAGAATTTGGGGAAACATCTCTGTTTTCACTGGAAGATGTCCATTAATATAAAAATAACCACTGCACATACTTTTAACACAAAAGAAAAGGCAGCATTTGCTGATGGGGAAGTCATGAAGCCATGTCAGAAAACGAAAATTTGTGGGAACTTCACTGCTCTTCAGAAATATTTGTCTGAACCTTAACACTGTCGTGCCATTTTTCCCCATCTGGCAAGTTCAAGATGAATTGTGGGAAATAATGAAGGCAAGCAAGGAGACTTGGAAAGCAGACACCTAAATGCCGAGGCTTTGTTCTTCCACCCATCTCTTCTGTTTTCTTTAGTTCATCTGGAATGTAGCTGGGAGCCAGGGGGCTTAGTAGGTAGAGATGGAAATTTTTGAAGTTTTGGAGAGGAGCAATAACAACCCTTTGGTCTGTTTTTCTACAGATAATGTTTCTGCATTCTTTTTTTGTTGCTGAAGATTTTTTTAATACAATTTTTTTCTCCCTCCTATCTGTGGCCCTTAAGTTTATTACCAAGCTCTCAAAGGCCTTGTGTTCATATCTCGTTCACAAGGGTCTTCCTGTCTGGCCAGGCTATTTTTGAAAAGATGAGGGTGGATCAGAATAAGTTGTTCATTAAATTTTAACACACAGTCTCTAAAATACTCAGAAAGCTTCCTACCATTTGAGTTCCAAATGCTGTAATCCCCCTTGGATTCATAACCAGCTCTGTCAGAAACCTCTGAAAACATAGGTTGCACCAACATAGGTTGGTAATAGCATCGCCTGGTCCTGGAATATGTAAAGGTGTTGGTAAAAGGATTAAGCATCCTGTATTAACCAAATATAAATATCCATGAAGGAAAGACTTTAAATATTAAACTTTAAAAAATATTTATAATGCGTGCTTGGTGAATCTAAGTCCATTTAGATTTAGACACAGCCTAATCTTTGTTGACTGATCACATGTGGGATGCAGTAAACCTACCTCTTGAATTTTTAGGATTGCCATTAAAGTGATAAATTGAACTTGAATAAACTGAGACCTCTTCATTCCTGCGTGTTGTCTCTGACACAAAGGCAGACATTCTGCAGCTTGCTGTTCTAGGGTTTTTTTCAGTGCCAAGGTTATTCTGCACAGAAGCTCTTGGATACACCTGGTATTTGTTTGCATTGCACAGAGAGCTTGTTAGCGTGCACTCCAGTCATCAAGCAGATTCAGACTTGTTCCAGTTCTTTGGGAATCTCTGCAAAGCAGATGTTTTCTTTGTCTCTGTACAGCTGAAAGGAAGGTGTCTGTACAGCTAGGGATGAAATTCAATGGTCT
Organism: Hypotaenidia okinawae; assembly: GCA_027925045.1. Taxonomy (NCBI): domain Eukaryota; kingdom Metazoa; phylum Chordata; class Aves; order Gruiformes; family Rallidae; genus Hypotaenidia; species Hypotaenidia okinawae. Next base: position 7,898,443 of record BSDF01000006.1, read on the forward strand.
GGAAAACAAGGACGCTGGATGGCCAGACAGAAATGTGGGAGGTATTGTGCGTGAACAGAGGATCTTGACTCTAACCTATGTGCTTTATCTCAGTGTGGGTTTGGAGAAGTGACAGGGTCAGCCCAAAGAAGTGTGTAGCTCTCTGTGGAGGGAAAGGAGAGCAGTATCTGGCGTGGTTCCTCTTTCCAGTCCCTGTGGAGACCTCAGTGTGAGCAGAGTGGCATAGAACAACACAGTGAGGAGTCGCAGAATAGTGGCCAGACTGCAGAAGCAGCTAGGATGCAGATGGGCCCAGAATTAGACTTGTATTCAAACAGTTACTACACTGATGCAGGCAGTGCTATTTAAGCAGCTGGTTTGAAAGGAGTAATAGGGATCTCAAAGCCACACAACATCTAATTTTAAGCAGTTCTAACTTTTTAAGGATGAATTAAGGCAAGCATAATAGTAATCCCAAATTTTCCTTTTCTCTGTCCTAGGTTGGCTCAGCAAATCCAAAGGACCTGCATGTGAGTAGACTTACGTCACTGCTGTACTGTGAGAAATGAATGCATTGTGCTGGATAGAGATCCATCTCTATGCCTCATTTCCATTGTTTTTGGAAAAGGCAACTGCACTCAGTTTGAGGAGGAGATCAGCTTCATGTGTTTCATTTGCTTGAAGGGGTCCCTGCGCCTTGTATAGCATTTAACTTCAAATGACTCAAACAAAAGGCAAATAGAATTAACATTTCATTAAATTGTAGAGAGAGATCCTGCTTGTGAGAGTCTTGCCAGAGAGGATTGAGAGGACAGAAGAGGGCAAGCTGAGGCAAACCCTCTTCTGTTTCCTTGAATCAAGAAAGGTGAACATCATCTCATCACAGAGGATGACTCTGGATATATTCCATTGGGTACTCATGCTTTTCATTTCCTGTGCTCAGAAAAAGTCTAAAATCTTTCCTGTGTGGTTGTTATGGATGAATGTAACTTTGGGTGGAATTTGAAAGCATATTTGTCTTCTGTATCTGTTCTAACTATATAAAGTCTAAGTCTTTGCTGAACCCTGAAATTTGATCTTAGTCAAAAAACACAACCACAAAAAAACCCAGACAAGGAATACAGGATCAGATTCTGAGGGGAACAGGTTAATGAAGTATTTAAAGGTGTGGGAAGGGAATTTCACCATCTGCCAGACTTTGGTCTTCCGAGAAGTGGGGAAAGAGCTCATGGAATCCTTTGGATCTTGGATTTTTATCCAACACCACCTGGCAAGACTGTCATTGCACAGACATCATATTAATGGGCTTCTGATCCTTGACCATGGTTGCTAGCAGGAATATCAACTGCTTTAGGAATTAACTCAGGAGTTGTCTAATCCAACTCACCGTAGCTTCTTGGGCTAGAGTAGAGTAAGATGGGAACTGGTAGAAGGTTCATTGTCAAGGCAAACAGAAGGGGCACTGAATGGCACTGTTTGCTCTTCAAGAGAAAGTATTTGTGAACTTCAGGCTGTGGCTCATTACTGTCCTGATGTCCCTGATGAAGATACAGACTTGTCTATCTTCTGCAGCTTCTTTCTATGACTGAGTCCTTCCCCTTTATGTACATTTTGGGACAAGTTTGGGTTTGTTCCTAGTCTCCTGGGAAAAGCCTTGACAGTTTTGCTTTATGTTATTTGACAGTGCCTTTGCTGCTTCTCTCCTTTGAGTCCGAAACTGGTTCCCATTGCAGCTGAGGTGTTATGTTTTTAGGGTATGTTGGATGTGTTCAGTCTGTGCACCCTATGCCTGCCACTGCTTCTCCAGCCTTTACATCGAACTCCTAGCAGCACAGGCATTTAACACCACCTGTTTATGCTGCCAGCTATTGCTGACTGCAGCGGGGATGGCAGAACGAGAAGTGGGTGGCAAGGGGGAAACAAGTGCTTGGGCAGGGTGAGTAGCTGTAGGCTGATGAGTCTTTGGCTTTTGTGAATGCATCTGCCAAGGCCCTGTGTTACAGTAATCTGTCTGAGGATTGCTAAGGCACTGCTGGTAACAAGCTGCTGATAGTTAAGAGTGAAGGTGGCGTGCTGAAGGTACTTGAGCTCAAAGCCGGTACCTTGGTGAGAGTAACTGGAACCCAGTGACAGGATTGTGGCATTGTCTCAAGAGGCAGTACCTTCTTTTCAGTGTGCACTGGTCTGCATGTAAAAAGTTTTTTCCTTTTAATGAACTGAAACCTCTGGGGAGTGTTCACCATCCTTTGCAAGCAGGAATTCTCCTTTTGCCAAGTGGTGCACTGGAGTTGAGGAGGGTGAATTGCTTGCTTCCAGTTGTCTTTAAAGGGGTTTGAAGTAACGCCCTGAGATATGAGGCTGTTTAGATGATTTACAGGGTGAGCTGGATAGATTGGACTTGCTGATGAATGGTTGAAGAATAAAATGAGCTTTTAGGCCCAGTCTAGTACAGTGATCCTTTATTATGAAAGGGGGACGTGAACTTTTGGAGTCCTGTGCTAAGACTGCCTAATCTCAAGAGGTGGTAGGGGTGTTCCCTTACTATGTGCCTTGGTCTGGCTGGTGCTAGCTGGAGATGCCCCCTGTGTTCCTTCTCTGTAGGGCTGATGCTGTGAATGTGAGGACAAGTACATTTATCTGCTTGGTATGGTAAGCAGGAGCTGAGGAATTGAACAACAGGGTAATGAAAGAGCATCTTTAAATCCTGTGGGGTAAGCATCTTGGATCTAGCCTGTCATCGTAATTCAATGGGGAGAATCTTGGCTGTTTGAGAACAGAAAGAAACATTCTGCTGGTTTTGAGGTACATCTTTTATTTAGTAAAGGAAGAAGCATGTCTGATTTGAGAAATGTTGCCTTGTAGAGTGAGATCCACCCCTGGTAGATGTTGTCTTCAGTTTTCAATCCAAAGACAGGGAAGAAGCATGATAGGCCTGACATGTGCGGACTCATAGCTACAAAGTCAGGCAGTGCAGCTGGCTTTCTGGCTGGAAGGGACATCTTCTGTGTCCTGGGAAAGGCAACGTGGTGAACAACGAATGGAGATATGTAGGAATGTGGTAGAATAGATTGAATGCAAACAATGATCAGGGGAGAGTAATATTTTAGGAAGGATGGAGGCAGGAGTGTGCAGCAAAACAGGAAGGTGGTGGTTTCCACAGATGGAGCTGTGGAAGAGATCCTGGTGGTTTGAAAAGCCAGTTAGTGGCTTAGTGATTTAATAGTGTAAGACTTAGCAGAAGGTAGTGTTTTAGTTACACAAGGAGGTAAGAATGGTTGGGAATAGTGTGGCCTTGGGGTGGAGGACTCTAGTAGAAATATGTGTGTGTGTGTGTATTTTTAGTGGTTAGGTAAGAGCATCTTGATGCAGTACATGTCTTTACATCAGACTTACAAGGCTCTTCTGTGTGCAACAGGAATGACTAATGAGACACAGAGAATTTAAGAAGTTGAGGGTTCCAAAGCATGACTGAAGCTTCAGGCCAGAAATCTCAAGGCAGGAGCAGAACAAGGCAAAGATGCCAGTTACTGGACCACTGGCTGTGTTTGCCCACAGGTGCTCAAACACCACAGCTGGTGATCTGGGGGAAGGAGAGGAACTGTAGAACATATAGCCAACTGTGTGAAACAAGGAATAGGGAGAAATTTCAAGTGGAAGTTGCTGCTGTGTTTAGAGAAATATGTGACTTTCCCAGGAAGTTCTGCTTTTCTTAGTCTGTGCTCAGTTTTATAGTTAAAAGCTGCTTTGTTCTTTTCCCTCACCCTGCATTTATTTGATTGCTACTTTCACTGTAGGGGAACCCTTTGTGTAAACAAGATGAACCTAGTAAAGGTGCTAGACCTTGGATCATTGTCAAGACCCAGGTATCACTCCCTGCTGATGGCATTGCTTCCCAGGTGGGGTCTGCGTGTCAGTGTATGCATGGAATGAAATTGTATCAGAGTGGGTTAGTGACCTCTGGTGATTCTGGATCGCCAGCATCCTGGATATTTATCTCCAGGAGACTTATCTGATGCTGCAGAGGACTTTAGGAATGTGCTTCTGGCATGTCATACAGTTGTTGATTAATCTGTGGTTGGGAGGGTGTAATGTTGCTTCCTGTGGCTCTTTCCACTCCAACCTTCGCAGCAGCCAACCTTGAAACAGGGGATGTGGCTGCTATGTAATCCGTCTCCAGCAGTTGAAGCTTTTGGCCTGCTGACGTGCTTCTTGCTTAGGACCAGTAGTGTCAAAGGTGTGCTGAGCCATGTCCAGCACGTCTTTGCTTCCCTTTAGCAGAGGCAAAGGACCTTAGGACCTTAACTGTAATGCTCTGTATTATCTTAAAGCTAGTGCTGCTTCCGTTCTGTTGCTGGTTTTGCTTTCCCTCACAAAAGTAACCTTTGAATGCTTCTGGAGAACAACCTTTAGGTTTCTCTATAAACGCTTTCTTGGGCATAATTGACTCGTAAGCTACTAAGAAAACATAAAAGCTTTATCATTTGAGTGTTCAGGTTCAATTGTTACTTCTCTCTCAACTGAGGAAAACAGTAATTCTTAATATGTAAGCTGAAAAATCTGAACAGGGTCATGAGCTGTGATGAGTTTGCCTTTGAGCACAAGTCTTAGTGAAATCCATGAAGTCAGCAAGCTTGTCTTTCCAATTGTGTTCATTTTGTCCTCCACTTCTTTGTCTTTCCCAACAAGTTGGACTTGTTGCAAATTTATTGCCAGTAGCCCAAAGCAGAAATGAGTCTTGCTGTGGCATTAGAAATCTGATGTCCTTGAGCTAGCATAATTATAACCTTCAGGCCTTCCCATTTTGAATCTTCTTGTTTGCATTTACTTCTCAAATACTTAAGCTGAACGGTTTGTGCTTTGATGGTGGCTGGTTCCTCCATGGCATTTAGTAAGCCAGACTCCACTCTTGGCATAGTTGGGGGAGATGGACAGTGTTGGGAGAGCCAATCTCTCTGTTGATACAGGATCCTTTTCCATTTCTGTGTCACTGAAGTGGTGAAACAAGTAGTCAGCAAGTCTGGTCCAAGGCAGATCACAAGACTGGCATTTGTGTGATGGTGGTCAGATCACTGCTGACGTAAGGTGCTGCTTCTGGTAGGGGAACATTCTAGAAGTGCAGCGTGGGTTCTGTGCCAGGTGAGCCCCTGTGAGTTCTGCCTCTTAGCATGCTGGAAAATCTACTGCTTGTGTGTCCAGCTGTAGAGACTCCTCAGGGCTGGAGCACCTTTTCAGAACACTATTTTTGCTGTTAGTATTGCCTTGGTCACATTTGATCCCACTTGAACCAATTCCTTCCAGTGATGAGCTGATCCCCTCTGAGTTGAGTCCTTGGGTGGGCAGCAGTGTGACTCCATGAAGAAAAAGGGATGCTGCTGTCTGTCATCTGGTACACAGGTAGAGCTGCTTTTAGCATCTTTCAAGGGCTCCTTGAGAGTAGCTCTGCTGAGAAGGACTTGGGGATTCTGGTAGACAAGAAACTTAATATGAGGCAACAGTGTGCTCTTGCAGCTCAGAAGGCCAGTGGTGTCCTGGGCTCCATCAGCAGAGGGGTGGCAGCAGGGACAGGGAGGGGATTGTCCCTCTCTACTCTGCCCTCAGGAGGCCCCAGCTGGAGTCCTGTGTCCAGAGCTGGAGCCCCAATACAAGAAAGATGTGGAACTGTTGGAGAGGGGTCAGAGGAGGCCATGAGGATGATCAGAGGGCTGGAGCAGCTCCCCTATGAGGAGAGGCTGAGGGTGCTGGGCTTGTTCAGTCTGGAGAAGAGAAGGCTGCGAGGGGACCTCATTGTAGCCTTCCAGTCCCTGAAGGGAGCAGAGAAACAGGAGGGGAATCAGCTTGTTAAAAGGGTAGAAAATGGCAGGACAAGGGGGAATGGACTAAAGCTAAAGGAAAGGAGGGTTCAGATTAGATATGAGGGGGAAGTTTTTTTACAGAGCGAGTGGTGAGGGGCTGGAAGGGGCTGCCCAGAGAGGTGGTGGATGCCTTGTCCCTGGAGGTGTTCAAGGCCAGGTTGGATGGGGCCCTGGGCAACCTTGTGTAGCTCCAGGCCTGGAGGTTGGTGTCCCTGCCTGTGGCAGGGGGGTTGGAGCTCTGTGGTCCTTGGGGTCCCTTCCAACCCATGCCATTCTGTGATTCATTCTTGCTGTCAGTAAAACAGAGGCTGGCGGAAGCTGCCAATTAGGGGTGTTGTGAGGAGATTATTCTCTGACTACGGTCAGAGTGAGCAAAGACCTAACTATTTCACCACTCTACCTCTGGCTACCTGCCATTTGTCTGAGGTGGGTCAGGAGTTATTTCACGCTTGGCTGTGTCAGGTGCCGCGGAGTGATTTGAGAGGAAGAAAACGGATGTCTGTTCTGCATCCTCTGACATCAGGGAAGCATCTATCACTAAGTCTGTTTCCATCTGCTGAACTCGTAACTTAATTAGCTGCTTTAAATGGAGGAAATTTTTTCTTCTGGCACTAATTAGTTAGTAGCACCAATGGAGAGAGTGTCTGCACAATCAAGGCTTTTGTGGTTTTCATTTAAAAATTGTAACGGCGTTTCAAAGCTGCTTGCCAGTGTGTGCCCTGAACAGATGAAACCAAATGCATCTCCATTTCCAGAGGCGTCTGTCACCTTCCTCCTTTCTGCTGGCTGCCTCACTGCATGCAGAGATCCTTCTCTCTAGATAGCAGTTCAGACACCTGAGCAGCAGTGGGATGACTAAGCTTTTCATGAGGAAACAGTTCTTGTTCCTCTTCTGACAGAGGGATTTGGGGCTCTTCTGTATTATTTCTGTGACATTAGCATAGTTTCACCTAATCTCACAATGAAGTGGGAATTGCTGTAAATGCAGCAGTATTTGTGACTGGCAAATGTTGTTTCAGTCTGTAGCTTTCTGGTTAATCTGTATATCACCTGGGGTAAATCTTAGTTTTATTTTACTTCTCAGCCATTGTGGTGATGCTCTCACTTTTCTCTAGTAGTGGGAGACTTTCTGGGACATGGTAGGAAATGGTAAATTTTAAGAAAAATTATTTTAATTTGTATTTTGCCCTTGCAAATTCTATAGCATTTAAACCAATTATTACTTGAAGTTGTCTTTCCCCTGGTCATTCCCTGGAAGTCTAAATTGAAAACAAAACTAAAAAGCCATCTGGTAACCATCTGTCAAATGTTACATATCACATGGTGGCAGGATCAAACTTGTGGTGCCCAGTCTGGTCTCTGATCTCCCCACAGCAACCACTTCCAATTGCTTTTGCAGGAGACAAGCTCCTTGAGACTGAGCTGGTTGCAGGGTTCGTGAGGATAGATACATTTATGTTGATTTTTTTTTTTTTAAGCCATGCTCTCCAGTACCAGTTGTGTTGTGCCTGGTCTAATGACCAGTTGTAATGACTTTTACTGTTGTGCAATTGCTCATCAGCAGCAAGAGAGCAGCTGGGGACCTCTTGCTTTGCCTCTTTTTTTTTTTCAAGACTTCCCCAATCCCATCTTTATACTTGTGTGCGCATTTGGAAAACACAGGGCTGTGTTGTATGGCTGCTGTGCCCCAGGCCTCAGTCCCGCACGGATGAATTCATCAGCTTGATCTTTCCACCCCTGCTTCTCTGGAAGGTCAGACAGCAGCTGCAGCTCCTGTCAAGCATGATGCTGGGCAGAGAGCTTTGGGGAGAAGAGTTACAAAAGGTCCTTCTTAAATCATCTGTGCAAGGGCACAGCAGAGGCTCTGTCACCCAGGGCCCTCTGCTTGTCTTCTGGTGCTATGGTTGTAATGACATTAGCATTTCAAAAAGGGGATTACTACAGGCCCTAGGTTCTGAGGGGAGAGGATATTTTTCAAGTAACAGCTAAAACTGCTTTCGGGCTATTTCTGCTTTTTTAAATTTTGATTTGGTTCCCCCCTCCCCCCCATCCCCCCGCATCGTGTGTTGATCCTGAAGGGTTGGTGAAGGTGGCCACACTATGTTAGCAGCTGTTGTGAGGAAGCTGGTTGTTTATTGGCCTAAATGTGGATTGGAAGATGCAGAGTTGTTGCTGATTAGTACTCGGTTTTGCTAATTTGGAGCGGCTATTTGAGAATATCGTAATGGAAAAGTTAAATTAAAGGGAGTGCCTGGGGATCACAACTGTGTAGCTAGAGAAGCATCCTGAAGTCATGCTTACTGGTAACTAACTATACTAGTTTGTTTCATGTATTTCAACTGAAGAAAATAAGCAGCACATGCATCCTATTAATTCCCTGCCTTCTAGGACTCTCATGGTACCAAAAGCTCTTTCTGTGCCCAGGTCTTGGATTTCAGGGCAGTTTCCTGGAGAAATGGTTTTGTGGTTAGAATTTTTTTTATGAAGTCTTGGTTTAAACAAAAAATTCTTCTAGTGAAACTTAATTCCTGACTCTTGCAGCACCATTCCACTATCCTCACTTTGCATCAATATTCAGCTGATAATTGTTTTTCACTGAGTTAACTTTCCCTTTCTGATACTCTTTGTGTTGGAAAGTTGTGTTAAGACCCTACACAAACTGGGCGCTAGTGGAAAATCCCTGTGGTTACCTCCTTTACAGTTCCATTAGCTGGAAAAATGGTGGGTTAGGCCAGGCAGGTTAAGTGGTCCCAGCTTCAAGAGAGCAAAGGCAATTGTCTTACTTATCTACCAGAGAGAGGGAAGAGTACTTTGTGCAATCTCTTGCACCGTGAATGGGGCCTAAAATTAGTAATTGACCGACAGTGTTCAAAATAGGGACCCCTTAGCTTGACTGTGTGACGTGGTTGGAGGGCATGTAGCAGAAAAAGCTGGTGGTTGTCTAGAGCCTTGTCCTGAGCTGTGTGTTGAACTGCTGAATAAGAGTGGAAGGTGTAGAACTGAGAGGTGGTAGGCCTAGGCCCTAGATAAGCCACCCCTCAGGGCATCAAGAAGGAGCAGCAGTAGTTTCCTCTGTAAACACAGCACTGTGTACTTGGTGTGCTAAGGGAGGCATTTAACTTCTCTGTGTGAAAACAGGATCTCTGGAATGCCTTACAGGAGCCTGGTGGCTGCTGACGAGGTGCATGGACTTACTCAGTGTATTTTTTAACTCTTCCAGTCTTCAGGCCTGTTCTAATCTGCTTATTTTTATAGAACACACATTTATGCATAAACTTAAACAACGATGGAGTGTCTTAAACATTAGATGTTAGATTTGAACTGTACTGAGTGAAACAGTTTTTGGTTACCCTGTGCCTCAAATAAGCTGGACAAAAAGCAGAGTGGCAGAGGTGTAAGTTGCTGTGGTCATTATGTCTTGTCTCCTTGGTGTTTTTTCTGTTTCTGCAAGTGTGCCAGCAGGCACAGTTATGCAAATCTGCCAGCAGTCTGCTTGGGAAGATAGTCACTGAGTCACTGTGCAACCAGCTCTGGAGTAGGCTGTTGAATTTGCTATATTTCATTACCATGCATCTTTGTATGTCTGGATTTGGGATGTGTGAGTTACTGCATCCTCTTTTCTCAACACCTTTTCTGGTAGGGATGATAGAACTTAAATACGATGGTGGAAGCATGCTGGAGAAAAAGTAAAACTAAATCTGCTGTGAACTGAAAACCTAAGAAATGCAGGAAACATCAAATAGCCTGGCTTTGGAGAGGTTTACTGTGGGGGGAACCCGCTGTCATCCTTTCCAACATCAGGGCAATTACTCCTTTAAGTCTTGCAAGAGAAAGATAAGGACAGCAAAAAATAGAATTAATAAGAGATGGTCATAACATTTAGTGGGATAAGAACATTTATTATTATTATGGAGTGGGGAGGGGGAAAATGAAGGAGAAAGTTTTATTTCCCTTGCTTCCTGTTAGGTTTAACTCAGTAACTTGGAAATAGCTAGTAGCAAACTTGTGGGTCTCTTTCAAATGTAACAAGACTGCAAATTTTAAGAGGAGGCAATTTGGTGAAAATAATTGAAGATATGGTAAGAACTTAATGGCTGTATCCCCTGTTGCAAGTGTTTTTTGTCTGTAGATGTTAAGAGAACTGAATGAATATGCCTCTGTACTGAGAGTGGGGAAATCAGGACAAGAATATGCAATTGTAAACACAGCGATGTGAGGTACCAACTTTCAAAATCCTTATAATAAAGTTGTTCTTTTTCTTGTTCCTGTCAGCATAAAATAGAGACAAATATGGAAAGGAAATGGCTGAGCAGAGTAATGACGTTCTGTGTAACAAGCAGCAAGAGTGCATGATATTGGGGAAAGGAGATGGGCAGAATGCCAGAATCAAGAATCTTTGTACATTAAAGCTTGTGTCAGAAATTCCTCTTTCTCAGTGGTGTAGTTTAGGTTCCACGAAGTTGTTTTCTCTTGTCAGCTTAAACTGGGGGTTATAAAGTGATACGGCAGCTAAGCAAGTAAATAGCAAAGAAAAAAAATAGCATTGCATCTTCTTGAAAATCTGGAAGATATCTGGTGGGATGATGGCTCTGCTGCTAGAGACAGTTACCACTGGAAGAAAATTTCCAAAGTGCTTATGTCTTACTGGTAATCCATTGGGAGAGGATGGCTCAAGTCAGGCAAGCACTGCTGAAAATTTTACCCAGTATGCTTAACAATCTGAAAGAGGGACTTAGTGTTCTGTTACTTAAATGTGCAGGCAATACAGTATGGCAGGAGAGCTGTGAAATTCCCATGAAGACAGAAACATGGGATTACTTTGAATAACAGAGAAACTGAGTAACATCTGGAAATCCGTGAAGAGAGACTGAAAGTAGCTTTCTCTAAAGGTTGCTTGACTAGTCAGCAGATTGAGGCACCATTTGGAGGAAGGCACCAATCTATTCCACTAAACAATTTGTGGTTATGGGAGTCCATTCCAAGTTGTTTCAGAAGGGCAGGGTAGAGCCATGCTCTTTTTCATTTCCTCTTAGGATGTGTGTACCCCCAGACAATACTCCTTATCTGTACTAAAAGCCTACCCAGCAGTACAAGAGAGCTTTTTATTTCCGACTTAGCCAATTTTGTGACGAGAACAGATGCATTGCCAGAGGTGGGACTTGGCCTTAAATTCCGATGGAGGGAAGTGTTTTTGTGTTCCCAGTTTGCCCAGTAGCAACAAGCTCTTCTGTTATCTTCAGTATCAGCCCCAGTGTGAGGGCTCCCTGGGGCATGATTTATTTGAAAATAGTATGTTGGATGAAGCGGTTTTATGCAGTTATGTTGAGGCAGATCATTTTGATCTTTCTTAGTGACTCTTTTTGTCAAGTCATTACAAAGAGCATTTGAAAGCACCGTGCCATGTTTTGGTCAGTCTAATTGGATGCTCAGCCATGGTACAGGCATGTTCCCTGAATGGGGCCCATACTGATGGTCTAGGGTGAGTGTCTGGCTTCACCCTAGTCCTGGCAGCACCTCTTGCAAAACCATTCTTCCTGTGAGCTACTGTAGCCCTGGAGATCGCCTTGACTACAATGTAGTTCTGTCTGTGCAGGTATCCTGTGCTTCTCAACACAAACTCTCTTCAGTTTGAGGTTTGGTTTTGAATGCTTTTAACTGTTTTCACTGAGTGGTGCTGGGTCCCTTAATGTGTCCAAATGTTGTTCCTGTAGTCTCATGGCCTCCTCTCAGAACTGAGCATTATGGAAAAACTCCTTTTCTGGCAGCTTTTTGCGGAGTCTAGACTGGAAATCTGTTGCAAATGTGCTTGGCTAGGATTAGAAGCTTCCAAACAGTTATCTTCAGAAGTCGTAATAATAGTCCATGTAGTTCTGCCTGCCACATGACAGCTTCTTCCTTTCAAACTATTTTATTTGTGTTCAAGTGGAGTTAAATGAGTCTTTGCTTCCCAGTGCAAACAGTTTTTGCAGTTGGCAGAGGTTTGTGCCCCTGAATCAGAAGGTATGGGATTACAGACTGCCTCTTACTTCAGTGCATTTGACACACTGGGATGACTTTAGCTGCTAATGAGTGTAAGAGGAGCAGGAAGGGGTAACTTCAAAAAACCCACATCTCTTGAGAGAAAACATAGGTGAGGTTGGGTATCTGGCTCTTCCCTCTGGAAGTACTGCAGAAACAACACCAGGCCTGGCAGTGGTGGTGTTGCAGGGTAGCAAGGAATAAGTGTCTTCCTGGAGCAGCAGAAGAGATGCTGTGACTTGGTTTCTGTTTACCCTGCAAGCTAAAGAGTAAATGTCAACTCCCTGAGAAGAGGAGTGATGGTGACAGCTTTGATGTGCAACAACTAGATTGCTGTCATTTGTATTCATGGCTTTGGGGGCAGGGCTATGAAAGTAGATTGTGGCATCGTTTTTGCTCAAGACACCGTGTGTGCGTCCTGGGCCATTTGAACCCAAGTAACCAAATATGGGTTTGGAGCTCTTTGATTTGTTTGCCTTATTAACCTCTGGAATGCTTCCCCCCAGCCCCCGTGATTAAATGTGTGTGCCACACATTTATTATTCTTTATATTCTGATATTCTTTATATTGGTGTGATCAGTTACAGAACAATAACTGATAAGTTTTGTAATTAGACTCCTGATTTTTCTCTGGAACTTTGTTTTACTGTCTAGACAGTAATTTATCAGTATCAAAATAACCTTCCTCCCCGTTGTTTTGGTTCTCCACTAGTTCTCAGGCATAATACAGCTATATCTGCTATTTAAGTGTTCTCAAGGAGTCTGCGTACACAGTTGGGAGAGTTCCCAAGTGTGTGTCTCCTGCAAGGCAGCATTTCTGCTATTTTTAGCATGATTTCTTTGGGGCTTCCATTTCCTTTGTGTGAGAAATTTCACTAACTGGCAGGAGGTTGAACAATACAGTAAATGGGTCTCAAAGTTACATGGGAAACTTCCACTCCGCTACTTAGGAAACCTGTAAGTGCTGTGTGGTCATTTTTACCAAACTCTGGTAGACTGACCTCCCCATAGCAGCTGAAAAGACATCCTGGTATAGCATTGAGTTATTAAAGCTTGGAAACAGTTGATGTAGAGGCACTATCTGTGTGCTCTTTTATTTCCACCGTGTCTGGGGGTCTTCATTTGTGTCAACTGATAAACTATTTGGCCATAACACGTGGTGGCTTCTTGCCCCACTGCTGAACTACAATCCAGAGGGTGCCGTGGGAGAAATTTGAACATCTGCTGTGGGGAAGAAGAAATGCATTAGCTTGTGAGTCATCTGTTTAAATGAGGGGGAGAGACTTTGTGATTTAGGGAATTCATGGAGCATAGGGAGACCTTGACTTCTATGGGGGGACAGATGTAAAGCTGGGTGACAGTCTAGAAATGGCTGTAGAGGTGTTGCATTAGCTTCCATGGGAAGTGTTCAGATGAAGGCATGATGGAGAGTAGGCTGGAGTCAGTGGCCTGCACATCTGGTCTGCCCTTCAGCTTCCTGAAGACAGTATGCTGGATCTACCAGCCCCGTGGATGTCTAGTGCCTCAGAACTGAGCCTGAATGTCTGGGGATCCCCACACAAGAGGTGCTTTCTTCAGCTCCCTGAAAAAGTGTCTTGGGAACATGTATGGGGTCAGCTTTTAGGATAGGGGTGCACAATGTTTTGAGGGGTCTTGTAGATTATTTTTTTTCTTGAAACTGTCAGATGATCTGCTTGTGAGCAGCCTCTCCACAAAAATGGGGCTTGCTGAGTCAGTGCTCAGGGCCCATAATGTCTGGTTGAAGCCAGGCCTGATGGGCAGAAGCCTTGTGAGACCTGGGGAGGTGTGTGGAAGGCAGGACCAGCAGTTGGATCTGTAGTAGGAGGGAAATGTAGCTGCAGAAACTTTACCCCAGCAGCGATGGTAACGCTGAGGCCTCTGGTGAGAGAACACAGAAAAAGAATAGCATAACCTCTGCCCTCCCTGGCTTAAGCTTTTCATAGTATAAGCACTTGTGCTGGAAAACAAACAGATGCTGCTTTTTCATCTTTTTTTCCCCTTTTTTTAGTCTTTCCTCTCCCTGAGGTTGAGGAGGTATTAGATGGGAGCACTAATACTGGGGAAGAGCTGGGAGTTGGATTCTTACTTCCTACCCCATGCGTTCACATGATGATGTGGTAGGCAACTGTGGGTCCAGCTCTGTGTGTGTGGCTCTCCAGGGTGTTCTCAGCGTTCCTCTGAGCTTTCTCCCCAGCTCTGTAGAAGCTGGGAATGCTCCTGGGTTTTACCCCCCTCCGGATTTGTGCTCAGCAAAGCACTTCCTGTGGCATTTGGACATGTTGCAACAGCTTCCTCTACTGCATTCTTCCCTGGAGAGCATCTGACAATGCTCTTGTTCTGTGTAAGGAATTTCTTTAAGCTGCTTTGTTCTTCCATGGTTTGGGAAAGATTATTTTGTTGTTCCTAGCTGCCAGGCAGTAATTTCTCCTGCTGTGTCGGCTGCTCTCGTTTAATCTTTCCCTTCCAAGTCAGAAGAAGGTGGTTGTGAAAACTCTGCTAGATCAGTGTCTGTAGATGTGTATTTGGAGCTGACTAGAGTAGTGGAAGGGGTTTTTAATGTTCTAGGGAGTTATGCACCAAAAATAAAATTAAAAAACCAAACCCAAAACACCCCCAAAAAACCTCAAACACAAAACAAAAAAAACCAAAGCCCAGAGTCTTTCCTTTAACCAATACTTTACCTTTTGGAATAATCTGGCCTTCTCACCTCATCCTGTTTCTCATCATAACTGTAATGTACTATAATGACATTTTATAATGTAAAGTTAGCATTTCATTCTGATAAGTCTTTTGTCTCTCCCAGTGAAGGCAGGGTGGCTCTGTACCTCATGAAACTAAATGTGAGATACTGTCCTGCTAGATTGATAATTTAGACAGAAAAGCAACAAGTGCTAATGTAGTGGATACTGTCAGCATCAGCTGATATTTTTACTTAATTAGCACTGAAATGTGCAAAAACTGTCCTAGCAGATAAATGCTTAAAAAAACCCCAAAACAACGGAACCCAAACCAGCAACAAAACCCAAACAAAACCCCAACGAACCATGCTGTCTCTTTTGTGGAGCTAGGTAGCTGAAAGAGGAACTGGGGAGTTGAAATGATTGTCTGATGTGAGGGAATTTTCTCATGCATGTTTGACAAAAAAGATTTTGAGTAGGAGCAGTTAGACTTTAGGATGGACAATGCAAAACTGCAAGAAGTTGAAGAGGGACTTGAAATTTCTCCAGCTTCATGCTGTGAAGGCTGGCTGGAAAGTGCACAAGACAACAAGCAATGAAAATGGCTTCATGTTATTTTGGTTCTCACGGTGTTCAAGGAAACAGAGTTTTGTAGCAGCATCTGCAAGACAACTGAATTCTCTGGAAGAAACTGGCCTGCACGGTCTCTTTTCTGCATTAAGCAGTGTCCTACACACCAAGGTCTGGCTGGCAAGAATTGATAATAGCATTGTTCATGTTTGCCTGTCAAATTCAAGAGTGTTCCAGGTAAAATGGTGCTGTTGGGGTGAGATTCTGGGTATGCTATGCAGCCAAAACTCAATCAAGCATTTTCACGTTATTGTTAGCCTGTTAACTGCACGTTGCCCTGAGAAGTACTCTAGCTGGTTCAGCAAGAGCTGTTCTGACATGACTGATGATGCTGTATAGATAAGATGTAGCTGAAGGAAGCCACTTGAGAGAGCTGAGCAAATAAGAGCCTCAGAACAATAAATGAAACTTAATGAAGTGTCACAAATGAAAAACCAACTGACACAAACAGAGCCTTGCTGAGTTAAAATCAGACAGTACCACTGCAAGATGGTAATGCAGCGTACGCATCCCTAGCTGTGTGGTGCTCCTGTTTGTGGCAATAAAGGTTGTAGTAAGTTCCTGAACAGATACTTCTATGTGGAAGAATTACTGAACTGTGAAATCCTGCATCTGTGTTGGTCTTCCTTGTATAGAAAATAAACAAATATTAAAGCAATCCAATTACTCTGCAAATCTTTGTCATTGAAATTAAGGGTGACAAGGACCTGTAACTCATTGTACTGTGTGCTCCAGTGTACCTGAAACCATGCATTCACAAAGGCAACCAGGAAAGCCCTCTGAAGAGGGGGATGAAGACGTGGAGGAAAATCATCAGATTAGCATTCAGTAGAGCATATCTCCAGGCCTCCCTCCCTTATGGCTCAGCCTTGGTTCCAGCCATGGAACTGTGGTGTCTTCCGCTTCCAAATTTCAGCATCGGGTTTAAGGATCTGTCTGTCAGTGATGTGATGTGTTTATGACAGTAGGCAGGAGCTGGAGTTGTGTGTCTCCGAGGCTTTTCAGGCCAGCTGTGCTCCTGAACCACCAGGAAAGGAAGATAAGCAGCCCCATAATAAAGTTTGCTTTCTTTGGGCTTTGTTATAGAACAAAGAACCTGACTAGGTTACTGGGGAACATAAATAAGCAGCTGTTGCAGTTCTACATAGCTGGGTACTGGCAGAGAATGGGGGGCTGCAAAAATGGCTGCTGCAAGAAGCAGCCAGAAGCTCTCTGCAGGCCCCAGCAAATAAACATTGGCTGATGCAAGGCCAGAGTTGCTGCTGACCAAGGCTGAGCCAATCAGCGATGGTCACAGTGCCTCTTGGGATTGCATATAGGAGAGAGAAACCTGCAAACAGCTGCATTTTGCCACCAGAGAAGGGAGTGAGAAGATGTAACGAGCTGTGCAGGCACCATGGCCCGAGAACCCCATTTTCCCAGTCTCTGTGTCCCCGTCATCCCGTGTGTGTCCCCCCCATTCCACAACAGGGGGGAAGAAGGGAACAAAATCATGACTAAAGGGAAGTCTGCTAAGAAGGGAGGGGTGGGGGGAAGGAGAAGTCTTAAAAGATCTGGTCATTCTTCTTTAAGAGCTGGTCGTGCTTCTCATTATTGGACTCTGGTTTCACTGAGTGTGTAGTGTAATAAATTAGATAGTTTTCTTTCACTCTCTGTGTCGAGTCTGCTTTGCCCATGATGCTGTTTACGGGATGATCTCTCCCTGTCCTTATCTTGACTCCTAAACCTCTCAATATCTATTTTCTCCCCTGTTCAACTGAAAAGGGGAGTGATAGGCTGACTTTGGTGGGCTTCTGGCCTCCAGCCAGGCCTAAACCACCACAACAGCAGAGTATGTATCCCTGTATTTCTTGTTGCTCGAAAGCAGCGAAGTGCAGAGGCAGGACTGATGTTTAGCTGTCCTTGGGGAGATTGGTCTCTTGCCTGAAGATTTGATTTTAAGAACAGTTATACTGTGGGGTTTTGGGTTGTATGTTTTATCATCTCTTTATGTTAAATGGAAGGAGGGATGTTTCATCTCCTCGTGCTTTTTATGGCATCTAGGGCCACACATGGGTCCTGTCTTGGTAATTGCTGCCTCTAACCTATTTTTATTACATACTTTTTCAGTTGGGTATTTTGACTTGCCTGTGCTTTGATTCCAATGGCTATAATGAAAGCATCAAAAGGGCAAGTAATATTTCAAAGGGTGAGAACTTCTGCACACCTTTTCTGAACGCTTTTCTTGCCAGCTGCAAAAGCAGCTTGTTCTTTTGAACTGTTTCCCAATCCTGACTTGTTTCAGTTTAACTTTGCTTACCCTGTGGATGTTTGGGATGAGGAGCTAGAAAGACAAAAAGGAAGATTGTATGTTTTTACTGCTAGGTGTGCTTTTGACAATTTGCTAATACATCTTGTTAGGCAATTTGCTAAATCATATCCATTGGGTTGCTTTGAGCTGTTGATAGGTACTGGAAAAACAGAGGTATGAAAACAAATGCGTTGGAGCTATTACACCTGAATAACAACACAATCCTCTCAAAGGAGGTGGTGGAAAATCTCAATTCTTTTATATACTGCATTTGTAAGTTTGAGTTGCAGTTTATTTTCCATGTGCTGCTTGATTCCCCAGCAGAATTTAAGTGGGTGGAACGTGTGGGACTCTGCCTGTTCTGCCAGAACTGATGGTGTCTTCTTTGATTGGTAAATCAAAGTAGCAGCAGCATCCCACCAGACCTTGATGCCTAGTCATGCTCCACTGACAGAGCAAGCTTATAGATTGTCTTTCTGGGTTAGTTACCTCCCTTCTTTGCAAAAAACACTCTCCAGTTACTTGTGTTGCCAGTAAAGAGAGAAGACCACAGACGGAGGACCTGTTACATTTCAGTACAGGTTATACAGTGTTAAAGCATTGGGCAGCTTAGGTGTATCACAGGAAACGCTTTGTAGAAGAAGCTTCTTTGCTTTGAGGTTTAGCTGTTCTACTTCACTCTGTGAGAGACTTTGAATTTTTAGAGCCTGGTTTGAGTCTGTCTCAGCTAATCAGCTCCACAAAACGGAGCTGAGCATGGTTGAACTTCCTTGCAGCGTAACTGGGGAGGTTCTAGGACTCTGAGAAGGCTGGGTTTGCCATGTGGAGTACTTCTGTCACGCTGGTCTGGGGTGCCTCCCACTCTGAGTGGGATGCCTTGAGTAGTATTCAAGTGGGGCTATTTTTGCTTTCCTGCCAGATTCAGCAGAGAAGCTGCTTGTGCTGCTGAACTACTGTAAAGCCAGCAGAAAAGATGACTTAATATTTACAGCTAATCTAACCACATCTAGAGTGAAAATATGAAGTGTGCTTGAGAGAGGCTTTCCAGTGAGACAGGACTAATAACTCTGCTGTTTTGCCCAGCCAATAGTAAATGATTTGAGTGTTTGTTCTGGAGAGTCCCATGACAGAGATAAGTCATTCTTAAAGGATAAACAAATGTGCCCAGATACTAGATTCCAATATGTTCAGTGGTCCTGAACAGAGCAAAAGGTCGAAAGAGAAGTGGCATGGCAGGATTAGAAAGCTTTCTCCAGTCCACGTCAATATATTAGACCAAGGTTTCAAGATTGCTGTCCTAACCTACTGTTCCCTAGCAAAGTGAGGGTAACTTCAGAAACCTAAGGCTCTGCAGTTCTTTTTACTTCTGTTCTGGACTGAGGGGAGACCCCATTGCACTCTGTGGCTTCCTGATGAGAGGAAGTGAAGGGACAGGCACTGATCTCCTCTCTTTTGTGACCAGGGATAGAACCTGAGGGAACGGCATGAAGCTGTGACAGGGGAGGGTTAGGCTGGGTATTAGGAAGAGGTTCTGTACTGAGAGGGGGTCGGGCACTGAACAGGCTCCCCAGGGAAGGGGTCACAGCCCTGAGCTGGGCTGAGTTCAGGATGTGCTCAGTGCCATGCTCTGACCTGTCTGGCCCTGTGTGGAGCCAGGAGTTGGACTTAATAGTCCTTATGGGTCCCTTCCAGCTTAGGAGATTCTGGGATTCTATGATTCTGTGAAACCTAAAACTTTGAGCTTCCTGGTTTGGTTTCCACATGGATGAAAGTGGAACAATGCTTAGCACAAAGCAATCTTCTGTGTTCATGTCATTAATAAATCAGCCTTGGCCAAACTTCCAAATTAGTACTTTTTGGATAGGCTGAGTCAGAGGCAACAGCTGCTGCTGCTGAAAGGATGAAAAATGAATCAGTTGCAAAAGGCTCATTAGTGAACTATGGAGGCCTACCAGGGCAGAGCTTTAAAGTGACTTGGCTATGTCAGGATCTTTCCATGCATAGGTAAGGGGACTCTACTCTAAACCTTAAAGTTACTGTTTCAGAGATTCCAAGGATCCCTTGGGGTTTAGGACTGCCTCTTGAGCATATTCATGGCTGTGCAATGACCTGTGCCAAGCCTCAGATTAAACCCTTAGCAGAACTGGATTAGAAGGTAAGGATGTGTCCAGGTCTGGGCTCCCTGGGATAAAAAGGACAGGGATCTCCTGGAGAGAGTCCAAAGAAGGGCTATGAAGATGATTAAGGGCCTGGAGCATCTCCCCTGTGAGAAGAGGCTGAGTGGGCTGGGACTGTTCAGTCTTGAGAAGAGAAGACTAAGGGGGGACCTAATTAATGTTTATAAATCTCTTAAGCAGGGGATGCAGGGGGAAATGGCCAGCCCCTTTTCAGTGTCTGTGGGGACAGGACAAGGGGCAGTGGCTGCAAGTTGGAGCACAGGGAGTTCTGCACCAACATGGGGAAGAACTTTTCCCCAGTGAGGGTGAGGGAGCCCTGGGACAGGCTGCCCAGGGGGTGTGGAGTCTCCTCCTCTGGAGAGATTCCAGTCCTGTCTGGACGCCTCCCTGTGCAATATGAGCTGGGGAGCTGCTTTGGCAGGGGGTTGGACCCGATGATCTCTGGAGGTCCCTTCCAACCCCTATGATTCTATGAGCCAGGTGGTGTATCGATTGATGGTGACTCCACCTTCCAGTAGGAGAGCAATGGACTCCTGCTGCTGGTGTTACCAGCCAGGTGATGTGTCACCCAGGCATGGAGTGGCCATGCTGAAAGCCACAGCAGGGACGTGTTTTGGGAGACTGGAGAAAGGAACCTGGTTACCATACTAGGCTGAAGTTTAGGGAATGGAAGACTTTTGTAGTCATATGGAAATGCATGAGCAAGTTAAGCCTCCCAAGTCACTGTAAATTGCAAGGCTCTTGTCACTATCTGGTAGAGGATGAGTTTTGTTCTT
The DNA here is from genome assembly GCA_027925045.1 of Hypotaenidia okinawae. Taxonomy (NCBI): domain Eukaryota; kingdom Metazoa; phylum Chordata; class Aves; order Gruiformes; family Rallidae; genus Hypotaenidia; species Hypotaenidia okinawae. The sequence goes on from BSDF01000006.1 coordinate 7,918,864, forward strand.
CTATAATCGTGAAGGTGTGTTTCCACTGTGGCCTCACTGAGTGTCAATAGAGAGACACTTTATTTCAGTCAGGGCTTACAGACTGGTCAGCACAAATGTGTCATCTCTGTCCTGTCAAAACCTGGTGTCCAAAATCAGCATGAACATCTGATAGTTACGCTTTTTCCTGCAGTGCCTCCTTGTTTTAGCTGAAGAGCCAGGTGATTTTCCTGAGACCAGAGCCCATGGTCTTGCTCAGGCTGTTATCCTAAAAAGAGAGCTTTGGGGTGTTACTGCATCCAAATTGAAAACCCACCTAGGAACAGCCAAAAAAACCAGCCAGATAAACGTTTAGGTTGCCTCTGCGTTGAGACTAGTTTTTAGTTTTAAAGGTGTCTGGAGAGAAGCAAGCCAGGGGCAAGATGAGAAATCAAAGCTGAGAGAGAAGTGAAGTGGAAGTTTAAAAGTAGCACCAGTAATTGAGGACAGTGGATGTCAATTTGCATTCAAATGCCATACTATAGCTTTTCTACTGATCTGTCTCTATGCAGTAGGTGCTGTAAATTCCTGCAGTTACCTGTTCCTACTTTGAAAGAAAATCAAATTATTTCTTGTTACCTTTTTAAATAATATCCTCCTCCTTGCAGTAGGAACTAAGGTTTAGAATTGGATGAGCTACAAGTGATAGGAAGAGGCTGCTGCTGAGTGTTAGCTGCCTCTGGCCAGAGCAGTGAAAACTTTTAGAATCTCTACATTTCTTAATAGTTGGACTTTTCAAAGTAAAACTTGTATGCAACTTTCTATGGGGGACTCTCTTAATGGAAGTTTTGAAGGGGGAAGGAAACCCACCAAACTGGTTGGGTGCTATTTATGAGTGATTTTGAGTTTCAGAAGCAGAATTTGAGACCTTAGTGATTATACACAGTGCTGTCCCAGCACTTGTTTAATTTCCTTCTCCAAACACGTGGATGTAATGATGGAGTGGTTGGAGGGAAGGCACGGGCAGGCCAGCAGCTGCCTTGGGGAAACAAAGGCAAATGAAACATGTGCCACTTGGAAAGCTGCACTGTGCCCACGGGGGAGAACAGGGTTCTGTATTAAACAAGACTTGTTGTAGAGCCACTGTAGCGCTGGCACCAACTTCAGCCCAGATGCAAATTGTTTAAACTGTCCTGGCAGTGTGGGATGCTGTCAGTCAGCCAGGCTTCATCCTTACTGGACCTGAGCAAGCAGCATGAGCTCACACACACATCCCCAAGAGCAATTCTTACTTAGTTATTTGTGTGGGCACGCATGCAACAGTAAGATTGCTTCCTCAGAAGATCTTAAAACTTCTGCAGTTGCTCCTGGTTTGTTTCTCCCACCTCATTAATGTTTCTGGAATTAATTTAGCAACCCTGGCTTAGTTGAAAAGCACCAGGGCTTTTGGTTTACGATTTGGTGTTATCCTGATGTCCGGAATGCCTGGTGCAGATGAGAGCCCTGCTGTAGCCAGCCCTGTGCAAACATAATGAGGAGCCAAATCTGAAAAACTTGGCAGCAGCAGTCTTGGAGCCTGTCAGGCTTGAAGTGTTTGGGGGATGTATCTGAGAGGAGCACGTTACACGTGGTTCTATTATGGGGAAAATACAGTTGTCATAGTGAGTAGCGTTCTTCTAGGGAGGCAAGCCTGTCGCTGGAGTGTGGTGGTGGTTTCGTTGCTGCTTTCCATCACAGACATTTTCCTTTCTCTCATGCACTTCTTTTGTTAGCCCTGGATATGAAATCTTCTGTTTCCCTGCGTAGCAAGCAGTGCAGTCTGTGCTCCTCTTTGGGAAAGGAACTTGAAAGGCATTGAAACTTATTTTTCTGCTAACATTTGATGGAGAGCAGGAGATGGCTGAAGCTTTCTAAGGGGCAAACAGTGGAAAGTACAGTTTATATCAAGCCAATCTAGAAGCACCAGCGTCAGCTTTGTGTAGCCTAAACATTTTGACTCTTGTAGAATGCAAATAGAGTTTGTGTTTTAGAGCAAGCTTTCATGCTAATGGTTTTCTTTTTAGGAGAGAGAGAAAGCCACTGGGGGAAAAAAAAAACCCATCGTATTTCTAATAGAAAGACAGACAAGACCCATAATTAATGTTGCACTAGCAGGCTTCCTCCATGGTTGGCTAATCACAGCTGAGTGTTAATAAGCAAAGAGTTTTTTAAATACTGTTGTAACATGTTAATTAAGATAATTCTGCTCCATGTATCTCTTGAGTTACCAGATGGTGACTGCATTGGTGGAAGGCTGCAATTAGAGGCTTTTCTTCCTTCTTTTTTCTTCCCCTGCCTAAAAAAAAAAAAACCAAAAACCAAACCAAAATAACCCCACCAACCAAAAATAAACCAGACAGAAAAGAAAAGAAAAAGGCAGTTTCAGAGTGGATGGGATGGCTGTGAAGGGTGCCTGTGACTGTACACAGTGTAAGTGCTTGTGTCTAGCTGTATAAATGTACAGCTATATGATTATATATACACATCTCTTTGCTTTGGTTGCTTCTCATTTACCCACATTATGCCATAAAGAAAAATAAGCCGCCTCTTCAGAGCGTGTCCTTGCTAAGGAAACTGTAATTTGCCTGCAGAGGCTCTGGTTGCCCTGCTCAGTCTACTCTTCTGTTACAAGCAGCATCTGGAGCCAGTAAAGACAGAGAGCTTATTTTTCAGTGGACTTTGGCCTCTGTTTAATGCACAGAGCCCAAAAGAGGGTTATGTTGTTATGTTTTGCAGCGTGTTTGTAGGAAGGCTTAAAATATTTTAGGGGCAGGGCTGGTGAAAAGTCTGTGTGCTCACAATGGAGGCCTTTTATTGACTGCTGCCTCCTGTAAGTAAAATATAAAGGGGTCCTTTAGCCTCAGCTGCTGCGACTGGGCCCCAGCAGCAGCTGCCGTCTTAGGTTGGTCCCTCTGGGAGATGTCCCATCTGCTCATGTGCTAGAGAATGCAGAGAGTGCTGAAAAGGAGAAGGTTCAAAATCTCTGCTCCTGATTCTGCTCCCCATCTCCACCCCAGATACTACAAACAGTGGAAAACCTGGGGATCTGGTAATCTGTCTTTTCATGCTGTGAACGCTGTCTCTGGAGAGAAATACACTGAGCTCTCAACGTTTCCAGCTGGCAGAGGATAACTTCAGTCTGGGTCCCTTTTCAGATGTTGTATCTGCAGCTACAGTATTTGTATCATTAAAACACACAGGTTAGCCTGCTGGTGCACATGAAGCAAATTAAAAACCCCACTAATGCCTTTCTCTGCCTAAAAGGGGAGCAGAATATAATTCACCTTCACTGGGAAGAACCCACCTTGTCTCTTGGGAGACACTCATGTTGGAATTTAATTATGTGGGGCTAAAAAACAGGATGCTGGACACCAGGATGGTACAGTATCAACGGTGATTCCCAGAGCAGGTCACTGCTGTGCTTCTCAGAGCCAGCCTGCCAACAGAAACCCCCATCTGAAGCATATGGCTCTTGGTGTTCAGCACAGACCTGCTGTTAGAAGCAGTGACATTTATCCCCAGAATACTTGATAAGCCATTTCCTAGCCTGGTATTTGTATTAATCCAAACACTCTGACACTGGAGGACAATGCAGGAGCAGAGGATGCATAGTGGGAAGCTGCTGTGCTGAAAGCTTTTGCGTGAATCCAGGCAAACATCACTTGTTTGGAAACCACAACATATTTTACACTTGGAAATGGAGCTGGCACGCTCACTAGCTGGGGTGTGTGGATGGAGGTGACTGCTTTTGTATCTGCCCCTTGTGCCTCTACCACTAGCCTGCATCCCCTTGTCTTTACTTTCTCAACAGGAAGGAAGGTGTGGGCAGGGAAGAGACAATACTGTGATCAAAACCAATCAGGTGCTTTTTCCCTGCACACCAGCTGCCTGGGAACTAGTTGTACTGAAGTGATGCACAGGCACAGATTATCCAGACTGGAAGTCAGAGGCCTCCAGAGCAGGGACAAGTAACTGGGAGATGGGGGAAATCTTCTGTTTAGTTTGGATGCTTTTCTAGATGTGCTGTTTCTTTCTGTGGCTAGTGACAAATCCTGGCTGAGGAAATGAAGGTGGCAGTGTTTTGAAGAACTGGACACTTGAGTAGAGAAGTGATCCCTGCACCTGTGGAATGTGCTGGTGCACAATTCGGAAGAGATTAAAGGCAGTGACCATGACCAGGGGGAACCTTACTGTCTGATGGGAGGTATGAAGACAGACACACACAAAAAAAGAGATACACTTGAAGGCAAGACAGCCTTTTTTAAGCCTTTTTAAGCTGTTCCACAAGAACCGTACTGGGAGGGAGTCAAGGTGTAGCACGAGTTAGGATGAGGCTTCAGAGAGCACAGCACAGTATGACCTGCAGGAAGTCATAACCTGGCCTGCAGCAGTTTAACTGGGTGCTGCTTTGTTTTTCTTTGCAGATGTTGGCTCACCAGGCAGGATGTGCAGGGGTGAGACAATGGTGACAGGTTTAACCAGATGAGCCAGGGGAGCAGGCATCTGGTTAGATCAGGACATTGTCTTTTGTTTGTCAGATGGTTTTCTTCTTGATAACATTGGTTAAATGGAGTAAATCTTGTAGATGAGGAAAGAGAGGTACTGAGCTTAGGACCTTCCATTTCCATTCTTTGCATGTCACAGAAGTTGGAGTATGTCTGAAGGGCCAGGTGTTAGGAGGTGTTGACATCTCCAAACAGGGCACGTGTTCAGGGGATCCAGCAGAGCAGTCATATACCCAAATGGCTTCCAAAATGCTTCAGCACTTAGGTGGAAGATCTGATGCTGCTCTGAGAATGGTCAGACATGCTAGAGCATTCTTGTAGTCAGGAACTTACCCGAGGCTCGGTTCAGCTTCCTTTTGAAGTTGTCGGGGTTTGGGCCGGACTCATCTAAACTGCAAACTTGATTTGTGAAAACTGTTGCCATCCTTGCTCAAGTGACCTTTGTGCCTTGCTGTGGAGGAGTAGAAGACATGTTACTGAATGTTCAGTGCCAGTCATCTCTTTGCTAAGCAGTGGTATGTCCTTCTGCCCACCCATGTGAGCTGAGCAATACAATAGTTTCACAGAATCACAGAATTGTAGGGGGTTGGAAGGGATCTTCAGAGATCATTGGGTCCAACCCCCTGCCAAAGCAACTCCCCAGCTCATATTGCACAGGGAGGCGTCCAGACAGGGCTGGAATCTCTCCAGAGGAGACTCCACACGCCCCTGGGCAGCCTGTCCCAGGGCTCCCTCACCCTCACTGGGAAAAAGTTCTTCCCCATGTTGGTGCAGAACTCCCTGTGCTCCAACTTGCAGCCATTGCCCCTTGTCCTGTCCCCACAGACACTGAGAAGGGGCTGGCCATTTCCCCCTGCATCCCATGCTTAAGATATTTATAAACATTAATTAGGTCCCCCCTTAGTCTTCTCTTCTCCAGGCTGAACAGCCCCATCTCACTCAGCCTTTCCTCACAGGGGAGATGCTCCAGGCCCTTCATCATCTCCGTAGCCTCCTCTGGACTCTCTCCAGGAGATCCCTGTCCTTTTTATCCCAGGGAGCCCAGAACTGGACACAACACTCCAGGTGGGGCCTGACCAGGGCAGAGCAGAGGGGGAGGATCCCCTCCTGTGACCTGCTGGCCACGCTCCTCCTGATGCCCCCCAGGATCCCATTGTCTCTCTCAGCCCCCAGGGCACACTGCTGGCTCATGGCCAACCTGTCACCCACCAGGACCCCCAGGTCCTTCTCCACTGAGCTCCTCTCCAGCAGCTCATCCCCCAGCCTGTACTGATAGAAACGGTTGTTCCTTCCCAGGTGCCAGACTCTCCACTTGCTTTTGTTGAACCCCATCTGGTTTCTCCCTGCCCAGCTCTCCAGCCTGTCCAGGTCTCTCTGGATGGCAGCGCAGTGTCCTGCGTGTCAGCCACTCCTCCCAGCTCTGGATCATAATAGTTTGCTGACCCTCAGTTACAAACCTACAGATACTCTAGCAGGCAGTTCTTAGTAGTTGTCTTTCTCTACTTGTTGTTTTATTGGTGTGAGGGTGGATTTTCTTTACTTTGTTTTCTCTTACAAGAATGCATTGTTAAGGAGGATTTGGTTTTCACCCCTGCACGGTCAGGCTGCCCAGCAAGACAGGCAAGTGACTGAAATACAGGTCAAGTGCTTGATGCAGGAAGAGGGCTGCAAGACCCCTGCTAGGATGTGGGAAAAGAAAGAAGTGCCCAGTGCCAAGCAAACAAGACTCTGAAAGGGGCTATGTTAGAAATGTTTGAGTAGCTCTACCTCAGGTTGGCATTCAGGACCATGGCTCAGCTTCAGCTCAGACAAGACAGAAGATCTGTTTGACTCTTTGGTGATAAGATTCATCAATTTGGCCAACTAACATCTCTTACTGTCTTCAAAAAAAGCCGTGTTCCAACCCCTCATAGCTGTCTGAGTTTGGTAGAAGGGAAAACAAGTGGAGCTTGTTGCTACTACTAGTGGAGCAATGGAAAGGGAGCAGGTGAAGGTCTGGTGTGATGGCACTGTGGCTGCAAGAAAAAAGAGGTGCCTTGGTATTGTGCAGCTTACTGTCAAGTTACTGACAGCTATTCAGAGAACATTGGGAGTATTTGCTCATGGGACCTAGATGCAAAAAACCACAGCAATTGTAGGTGAGTTGGTGGGAAACTACTGGCTTCATATTCTTTAATTTGTATATAAAAAAGACTGCCCATGTATTAACTACTCTAGCATTTGGGGATTGCATTTGCAGAAACTCCAGTGCATAACTTATATTTCTTCCTGTCAATCTGGAAATGACAATTTCTTGGCCTCTGACCAGAGCTCAGTGATGTTCAGAGTGTTTGGACTTCTCGTGAGTTGTTACCTCCCTCCTGCTTCCCAGCAGCGTGTGCTGGCAGAGAAACCACCTCTCTTGGGAGATGTCATAAACCTCAGTACTCTTGAAAAATGATGGGGAATTTGGGACTTGAGCTCTTGGCTCACAGTGCTGCAAGGTTTAAAGCCACTGTTCCTGTGTGTCCTCACTGCTTGATTAGTCAAGACCCTGGGAATAGCTTTGCAAGCCTAGGATGTCAGTAACCCCCTAGGGAGCTGATAACTTCTGTAACTTGGCTCTTTTTCTCTTCCCTGCCTTGCTTCAATGTTTGTTTTAAGATGTCCCATGAGCTCTGGGATACTTCCAAGAACATGTATTTCAAAGAGGGAGCTGACAAAATTCCTGCATGCCTTTTTATATTTCATTGTGAGTCTGGGCTGATGCTATTGGGGAGGGGGTCAGTGGTTACAATATGTGTACTTCAGGTGTCCCACAAATTTAAAGGAATTTTTGTAACCTCTTGGGAAGCTTCAGTGTATCTGCCATGTGCCACACACCTTTGAGCCAGCCTAGAGGGTCATGGTTTTGCCACATCCCTTGAAATCTGCCCAGCCTTAATTGGGGCTGAAATGCTGAAAACCCCTCCTCCACGGTTTGCCTTCACATACCTCAAAAAAGGGATCAGTGTGCCAAGGTACCATCCAAACAGCAACCAGCCAGCAGTGCACAAACACCACTGCTCAGGGTTAAATTTACAGATCTGCTGAGCTCTGAGCTGCCAAGAAAAGGGAGCTGGTCCAGCAGGGAGCAGAAGTGTTTGGGTTCCTCAGAGTGTTTTTCAGGCACTACCAGACCATCATTTACCCCCTCAACCCTTGCCTGGGCCACCTCCACCGATTTCTCGGTCGTTGGCACTGTCTAGTAGCCTTCTCCAGAGTTGCAGGCCCCAAGGTGCTCTGTCCCCATGAGACCACTACCAGGTGGTCTTCTAGGGAAGCCAGAGTTGCCCAGATACCTTCGGTCCCTTTGAGGGTGGAGGGTGTTACTGTTCTGATCCCCAGATCCCATGTTGTCTCTTTCCCTAGCATGTAAAGAGAGGTTTTCTGTCACAGTGGAGGTGACATTTTAAAGTACTTGTGACACTCTTGGATGCTGGGATGACAAATGACCTAAGGGGTGGGGGGAGGGGGATGACTAATTACTCAATCTCTTCTCTGCATCTGCAGTTGCTTAGCATCTTGTCCTGAAGCCCTTGCAGAAGGAAACCAAGTCAGGGTTCTGTAGGTAACTGCTGTGGTGGTATTTCCAAGCCTTTTATAGTGCTGCTGCAGTTGTAAATCACAGGCTCACATTGTTTCTTGCTGCTGGCTTATTTTTGTATGTCACTTAGAAACCTCATCAGCATAGGTGGCACCTTACAACAGGAAGGGAATTGAACAGTGAGCTGCTGCCTGGTCCAAAATGGTTCCTGGTGCAATGGCCGTGCATTCGTATGGCTCAGGAGAAGGGGGAGCAGAGGGAATGAGCTCTGTTTGCTGCAACCAGGTAGTGGACAGGTGCTGTGGGTGACTCCTGAGCATTTTCACTTGTCTCCTGTGACATAAAATTGAAAGTTGTCCCACCTGTTCTGAGTTTCAGTAGCTGCTGTGGCAGCAGGAGGTTTTCACACAGAATCACAAGGTTGGAAAAGACCTTTAAGATCATTGAGTCCAACCATTCCTGTCCTGTGCTAAACCAGATCCCTGAGCACCTCATCTACCCGTCTGTTAAACACACCCAGGGGCAGGGACTCAACCCCCTCCCTGGGCAGCCTGTGCCAGGCCCTGACAACTCTTTCAGGGAAGAACTTTCTCCTAACATCTGCTCTGACCCTGCCCTGGGGCAGCTTCCTGCCATTTCCCCTTGTCCCATCTCCTGTCCCCTGGCTGAAGAGACCATCTCCCACCTCTCTGCACCCTCCTGTCAAGTAATTGTAGGTGGTGATAAGGTCTCCCCTCAGCCTCCTCTTCTCCAGGCTGAACACCCCCAGCTCCCTCAGCTGCTCCTCATAGGATTTGCCCTCCAGCCCCTTCCCCAGCCTGGCTGCCCTTCTCTGGACTCGCTCCAGGACCTCAATGTCCTTCTTGTGGTGAGGAGCCCAGAACTGGACCCAGCACTCGAGGTGCAGCCTCACCAGTGCCCAGTACAGGGGCACAGTCACCTCCTTTTCCCCACAGCGCTCTGCTCTCTACCATTGCCTAGAGAAGTACCTGTTACATGGCTGAGAATATTTATGGTGCTCAAACAGGCCTCCCCCCCAGTTTAACAAGAAAGTAAATTGGGCTGCGGTTGGCACAGAGCATTTGTCTATGGACCTAGATGTGAAGTGTTCCATGAGCCTGTCGCTTCGGCTGATGCTAAGCGTTGGGCTGGCTTCAAGTGAAAGCGGGTTTTAGTTTTAGCCTCATGAGGCAAAGAATTAAAACCTTGGTTACAAAATGGGAAATTATTGCATAAAGGGAAAATTAAGGAAAGCCAAAGAGCCAACAGTTAATACTCATGAAGCACAGGAATAGTGGCTTCTCCAAAGCTTATTGAAGAACAAATCTCCTCAAGAACAAAGTTCTCGTGGAAGGCTGCTGCCTAGACCCCTGTTAACCTTTTCTCTCAGGAAGTAAATTGAATTGCAGTCATAAAGCTGGCAGAACTCATACCAGAGAGTTTTTGGCTTCACTTAGCACTTCATCTTGGGGTTTACTGGCATTTACAAGGCGTTACCTGTGATGCATTCACATATGTGATTAGGTTCCAGGGTCACTTGCACTGCAGCAATGTAGCGAATTCTTCCACAGTGTAGTTTTCTAATTCTTCCATTCTCTGCAGTTTTGTTTTGCTTTTTAAATCCTCCCCAAAATCCAGTTGCTTAAACTTTTGTCCAGCTGTTTCTTGCTGTTTGTCCCACGGTAAGTGGGACAGAATATGGGTGGTAACATCTACGTTAGGCTTTAGGGGCAGGCCTGGATCACCACACTGTGATGGGATGGTTGATTTTCCATGCCCCAAAATGTCTCAGGAAGAATCTTTTATGGGATTTCTTTTGTGAAGTTTGGGAAGTTGATGTGGATCTAAGAGGAAAAATCTGTGTTTGTCCTCCTTTCAGCATCAGCAGGGGTGTTGGGGCTGTTCTGTAGGGTCACTGTGACCCACCAGAGGAGAAGAAGTTCTAAGCAATATAAATATCCTGTTTTCAGTGCAGTTTCCTCATTTGTGGTTTGTTGTTTTTATTTGAATGGCTATTGAAAATTCTACAAGAAAACTTTTAGCATGTGCTGTGTCTATGCCCATTAGTCAGGACAGGGGGGATGCAAGGAGAAATGTCAAGGGCATTCAGTGCTCCAGGCTTCACACAGGCAAACAGATATTTTTGAAATATCTTTGTCATGCAACTAATTCCTTCCTAAAACTAGGCAAAGCTCAGTTCTCCACACATTCTCCCCATATATTTTTGGTATAAAACCTGTGTAAAATATCTCAAATTGGTGTGGTCTTACAGGCTTCCATGGTGCCTTACAGGGCAGCCCTGTGTACCTTGACAGTTCACCCACAGCACAGTGGAGTGTTCACATCCTTCACTTGTTTCAGCAGGAGGTCCCGTGCTTCTTTGGTATCAGGCTAGTAGGGAACACTGGCTGTTAGTTCTGTACCAGTCTCTAGTGAAGCAGCTGTGGGGAAGAGATAGCACCAAGAATTTCCCGGGCTCCTCTTGTGTAGAGTCTCTGTTGTGACAAACTTGATGTTGCTGTTTATAAACATCACTGGTTTGATGCCTGCTTTGTACTGCTGGGACAGCAAGCAGTATTTAGCAGTCACAGGAGATGCAGTGACCTGGACAGGCTGGAGAGCTGGGCAGGGAGAAACCAGATGGGGTTCAACAAAAGCAAGTGGAGAGTCTGGCACCTGGGGAGGAACAACCGTTTGTATCAGTACAGGCTGGGGGATGAGCTGCTGGAGAAGAGCTCAGTGGAGAAGGACCTGGGGGTCCTGGTAAATGACAGGGTGGCCATGAGCCAGCAGTGTGCCCTGGGGGCTGAGAGAGACAATGGGATCCTGGGGGGCATCAGGAGGAGAGTGGGCAGCAGATCACAGGAGGGGATCCTCCCCCTCTGCTCTGCCCTGGTCAGGCCCCACCTGGAGTGTTGTGTCCAGTTCTGGGCTCCCTGGGATAAAAAGGACAGGGATCTCCTGGAGAGAGTCCAGAGGAGGCTACGGAGATGATCAAGGGCCTGGAGCATCTCCCCTGTGAGGAAAGGCTGAGTGAGCTGGGACTGTTCAGCCTTGAGAAGAGAAGACTAAGGGGGGACCTTATTAATGTTTATGAATATCTTAAGCAGGGGATGCAGGGGGAAATGGCCAGCCCCTTCTCAGTGTCTGTGGGGACAGGACAAGGGGCGATGGCTGCAAGTTGGAGCACAGGAAGTTCTGCACCAACATGGGGAAGAACTTTTTCCCAGTGAGGGTGAGGGAGCCCTGGGACAGGCTGCCCAGGGGGTGTGGAGTCTCCTTCTCTGGAGAGATTCCAGCCCTGTCTGGACACCTCCCTGTGTGACCTGTCCTAGGGACCCTGCTTTGGCAGGGGGATGGACCCGATGATCTCTGGAGGTCCCTTCCAACCCCTGTGATTCTGTGATTCTGTGACTGGAGGTGAAACTGAGCAGTTTTCTCTGCCATTCTGTAACAGTCTTTCTTCTCAGTACGTGCTGTATCTACTATGCAACAGATGTCATCCTCTGAGATATCCTCTGTGATGCTTATTTTCTTTTTTCCAGATTGTCCCCAGCCACCTCAGCCTGAGAATGGAGGCTATAAATGCCACCCCAGCCCCTGCAACAACCCTCTGACTTCGGGGAGTGTCATAGAGTATCTGTGTGTTGAAGGCTACATGCTGAAAGGAGATTATAAATACCTGACCTGCAAGAATGGAGAGTGGAACCCAGCCATGGAAGTCAGCTGCAGGCTCAGCCCGGGTGAGTGCTCCCTGACTCCAGTGGGAGAGTCAGGATTTCCCCAGCATTGGCTTTTCCCATTATTCTTAAGCACCAGAGCAGTGTGATGCTGTGGAAGCCCACACCGCTGCCTCTCGTGGCTCAAGCAAATTCATAAAAGCTCTTTATTGACAGCACCTCTTCTGTGACAGCCCACCAGATGTAATCTCAGAGTCCCTCGTGCAAGGAGCCAGCCCATGGAAAGGAGTATAGCAGCAACTTGTTACTTAGCTGGAGCCTGTTACTTTGACAGTTCCTGGCCCAGAAATGGGGGAGGCCCTAACTGAACCATTTTCCATCCTGTTTGGTTTTGCTCCTGATGGACTTGACAGTCTATCTCACACAGAGGCATGCCTGTCTGTCCACGTGTGTGTGAGTGTGTAGAGCCAATCTTCCTTGCAAACAGGGTAGCTAACTCTGCCTCCTGTGCCTCAGTGGTGCTGCTTCTCACTGCACTGGCAAGAAACCACATTGCTGACAGGTGATTTCTGCTTCTCTCCAAATGGAAGGGGAAAGCTTTTGTGCTGTGGGTCTCTCCCCTCCTTTGATGAAGGAATTCCTGTTCAGCTGGAAGTGAAAGGTTTGCAGGAATATCATACAGCTCTTACTTTGCCTATGGCTCTTCTGGTTTTAAAAGCATGCATGCTGGATAAAGGGAGAACTTCCTCTCCTCTTCTAGTTCTGCTTGTTGATAGTCTTACTGCTCAGTCACCCTGAGTCAGCAGGGTGTATGCACCAGGATTGTCTCATAATGCATAGAGCAAAACCAGGAAAGAAACAGAAAAGCACCTGCTTCAAGCTCTCTATGGAGCTCACCGCACATCTGTGACCTCTAGAACATCCTGTCCTGTCCCAGAGATGCTGTCTTCTCAGTGTCCCTGTCACAGCCACTCCTGTAGTCCCTTCCTATGATGTAAAAGATGGGAACTGGGACTTTACCTGGCAGCAATCAGATCCTGAAGAGACTTTTCAAATTCAGCATAAGTTTCCTTTCCACAGTGGTCCCTTCTCCTTGCTCCACCCTGGGCTGGAAAACAAAGCTGTGCTATTTTGAGTGGTGTCCCCTGGGTCGCATTCCTGTCTGGTGGCACTTGGTCTGGGCTGAAGAGACTGTGTTGTGCTGAGCAGCAATCCCTCAGATTTCTTCAGTGTCCTGAGGGATCCTTACTAAAAATATGGGGCCTCCAAAGCCTGACCCATTACTTCCACAGCACTTTGAAACAACTGTTTGGGGTCAGGGACAACTGAGGTGTAACTAGTGAGCCTTCCTCATAGGGCTAAAAGGAGGAGGTGAGAGGCTGTAGATAGATAGTAGCTCTTCAAATGACTGGTAATGGATCAGATCCCACCTGATCTTTGCAGAGTAAATGAAATGAGGTGTTTTGGGTGACTGAGCCTGTCATAGCCTTTTGACACTTTATTGTATGAGTTAGTGATCATCTTGTTGGAATATGAGATGGTGAATGTGCTGGAGCATACCCCAGGTGGTGAGCAGTTTCACAGCATCATCTACTGATGCTGATAACAGAGCATCTCTATTTGCCTACTTGTTTCCCCTGTCAGTGTACTCAGTGCCCTCAGTAACATTGAAAATGGGAACCCTTCTTCACCTTATTCAGGAAAACAAGTTCAAAACAAACCAAAACTTTTGACCCTAAGAGAAGGTGCAGAAAATGCAGACTGACTTTCCAGCTTAGATGCCCAGTTTGGGCATAGATTTCAGGCTGTAGGCTTAAAAACAGTGGTCCTCCAGCTTTTTTCTTCTGTCTGCATGTTCCTCTGACCCCCTCCTCTCTGTCTGCAGGTGTGTCCTGCATCCCCCTCCAGTTTGAGACCTGTGTTCCTGAAGGAAGGGTAGGATGGACTAAGGTGAACAGGGCCCGTGTATCTAACACTGAAAACTCAGCACCCTGGAGCAACATCTGCCTTCCCTCTATGCTTCCTGGCATGTGTTTGTGTGTGTAAAGAAACAGAATGCTTGCTGCATCTTAAATACAGCACTTCCCCCTCTTCCTTTGGGAGTCTGTTCTATTAGCCAGGAAAATCTGTTGTTTGGAACTTTTCCTATTGTTTGGTCTAAAATATCCTAGCTATTGTTGGCCTTGCTGGTGACATCAGGACTTCTTTTAGCTTTTGCTCAGACAGATCTGTATCTGTAGTGTGATTCTTGCCACCGTCCATCAGCTCCCATGGCCTGCTTACACTGCTTTTCTGTTTGTCTTGTGGTTTGCCAAAGGACCCTTATATGTGCATGGTCTCCTTCAGGTTCCCCTCACAGCTGGTGGAGAGGTGTCACCTTGAGCTCTGAGCTGCCTTTTGTAAAAGAGAGCTTGGTGTGCCTCGGCTGGATGGGAAACATGTGCACCCAAGGCTTAAGTCCTGAGGGCAGGCACTGTGGATGCTTTCCATTCCCCATGGCAGTGATTTAAGGGAACAGAGCATTTTACCTTGTATTCCTCTTGGTTTTGCAGAAAAGGACTCTCCTCCCACGATCGGAGTGCCCACGCTGTCCATAGTAGCCTCTACAGCAAGCTCTGTCGCCCTCATTCTGCTCCTAGTTGTGCTGTTTGTCTTGCTGCAGCCAAAGCTGAAGTCCTTCCATCACAGCAGGTAAGTGGGGGCTGGAGGTGGTTACAGCCATCCAATTTCTCTGCAGCAGAAACCACTTGCTTTAGGAGCTTCGTTTTGGAGCCACTTAACCTCCTTGCTTCTCTGCTCCTGTTTTAATCACTCCAGTGGCACCCTGTGGTCTTAAACAGTCTTCTGTGACATCCAGCTGCAGTCTGTATTCCAACGTGCCATCTGATGAGTGGTTTCCCTGCTCTTTTTCCTTGGCCCTGAATATGAAAAGCTGTGATCCCTGCTTGTCTGGTCTTACTCAGCCCTCTGCCTCTTCATGCTGCTGAAGTGCATGTCTGGGTATCTATTTCCCCCAGTCTGTTTGTGAGATCCTATGGACACAAACTGTGGCAGCACTGCTGAGGAGATGTGCGTGCCAGTCTGCCCTTGATCCCTGCTGTGGGAGGTGAACCCTCCTGGCCTGGGTTTGTAGGTGGTAGGAGGGACTCAGCCCTGACACTGCTGCCAGATGATCTCAGCAGAGTCAGTGTGGACTCTCTTGTCTGAATCAGCTAAACTTGATTCTCCTGAATCTCCTTAAAAAAAAAAAACCAACAGAGACATGGCTGTCCAGCAGCTCGGAGGCTGAGAGGGGCCCTGGAGTCTGCTTGTTCTGAAGAAGTCCAAACCACCACCACAATCCAATCTCAGGGCCCTAACTCAGGAGCCCAGGTGATCCATATTGCCCTGGTTTAGGAGCCACCTGCCCCACCCTGCCAGAGATTATCTTGCCAGCAGCAAAAGGCAACAGAACAGGCAGCACTGGGAGTAGCAGACTATAGCAGTGCATGGAGCAAGCTGAAACCCACAGCAGTCAGAGCTGGTGTCTATCTGTGGGTTGTGTGACAGCAGTGGGCTCTGAGTCAGGATCTCTGTCACACCTAGGGATGGAGGTGTGTGAGGTGGGAACCCAGCATTGTAACCTTTTCAACTCTTGCTGCTAAAGCCATTTTGGCACTGTGAATTACAGTGCCTCCTCGTGTTTATGGTAACTCACAGTAGGGGTGCGAGGCCACGGCTGATTGACCTTGTTAAACCCCTGTTCCTGTTTCTTTCTGTTCTCTAAAAACCTCAATGGGGAACACTGGAGTCCTGCTGTGGGAAGTTACTGGAGTTCTCTAACGTTTGTATAAAAATGTAAGTGCTCACCTCGATTTCCCCCTCCCCTTTGGTTCTTTTTTCAAGGCGTGACCAAGGTGTGTCTGGAGATCAGGTCTCCATCATGGTGGATGGTGTCCAGGTGGCCCTGCCATCCTATGAAGAAGCAGTGTATGGCAGCACAGGGAACTGCATTCCACCCTCGGACTCCCGAGTGCAGATTGTGCTCGCGGAGGGAGCTGGGCAGAACGGAGCCAGAGAGATACAGCAGCAGGACCAAGGGGCTCGCAACAGCTTGGAACGAGAAGATGAAGCCCCTGGGCAGTCGGGACTGTGTGAAGCCAGTGGGTCTCAGCGCTCTGAAACTGTTCTGGTGCATCAGGCTGCTACCTCTTCCTGGGTAGCTGGCATGGCTGACAGTAGGCCTGTACACAAAGAGGTCCAAGATTCAGAAAGCAGTGACATACAGAGCCTTTTGTCACTCACTTCCTCTGAGGAGTACACAGACGGTACGTGACTTGGGCAAGGAATATTGAACGAGAACCTCATAAGAGTAGTTGGTGCAGTTGAGTGCCTAGGATGAAAATGGCAAGGGATGCCCCTGGGTATGTCATGCACTTGAGGAGCTTTTGAATAGAGGTGTCACAGCCTCCGTGGCACATTTCTCATCCTAGATGCACAAGCTGTATTTAATGCCACCTCCTGAAGTATGCAGTGCTCTCAGACTGGGAGCCTAGGGCAGTTTGGAAAGACTCTTTGGGTCCTGCTGCTCATTGTCACCTTAGTGAAGGATTTGCAGAGAAATTCCAGTCCCCAGCATTTCCAGTGCAAGTGCTGTAAAGTGTGTTTGTGGAAAGCAAGGTGGTGGGACCAGGAGGATTTGGGTGGAATACTAACCTTTGTTGTTAGACTGTTTTAGTAAGCACCTTACTGCCTCAGAGCGTGCAGTGCCACAGCCCTGGCATGCCAGCAGTACTTGAACTTCCCCTACGAAGAGAGGCTGAGGGAGCTGGGCTTGTTCAGCCTGGAGAAGAGAAGGCTGTGGGGGGGACCTCATTGCAGCCTTCCAGTCCCTGAAGGGAGCAGAGAAACAGGAGGGAATCAGCTTGTTAAAAGGGCAGACAATGGCAGGACAAGGGGAATGGATTGAAGCTGAAGGAGGGAAGGTTTAGATTAGATATTAGGTGGAAGTTCTTTCCAGAGAGAGTGGTGAGGTGCTGGAAGGGGCTGCCCAGAGAGAGGGTGGATGCCCCGTCCCTGGAGGTGTTAAAGGCCAGGTTGGATGGGTCCCTGGGCAACCTTGTGTAGCTCCAGGCCTGGAGGTTGGTGTCCCTGCCTGTGGCAGGGGGTTGGAGCTCTGTGATCCTTGGTGTCCCTTCCAACCCATGCCATTCTGTGATTCTGTGATTCTGACTTACAGTACAGGGCAGAGGGGCAAGTTTGTTAAGCAGCCAGCACATCTGGTGTTCTTCACTCCTGCCCCAAAGGAGTGGCTTTACAGTGCTGGAGCTGATGTAGGGGCTGCAGCTTAAGATTGCTTCTGCAGAGACTGCCGTGTCTTAGGCAAGAAGTGTAACCAGCTTGTAGATAGCTCGGGGCAGAACTTCTCCTTTGCATGGTGTGAAGCCCTGCAGCTGTAGGAATGCTCTCCAGAACCTTTGGGGTGAACCAGGTGAGGATTTCCACTGAAGGGTGGAATTGGCAATGTGTCTAGAGATGGGCATTAAACCTCAGATGCATAAACAGCAGAAATCCAAAAGTGGAGCTTAACAAAAACAGGTCTGTAGTTTGGGAATTAGAGGATGTTGCCTCTATGCTTTTTATTGCTGCCTGAAATGTTTCTTGCCTCTAAGGCTTGTTGTACAGTAGCGGATTGCAGGAGGAGACCATAAAGCTTGTGCTTGTGGCCCAGAGATGAGGAAGCTGCAGCTATGGATGGAGGTTGTGTTTCTCCAACCATCCCTGTCACAGTAAGAAACATGTCTTAGACATTTGGAGGAACTACAGGATTGATGAGATCATGGGAAAAAAGGAAAATGATATTTTGAAAGGAAATTACTGCCTTCCCCTAAACAGCATTGGTGAGGCTTTACTGGGAATACTGTATCTCTTTGTGGGACCCTCAGTTAAAGAGAGATGTAGAGAAACTAGACAGGCTCTGTTGGAGGCTTGCCAAGACAGCCAGGGTCTAGTGGGGACTGACTGTGGGAGCCGAGGTCCTTTAATCAGGTGAAGAAGCAGGTGAGGGCCAAGCCAACAACTGACTGTGATTGCAGGGAGCTGAAAAGGCTGTGGAGCCAAACTCTTTACAGCCAGGGGATATAACATGGGACAGTGCCACAAGCTGCAACTTGACACATTCAGATTAGGCATTAGGAAACTGCAAAAGTTTGATTACTTTTGTTCTCTTCTCTCCCCACCATTCAGATATTCCCTTATTGAAGGAAGCATGAGACCTGCTGTCTGCCTAGCCTTCTCCCCCTTGGATTTCTTCCTCCTCCCTTTCCCCTGCCTTCAAGACAGAAGCACTCTGTGCAGCCTTCCCCATCCTCATGAGCTGTACCCTGGATACCTCCAAGCAGAGACGCCCTCAGCTGAAGATCCAAAGGATGTTGCCAGGTTGCCTCCTGGATGCACCAGTGGGGTTGGTGCAGCGCTGGCTTCCCCATTCCATCTGCATCAGGGGCTCAAGGGACAGAGTAGATTTGAGCTCTCCTCCCCTCTCCCCCAGCCAGATGTTTGACAGCAGTCTCTGAAGAGCTGCTCTTTACTTGTGCCTTTCTCCTCCTCACACCGGCTTGTTGCAGCTTATCAGCCTCTCTAGCCCTTCTGCTGCCCAGGGAGCAGGGGCTATGACCGCTCGCTCCCCGGGTGCAGACACAGTTTATATATACCTATCTATGTTATATAGGCTCTTCTTCTAGCATCCTCTTGGTGACAGGGCAGGACAAAATGCCTCGCTGGGACTCAAACTGGGATCCCAGTGAAGGGGCAGCTTGTGACGTCTAGAAGCGCCTCATGAGATGGGCTGTGTGACAACATAGCTGGGCAGTAGCAGTTCATTGGGAGCTGCTAGAGCGCTGAAGGCTGAGAAGTCCAACATGTGGGAAAGCCCTCTGACCCCTTCTCACAGACCATCTCTGCAGGAGTCTGTTCTAAACATCACACTCGTTTCCTCCTTCCTTCTCTGCCTGTGGAGCCCACTTGGTTTTGCTGTGTCTCTAGAACCTGGCCTGTACAGCCAATAAAACAGCCCTTTCAGCTTTGATCAAGTACCAGAGCAGCTTCTGATGTTAGGTTGTAGAAAAGCCTTGGAGAGTGGCCAGTGGTTAGCAGGGTCCAGAAAGCTTCAAGGATGTGACTTTCAGTTACCCAACCCTGTGCTAGCTATGAGTTAGTCCCATGCACTGAGGCCTTGGGACCAGAAGCAAGTCTGTGGCGCTGCTCTTCTGCATAAGCTATGTGTCTCAGAGCTTCCTCAGTTCAGGTGGCTCTGCACTGAAGCTTAGGTTTCCTCTGGTGAGACCTCCAGGCAGAGGTAGCGCTTTTCAAATGTGATCTGGAAGCAGTTTCAGGTGTTTGAAAATGTCAAGAGAAAAAAAATGCCTGCAGGTACTGAATGCCCAGTGCCATTGGTGTCACCCCAAATTACCTTTCCAGCCCAGCTGCACTGAGGACCTTGGTACTTGACTCCCAGGTAGCCGCCATCTCAGAGGCCAGTGTGGCTTCCTTGCTTCATACAGCACGAGTCTGCTGGTTATTCCCAGCAGGCTTCAGAGGGCCCACAGAGAAGGGCTTCTTCTTTGGGGCTGGGTGTCAGCAGCATTTGCAGTGTCTCTCCTAAATACCTTGCAGCTGCCTGTTGCTGTGAGGAAAGGCTGGCTCACTGACATCAGTGCCAGAGGACACTGTAGCTTATTCCTGAACCGAAGTTTTGAAGATTGTTTCAGGTTCTGGTAGCAGGGAAAAAGAAAATCCAAAAATATGTAATACCTCTGACTCTGTTCATGGGACTCTTGTTTTTCAGGAAGCCACGTTCATCTGGGGCAGGTGATGCTTTCACAGAAGCATTGTGCTGCTTGTAAGGGTCTCCACCCAAGGTGGGTCTGGACACTGTGTTCACTGGGATTGGTTTCAGTGAGAAGAGTTGGCTTCTTACATGCATGCACCTTGTCACAACTGTCTTGAAATAACTAGGGGAGTGTTTGCCCTGTGAGAAGCTGCTAAATTTTTATTTGAGTTGGAGCAAAATGTCATGGCCTTATACATTATGTGTAATATACAGGTAAATAGGGATGCTGTCTTTGCTCTCTTGCTTTTGGGTTTTGATCCTCAGTACCCTCATCCTTGTTGTGTCAGGAACATACCATCACAGGACTTGGTTAAAGTAATGCAGCAGCTTGATCCATCAAGTTGCCATGGCTTAGCTCCAGTTCCCAGAAAGGGCGGTGGCCATAGTATCCAGCCACGTGCCCACTGCTCCTGTTCCTGATGAGCTCTGAGAGCCCAGGACACTTGAGACAGCGCCTGCCTGTGGATGGAAGAATCCTATTTTCCCTGTCCTTGTTTTAGAGGGATGTTATTAATTTGAAAATACAGAATCTTAAACTTCCTTCTGTGTTGCTCACATTACCTGGCATTATCACAAGGGTTTGATAAATACAGTTTGGGTGGCTTGGGCATCTTTTGTTCCATTTGGATGATAAAAGACCCATGTCATTTTGACAGTGGGCTGTGGTCTCTCAGCTTCCAGCACTGTAGCAGGCAGGTGGTGGTTATACATCTGCTGTTGGAATTTTAGAAAACAAGCATGGGAATGTTTGTGTTGAGCTTTTATCTCCTACCTTGGAAATGGTCTAAGCTTGAGCAAATTGTCTCATCGGTGGTAAGGCTGGAGGAGTGTGAAGAGAAGAATGAGGTGACTTCCCTCCTACCAGACCACCTTGGAGCAGGAGAAATAGCTCTCTGTGCATTTAAGGTCCTGTCTGCTCTGACCCTCAGCTGCCTAGGTGCAGAAGTAGGGTGCGTGCTGCCTCCCTGCAAGGGGCAGTCCGGTGGTGACACTGCCATGATGGGGACATCCACAGTGAAGTTGGAAGCTGATCCCGAGGCCTGACCTTGCCCTGGACAAGCGCCTGCTCAGTCAGCAGGAAGCACAACCCTGCCTCCTTTTGCTAGGGTTGTAAAGCAGCTGGCTGCTGCCTTGGGAGGGAATTTATTTTGGGTGGGGAAGAGGGGGAAGCAAGCTGTGCAGAAGGAGGGGGTTGCTCTAATTTTGTTTCACTTGTAGAAATTGTGGGAAACGGTTTTGCTAAGGAGGGAGGGAAATGCAGAGGTGGTGGAGGGAAACAGGCAAGTGTAGGTCTTGTGATCAGGCATAAACAAGCTGCTTCTGCCAGCCTGCTGAGAGGAAACCAGTGGCTCCCAGGCCAGGCTCTGCCGTGCTGCCTGGAAGCCCGGCCCCACACTCGCAGCAGGCCCTGTCCTCTGGAGCAGGGCCTGTGCAACCAGCTTGGGGGCATCACGTTCCTCTTGCCCAAGTCCTCAGCTTTAGAGCTGATTTTCATGTATAATATGCTCTGCTCAAGACTTGTTTTTTTCCTGGGGAGGCAGAGGGGGAGCAGGCAGCAAGGCCTCACTGAGCAGCAAGTCCCTGTTACTCATTCCTTTTTGCCTTCGTTCTGCGGAGGCTGAAGGATTGAGAAGGTTTTTGGGCAGAGATTGGAAAGTGCATGGCCCTGTCTACTTACGGGAGCCAGGGCTGAGGCTGAAAGGTCCCTCAGTCGTGAGCTCCTCAATCTCAGGAGCATTCCTTACCTCTGAGCAAAAGAGCATGTCTTCTGGCTGTCGCGGGGTTCTTGGGGAGTGGCATGGGGAGCACAGAGCCTTGCAATATGTAGGACAGTAAATGAATTTTTTTTTGGTTGGTTGGTTTTGGTTTTTTTCAGTTGGTTGTTGGGGTTTTTTTAATGGGGCCGCAGCCTCCTTCCTTTTTCTTCCCCAAATTACACCTGGCAAAAGAGTTCCAAGAGAGGCATTTTTTTCTTATGGGACACCCCCGACAGAATCCCCTCATGTCCTGTCACACATGCTGGATTTTGCTGTATTCAAGAACATGAAAATGATTTAATTACGTTGGAAGAATAAAACCAGCACTTCCTCTGAAGGGTTCTGTTATTTTTGCAGTCAGAGAAGGGAAACAAATTAAAAGGGCCTTTCAGAAACTCAAAGTACAACGTGCAATAAAAATCTCTCCTTGCTCCCTTTTAGTTGCATAGAACTTTTTTAAAAGGTGGGTAAAACCCAGCAGCCCAAGCGTTGCAGAGCTTGGGGTGGTCTGAGGGAACCAGAGTGTGAAGCTCACAGTGACCGGTGGGGAACACAGGGCGGTTTCCTGACAGGATCTGCACCCCAGAGCTCTGACAGTGAGCCAGCTTCGGCTGTGTGGGAGCCACCTGCCCCCTCGAAGGTGGTCAGCAGCCTTGGTGAGAGATGGGTTTGTGCTTTCAGCACTTAAATAGCTTGTGGCTCCCCGTCAGTAACAACAGAAGGGGTAAAAAATGAAGCCAGGAGGACAGGCATGCTGCAGCACGCAGGCCTGTGGCCCTGCTGCCAAGTTAAAACTCTTGAGTTTGGAAGGGAGAAGAGCTTGATGCATTTTTATCCTTTTGTTTTGTTTTTAAACTACCAGGGAACTTGCTGTGTAGAAGAATGCTTACTCAGCAAGCATGCTGTTTCTTGTTAACCCCTTGGACATCTCCCCTGAGGTTTCTCCTCAGCCTTTCAGCTCTGGCATGATGATGCTTTTAATGCAGCTGGATCCTTTATTTGACCTTCCAGCACCTGGAGAAGTCAGGTGTGTTAGGAAGAAATCTGCTCCCCTCAGTTCATTTGGAAACGATGCTCTTGGAGGTGGGTGACTTGGCTCAGTGGTCAGGAGTGGGGCTGAGGGAGCACCCAGCTTGGCTGTGGGAAATCATCTCGGATGGTGGAGTCACGGGCAGCACAGGAAAGGGAACGTGAGGCGAGAGTACGGCCAAGCAGTGGAGGGAAAGTCGACGTATTGCTGCAGGCTAACGAGCTGATACTTTGATCACTGGGTTGTAAGGCAGCTTGTCTGGATTTCAGATGATTTAGCAGACACCAGCAGCCTGCTGTATAAAATTATTAATGTGCAACTGGCTGGACACGCTGAGATTTCTGTGTTGACCTTTTTAGAAGATATTTGCAAAACCTGGTTTTACAGTTCTGACAGCAGCTATTTAAAACAAAACAAGAAAAAGCCTTATTAATCTATCCAGATGACTAATTAAATCAGTTCCACTTCCTGGTTTCCATATATAAATGCAATAAATCCCATCCAATTTGCACATCTTGCCTCACCCCATCCCCACCCTTCAGTTCTTACCAGGGAGCTGCAGACTGACCTGCTCTTTGTGAACACCAGAACTTCTTTAGAAAACATTTATTCTCTGTGATAAGTGCAGAGAGGTGTCCTAAAGCAGCCTTCGTTTTAAGGCATATTTTTGTACAGGAAATCAGCCCTTTTCCCAACCCTTCCTTCTTTTCTCCCACCCTTCCACATAGGGACAGAGCATGCCACTTCCCACGCTTCTCTTCAGGGCCCTGTGTTCAGCACTGCTTCCAAACTCAACCCTCTGCAGATGATGTATGGATACGTGTACCCACCAGAACGGTTTCTACTGGTGCTCTGCATAGACTCTCTGTAGGCTGGGCTTCTGCTTCTGTCCTGGGGCGTGCAAGGACAGAGGCAACCAAGCTGTGCTAGAAAAGCTTTTAGTTTCTAAATCTCAAATTTGCTTCCTTCCAGAAGAACACCAAGCCAAGTTGTTTGAGCAGCAGGTGTCCTCTTGATGCAGTGGGTGGACTGCTGGTGGTTGGTGGTGCAAGGGGAGCTTGATTGCCTTTGTGCATTAATCTTTTCTTCTTTCCTCTATGCTTTTTCTTTCAATCTGAGTTGCACCACTGTGGGAATTCTTTGCAGAACGGTACTCCGTATATATGGGATTTCAAAACAAAACCAGAGTTGAAGCTGTGCAGGATGTCACTCAATTTGGTTTATTTTGCTTTATTTTATATATATTTTTTTTTTCTGGTATCCTGTACATTGCAGTGGGTGTGAAGATAGTATTTTAATATTTGTACAAAGTTTAATTTAATTGTTCTATGTATATAACTGCATTTCTAAATTAAAAGGAAAAAAAAAGTTCTTTTGAAGTGAATCTCTAATCTCTGGCCTGTTTTTGTAAGGGTGTGGGCCTGCTGGGCAAGGAGGGTCATTGGTGAGGATGCTGCTGGGGGCCTTCTGCCTGAAGCCCCCCGGTGAAGCCTGCGGCCTTGCCGTGGTTTGGCTCTGTAGCACGTGTGGCACAGCCGTTTACTAACGTGGTGGGGAAAAGCCCCGTGGTTGTTGAGCCTGGGAAGGAGAAGATCTCCAGGGAGCCTTTGCTGGCAGCCTGCTGGTACCCGAAGGGGCTGGGGGAAAGCTGGAGAGGGGCTGTTGCAGGCGGGATAGGTAAGAGGGATGCGCTTCACTCTTGAGAGAGGCAACAGTCTGTTTATTGATATAAAACAAAGGGTGTTTGGTAATAAATGTGACAGTGACTCAGGTTCGATGGTAAAGGAATCTTGGTTAGTGCATAGAGAACAGGGTCAGATGAATCTGTCAGGGAGACCCTCCCATTGAGTCACGAGGTTCAGAAAGGACCCCCTTGCTTTCTAAACTCCTTCTCAGAGAGGAGCCTAGGTGCAGCTGGATTCAGTCTTAGTCCCAGACTTGGTCAACAGTTTATATATATTGTATATTATACAATATATATTGTATATTATATGTGTATATATATGTATATTGAATGCTCACTATTTATAGAGTAAGATGATTGGCTCATAGTCATATTTACATACCACCCATAGATGCCAGCGGACACTGACCAGTGCTTTGTCTGGGTGGGCACATGAATATAGATAGCCCTTGGCTATTGTGTTGTTATCTGTCTGACTGAACTGACTGAGACAGATGCAGACATCACAATCAACACCAGTGGTTATCAATCAATCCAGATTTACAGGAAGTTGGGAAGATGGGAGCAGCAGGGGAAGCATACCGTTGATAGGACAAGGGCTTAAAGCCAAAGGAGACTGGATTTAGTTTAGGTGCTAGAAAGATATTTCTCTTGGAGAGGGGGAAGCCCTGGCACAGGCTGCCCAGAGAAGCTGTGGCTGCCCCTGGATCCCTGGCAGGGTTGAAGGCCAGGTTGGATGGGACTTTGGGCACCCTGGGCTGGTGGGGGGGTGGGGGTGGGTTCTGCCTGTGGAAAGCTGGGAAGGACTGTTTGTAAGGGCATGTAGTGAATGGGATGAGGAGTGCTGGCTTTAAACTACAGCAGGGCAGGCTTAAATGAAACCTTAAGAAGCTCTTCACTCTGAAGGTGGTGAGATGCTGGCACAGGTTGCCCAGAGAGGTGGTGGAGGCCCCATCCCTGGAGACATTTAAGGCCCAGGTAGATGAAGGAAGCTCTGACAAACCTGATGTAGTTAAAGGCATCCCTGCTCACTGCAGGGGTGGGACTGGATGGCCTTTGAAGGTCCCTTCCAACCCAATGCAGACTGGGATTCTCCACTACAGTGATGAATGCCATTGCAACAACACACTCTGAGAAAACAATCTCAAGGACATGTGCTGGGAGGCCACTCCTGTCCACAGACTCATGCAACTGAGAAGAGGAGGCTCAGGGGAGACCTTATTGCTCTCTATAACTCCCTGAAAGGAGGCTGTGGTGAGCTGGGGGTCAGCCTCTTCTCACAGATAAGGAGCGATAGGATGAGAGGGAATGGCCACAAGTTGCACCAGGGGAGGTGCAGGTTAGAAATGAGGAGAAATTTCTTCTCAGAAGGAGCAGTTGGGCATTGGAACGGGCTGCCCAGGGAGGTGGTGGAGTCACCATCCCTGGGGGTGTTCAAGGAAAGGTTGGATGAGGTACTTAGAGACATGGGTTAGTGAGTAACAGAGGTGGTAGGGGGATGGTTGGACTAGATGATCTTGGAGGTCTTTTCCAACCTTAATTGATTCAATGATTCTATTCTATGATCTGCAGAGGGTCACAAGCTCATGCTAAACACCCTCACCTGCCTTGGGCTAGAAACTCTTAGGCAGAGGACTTGGCAGTAGAATGCTTTTTTTTTTTTTTTTCAGGCAAAAACCTGCAGATTTCTTCAGTACAAAGATGTCAGGTTTGTTTGTAGGTCTCGGGGCCAGTGGGAGAACCAGTCTCTGTGGCTGCTGGAGGCGATCACCAGCTCCTGCAGTTAGCAGAGCTTGCTGCTTTCTTTGCCAGAGCAAGGTGAGGTCGTGTTCTTATATGCAAGGAAACCAACTCTCCAGACACATTGCCTTTCTGGGCAGTTGCTGCAGAAAGCAACAGCTGTTGCTGTTACTTTTACAGCCGTCTAAGGGCCCCTCACTACAAGAAAGTCATCGAGGTCCTGGAGCGAGTCCAGAGAAGGGCAGCCAGGCTGGGGAAGGGGCTGGAGGGCAAATCCTATGAGGAGCAGCTGAGGGAGCTTGGGGTGTTCAGCCTGGAGAAGAGGAGGCTGAGGGGAGACCTTATCACCACCTACACTGACCTGACAGGAGGGTGCAGAGAGGTAGGTGATAGGGACAGGGGACAGGAGATGGGACCAAGGGGAAATGGCAGGAAGCTGCCCCAGGGCAGGGTCAGAGCAGATGTTAGGAGAAAGTTCTTCCCTGAAAGAGTTGTCAGGGCCTGGCACAGGCTGCCCAGGGAGGGGGTTGAGTCACCGACCCTGGATGTGTTTAACAGACAGGTAGATGAGGTGCTCAGGGATCTGGTTTAGCACAGGACAGGAATGGTTGGACTGGATGATCTTAAAGGTCTTTTCCAACCTTGTGATTCTCTGCAGTTTCCTCTGAAACTTTCAAAGACACAAAATACAGTATTTTGTTATTATTATTTTTAATGTCCAAATACCTTTCTTCTTTTATTGGGTTCTAAAATGGAAAGGGAAAAAAAAAAAAGGTTATTTAAAAATTTTATGTGTCTCCTTTTTAGTCTGGTGAGGGAGCAGAAGGATATTAATGCTTGAGGGGGATTTCCTCCCTCTCCTGCTTCTCAAAGAAAGCTTGGCTGCCTTTAGGTGTTTTCCTTTTGCCTGTCTCCATAGAAAATATTAGGGCTGTGGGATCTGGTATTCATTATAAGCTGCCGACAGAGAAAGATCAATGAAACTTTAAATAAAGCAGCCATGAGCCAGTATGTCATTGAGCTGTTGGAGTTAAAAGCCTGTGTAACAGAAATGGACCTTAACCATTTGGTGAGGGGCCTTTATTCCTCCTTTCAGGAGCTCGCAGCCTTGCTGCTGCTGCTGCTTCTCCACAGCCATACAAAGCAGACCTTGCCTGCATTTCCCTCCATGTGCCCACTTGTGGAGCATGGAGCCCGGCTGACAGGCCCCTGGGTGATTGCAGTGCTGGGGCTGCTCTTAGCTGGGCAGTTGGGGTGCCTGAAGGTTTAACCACAGAGTCACCCACTTCTTCTGGAATGTGAAAATAATTAAGGAAAGTGGAAAAACTCAGTAAAGTCACCCTAGCTTTAAACAGGGAGTGAAATGAGACCCCCTACCTCCCCCTCCCCCTTTTTATTAAAGTAATTTTCCTCCCAGCCTTGGGGGAAAAAAACAAACCCAAAGGAGGATTGAATGCAACCCCAGTGCAGTCATGAGGAAAAGCTTCAAGTTTCCCAGAGCATGCCCCCCATTTGGTCACAGCATGTCCCATGCCGAGCACAGAGCCACACAGTGTTGTCCCTGGTCACTCTTTCTCTCCAGTATGAAGCTGCCCAACAGATCCAGTGCCTGATGTCTGTACTTCCATCTCAGTCGGATGGCTGAGCTGGAGTCACAGCCAGGTGTCCTTCTCTGGACAGGGAGGCTGTTTTCCTTCCTCTCTCAGCAGCGCAGCCCCAGAGCAGCAGAGGTTGGTCCAGATCAGCCTTGTACTTGTATAGGTTGGGGTGGAGCTGTTGGAGAGCGACATTGGGGAAGGGGATGCTGGGGTCCTAGGGGACAGCAGAGTGACTGTGACCAGCAATATGCCCTTGTAGCTAAGAAGGCCAATGGCATCCTGGGGTGTATGAGAAGGGGGGTGGTTAGTAGGTCAAGAGAACTTGTTTGATGTAGTTTTGTAACTGAGATAATACATGAGTGGTGAAACCAACTGACCACTGCGATAAACAACGCTGCTGTGCTTCTTGTACAGCCCTTGCTCAACGCGTGGAAGAACTTTTCCCCAGTGAGGGTGAGGGAGCCCTGGGACAGGCTGCCCAGGGGGTGTGGAGTCTCCTTCCCTGGAGAGATTCAAGACCCGTCTGGACGCCTATCTGAGTGAAATGTCCTAGGGAGCTGCTTTGGCAGGGGGGTTGGACCCGATGATCTCTGGAGGTCCCTTCCAACCCCTGTGATTCTGTGATTCTATGATCTTGATAACAGCCAAGAAGGAACACTGATCACAGAGCAGGTTGTTCTGGGCAGGTGAGTGACATCCCACGAGGTTGGTGATACCATGCGTGCCCACAGACACGAGTGTGCGACCGACCAGCTCAGGTCACTGAGGGTGTGACGGGGAGGGGAATAAGAAGATAAGCTTCCAAGAAATAGAATGAAGATGTATACTTTTATTCTGCTTTCAACTGTGTGCCATGCACCTTGGGGGAAGCAATCCCCCCGTGCATCCAGCGCTGCAACAAAGAATGCCCGCCTGTTAACGCTGCCTCAGTGGTACAAGGCTTACTCCCAGTTTCTGGTGCCACAGCCATATGCCTGTGGGAGAAGCACCACACCATAACAAAGCTGAGGTCACTCCTAAATCTTACTCACCATACTGTCCTTAATTAGATCACCACTTGTTCCATTAAGTAGCAGACCCTCTGTTGCCACATCCCAGAATGGGTGTTACCTGTTCCTGCAGCGCCAGTGTAGTGGTTGAGTTCTTTTTCAGGTCTCAGTCTACTTTAGCTCAAGCCTTTATAGAAGTCACTCCTTCCTAACTGGCTATCTGTGATTTTGTGCTGATAGACTAGACCTCCTAAACGTAGCGTGCCCTTGTTCTTGCAGAATTTCATCTTGTTGAATCATCCCCCTGGTTTCTGCGACTCATTTTGAATTCTGTTCTTGTCTTCAGAGTGTTTGAAACCCTCCCCAGGCTGATCCATCTGCATGCTTTCACACTGCATGCTCTAATCTGCTTCACAAATTATTAATGCAGGTGTTGAAGGGGACTCTGCTAAGAAGAGAGCCCTGACCCCACAAAGGAATTGTCCTCGAGTTTGTCAAGGATCTATTTTGAACATGAGGACTGAAAATGTTGTTGTGCTGCCTTATGATGAATTTTACCTTCCTATTTCCCCATTTGCTTAAGAAAATGCACTAAAATCTTTATTACAGCCAGGATTAACACTCTCTCTCTCTCTTTCCCACCTTGCTTACTAGCTTAGTTATTCCAATGGGGAAGATTGGATTCATTTGAAACAGATTGTTCAGGATTGCCTGTCTTGTTGGCACAAGCATCTTAGGGGTTTACTGAATGGAAGTGCTCATAAACTGCTGATTTAATCTTGTGCTCCACTGCCTTCCTGACCTTTGAAGTTCAAAATCACTGCACCGCCAGGAAGTCAGGCGTTTGGGAGGATGCTGGAGATTTCTCTGTGGTTCATTAGTCACTTGAGAGAATTTCTTAAGATGAGAAGCACTGGCTACTTGAGAATATGTGAACTTTCTTCATCCTGTTCCTCCCCTGCTACCTTGCATTGTTCACACCTGTTTTAAGGGGTCTGTTAAGCCAAAGATGAAGATGACACGACATGCTCGGTGTTTGCAACCTGCCCCAAAGAAAAACTGTTGCCAGCATCAGTCCCCAGTTCTGTGCAAAGCAGACAGCTTGTCAGAACAAAGAGGTGGCATGACTGGAACTGCTTGGGAGTGTAACAGCAGAGCACATCCACACGCCTGCATTTGGGGGCACATCTAATGCCAAGTTAAATCAGAGAGGGGCTCGGGTGGCTTTCAGGAAAGAGCCAGCCAAGGGAGGATCCTGCAGCAGCTCTCCTGTCACCCTCCAAAGGTTTGTAAATTGCTTCACCCCAGGGAAGTGGTTTTGTAGCAGTCTAGAACTTGCTCTCACAGCATTGTGAGGTCTCCTCACAAGTTCACACTCCGTGTGTACAGCTGAACACTCAGAGCTGCTATAAATGTGTTTTGGTGATTGAGATACTAACTCAAAAGAGAGAAAAAAAAATCTGTTCCACTTTGTACCTGTCAGCTTCACGTTGGACCAAGTACTGCCCATCCTTCTGCAGCTGCTAGAAACTCAGCAAAGGTAAACCTAGCCTAAGCTTTGATGCATGCAGGGGGTACTGTAAAAAGTGTGATGCTGTGGAATGCCTCCTGGGTACTAAATGCCTCCTGGGGTGTGAGCTGATGTGATGATGTGAATCTGCCTTAACTGCTTCACGTGGCAGAAAACTAAGACAGAGGCAGCAACTGCTCCATATGCCAGAGGAGACATGACCAGTACTTGCCTGAGCCACAGCCTTGAACAACTCACATGAGCCAAGAGTGAAGGTCTGCAACTTCAGTGATGCGCTACAGACACCCCCCTGTCACCATGAGGTACCTCCAGGACTAGTTGAACACTGCTGCTGAGCTATAATTAATATCATTATGTTTGGCTACGAAAGATGAGTGTGAGGAACTGTATCCAAGGGGGTTTAGCAGGAGCCCCTCCTTCCTTGCCTGTCCCTTCTGAACAGCTTGTAGCCATTGGCAGTCACAGGCCAGTCCTGGGATTCATCACACCACAGTTGAGTAATGGCCACTCTGCCCGAGCTTTCCAGCAGCACAGGAGCTTCCAGCTCCTCCTGCTTGGTGCCCATGCTGTAGAGGCACGTCAGCTGGGCTGCTGGCCAGGTCACCTTCCTAGAGGAACACCCCTTGAGGTGTTTCACTGATGTTACCCTATGGACTCCAACCACCTCAGGAGCCCTGGCTCAACTCTCCGAGACTTTGACTCTGCTGCAGCATCTCCAGCCTGCCCCAGGGCAACAGATGGAAGGCCCCCACCAGCACCCAGTCTCTCCAACAAGGATGAGTCATCCCACAGCTTGCCACAGACAAGCCTTTCACATCTAGTTTAAAGCCCTGTTGATCAGTCCCACAATCTCTTGGGCAAAGACCCTTTTCCCCCCCCGTGAGAAAGGTGTTTCCCATTAGGTACCATCAAGCCTGGTGCCATGTAGGCTATCCCACTGCCACAGAATCCAAAACTGTGACACCAGCCACAGAGCCACGTAGATCAGATCCACCCGTTCCTTCCAATGTCACTGCCTGCAACTTGAAGGAGAGCTCACAGAGCCTTGAGAAACAAGACAGAGCAACCCAGGTAAACACATGTGCAGAACAGGAGAAGGTAAAGACACAGGAGATCCACAAGCCAAACCACAGTGGGAGAAGCGACCACTCCACTCCGCAGCACCAGGAGGGGATGCTTGCTACATTCTGCTTCGGTTCACAGACCTGCTGCAGAAATGGGCAAGCAACGAGTCTCTGGCTGCCCAAGGAGCTTCACCACGGGTCTGAGGGGCAGTAGTATTTGCAGGTGGTATTCAGGCAGGTAGAGACTCTCAATTAGAGCCTCTCTTTTTACTTCCAGTATCCAGAGCATCCTCCAGCAAGTTATGCCAGGGGTCTACTACCAGTTGGTGAAGAACCATCTCCTTTCACATCTTTTGAACTTGGACTTCATTAGCTTCATTTGATAACATCTAATTTTGGTTTTTGGAAGAGACACTGAAGAGTTAATCTCTAGTGACTATTTTCCACAAGCAGTGTCAGATAGTGATGGTTAGCTGGCTGGGACTTTATTTCAACTTTCATTTAGTCTGCTGCTGCTTCATGCCCTTTCTTCCTCCAAATAGTGAGCAGTATTTACCTGGTTACCCTGATGAGTTAAACCGGCTTGCTGCCTCTATCAGGGCTTGTTTTTGCTGGTTTAGCTTTGTGAACCAGCTTACTCTGTGGTCAGAAGAGCCCCAGTGTTGGGACTGCCTGTTCCCTTGGCACCTGTCAAGAGTACCATAGCTCATTACAAAATGAGCAGGGTCAAATGTTAGACCTCACATCTGAAATGTACCTTCCTCAACAGATAAAGATGATCCATGGGGATCATCACAAGCAGTGTCTTTCACTGCTTGAAGTCCTTCCTCTACTGCAGGTCCTCCCACGCGTGTATTCTCCTTCCTTTTCTCACACCCCCAAAGGAAGTACACATTCTGGTGAAAAGCCGGGGCTGCTGCCAGCTGCCCTTGCTAAACCTTTAGCTACACTGTAGCTTCTCCCGCCCTTGCCTGCACCTAGCAGAAAGAACTTTCCCAGCCTGGGGACTGTGCACACTGTTGCGGTCTGAGCCCCTGTGTGTGGGCAGCCCTACCACGCCATGATGTCAGCGGTGTCAGGCACAGTATTGTTGCAGAGAAACTTACCTCCGTGACTAAGCATGGAATAGAGAAGTTGGGTCTTTCACAGAGCTGATTAGCAACAGACACGCGGGGTTAGCGAAGCAGCACGCCACAGCCCACAAGGGACAAGGGGAAGTCGGGCTCCTGCAGCGCAGGGCTCCAGGGAGATGCCATCCGAAGGGTCAGGTCCTGGGCTCGACCTGAGGCAGCTAGACCCACCAGTTAACTCTCTGTGTGAAGCCAACTAATTCAAAGATGATGAGGATAAGCCACGGAACCCCAATCTCTGTCAGGAAACCGGTGGGTGTGTTTTGAACTTACAGATGCCTTCTGCACGTTGAGTGCTCCTTGGGGTAATCTGTTGCCTTCCCCGCAGCCATCTAAGAGCCAAGCAGCCATCAATCCTGCAGAGCTACGTAAAGCAAGAAATGAGGCTTGGCTCCCTGGCATCACACGCTGGAGTCCAAACGAAGATGCAAACAGATCAGGTGCTCCTGGCATCTTTTGCCCCTCTCATTCTCTGCTTACGACGGCCAAGAGGGAAACGGCTGCTCCCGCAAGACCTTCCTCGCTCCGGTGCCTGCCCCGCACCCGAGCGCGGCGCATTTTAGCCTGTTCGGTGCTTTACAATTGAAGGAGCCCGGTAACTGCCTCTAACCCGTCACCTGAGCTCTAACGACAGCCCCGCGCCGCGCAACCCTACGGAAACCCGAGCCCGTCGGTGCTGTGAACGCCTCCCCAGAGCGCTCTCCAGGTGCGGCAACACACGCCGGGCCAGCGCTTAATGCCGCCAGCTCTCGCCAGCTGTTACCTAACCCAGGCTGTACGAGCGGAAGGCGAGTACACCAGCGGCCGTCCTCCCTCCGCGCCCCGAGAAAGGCCCGGTTACGGGGGCGCAGAGCGGCGAGGGACACCCACCCCACGCCCCGGAGAGGCGGTGAGGGGAGCCGGCCCCGCCCCAGGTACTCTGGAGGAGGGGTGAGGCTGCCCCCTCCGCCAATCCCCAGGCCCTGCCAGCATCACGTGGGGCGCCGGTGGTGCGCGGGGGCCGCCTCCATTTTGCGGCGCAGGGGCTGCGCTACAGTCCCTAGCCTGTCGTCACGGAGGGAAGAGGGAGCCGCTCGCCAGCCGGGCGCCGACTGTCTCAAGCCCGGCTCGGACTCCACAGAGACCCGCAGCCCAGGTTCGTGACGGGCCGGGGGCTCGGCGCTGCAGAGCGCGCAGGGCCCTCCCCGCGGAGCGGAGCGCCGTGACCGGGTGGCGTCGAGGGAGCAGGGTCGGCGGCGTAGGGTGCTCCCGGCAGAGCAGCCGGCCAGCCTCCGACCGGCGGCCGGTTTTCTCGGCGCTGCATTCCGCTGTAGTAACTCCGCGGAGCAGGCGCCGCTGGGTGCGGCCGGAGCCGCCATTTTGTGCAGGAGAGATGGCGTTGGCTTTTCTTCTCCTCCTAGCTTTGCGGGGGCTCTGCGCATGCGCCTGGCAGAGGGGGGCGGGGCCGACCGTGTTTCGGGCGTCATCTGGGCGGGGTTGCGGGCTGAACATCGTGTTCCTATTAGTGCAGGCTGAGGTGGGGCCTGTACGTAGCTCGTTCCTATTGGGCCGGAGCGGGGGCGAGGCCGAGGCCGAGCCTCGGAGCCTGTTGCGGACTGCGGCAGGGAGGGCCGCCGCGCGGGGCGGGGGCGTGCTGAGTCACCGGGCAGGGCCGAGGGGGCGCTGACGGGCCGGGGCCCCGTGTCTCCCGCAGCGAGCTCCGAGCCCACGGCCATGAGTGGCTGCCGCGTCTTCATCGGGAGGCTGAACCCGGCCGCCAGGGAGAAGGACGTGGAGAGGTTCTTCAAGGGATACGGCCGGATCCGGGACATCGATCTGAAGAGGGGGTTTGGGTTTGTGGTGAGTGCGGCCCCGGCCCGCCGGCGGGCACCCGGATCTCAGGCGCGTTCGATGCGCACGAAGCTGCTTTTAAAGATAATGCCGTTAACGTGCTCAGCTAAGTATACTGCCTAGCGAGTAAGCGTGTTGTGTGAATTCCTGACGGGGTGCGGGGGTGGGGATTTTCATTCGCCGCTGCGTTTTTAACTGTGGTGGTTTTGCAGGAATTTGAGGACCCGAGGGACGCGGATGATGCCGTGTATGAATTGGATGGCAAAGAGCTTTGCAGTGAGAGGTGAGGGAACCCATTTCATGAATATAGAAGCCCGAGTATCGTAAAAGAAGCAGCGAGCCAACTGTAACCCGCGTTGCGTGGTCAGAACTAATGTATTCTGTGGGTTTCCCCCCCCCTTCAGAGCTGTGAAGGCATGCATGGAAAGAAAAATGTAAAAACTTCAAAAGTTTTCCTCTTTTCTTCCTTAGGGTTACAATTGAGCATGCAAGAGCACGCTCTAGGGGTAGAGGCAGAGGGAGGTACTCTGACCGTTTTAGTAGCCGCCGTCCACGTAGTGACAGGAGGTACGTACAGCTTTGAACTGATACAGTCTGAAAAAAGAATACTACAGGCTCATCCAAGAGCTTGAGCTAGAATGAGATACTAAAAGGCATTGTTGCGTTGCTTTCCTTTTTAATTAAGCACTTGATGCAGCAGTAGGGTAGTGAGGATTGCAAAACTTGTTATATATGCTTGTCTGTGTGGCGTGTCTGTCCCTGCTTTGTTGTGTCCTGCTTCCCCCCCCCCCTTCCCCCATAATGCTTGTCCTAGATTACGCGGTGCATTGCACATTATGGTAGTGATGGTAGTAAGGGAAAACTAGTTCTTGGTATAACCTTTATTATGATTAACATGGGCTTATGTTCTATTTACAAACAAGAGTCTCAATTTCTTATTTCTAAACAGAAATGCCCCACCTGTAAGAACAGAAAATCGCCTCATAGTAGAAAATTTGTCTTCCCGAGTCAGCTGGCAGGTTTGTTGAAACACGATTAACTATTTTGACTTCATTTAATGGGTATGTAATGTAATTATTTTGTAAAAGTAATTAAATTAAAATTTCAGTGTAATTTATTTAAAATGTTGATGTAATTAACGTGAATTTAAATATTATAATTTAAAATATTTTAATGAAAACTAGTTAATTTTAATCTGTAATAATAATAAATGTCTGTAATTGAGGATATATATATTTATTTATTCTTGTTTTTTAAATCCATTTTAACCACATATTAAACCCTTTATTTGCCAGCCTATCTGTGTCGTTGGCCTTATGACGAGGAGTGCCTGTGGGTTATCCTAACCGTTCTGTCTTGGTCACTCTTGGTTGGGCCTGGTTGACTTTCCAGTCAGCTCCTACAATGTTACATGGCCACCTCTAGATCTGTGTTTGCCGGTCTAGACGTAATCGATGCACTCCTTAAAGTGCCACATTGCAGCGATCCCAGAGCCTTAACGAGATCTGATTCCTAAGTTGAGAGCGGTTCTTCCTGTAACGCTTCCGAATAAAGAGGTCCTGGTCGAAAAGAGTTGAAAGATACGAAATTAGGTGGTCGTTGGAATCCTGATCGCAGTAGAGTGGTCCTTGGTAACCATCAAGCGTAGCGAGTGTCTGGATCCATCAGTGGCCTCCTAATAAGGGAGGGCAGTGCGATTAATGGCTTCCATCGACTGGGTAGTGTTCGTCAAGTGGGTGGTGAAGAGCCAGTCGGGCATATATCATGACGGTATCTCCGGTCGCTTAATGCACTTTGCTGCTTGGCTAGCCTAGGGAAATGTTAATAAAGGTAAAGTAAACTATATTTTTAATGGCATAATGGGGCACAAAATAATTGGTGTTAAGTAAATGTAATTTTGTGTGCAGTTAAGACTCGTAACGTAAACAGAGACTGAAATAGTACAAAAGTACATGAGTAGTATTTCCCACTCAGTCCAGTATATCCATATATATATACAAATGTACTTTCTTATTTCTCTCTCTCTCTCTCTCTCTCTCTTAATCTAACCTTTGTAGACTAATACTTCCCTTAATGTTAAAACACTTTATTGGCATTTTGCTTAAAGCAGTATGCCCTTTTCATTTATTTCGTGCCCTGATCTAGATATATTCAATTTTGATAGAACACAAGTATGGCAATTGCCATGTTTGTAATTTATCTAACACCTTCTCTTTCAGTAGTCATAAATTGGGGGTATTTTTGTTTGTATTTAGCTGTTTTTGTAATAGATAAGTATTCATTTCACTTCTTTGCATAACGTAACTGGTCTTGTGTTAGGATCTCAAAGACTTCATGAGACAAGCTGGGGAAGTAACCTTTGCAGATGCACACAGACCTAAGTTAAATGAAGGGTAAGCCTCTAAAATCATCTCTTGGAAGTTTTAGGGCAATTGTTGAGCGTGTAACATTTGGGGAGGGAAGCTGGCTGTGTCCAGTGCTAGGCAGCTGCTTGGGGGTTAATTTAGCTACCCTTGGAAAACCGATGATCTGGTATTTGGGGAGGGGAGTTCATCAGTTGATGCTGGAGTATGAGGTTTAGAGTTGGCTTTGGGTTCTGGGTTTTGGTGTTTTTTTTTTCCCTAGAGTGTTTTGTTTTATCATGAAAAAGATAAGCTTGTAGTAACGAAGCTTTGTTTTCTGTTTCTTTGGGTTTTTTTTTCCCCTTAGGGTGGTTGAATTTGCCTCTTACAGTGATTTAAAGAACGCTATTGAAAAGCTTTCTGGTAAAGAAATTAATGGAAGGAAAATAAAACTAATTGAAGGCAGCAAAAGGCATAGGTATGCATTTCTGTTCTCTGAAATATCCACTAAGAAAACTTCCAAGTCAGCGACCAGGCAGCTGAACTGGAGACCAGTGAACTGCCTGGTTGTTGTCGTGGTCCGCAAGGTTTCACTGCTAACACTGATGCTGTTCCCTTCCTCAGTAGGTCCAGGAGCAGGTCACGGTCTCGTAGCAGCTCATCCAGGTCTCGTAGCCGTTCCCGTTCTCGCAGCCGCAAGTCTTACAGCAGGTCAAGGAGTAGGAGCCGTAGCAAGTCCCGATCAGTTAGTAGATCTCCAATGCCAGAGAAGAGCCAGAAACGTGGTTCTTCCAGTAGATCAAAATCCCCATCGTCCGTGGATCGGCAGAGGTCTAGATCGAGGTCGAGGTCGAGATCGAGATCTGTTGACAGTGGCAACTGAACTATAAGTAACTTGCCCTGGGGGCCCTTTTTTAAACCATACTTGCTAATACTTGTGGTAAGTATGTGACTTTCTGTGGGGAAGGGTTTGGATGGGGAGCGGGGAGGGATGGGGACAAGGGGGACTTTGTAGATGTGGACCATGGTGGGAAGGGTTATTGACTAATTGTATTAAATGTTTTTTGATAACCCTTTTCTTGCTCACATTTTTTGTGAATGTCTGAAGTGTATAGTTTGTGTATTTTGGCAGAGCTCTTTATAACTAAAGCAGACAGCTGATGTTTTTTTGTACTCCAAAAAAGAAAAAAGTCATCCAGACACTTAATTCCCAGTATATTCAACTGTGAATAGCAACTCAGACCATCAGTTTAATATCTCAAATTAAACTAACAGCTTTAGGCATCTAAGAGCTCTACATGTGCTGTACATAAAGCTTTACTTCAGAGGGTATTTTTTTGTGCTTCTGAACCGCTGTTTCAGTCCTAGGTCAGCAGACAAAGTGCTGGTCAGTACTGGAAATAAAACTTATTTTAAAAGCTTTTCATTTTAATATGACTTGCACTACACTAAGAAAATGCCCATTTCACTGCCCTGTGGTAATATTCTATCAAGCACCCTAACCCTTGATACTTAAAAATTAAATAGCTCAAATAACACAGAAAAGAAACATGCCTCTGCCTCTAGTGTGTTCTTAATAAAGTGTTTGCGACCGCACCTCGTGCTGCTGGACGGTGTTAAAATGTTTCTCAGAGATGGGTCTGCAGTAAAGCTGTTGCTGAGGTTTTTTGGGGGGTTGTGGGTGGGGGAGAACCTGTTCCCTATCGATACGTCATGCTGTGTCCTTCGGTATCTTTCTGCTCTGAAATAAGAACCTGGATGAGAATGGTGCTTTCAGAGCTCATAGCGGAAAGCACGAGGGACGAGTCATTTGGCTTTTAATGGCTTTGGGTAGTAAGCATGGAAGGTTAAAGATGTACACATGCAGCGTGTTTCACTGGCATGTGTGTGTGCATGAGTATGAGAGAGGACACTGAGGCGTGGTTAAAGCGTTCCTCTAGGTGCTGGAGGAAGAGGAGGGGTGCTTAAGGTGCTGGGTGGGGAGCACTCCAGAGCTTGTGCTTTAGTGGGGCAGAAGCCCTCTGCAAGCCTGGTGTTTCTTAAGCCCTCCCCCAGGTTTCAAGGCACAGCTTTAGAGTTTAAGGTGTTCTCTTACAAAGCTGCTCCAGTTGCCCATGGAGACATTTAAAAAAGCTCTTTGGACCCTTGGGTGAGCTTTGGATTCTATCTTGGGCAGTGCAAGGTGGTCCTGCTTGGATTGAGCTCTTGCCTTGGGATAGTTTAGACCTGAGGTCAGTCACTTGGTGTCCAAGGAAGAGCTTTTGTGCCTTGTGAATCTGTCTGTTAAGGTGGTGGTGTTGCATCAGAAGTGCCAAGCACTGCTGGGAGGTGGTCAGATCAGCACAGGGTTAGTTGGGTTGCTGATGGTCCGCTTTGGGGAGCAGGAGGCTCTGTTCTGAGAGGGTGGTAGTACTTCAGGTGCTCCATCGTGTGAAGGGGAGTGGAAGAAAAGGCTTTAACTTACTGTGGTGCTTTTGGCCCTGGCTAGAAGCCAAATGCCCACCCAGCCGCTCGCTCACTCCCCCCTTCAGCTGAAAAGGGGAGAAAATATCTTTTTGGGGGCTCAGGCCCTGAGCTAAGGCCAGAGGGATCACTCTCCCATTAGTGCAATGGGCAAAACAGACTCGGCACAGAATAAAGGAAAGAGAAGGGATTTATTCCAACTACGACTAATACACCCAGTGAACCGGAACGAGATCAGAGTGAGAAGCGGCCAGGGCTTCAAGCGCCTTCCCCCACCCCTCCCCTTCTGAGCAAACTCAAACTTCATCACGATTTTACTCCCTTCTTCCCCCCAACATGGCGTGGGGAGGGGCAGGGAATGGGGAGTGAGGTTCCGGCGGTACCAGTTGCTTTCCTTCCCCAGATCTTAAACACTTCACCTTCCCCCCACCCCTCGCCTCTTCGCACCCTCAGCTTTAATCATCAATTTGCTCCCTTCTTCCCTCCCGTCGCAGCACCAGGAGGGGCAGGGAATGGGGAGTTGGGGGGGGGTTCAGTCCGTTCTGCCCCAGCTGTCTTCTGTCTCATGGGGGGGAGGGGGCCATTCCACACACGCGCGCACACACACACACACGCACACACACGCTCTTCCCTTACAGCGCCGTGGGGTCCCACCCACGCCAGAGTCGTATCCACGAACTTCTGCAGCGTGAGTCCTCTCCATTGGGGAGTCATCTCCTCACCACAGGCCTCTCAGCAGGACTTCCCTCCATAGGGTTCTGACATTTGGGCCCGGGCTCCCCCAGCCTGGCTCACCGCAAAGTCACAAGTCCCCTGGCAAACCTGCTGAGGCGTGGATCAATCTCTTCACAGGGCGTAGATGTCTCTGCTCCCCGTCCTCATCCATGGGCTGCGAGGGGACATCCCGCTTCACCATGGTCTTCTCCATGAGCTGCAGGGGAAACTTTCTTTCCACATTCCTTTCCCCCCACCTCCTCCTGGGCCTGGCCTTGGCTATCCCTGCAGCTGGTCACATCTTCTCACTCTGTGTTCCGGTGGCAAAGTGCGCCAGCCAGGAGTTTTTTTCCTCAAATATGTGATTCACAGAGGTGCTGTGAATCCATCTGGGATTGGTCAGAGGTAACTTTGGCCTTGAATTTGCCTTTGTTTATTGTTAGGAACTCACAACAAACTGTAACTGCTGCTTTGCAAAAGCCATCTCAGCAGCACAGCTACAGCAAACTGCAACACCTAGGGACACTCCTTCAGGTTTCAGATTAGCTGGTTACCTGCACTGCCCTGCTTCCTTCAGTGATAATGGGTGTCTGGTAAGTGGGACGCGGCTCTAGCAGGGCCAGCCTGAAGGCACCTGGCATTTGGAAAGGGGGACAGAGTTTCAGACCCTTCCCTCTTGCAGGGTATGAAGTGCTACCTGCTCTGGAAATCACTGTTTCCAATCCACCCTTGTGTGTGGTTTGCAGGCAGCACCGCTCAGCTGCTGGATTTTACTCGGGGACCTACCTGGCTGTTGTGACAACAAACACTGAGTTTAAACAACCTCAGACTTTGCTTTATGGAGGGATGCGTTGACTTCTGGCCAGAAATGACGCTGCATTTATCTAGCAGAGCTTCTCCATTGATTTTTAAGCAAAATGGATTGC
Source organism: Hypotaenidia okinawae (assembly GCA_027925045.1). Lineage (NCBI taxonomy): Eukaryota > Metazoa > Chordata > Aves > Gruiformes > Rallidae > Hypotaenidia > Hypotaenidia okinawae. The sequence goes on from BSDF01000006.1 coordinate 7,959,279, forward strand.
TTCTGGTGACAGTGCATGCTGACACACCAGAGGTGTTAATGGCAACCTTCCCTCCTGGCATTACTGTACATAGTTGCTAGGTTTAACGGTTGGACTTGATGATATTAAAGGTCTTTTCCAACCTAGTGAAATGGTTCTCTGCTGTCATGATCAGGGGTTGTATTCAGTTGGCTGACTCCAGGCACAGTCAGGGCTCATCCATTCCCAGAGGTATGGCTTCTTGTACACAAACTGGATGAGCTAAGGCAGTTGGTTTAGCTGTGTTCAGTTCCTCTTTTGGAAAATGGGAGCACCCAGCAGTCCCTGAGCTGCACCAAGAAATGTTCACACCTCGTTTTGGGCCTTTGTTAAAGAAATGACATTGATCTTCAGCCTTGTCTTTGGAAGCTGCTTCCAGCACGGGCCAGCAAGGGGATCAGCGAGGGGATCGTAGGTAAGTGAAATTTAAAAAGGGAGCTGGTGTGGGCAGTGACTTTCATGGGGGCAGTCCTGTGGGACCGTGGCCCTAAGCTGTCCAGAAGAGTTGTCACAGTGAGTTGGAAGTCTGTCTTCGTGGGCAAGCAGGAAGGGGCTTAGTCTGGAGCAATGTCTTTGGGAAGTAACGGTGGGGGAGCCTCTGTGAGGATCCCCGTGGTTCAAAAGGAGCATGTGAAGTCTTACACGGACCTTAGGGGTGGGGGGATACTTGTACCACAGTTGCAGATGGTGAATCTTGGAGGGATTGTGATAATGGTTGATGCAGGATCTGTCTGTGGTGGTTCCCTTGTTCCTCACTGTTTTTCTGCGTGGTCCTGACACCAGTTCCATGGCTTGAGCGCTGCCCGTGTGTGCAGTCACACAGATGGGGTTTGCTGTGCCTGAAGAGAAAACAAACTGCTGTGAGAGTAGGCAGCTCTGGCTCAGGTGGTGGAAAGGTGATGGCACAGCTAAAGCTGGTGGTGCTAGGTGATTTAAAGCAAAAGGAAGGAACTGTTCATTTAAACTGCCTTGTTTGCCATCATTTTTTATAGTCGTCTGGAAGCACCTGGAAAGTTGTTTGCAGTGTCGGGTGGTAGATCACTGGCACAGGTTGCCCAGAGAGGTGGTAGAGGCCCCATCCCTGGAGATATGCAAGGTCAGGCTTGATGGGGCTCTGAGAGACCTAATCTAAGTGAAGTGTCGCTGCTCACTGCAGGGGCCTTGGACTAGATGGCTGTAAAGGTCCCTTCCAACCAAACACATTCTATGATTCTCTGCCTTCCACTGAAGGCACACCTGGGGGTCAGACTCACGTGGGGTTTTTCCCTGTTAGCAGTCATCCTGCAGCTGTAGTTCAGAGATAGAGTGAAGTGCTCTCATAGCAGCTGCTCAGCTACTCCTCTGTCCCAAGGGACTGGAAAAGCTGGTCTGTAAGCATCAGTGGGATGTCTGGTGGAGGATCTCCTCCAGCAGCGTATCCTCCAGCCAGCTTCACCCGCACCCAGCTGGCCTTTGACTTCGTGGACCTGCTGAAGAAGAGTTTACCTGGCATCTATACCAATACTGTATATTGTAATCCAGCTTGAATCTATTTATGTGCTGTTGCAGCAAAAGGTCCATGTTTCTTCCTTCAGCTGCATTACTTGACAGTTCTGCCCTTTTCCTCCTCCCCCCACTCCCAAAGTGACATCTTTCAGCAAATCAGCAGGTTACAGGGAAGGCAGAATTTGTTGCATTCAAGAGTATCTGATGTTCTTACGTGGTTTTAGGGTCTGTAGGTGACTCTGCACAGGCCCTGCACATGCACAGGGCAAATCATATGGCTTTTGTAGGGTGCCTGTCCCAGGTTAAGCACAGGGCTCTGAAACCCTCTCTACACTGAGAGTGTAGATACTACATAGCCATAGGAAACGTTCTGCTGGTGCAAGAAGCCATCACTTCCTTTTGACTGCCATGTCTTCTCTAATGCATTGGGCATGGGAATTGAGTTAAAGGGCAATTTGATTGTGCCCCTGGAAAGCACTGGCTCGTGCAAGCATATATGGTTTGGATCACAGAATCACAGACTGGTTTGAGCTGGAAGGGATCTTGACATCATCCAGTTCAACCCCCTGCCAGAGCTGGATTGCTTCAAGCAGGTTGCACAGGACAGCATCCAGGTGGGTTTTGAACATCTCCTCAACCTTTCTGTGCAGCCTGTCCCAGGGCTATGCCACACCCCCAGTGAAGAAGTTCCTCCTCATGTTTAGGTAGAACTTCCTATAGTCGAGTTTATGCCAGTCACCTCTTGTCCTGTCCTTGAAAAAACACTGACCCCATTCTCCTGACCCCACTCCTCGAGGATTTACCAGCATTGATAAGTGGATAAGGATAGTGATAAGGATTGGAAAATGTAAGGCATACAGGAGCAAAGCTGGGTTTGCCATTTGGTTTCTTCGTTTGGTCACAGATCCCAAAGACCAGCATCAGCAGAAGTCCCTCTCCAAGCTGGAACAGCAAGTTGAGGAGTGGGAAGAAGTAGAAGGGGCCCGATAATTTCTGGGGTGAAGGTGGCCTTGAGGGTAGTGGAGCAAAGGTGTCCATTCTGGCAGCCAGTTTCCATGCAGGCTGTATGCGTCTGAAGGAGAAAAGCAGATGTCAACAGTTGATGAAGAGCCCTGCCCACCTTGCTGTTGAAATGCTTCATATGTTTGTGTTTAAAGCTGCTTTACTGGGAGCAGTGCTGGGATCCCCTGGAAGGGTTTGCCTCATGCTCCCTTTGCACTTTGCAGAGACAGAGCACAATATAAATGGGGCCTTTGTGCTTGATGGTGTTTTGAGTCCTCATGTCCCACTCTGGTCTCTGTAGCTTCCAGCAGGGAAGGAATCTACTTCTGAGGTGAAGTGAGGAGTCCCAGATGTGAAAGTAAAAGCGAACAGGAAGTAGTGAGCACTAGCGGGCTCCGTACCTGGATCAGGAAGGATGAAAAAGGGAAGGAGTGAGTCTCGGGTGCAAGTTTTCTTCAAACCCTGAATTCCTAGGGCTGCAGCTCAATGCACTGGCTGGGATGGGGTAGTTTGCAACTGAAGAATACTTGTGTCACTTGGGGTTTGGTCTCTGTTCATATTATTTTATTTTTTTAAATATATTTGGTGCTATTAATTCTCTTCCTCCAGCTTCATTTCTGAGAGCAGAGGCTGGCAACGTGTGCTTATCACACCTTAAGTCAAAACCATCTACCTGCTTGTTCAGTGAACCATCCACCCCCCTGTAGTGATCAGGTCACAAAAGCTGCTCCAGTGGCTCCTCCCCTCTCTACTGAGAGCAGCAGAGATTGAACTCATTTCTGTCCCCACGTACAGTGGAGGAGCATTGACTTGGGGCCAGCATACAGTGCACCTAGGGCCTGTTCTTTTTTCACAGTGTTTCACTGTTGGGCCATAGACCAGAGCTGTTGTTCCTCTCTGTTCCTCGTGGTGACAGGGAGCGAGGGGCAGGGGGGTTGCAGAGAAACATACCAGTGGCTGAGCTTGAAGGCTGCAGAGAAAATACAGCCCAGCAGGAATCCAATAAAAGGCATCAAGGCAGAAGATCCCAGGAGGGAAGGTGAGAAGGTGACACTGATACTGCTTCCCACGTGGGCCATGGACAGAATGATTATTGTGGCAGGTGATAGTAGTGTTACAGCTATCCCTGCCTAAAATAACAGTGGTCAAGACAAGAATGATCCCCAGAGAAAATTGCCTCAGCTCTCAGAAGCAGCTACACCCAGCTTTCCATCCATCAACTATGGCAAGTGCATGGTGAAGCAGGGTAAGTACTCAGCAACATCCTTGCATGGACATGAGTGTTACAAGTCATCAAGGCTCTACTGAGGCGTTTCCTAGGGAGAAGTGAGCATGCAAGTACCTCTCTGACCTGTAGGGAAAATGATGGGTGGCTGCTCCACCAGCTACTTGTTTCTCAGGTGTTACTAAAGTGTATGTTGCAGTTTGCTGTAGCTGTGCTGCTGAGATGGCTTTTGCAAAGCAGCAGTTACAGTTTGTTGCAACTTCCTAACAGTAAACAAAGGCCAATTCAAGGCCAAAGTTACCTCTGACCAATCCCAGATGGATTCACAGCGCCTCTGTGAGTCTCATATTCGAGGAAAAAAACTCCTGGCTGGCGCACTTTGCCACCAGAACGGAATGCAGTGTGAGAAGATGTGACCAGCTGCAGGGATAGCCAAGGCCAGGCCCAGGAGGAGAGGGGTGGGGAAAGGAATGTGGAAAGTAAGTTTCCCCTGCAGCTCATGGAGAAGACCATGGTGAAGCGGGATGTCCCCTCGCAGCCCATGGATGAGGATGGGGAACAGAGACATCTACGCCCTGTGAAGAGACTGATCCACGCCTCAGCAGGTTTGCCAGGAGACTTGTGACTTTGCGGTGAGCCAGGCTGGGGGAGCCCGGGCCCAAATGTCGGAACCCTATGGAGGGAAGTCCTGCTGAGAGGCCTGTGGTGAGGAGATGACTCCCCGATGGAGAGGACTCACGCTGCAGAAGTTCGTGGATACGACTCTGGCGTGGGTGGGACCCCACGGCGCTGTAAGGGAAGAGAGAGTGTGTGTGTGTGTGTGTGTGTGTGTGTGTGTGTGTGGAATGCCCCCCCAGCTGAGACAGAAGACAGCTGGGGCAGAACGGACTGAACCCCCCATTCCCCATTCCGTGCCCCTCCTGGTGCTGCGACGGGAGGGAAGAAGGGAGCTAATTGATGATTAAAGCTGAGGGTGCGAAGAGGCGAGGGGTGGGGGAAGGTGAAGTGTTTAAGATCTGGGGAAGGAAAGCAACTGGTACCGCCGGAACCTCACTCCCCATTCCCTGCCCCTCCCCACGCCATGTTGGGGGGAAGAAGGGAGTAAAATCGTGATGAAGTTTGAGTTTGCTCAGAAGGGGAGGGGTGGGGGGAAGGCGCTTTAAGACCTGGCCGCTTCTCGCTCTGATCTCGTTCCGGTTCACTGGGTGTATTAGTCGTAGTTGGAATAAATCCCTTCTCTTTCCTTTATTCTGTGCCGAGTCTGTTTTGCCCATTGCACTAATTGGAGAGTGATCCCTCTGGCCTTAGCTCAGGGCCTGAGCCCCCGAAAACATATTTTCTCCCCTTTTTGGCTGAAGGGGGAAGTGAGCGGGTGGCTGGGTGGGCATTTGGCCTCTGGCCAGGGCCAAAACCACCACAGTGTGTCTCTGCCCAAGACACCCTTTGTGGGTCCCGTCCACCCAGAGCAGGCAGGCAGGAACTCACTTTAGTCACAGGTAGAGCCTGCCTGCGGCAGGTGTGGGCTTCATTTTCTAATCATGGGTGTCTGGGGATGGGGCAGATGAAGGAGCTGGGGAATTTTGAGGGGCAGAATACTCATCTCTCATGCCTGTCTCTCCGCTTCAGAGTGCAATTTGGATGGTAGTCCCCAGGTGTTTTTTAAAAGTAAGTCCCTATGCCCCACCTCCTCTTTTGTAAAGCAGGTGGTAGCAGCAGGAAGGAGCATGAAACAAGGGTCATCTGGGCCAGTGTAGATCACCTCCTCATGCTAGGCTTCTAAGGCTGCTTCTGAATCAGTCTAGTCATCGTCTGCCCTGTGCAGGATAAAGGAACCTTTGAAAAGTTCTGGTCCTCTTGTGTCAGCCCAGCTCCTGTGCTTCTCAAAGGTTAGTGATGCCCATTTTATCAGGTCTGTTACCAAGCCCTGGCACCCTGTTCTTGCTGTGCTTGGGCCCAGTTTCTTTGAGATGAAACCTTAGTGAAAGAAACTATGACAAACAGGTTTACTAAGTTCTTGTCAGCTCTCTGCATCCTGCTAGTGGAGCTCTTTAGCTAGGCAGTGATGTAGCTGGTGGTCTGGATTTCCCCTTTGCTGGTTAAAAGCTTGATGTACAAAGGCAGGAGGATGATTCCAGGTACTTAGTGACCCAGTGGCTTATGCCAGATGTGTATCTCACAGTTGTAAGCAGCAACTTTGCCCTGTGCTAGACCTATGAGAAGAGTGGGGTGTTTTTCCCCCCTTTATTTTTTTAATCTGGGGACAGCTTTGGTTACAGCTGTAGTCAGGGCAGTGCCTATGAGGTTTGTTAGTGCTTCTTAGAGCAAAAAGACAAGTAAGTTAAAACTGCAGCCAACAAAGGACAGCAAGGTTGGAAGTTGTTTGTCTGGGACAGGTGGAGGGCTTCTCTTTGTGCAAATATTTTAGTGATTAAAGTGGTGAAGTGAATGTCCCAAATTCTGTCCTTATCCTTTTGTTGACTTGTGGCATGCCTTAAAGAGCAAATATTTCTGTGCTTCTCTTCTTGAAACCTTCCTCCAGGCCCTTGGTTGAATGGCAACTAGCACAGGGTGCTTCTTACCTTGATGATAAAGCCAGTGTACTGTGGTTTCTTCTCATTCAAGATGCTGCTGATAGCACAAGGGATTAGCATTGGGGCCAAGGAGGTGACTATTCCTTTGTAAAGCACCTCACCCTCCAAATCACCTCGGTATAGTCCTCCAGAGTAAAGGTACAGAAGCAGAGGCATTAGTCCAATTGCCAGGACAGGTCCTTACAATGCTGATGTGAAGAAACGACCCTTCAGTAGAAGAATAACACTTCTTTAAAATGGAATGTGCTCATTTTTCTTAACAACCCAGATATATGTTTTTAATATCTAAGAATTTACCTTGCTGCCTCAACCTCTCACTGAGGTTTCCCCATCACTATCACATTCTATAAGGATGTGATGTGGAGGAGGGGGAAGATGACTCAGGTTCTACACCAGCTCAGAAATGACCCTCCTTACAGGTACAGCTGGCATTTCAGAAACTCACAAGCAACACAGCAAGTGATGCCTGATGTAATTCCCTTCCGGGCTTTGTTTTATTACTGAGGTTGGTGGGATTGTGGGGTTTCATAGAATCATAGAATCCCAGACTGGTCTGGATTGGAAGGGACCCCAAGGACCACAGAGCTCCAACCCCCCTGCCACAGGCAGGGACACCAACCTCCAGGCCTGGAGCTGCACAAGGTTGCCCAGGGACCCATCCAACCTGGCCCTGAACACCCCCAGGGATGGGGCATCCACCACCTCTCTGGGCAGCCTGTTCCAGCACCTCACCACTCTCTCTGTAAAAAACTTCCCCCTAATATCTAACCTAAACCTTTCATCCTTCAGCTTCAATTCATTCCCCCTTGTCCTGCCATTGTCTGCCCTTTTAACAAGCTGATTCCCCTCCTGTTTCTCTGCTCCCTTCAGGGACTGGAAGGCTGCAATGAAGTCCCCCCACAGCCTTCTCTTCTTTTGATTTCTCCCTGATGCAGCCTCTTCAGCCAGTGTGCTCTGTTTACACAACCATGTGCAGCTATATGGATAGATGGAGCAGGTGTATGGCATGTGTACTGCTATTTGGAGGCAAAAAAGTGTTCCTGCATCCATTTCATCAAGTGCAGCATGCCACATGGTTCAGAGAAAGGTACACGATCCTATTTTATTATAGAAGTGTGACAAATTGGCTTGTTGAGCAATATGGGTGCTTTGAAGGCATTTTAAACTTAGTATTTCAGTCTCTGCCCATCTTGGGGATTGCTAATATTGATTAATTAGCTTCTGAACCAGTCACGTGGCTAGATCGGCCTGGGCAAGGAACATGTGCTCACGTATCCAGCTGACCTCACCTGAGGTTCATGCCTCCTCTCAGTGCTAGACTAAAGATGTTAGAGAGATTTCCCCCTGGGCAGCAGCCACAGGTGAGGATGGCCAGAGATTCTGTAGCACCCAGCTGGGAGAGCTTGCCCAGTACAAATGCTGTCAAGGGTATGATGCCATACTGAGCCATTACAGCAATTGCCACACCTTTGGGCTTCCTGAGGTGAGTTGTGATCTTCTCTGTCTCCATGAGATACCATGATGACAAAGAGGGCTTCAGGAAGGATCAAGTCCAGGGCTTGATCCCATAACATCCTGATAGCAAAGCTGAGAGAGCATGGGATAGATGAGTGGACAGTGAGGTGGGGTGAGAATTGGCTGTGGGACCGAGCCCAGAGGGGGGTGATCAGTGGAGCAGAGTCCAGCTGGAGACCTGTGACCAGCGGTGTTCCCCAGGGCTCAGGGTTGGGTCCAGTCCTGTTTAACATCTTCATTGATGAGGGAACAGCATCCACCCTCAGCAAGTGCTGATGAGACAGAGCTGGGAGGAGTGGCTGACACACAGGACACTGCGCTGCCATCCAGAGAGACCTGGACAGGCTGGAGAGCTGGGCAGGGAGAAACCAGATGGGGTTCAACAAAAGCAAGTGGAGAGTCTGGCACCTGGGAAGGAACAACCCTTTGTATCAGTACAGGCTGGGGGATGAGCTGCTGGAGAGGAGCTCTGTGGAGAAGGACCTGGGGGTCCTGGTAGATGACAGGGTGGCCATGAGGCAGCAGTGTGCCCTGGGGGCTGAGAGAGCCAATGGGATCCTGGGGGGCATCAGGAGGAGTGTGGCCAGCAGGTCACAGGAGGGGATCCTCCCCCTCTGCTCTGCCCTGGTCAGGCCCCACCTGGAGTGTTGTGTCCAGTTCTGGGCTCCCTGGGATAAAAAGGACAGGGATCTCCTGGAGAGAGTCCAGAGGAGGCTACAGAGATGATGAAGGGCCTGGAGCATCTCCCCTGTGAGGAAAGGCTGAGTGAGCTGGGACTGTTCAGCCTCGAGAAAAGAAGACTGAGAGGGGATCTGATCAATGGTTATAAATATCTGAAGTGTGGGACGCAGGGGGAAATGTCCAGCCCCTTTTCAGTGGTCTGTGGGGACAGGAGAAGGGGCAATGGCTGCAAGTTGGAGCACAGGAAGTTCTGCACCAACATGGGGAAGAACTTTTCCCCAGTGAGGGTGAGGGAGCCCTGGGACAGGCTGCCCCCACAAGCGCAGTGCAGTTCAGGCTTCTCAAACGACAATGCTGTAATGCTCTCACCCTTTGTTGTTGCAGGGCTGGAGAAGAATGCTTCCACCACCCCAATAATTACAAAAAAAAAAGCACCTCTAGTTATTTGTTCTTCAAGAATTCCTGCTGGTTCCCAGCAGGGAATGTCATGGGAGCCAAGGGAGAGACTTGTCAAGAGAAGCAGAACAAATTAGATAGTTCTTTCACCCTGATTCATGCTGGGACATCCAGTTAGACAGGCATTAGAGCTAGAGGTTCTAAAGCCTCTGCTTGCTCCAGTGGGAGCTGGGACTGCCGAGGAGTGTGGCTGGAGGGAGGAGCAGGACACGGTGGGGTCTGGGGTGGTGTATGGCATTCTGCTGGCAGCCTGTGATGGGATGCTGCTGACCTGATGTCCGTGTCATCTACCTGGCCTCAGAGGAACTACTTGCTTGGGAAGCAAGTCCCTAGCTTCATCCCTGGGCAAGCGTGTCCCTTCCTTCCTTTGACCGCTTTCTAGGCTCAGTTCTCAACAGGGAAAACTTGTAGGCGTTCATTAAACACTCTCCTTTCTTCCCCTCTCAGCCCAAATAGCCTCTTCAAGCAGCAAATGCCTCGGGAAAAGCCAAGGAGCTTTATGAAAGGTCCTGCACCGCTCATGCCACTTGAGGGCAGTGGTTGCATGCCCAGGGCCTGGCTGCTCTCTGAAAGCTCTAAACCAACAAAGCTTCACCATCGTTTAGGTCGGCAGATACTCCCAAGTTCCGAGCCACGGGGTGATGAAAAAGGCACCCCAGGATGCTTTAGCAAAGACTGGGCATTAAGAAGATATAAAAGAAAAAAACCCAAACCCTATCAGCCTCTATGAATCTGCAGAGTCCCTGTTGGACCTTGAAATCATAGAATCATAGAATGGTCTGGGTTGGAAGGGACCCCAAGGATCACAGAGCTCCAACCCCCCTGCCACAGGCAGGGACACCAACCTCCAGGCCTGGAGCTACACAAGGTTGCCCAGGGACCCATCCAACCTGGCCTTGAACACCTCCAGGGACAGGGCATCCACCCCCTCTCTGGGCAGCCCCTTCCAGCCACTCACCACTCTCTCTGGAAAGAACTTCCACCTAATATCTAATCTAACCCTTCCCTCCTTTAGCTTTAATCCATCCCCCTTGTCCTGCCATTGTCTGCCCTTTGAACAAGCTGATTCCCCTCCTGTTTCTCTGCTCCCTTCAGGGACTGGAAGGCTGCAATGAGGTCCCCCCACAGCCTTCTCTTCTCCAGACTGAACAAGCCCAGCTCCCTCAGCCTCTCTTCACAGGGGAGCTGCTCCAGCCCTCTGATCATCTTCGTGGCTCCTCTGACCCCTCTCCAACAGTTCCACATCTTTTTTGTATTGGGGCCCCAGCTCTGGACACAGGACTCCAGCTGGGGCCTCCTGAGGGCAGAGTAGAGAGGGACAATCCCCTCCCTGTCCCTGCTGCCACCCCTCTGCTGATGGAGCCCAGGACAACATTGGCCTTCTGAGCTGCAAGAGCACACTGCTGGCTCATGTTCAGTTTCTTGTCTACCAGAATCCCCAGGCCTTTCTCAGTAGGGCTGCTCTCCAGGAGCTCTTCTCCCAGCCTGTATCTATGCAAGGAGGCATTGTGAACTTTTCTGTAAAAGACATCACAGTAGTTAGTGGGTCACCTTGTCATGATGCAGCTTCTTAAATTCGCTGGATAAACATGAAATGGCTCATGTGCCCCTTTCACTGGTAGGGAGCTGAGATCCAGAGTTCCAGGTTCCAGCTCAGGGTTGTAATTTCCTCTGGGTTTTGAGAGAATTTCATGTCACCTGAACTCAGGCTAGTTGTTAGCCAAAGGCCCCGCTCCAGCACATGTGCCTGATAAGAGCAGGCCTGACTTGCTTTGTGCCAGATTTCCCACAGCCCTAAGGGCACCTGGTGCTCATGCTTTGCCCAGGTAAGGCTTTCTCACTGCATGGCTACGTGCTTGCCTAATCAGTTTGCTCAATTCTCTGTGTGTTCCAAGCAATTTGCCCACCATGGCCTTGTCCACATGGCTGGCACAGTGCTGGAGTGTCTCTTGGTGAGGAGGGGTGGGGGTAGGGCTGAAGAGGGAGAGGGCTTCTGCAGGGGGACGCTCACGACTCCAGAGTTGGACTTGTGATGCTTATTGGGTCCCTTCCAGCTCAGGATATTCTCTGATTCTGTGGTGTGGCTTCCCCACACCACAGTTTTGGTCCCAGCCGTGGTGTTTCACCTTTTGTGACCTGAGGCTGCAGCCCCCAGAGCTCTCTGCCACAGGGTCAGGAATGAGAGCAAATCGTGTGGGCTTGTCTTGCGATGCAAGCTGCCCATCACCAGCTTGTGGAGCACAAGTTGGGCATGTACCATTGGCCATGGTAGCTGTAGCCTGATGCCACGGTGATGGCCACACTCCCCTCTCCTCACCACACTGCCAGACGCCTTCATGTTGCCTGGCCAGCTCCAGGTTGGGGATGGCTACCACCTGCTGTGTCGTGGGGAAGGGGGCATGTCTGGAGCAGGACAGGGCAAGGGTGGAGGGGGGTGGAGACCCAGCTGTGCTGTGTGGTCCTGCTGGCTCCCTGCAGCGGTGTGGGAAGCCCTGCCATGATACCCAGCGCACACCCTGGGGCCCTGGAGATGGGCAGCAGGGCAATCTACAGTCCACTGCCCAGCTGTACATGCTGCCCCATCCCAGCATGGGTGGGGGCCCCATCCCAGCACCCCATGGCAGAGCAGCTGGGGCTGTGCCCCCTCCCCACCTTCCCTGTGGCAGCCATGCCTTGTCCCCCACGGCTGGGCATTCGCTGTCTCCCTGGCCTTGTGGCACTGCTCCCGTAGCAGTTCTGAGTGCAATTAGGAGCCTAAGTTGGTTTTTTATTTATTCAAATCCTCTTTAGCAACATTAGACTTAAAAATCCCCCGACTGCCCCCTTGTGCAATTGTGTTTGATAGGAAAAAGAATTAATTTTGCAATTAAGCTGTTGCCCAGAACAAATGATGGAAGAGCATTTAGTCCATATGGGCTAAATTAGTGCCTGCTGAGACGCAGTGCCAGGATCTGCCTGGTATAGTGACACTTAGTTTAAACAGAGGAGGGCACAGAGCACCCTCCTGTGATTTTGCTGAAGGCTTTGTCTCTGCCAGAGATGCAAAGAAGATTTGGCAGTGTCAGCTGCAGCCCACTTTGGTAAGTGAGCAGTGAAAAACAAGCTTATTCTGGTGTCTCTTTCCTGTTTTGAGGGATGTGGGTTTATAAATTTCCCCTTGCTGGCCAGGTGTGCATTGCTTATGCCTTGAGCAACGTGGTGGGACAGGCTCTGTTTTCCCTTGGTGGGAAGCAGTCTGCAGGTGTGGGGTAGAAGCCCCCTGCTGATGGGAGAGGGGTTCTTGCATGGGTTGAGGGGAGCACAAGGGGCAACCCACATTCCCAGATACAGATGGTGGCGCTGGCCTTTGCCCTTTCTTGCAGAAAGGGTTTCAGCACAGTACTGGAGTAAGGTCATAGAATCATAGACTGGTCTGGGTTGGAAGGGACCCCGAGGATCACAGAGCTCCAACCCCCTGCCACAGGCAGGGACACCAACCTCCAGGCCTGGAGCTACACAAGGTTACCCAGTGCCCCATCCAACCTGGCCTTGAACACCTCCAGGGACAGGGCACTCACCACCTCTCTGGGCAGCCAGAGTCATCTTGAGGGTGGATGTTTTTTGGGGGGAACTACACAGAAGGAAGTGTATTCATGCCTGTGATGCTTATTTTTCCCTGTGGTAAGAGAGATGTTGTTTATTGCAGTCACTTGTTAACTATGTAATTAGTGGGCATAGCTAATCTTGACTGTTTCGTTTCCTTAGGGACGAGATGTCAAAGAAAGCTTCACAAAGAATCGACAGCTTAAGTCTCCTTGAAACTTTGGTAAGATACTGTTTGTTGGCAGGCAAGCAGGACCTTCCTTAATCACAGGGGTTGGAAGGGACCTCCAGAGATCATCGGGTCCATCCCCCTGCCAAAGCAGCTCCCCAGCTCATATTGCACAGGGAGGCATCCAGACAGGGCTGGAATCTCTCCAGAGAAGGAGACTCCACACCCCCTGGGCAGCCTGTCCCAGGGCTCCCTCACCCTCACTGGGAAAAGTTCTTCCCCATGTTGGTGCAGAACTCCCTGTGCTCCAACTTTGCAGCCATTGCCCCTTGTCCTGTCCCCACAGACACTGAAAAGGGGCTGGCCATTTCCCCCTGCATCCCAAACTTAAGATAATTACAAACATTAATTAGGTCCCCCCTCAGTCTTCTCTTCTCAAGGCTGAACAGCCCCAGCTCACTCAGCCTTTCCTCGTGGGGGAGATGCTCCAGGCCCTTAATCCCCTTCGTAGCCTCCTCTGGACTCTCTCCAGGAGATCCCTGTCCTTTTTATCCCATGGAGCCCAGAACTGGACACAATACTCCAGGTGAGGCCTGATCAGGGCAGAGCAGAGGGGGAGGATCACCTCCTTTGACCTCTTTTTAATGCACCCCAGAAGCTTATATTTTAAAATAGATTTGTATTGAAGCTTATATTTTAAAATAATTTGATTGGGTGGGTTGAGCTCAAGTCAGTGATGTGAACTAGCACTCCTTCTTACATGAGGGATGTGAAGATTTAATGAAGGGCATGGCTAGGGAAGTAAGAAACATCAAACATATTCCTTGTCCTCCTGGATGTTTTGCCATGGTGGAAACCTTGTGGCTTTGAGTTCCACTGATGCATTAGGCACCGCTGTCTTTCTGTTATTAGCATTCCTGGGGTCAGCCCCTGTGCTCAGGCTTGTCCAAGTACCCAGGCAATGGCAAGCCAAACCCAGCAGTGCAATGCTTTTGTCTTGCTTTAATTAGAGTAGGACACAATTATTAGTGGCATGCTTTTATTTCCATTTGTTCACTCTGACAGCAGCCCTGGGAAGCTATCATCTCTGCAAAAGGACGTGTTATGGTGAAGAAAGCTTGACAGGATCAGTGCAAAAGAGGCTATCACATTCCCTTAAAGGCACCAATCAATAATTAGGCTGTTGCAAGCCAGATCCTTTTCAAGAGGCATGATAGTGAGTCTGCACTCAGATCAGCCTTTCATCTTGGAGGTTCACTGAAGTCTTGAAGGCTGATCCATATCTGCCCCGTGGCGCCGGTATCCCTGTGGAGAAATAGGACAGCTCTTTGGAGACAAAGTTAGTTGGGTGGCACTGACGTGGTGCCCTTTTGGGCAGTAAGTTTCTGTATGGATGAGGCTGAAGATGGGGTTCAGCCTTGGATAATGTTTCCCAACCTTCCCTGCTCCGTGAACAGCAGCAACCTGGAGTGCACAACGTACCCTTGGAAACTATGTGCTCCTCAGGTCCCCTTTAGCCTAGGTCAGCAGCCTCAGCTTTCACTTCCCAGCTGCCCTGGGCTGCAAGCAACATTGGTCTCAGAGGCAAAATCTCACTGAAGACCTGATCTTCACCCTGGCAAATGAAGCACTGAAGCAGTGTGATGGTTGTTAAAACAGCACAATCTTCTCCAAGTGTTTTGTGCAACACTGGAAGGCAACGTTCAGAGACCGCAGGGTGTTCGTTCTTGAGAGCTCTGGTATTTCCTATTCTCATTTCAGCCTAAGTCTTTTGATCTTTGCTCTTCACCCCAAAGCTGTGGGCATTAGGTGAGCTTCTCAACTTTATTTTATAATAAAAGCATAGGAGTTTGTAGCCCTCAGGGATTTGGAGAAAAGTTTGAAAACGCGATCATAAAGTTTAAGAAACCAGAGTTCAATTAGGGAAAGCTCAAACATTTGTAATTTTCTTTAAAAACCAGAACAAAAACCCACATGATTTTAAAGCCATGATCCTCTGGAGTATGTGGTCTTGGCAGTGCTGGAAAGGATGCTTTTCTCTGCTGGGATCATGTTTTTCTACTGGGAATTTTATTTACCAGCTACTTTAACCATTGCTAGCCCTGTTTCTTGGCTGACCTCTCCTGCTGTGGAGCCCTCTCCAGTTTTGGGGGCTTGAGAATCATAGAATGCCATGGGTTGGAAGGGACCTCAAAGCTCATCTAGTTCCACCCCCTGCCATGGGCGGGGACACCCTCACTAGACCAGGTTGCCCAAAGCCCCATCCAACCTGGCCTGAAACACCTCCAGGGATGGGGCTCCCACAGCCTCTCTGGGCAGCCTGTGCCAGGGCCTCCCCACCCTCAGAGTAAAGAATTTCTTCCTAACATCTAACCTACCCCTGCCCTCTGTCAGCTTGAAGCCATTGCCCCTTGTCCTGTCCCTGCACTCCCTGCTGAGCAGCCCCTCTCCCACTTTCCTGTGGGACCCCTTTAAGTATTGGTAGGCAGCAGTATTAAGTATTGGTTGGAGAAGGGCAGCTGGAGGCTGACACCAGGCTGTCCTGCGTGGGTGCATCTGGCCACGTGCCTCAGACCTGCCAGGTAGCAGAACCTCTCCATGGTCTCAAAACATGCCGTCCTGACTCGAAGGGCAGGACCCGAGGAGCTCACTGGGGCAGCAGCACCCCTTGACCCCCACTGAGCCACAACCAAGGTGCACAGCTCCTCTTCAAACCCACAGCTTTGCTTGGCGGGGTGGGTGGCGGGGGGGTGTTCCTCTAACCTGCAAAACCTGCTGGAGGGATGGGGATTCAGTGTCCCCTGAGGGCTCATGAAAGGAAAGGGGGGCTCTTCCCTTCGGGGTCTTGTTTGCATGGTGTGGTGCCTCCTGTGAGTGGAGTCCCCAGCGTGACCTGCTGGGGAACGGAAGGGCATGGTGCTGTCCTGAAAATCCCGTTGGGGTGAGCTGACAACGCCGCTCCGATCCCTCTGTTTCTCTTGCTCTGAGCCGCCCTCCCTTGGGCGCTGCTCTCTCCTGGTTTCAGAAAGCAGAGTCCATGTTTTCCAGGGGTGGCTTTGCACATCAGCAGTCCCTGCACAATGAGCTCTCAGGGGCCCAGTCATTTTGTACCCTGTGACGGTGTTTTCCACCACACTGACAAGAGCACCTTGGGTTCTAGATGCTTCCAAAAGGCAGCCTATTGTGTGCTCCAGGCCCTGCTAGAAACCAGGTGTGTCCATCCCTTCATGTCCCCTCCCCACACCCATTTTAATAACCCCTCCCTGTGGGTTCATTCTTGTTTTAGGAACCAATGCAGCAACATGTAGATTTCTGCTTCCCTCACAGCTTTTTTGGGTAGACCTAGTTTATTCTAATGCTAGTTCCTTGCAAAACTGGTGGGTGTGGGGGCTGGCTCTTTGCTGTGGGGGCACAGCCCCCATCCCTTGCAGCATGATGCCTGCCACAGGGAAATTATGGCTTGTTCAATCAAAGATAGTTTGGAATTATAAAAAAATAGAAGATCAGCCAGGGCAAATCATCAAAGGGGAAAGGCAAAAAATGTAATCAGGAGGGTAATGATGTTCTACAGCTATAGGATGACTGTGGAGACTAGAGGAGCCGTTTATCACCTTTTCTCAGAGAAGGCAAAACCAGTAAAAAAGTGCAGAGGTTAGAGTCTGGCTGGGCAAGGCCAGGATCTCTTCCCTCACCACACAGGCCTGATGACTCTGACAAGTCTCCCTGGAAATGATTTTGATCCACCTCCCCCTGGTCATGTTGTGCTCACTCATTGCATACTCATCATTTCCCACAAAAATAGCTTATCATTGAATGGTTAGGTTGAAAGGGACCTTAAAGATCATCAAGTTCCAGTGCCCCACCATGGGCAGGGACACCTCTCACTAGACCAGGCTGCTCAAGGCCCCATCCAACCCAGCCTTGAACACCTCCAGGAAGGGGGCAGCCACCACCTCCCTATGCAACCCGTTCCAGTGCCTCACCACCCTCATAGTGAAGAAATTAGTTATCTATTAGTTAGTCAAGAAAAAAGCCATCTCAGGGAGCTTGTTTCTCTGCCTGTCTATTATAAGCACCTGAGTCGTGTGGCTGCTGTGGAGCACCCTGGGCTGACCTCTACCATCTCCAACTAAGTCTTTCAGAGCTTTGAATATTGTTGCACTTTCCTAGCTGGGCTGAACACCCTCCCAAATCACAGAATCACAGAATTGTAGGGGTTGGAAGGGACCTCCAGAGATCATCGGGTCCAACCCCCTGCCACAGCAGCTCCCCAGCTCATATTGCACAGGGAGGCATCCAGACAGGGCTGGAATCCCTCCAGAGAAGGAGATTCCACACCCCCTGGGCAGCCTGTCCCAGGGCTCCCTCACCCTCACTGGGGAAAAGTTCTTCCCCATGTTGGTGCAGAACTTTCTGTGCTCCAACTTGCAGCCATTGCCCCTTGTCCTGTCCCCACAGACACTGAAAAGGGGCTGGCCATTTCCTCCTGCATTACATACTTAAGATAATTACCGACATTAAATAGGTCCCCCCTTAGTCTTCTCAAGACTGAACAGCCCCAGCTCACTCAGCCTTTCCTCACAGGGGAGATGCTCCAGGCCCTTGATCATCTCCGTAGCCTTTCTTTGGACTCTCTCCAGGAGATCCCTGTCTGGTTTTTCCCAGGGAGCCCAGAACTGGACACAACACTCCAGGTGGGGCCTGACCAGGGCAGAGCAGAGGGGGAGGATCCCCTCCTGTGACCTGCTGGCCACACTCCTCCTGATGCCCCCCAGGATCCCATTGGCTCTCTCAGCCCCCAGGGCACACTGCTGCCTCATGGCCACCCTGTCATCTACCAGGACCCCCAGGTCCTTCTCCACAGAGCTCCTCTCCAGCAGCTCATTCCCCAGCCTGTACTGATACAAAGGGTTGTTCCTTCCCAGGTGCCAGACTCTGCACTGGCTTTTGTTGAACCCCATCTGGTTTCTCCCTGCCCAGCTCTCCAGCCTGTCCAGGTCTCTGGATGGCAGCGCAGTGTCCTGCGTGTCAGCCACTCCTCCCAGCTCTGGATCATTGGCACTTGCTGAGGGTGGATGCTGTTCCCTCATCAAGGTTGTCAATGAAGATGTTAAACAGGACTGGACCCAAATCGTGGGCCTGACACCACCCACACTGATTTATGTTCCCTGAGAAACGCAATTGTAACTCCTCCCCTTGAGAGACCTCTCCAAATGGTTAAACGGCTCCCAAGTTGTGGAAAAAAATGCCCCAGTTTGGGACTGAAATGCTCCCTAGAAATGGCTCACTATATTTTCCTGAATTTGGCTGATTCTGATGCTGCTGCTACAGAAGGGTGTTTTTACTTCCAGCACATACACCTGTGTGAGGCATGCTCTCTGCCAGGACTCCTTTTCTCTCACTAAGGCTTCTCCCTAGGTAAGTGCCTCTCTTGGTTTGTCCTGTTCCTCCTTCTAGTTGCACATCCACTTTGAAATTAAGCTCTCCAGAGCCCAGGCTATTAGTGATCTTTATTTTGGGCTTGTTCAGGGTTTTGCTACTAAAGAGGACGCTTTTTTTCCCCATGGTGCTTAGGACAAGGCACAATCAAATCCTAACTTGTACTTAGCATGTGTGAGCCACTGAGCACTGCTGCATTCATCTACGGAGGTATATAAAGGGTAATGATAATGTTGCCCAGAAGGCTAACACATCAAAGGCCAAGGAGCAGTTAAAATGTATTATGAGCTGTTGGCAGTGATTGTGGGGGGTATTCACGTATTGCTGCTTCGGATGGCCTGAGTAAATCAAAACCCTCTGGATTAATTGGTGCACCAGATAGATTTGGGGGGAAATGGAGGCTGATGGAAAATGACAAAGAAGGGAAAATGCAGAGAGCTGCGTGTGCTGACCTGCGTCAGGGCACTGCTGGTTAACTCATGGCTCCCTACTGTGCCCTGGGAGGCCGAGCAGAGCTGGGGGTGCAGCTCAGGCTGAGCCCCACAGGCAGCATCTGCGGGGCTGCTACTCCAGCACAGCCGCATGGGTAGTTAGAGGTGAGACTTACCAGGTGTCTTGTGACACCTGGACACCACGGGACAAGAGTTTAATTATTTTTAATGATGTGGGGGCACTGGGGGAGGGAGGGGAGGCTGTGTGGTGCCTGGTCTCACGCAACAGCCGAAGCTGGGAACTTTGAGACTGATTTGTGCTGAAACTGCTGGCTGAACTGGATGACAACCAACACGGGGCGATACCAAATGGTATTGCCCCCATCCTTTACTAGGATGCCCACATTCCAA
This sequence comes from Hypotaenidia okinawae, assembly GCA_027925045.1. Lineage (NCBI taxonomy): Eukaryota > Metazoa > Chordata > Aves > Gruiformes > Rallidae > Hypotaenidia > Hypotaenidia okinawae. The sequence continues at coordinate 7,978,284 of BSDF01000006.1, forward strand.
CTACAGCTGTGTGTTTGCTAATGCTCCAGTTAAACACAAATGGCATCTGACCTCAGCGTTACAGCCCTGCAAACACAGATCATTCTGGCTCATTCACAGATCATACTGGCTCACCTGCATGCTGACTGACTGGCTGGAGCACTACCTCTCAACACAGCTTGGCCACACCAGGCATGTCTGCCCCTGCAGACCACTCGACTGGTGACTGGAGTAGGGTACCTGTACTGATGGCAGCGTGGAACTGGCATTGACTGGGAGCCTTTCACCCTTCTGCACTGGGGCTGCAAGCGCAGATGGGCCTCATCTTATGTCTGCTCAGCAACTGTGTTCACCAAATCCAGTCCACTCTGACTTGTTCTTGCATCAGTGATCTCTCATCTGGACATCACGTGGCTCATCCTGTCGGGTAACTTCCTCTGGCCTCTTGCCCCATCTTACCTAGCCCTCACTGTGGTAGATCACACCTTTTCACTGTTAGACTAATCACAGAATCACAAGGTTGGAAAAGACTTTTGAGTCCAACCATTCCTGTCCTGTGCTAAACCATATCCCTGAGCACCTCATCTACCCATCTGTTAAACACACCCAGGGGCGGGGGACTCAACTCCCTCCCTGGGCAGCCTGTGCCAGGCCCTGACACCTCAAACTAGACACCTTGCATTTTGGGTGGTTTCCTAGGGTTGATTTCCTGTTCTGTTCCATCAGTTCCCCTGCAGCTCAACAGGTTGCTTCACCCCTGTACCCACCTTCTTAACTCTGTGCTTTGCATGTTTGTCCCTTGCAGACTTGAGGAACACTTCTTGTGGGAAGAAAAGCATGGAGGGCGGTATGCTCCTGGCCACCTGGTACACAAGCTCTCTTTCTCCTTCCATTATCTGCTCAATGCATGGAAGAAGGGGGAAGGAAGGGGCTGCTCAAGCTGGCAGGTTCTCCTGATGACTGTGTCCTTCCCTTGGTGGCTGTGTGGGTGTGATGGCGACAGAAGGTAAAGCAACACAGGGTGGGACAAATCCCAGAGGGGCCTTTCTCTGTCCTTTCCTCAAATATACTTGGGCTAAAATGATGCAAATAGGGAGTTGAGAGAAAGAGGAAGAAAAGGGAGATGCTGCATGTATAGTACCCACATAGGTAGGATCACTCGTGTCCTCAAAATCCTGACCCAAGTCTGACAGGCTCCCACCTTGTCTCCCAACTCCTTGTCACAGATGATTTAAAGCATGGCCCAGCTCTGCAGTCTCCTCCACTACCCATCACACTGTCCTTCTGCTGGCAATCTCCTGCCGCCCATGGGGAGAAGCCTTGTTTTCTGCTGGTGCCAGGGAGCGTTGTAGCAGAGTGGGAGAAGCAACGCTTTCTGCATATAATGAGTGTGTAAGAACAAGCATCACTGACTTATTTCTGACCTGTTCCTGAAAAACTCCTTGCTTCTCCCATAAATCTGAGCCACACATCAAGAATCTGTTTCCAGTCTTACAGTTAAGGACAAGAATAAATTTTAAAATCTATTTTTAAAGCAAATTGCATGGTAATTTATGATCTTAAACTGAAGATTTTAAAGTGCTTTCATCCTTGAAAAAAAGAGACTATTTCATTTTTGGTGATTAACGATGAAGTGTTTTCTAAAGGTGACTGAGCATAGCACAGAGAGTCCTAAATATATTTATTAGCTTATTAAACATAATGAATTGAAGCTGGTTGCTAATATTAGCTATGCCTTTGCAAGTGAAAAGCACTTCTGGTTAGCTAGACAGTTTCTTATCAAAGAACAAAAATGCAACATTAAAACATATGCAGCCTACTGAATAATCATGTTATTTGTCAGACAAGCAAAAGAATCACGACTGAAGTGCTCTCCAAGTGCCAAATTGGGTAATATGCATAATTAGGCCTCATTTGATTAGATACGTGCCCATGGTAACAGCCACACTCACGATCTGTATATTAGTACAGCCTTGAAATAATCTTCAGGGGAGATGATGGCAATAGAGCACATCTGAAGCCTCACTGGGGAGTCTCTTGGAACATAACCTACATGCCAATTGCCTCTGTTCCTGTGGTTATTCTTTATTTTATCTTCTTATCTTTTGTTTTTAAAACAGCGCGTGCCTTGGTTCTCAAAGGTGATATACTGCTTCCCCGAAATGCCATTACATTTTTATCCCTAGAAGGAAGATCTCTTAATCATCTGCATCCCATCTGAAAGCCTAAAACCTTCCTATATTTAGGGATGCACCCCGGCAATTGGCAAGGCTGCTGCAAGCTGTTCCTGGGAGGTGGTGACAATCATCACTTGGAAGCCAGCCCGTTTCAGATCATAGAATCATAGCAGAACCATAGGGGTTGGAAGGGACCTCCAGAGCTCATCGGGTCCAACCCCCTGCCAAAGCAGCTCCTCAGCTCATATTGCACAGGGAGGCGTCCAGACAGGGCTGGAATCTCTCCAGAGAAGGAGACTCCACACCCCCTGGGCAGCCTGTCCCAGGGCTCCCTCACCCTCACTGGGGAAAAGTTCTTCCCCATGTTGGTGTGGAACTCCCTGTGCTCCAACTTGCAGCCATTGCCCCTTGTCCTGTCCCCACAGACACTGAAAAGGGGCTGGCCATTTCCCCCTGCATTCCCTGCTTAAGATATTCATAAACATTAATTAGGTCCCCCCTTAGTCTTCTCTTCTCAAGGCTGAACAGCCCCAGCTTATTCAGCCTCTCCTCATAGGGGAGATGCTCCAGACCCTTCATCATCTCCGTAGCCTCCTCTGGACTCTCTCCAGGAGATCCCTGTCCTTTTTATCCCAGGGAGCCCAGAACTGGACACAATACTCCAGATGGGGCCTGACCAGGGCAGAGCAGATGGGGAGGATCCCCTCCTGTGACCTGCTGGCCACACTCCTCCTGATGCCCCCCAGGATCCCATTGGCTCTCTCAGCCCCCAGGGCACACTGCTGCCTCATGGCCACCCTGTCATCTACCAGGACCCCCAGGTCCTTCTCCACTGAGCTCCTCTCCAGCAGCTCATTCCCCAGCCTGTACTGATACAAAGGGTTGTTCCTTCCCAGGTGCCAGACTCTGCACTGGCTTTTGTTGAACCCCATCTGGTTTCTCCCTGCCCAGCTCTCCAGCCTGTCCAGGTCTCTGGATGGCAGCGCAGTGTCCTGCGTGTCAGCCACTCCTCCCAGCTCTGTCTCATCAGCACTTGCTGAGGGTGGATGCTGTTCCCTCATCCATTCTCCTCTCCCAGCCCAGGACAGCCCAGTGATGCATAAGGTCTTCTGGATGTTCATTTAGGCTTATGCAGGAGCCTCATGAAGAGACTGCAAGGTCTGAGGAAAAAAAGATCGGTTTTGCATCAGATCCAAGGCTCTGAGGGAGCCTGCAAGTGGTGAGGTACTGCCAACCCACAGGGAATGAGCCTGGAGAGTACTGTTTGGGTAACAGTGGATCCCAAGAGAGTTTGTTTAGCCTTAGATGCAATAAGAATTGTTCATGCAGTTTATTTTTACATGCTTAGGGGTCGAAAGAGTTTGGAAAAGTTGGAGAGAATGGGAGAATTAGCAGAATGAATGAACGATTAGGGGCTGTTTATACAAAGTGAGAGAACTGTATCTCCTGGTGCAACAGTGTATGTCTAGGACATACATGAAAGTTGCTGCTTTTGCAGTAATGCCTACTGGGAAATATCAAAGGAACATTTCCCCCCCCAATAAGGAAGGGACTACGACACAGAAACGTTCCCCCAGATGAGGCCACCAGGCAAAGATGGGTCTGTGGCAGGACCACCTAAGCAATGGGTGCTGAAAGTCTGGCAGAAGAGGAGTATCGAGCCCCAGTCCTGACCAGTTTGGACCAGAGGGCTGAGGTAGACAGGGCTAGTGTGGGCATGTCAACAGTCCCACCTGTGCAAGAGAGCCATGGTGTATCCATGTGTGACACATCACCCCTTGGTATCGCAGGTTCCAGCCTGGGGTATATGATGGAGAGGAAATTGACACTGAAAGATTTAATAAGTGTAAAAGATGGTTTAGGGTATCTTTTAGGGAAAGAGGGCTATGCTGAGCTTATGGCAAACAGCTTGGCTGTCACCTGGCAGGGAGTGTGGAGCACATTCTCCAAGGGTCCAGTGACACAGGCAGTCATGTTTGCATCGTTCAGCTGGGGAGGGGCAAGAACACTCTAAGGTGTGTCTATGCAAAGGCAGCAAAGGGTTACTAGATGCAGAGTTAGTATTACACCTACTGAGGTGACAATAGACCTGTGGATCCATGTTGGGCACGCATGGTGTGATTAGGCATGTGTCACCTTTCTCCATGCTCTTAACCGTGCTTGGGGGACAGACTCCCTAATCCTCAGCAATAGAAATTAAGATCACTGGTCAAATTATACTGAAGTTGTGAAATTCTCACACCCCTCCCTCTTCTCTTTCAGTAAGTGCTGGTTTTAGCATCACTCCCCCAAGCAGGGAATTATTCAAAACAATTCCTCACCCTTCACATCAACACCAAACTATGAGGGCTGAAATGGGTCAGACCACAGAATCACTAGGTTGGAAAAGACCTTTGAGATCATCAAGTCCAACTGTACTTGTCCTCTACTAAACCATATGCCTAAACACCTTGTTTTTTAAACACATCCAGGGTGGTGACTCAACCCCCTCCCTGGGCAGCCTGTTCCAGTGCCAGATAACCCTTTTGGTGAAGAACTTTTTCCTAATGTCTGATCTGACCCTGCCCTGGGGCAGCTTGAGCCCATTCCCCCTCATCCTGTCACCACACCCTGCATGTGCCCTAGTTGAGAAGCAGGAGGACCCTAAAGTGAACTAGGTTGTGCATGCACCCTGCAGCGATGCCTCTGCAAACCCTATGCACCTTGTTTTTAGGGTACCCTGTGGACATCCACCACTTGTGTTTGTCAGCGTGCTTCTATGGGGTATGCCCAGGACCTGCTGCAGGCTGAAGGGCATTCTGCAGTCACAGGGCTGGAGGCCTGGCACCTGTATGGGTGGTGAAACCAGTCCAGAGTCCTGGGGGTGTGACTGGAAAACAGCAGTGCCTGTGCTACCACTGCGTGTGCAAGCGTGAGTCCTCAGACATGGGTGTGTGGGCAGGCGATGCTGGCCCCTCCTCTGACAGGAGGCTCTAAGCAGAGCTATGTGAAATTTTGAATTTCTGCTTCTCTTTTCCAAACCAGAACAAACTGGGGCAAGAAAATAGGAAAGAAATTGTTTCCTGGAATTAAGAGAGTCATGTTCAGAAACGTCTCTGTGCTCTGTTTTGACATTTTTTAGGATCAAAGTGAAGCATTTTGACATTTCTTAGGTAGGAATGTTTTGTTTCAATTTGTTGAACTGACATGAAACACTTCATTTCAAGTCTGCTTAATGTTAAAGTTAGGCAGCACCTTTCCTTAGGTTTGGGTCCCGTTCCCTCCTCTGGACTGCACTCACTGGGAGCTCTGCCCAGCTCCCATAAAGCCTGGGCGAGGTCCACGTTGTTCCCAGTAAATGCAGCTCAGCTGCAAAGCTCCAGGGAAGAACAGAGGCCTTTTGGGGAACCTTCCCATCGATGCTGAAGTCAAACGAATTGAAAAATTTGGGGGCAGTTGAAGCAAAGCCCTCTGTTCTAGTTCACCTCCAATGAAACACCATCTCATGTCAGCAGCATCCCTGTCTCCCCACAGACCCTTTTTGTGTGGCAGAAGCTGTTTTCTGATGAAAAAAGGAGACCTCCCAGTGAGCACCTGTGTAGGTGCTGATGTGATCTACACCAATAAGCTCCCCGAGGTCTGCAGGCTGGTCCCCAGTGCTTAGGGGTAAAGCTGTCCTTTAGTGTTGGTCGAGCGTGTTTCCCAACACATTAAAGACCCCCACTTGCTGCAGGTGCTGGCTTCAGCCAGAGCAGCCTCGGGCTTGGCTGTCCCCAGGGAGGGAGAGGAGGGGGCTGCAGCAGGGCCGGGAGTTTCTCCTAGGACATCAGCAGCCTCTTTTCTGGAAGTGGCTGTAGGGTCGTCTTGGGATTTCTGCTTAATTTTCCCTAGAAGTCAATCCAAAACTTGCTTTGGTTCATTCTCAACAGCTCTCAGGCAGATCCTACCACTTCCTTCAATCCTAATTGAAGCCCGTCCCTCCCCCTTTCCCGGGCAATGGCTTCAAAAGACCTCTGATTTTGCTCACCATCAAGCAATCTCATTTGCAAAACAACTGCAAGGGCCCTTCGAAAGCAGAGGGCTGGGTCGTTTGTTAAATAGTCTCTTTTGGTGACACAAAGGAACCATAAAGGTGATGGAGCTGCAGCCTAGACAGCTGCATTTTCTGGACTGTGCAGGCTGGCCTCCCCTCCTGCCCCCTGCCCCCCCATCCTCGACCCTGCTGTAATTTCAGACCCTGAGCCTAAGGATTATGCAGGGCTTGAGCCCAAGGAGAACAAGGTGCATTGCAACTATTCTTAGCTCCAAAAATTATTCTTGGCTCTGCTTTGAAATCTGAACCAGGGTTAATTTCTCTCCCCCTTCCCCCAGCCTGTTTCCTCTCCTCTTTCATGTACCTATTTGCATAGACTGTCATCGTAAGAATCTCCATTAAAATTGAAAGCCTCCTTCCTGCATGTCACCTCTCACAGCCCCCTTCCGCTTGCCCTGCATGACTTTTGGAGAGGCTGGAGAGCAAAGGTCCTGTGCTAGCATTGCCTCCCCAAGCCCTGCATTCCCCCTGCCATCGGTCCTGCTCCTCCGTTGCTATAGGAACATCTATCAACTTGGGAGCGCCGGAGAAAAAGAGCAGAGAATTGTCTTAATTATTTAACGACTGATTAATACGTTTATAGGGCACTCCAGAACCATGCATCCTTCTGTAAACTGTTTATTAACCAGGCAAGTGGCATCATGTGCTGAACATCCTGCACTCCCATTGGTTTCAGTGGGAGAAAAGGGTGGTAGGCAGCTTGCAGAATGTGTGATAATCACACTGTTGAGAACACTAGCTAGTTCTGCTTCGGGAAATCATTTAAATACGAGCCTTCTCTTCAAGTTTTTGGAGACAGGGCTGCTCACAACACCTGCCACTACAGTTGCCCAGATGCCTCCATTAGAAAGAGCTGTGTATCCTGGTTTCAGTCGGGATAGAGTTAACTTCATTTGTAGCAGCTGATGGAATGCTGTGTTTGGGAGTTACAATGAAAGCAGTGCTGAGAACACCCTGATGTTCTTAGTTGCAGTCAGACAGTCAAGGACTTTCTCAGCTTCTTCGTATTTCTCTGTCCATGAGAAAGGAGGGGCGAAGCCAGGACAGGTGACCCAGATGGGCCAAAGAGAGTATTCCATGCCAATTACGTCCTGCCCAGGATCACGGGGGGCTGAGGGGAGGAAGAAGAGGGGCGGTGGCGGGACGCGTGCTCCTTGGGGGGACGGTCGGGTTCCGGGACAGCTCTGGGTGGTCCGGCCTGAGCTGTGTGGGTCGGGGAGAAACTGCATTGGGGATCAAGAGTTTCATATTCTTTTGCTCTAAAGTCCTGTTAGCATTGTTATATTTTATCTTTCTGTTCTCTTAGTAAACTCTCCTTATCCCAACCCACGGGCCTCTTAGTTTCTTGGTTTTGGAGTTATTTGCCCCTTCCTTTTCCCTTCCCTTGTTTCCCCCCTTTTTCCCTCTTCCCCTGCTCTTTTACTTTAAGAAGCAGGCAGCTGCGTGGATCTCGGCCCACAGCCGGGGGGAAACCACGACACTGTGTTCAGCTATTTTTTGGCAGATTTTAACCTACCTAGAAAGAAGAAGCAGGCCTGCTTCTCCTTGGGGCTGGTTAAAGTGGTGAGGTTTGGGAGAGTGCTTGCAGCTGGAGCAGCGTGGCTGGCTGCTACAGGGAGGCTTCTGGCTCAGCTGCTCTTGTGCTGAGTGCTGGTGTTGCTCTCAGGAGGCTGTGGGGATGACTGCTAAAATTTGCGTCCCTCAGGTTGGAAGGACTGTACAAGCAGGGTCTGTTGGCTGGGTGAGGAGATTTGGAAACAGAAGTAGGGTGTTGGTGCCGTGCTTGCTGCCTTGCTCCCACATGCAGGGTGAGATGCCTATCCCTGTTGCCTCTGCTGGTTGTGAATCTCAATCTCTGACCCAGGCAACCCATCTGCAGCTGGACTGCCTCTGCTTCTTTCAGCCTCCTTGATCTTCTTCAAGTGTTGTACAGCGTGAGTGAACAAAATCAGCTAGTGCTCATTGCATAGTGTTTTCCCTGGCACCTGGCTCTCCTCTCCTGCTAACCAGCTGAGACTAGGTCAAAGTGGGATGCAGGCTGACTACCTGAAGGGCTTTGCTTCAGCAAATCTGGGACATGAATGTGTTGCCATGTGTGCTTGAGAAATGAGACTTTCAGTCTGAATGGCTTTGGTGGGAGCTGCCAGGCACCTTGAAGACCTGTAAGGCTGGTGTGGCCTCAGTGTCAAGTCCGAGTGTCCTTGTATGTGCAGGCAGTCAGAGGGGCAGCTGCCAGAAGCTGCTCTCTGTCTGCCTAAGGTAGGCTCCTTTCCTGAATAAGGCCTGCCAGGACCACTATAGCTGCTGTGGTGGATTGGGAGGGCAATGGTTATAGCTGGTGTTCTTGGAGGGGTTTGCTTTCCTCAGGTACTGCTTTGCATGAAGCACAAAAGACCTGTGATGCCATGGGATGGGTGTTGATCAGGTGTGTGATGTGCACAGCTCACTAGTTTTTAAGTGGAAGCACAGAATGAATGAGGAAACCTGAAGAACAGAACAATTTCCCTTCATATTGGTATTAAGAAGGCATTAAAATTCTGCTGTTTTCAAGGACTCTCAGGCTTCTCAGTCCCTATGAATCAATCTGCTGTAGAGCAGTCTTCCTGTGAAGATGCCTTCACATGTGGCAGTCACCTTCTTAGTTCATTTACAGGGCTTAAGCATGGATTGCCACAGAAAAGTTTACGCTCTGGTTGAAGCAAGCAGATTAGCTTGTTCCTCTGTAGTGGTTCAGCACTAGAGGGGGATGTAGCATGTGCTTTCCAGCACTTTTCATAGGTGCATGCAACAACATTTTACAGCAATGTTTACGAGGAGGCTGTTTTTTTAATTGCTGACATGAAGATTATTATTTTTTTTCTCTTGGTGGGGCAATTTTTCTGCATAGGATAAAAATCAGAGAGGCTGCTATTTTCCAAGCCTTAAATGACTCTGCTTGTGGCCAATTAATTCTGTTATGTTTAATGTGTGTCTTAAGATGTTGGAACCTCAGAACTTAATTCTTAGGTCTTTTTTTGGTTTGCTGGTTAGTTGTTTTGTTTTTTTTCTGTCTGACACGAGCAAACAGCAAATAGAGGCTGCTCTTTAGCTTGGCCGTAGATCTGGAAGGATCTGAGCTCTTCCTCCTTGCCGTGGGGACAAGGAGGAAGAGCCAGAGGGCTGCAGCCTGATTGCATCAAGTCAAATCCACCCAACTCAGAGAACCGCACACTTCTGTTCTGTGCAGAAACGGCTCTGGGACTTCACAGGCATCCCAGTAAATAAAAGCCAGTTGCCCACTTCATGCAGAAGCAGAATGCTTAGCAAAAAAAATGCTGCTGCCTTATGGAGGTTTTACAAAACCTGGTCAAATTTCTGCCCTCTTTTTTTTTTGGTTTGTTTGGGTTTTTTCCCCCTCGCCTCCAGTGTGCCCATCTCATGTATTACTCCATAGTGCAGGAAGGAGGTGACTTGCTAGCCTGTTAGCCCAGGGAATTTCTCCTGGTGTGTTTGGGTCTGGTTTCCTGGGAGAAGAGGAGTCTGGCTGGTGTGCAAAGCAGTCCTGTGCTGTGGCAGGAGGTGGGAATCACAGAGCTGTAGGGGTTGGAAGGAACCTCAAGAGATCATCGGGTCCAACCCCCAAACGCTGCTTGCTGAAGAAAACTCCTATTCAGAGCAGAGGGTACAGATTCTTCCAGGTCCAAATTCTGTCGGTTTGCTCTGTCTGGGGGGGACCTTGGTGTGCACCTTTGTGCTCTCCTCTCTTCCTCGTACCCTGGGCATGGTGTGGGGCTGCGGTTCCCACTTTGTGCCGAGGGCAACGTCGTCTAGCCAGAAAAGATGTCCCCATTCCCATTTCCACATAGAAACTTTTCTTCCCCTACTTTTAGTGCCTGTAATTACCTCTTTACTCCAGTGCCAGCAATCTTCCATTAGGCATCGTTATTAACAGAGAGAAAAGAGAAGGGGAGGGAGGGAGAGAGCCAGAGCGCCACAAAACTTAATTTAATCACAGCACCCCATGCTCAATTTAACAGACACAACAGCTCAGAATGGGGTCCCTGTGCAACGGGAGGGCAGGCAGTGGAGCGTCCCTGGAAAGAATTAATTGTGGATGACAATGTGTAAACAGTGGAGATGAATAGGGCACGCAGGTGTGAGGCACCGGGGCCATCCCAGGGACTTTTTCACACGAATTTCAGCTCCTTCACTGCTGACCTGCTCCCGAAAATGTGATTAGTGTCGGCGTTGGGAAACCATTCAGGGTGTCAGGATTTGGCACATATTAACTAGCCCTGGGGGAGAGGGGAGGGAGTGCATGGGGGGCTGTGAAAGGAGGAAGTCTGGTGGACAAGGGGATTGTTAAAAGGCCAGAAAATCCTCATTGCTCCGAGGTGCCCTCGCTGCTCGGAGGAAAATGGAAGGGAGCTGAAGAAGAACAGAACTCGGAAGCATCTTAGCCCTAACTAAGCTATGTGGAAAACAAGGCACTGCATCGTGGAATCTTTTTCTCTGGGTGCCCATGATAAATACTGATGATGTTTATATTGCTGACTTTTTCTTGGCTGTGGCCGTCATGGTTCTAGACACTTGGGCTCGAGAGATAAACAGTCAAAACAAGCAGGAAAATTAATGACACGGGAGCACCAAGAACAGGAAATATCTCCTGGGTAACATATGGATGTTATTCAGCATGCAAAAATCTCCCTTCATCAATATGTACTCTATATGTAAGGTGATACATACAGAGAGGGGGTTGTATAATGGGCCCAATTTACCAAGCACAAGGCTAGACGCCTTTAATTTATGGTGCCTGTGCCAGCCTGGCTCTCTGCATCCAAACGGAGGGTTTAAGGGCAGAGAGCAGATAAGGTTACTGATCCCTTTTCCCCGTTCAGGAGAACGATGCAAGGGGAAGGACAGAACTTGCTGAGGACTGCCATGAACGTCAGTGCCCCTTCTGGATTCTGTTATGCCCCTTCTTCCTTGCTGGGAGCCCTTTTCCTGCCTGTACTGGTGGTTTGGGCAGAATGGGAGGGGTGCTGTGCCCTGCTGAGTCTTCTGGTTTTGCACTCTCTAGACTGCTGCAGCCCAAAGGCTCGAGCCCCATGAAATATAACAACAATAAAAGTTATTTAAAGTGCAGATACACCTGTGTATGTGAAGGTGAGGCTGGATTCTTGCCAGCCTGGTGAAGAAAGAGGGTACTGCCACCAGTATGGGTTTGGAAGCACAGGGACCTGGGCAGGAGGTGGGGTGGACCAATGCCTTGCTAGGCTGTTTCTGCTTGGAGAGATGAAGTAGGGGGTGAGAAGGGGTCATGAAATATCAGCACAGAAAGCATGAAGGCCAGTATACCCAGCAGAAAGTTAAATTCAGAGTTGAACTTAGTTAATCGCTGTTGACTAATGAGCTGCTTATTTTGCTCAGTAACCTACGCATGCCTGACAGACTAGTTCAGTGCTGTGGTGCTGAAGTTACACAGGGATTTACCATACTTGGGCAGTGGGAATTTTGCTTTTGGTTTCAATTGTGGCAGTTGTAAATGATTTCTCTGGTAAATCACAAAAATGGCTATGTGGGAAGGGTACTCCCTAGGTACCGATGTGGCCTGGAAATGCTTGTAAGCTCAGCTAAATCGTTGGCAGGAGAGCAAAATTTGTTTGCTGTTCTGCCCAGTGATATGTAGGCTCATAAGAAGCAAGAAATAATGACATGTGCTTTATCCCCTATACATCTGGGGGGGGGGGAGGCCAGTCCTGCAGCTCTTGAGATGGGATCCTCCCTGTCCAATAAGCTTCCCAAAAGCTGGATATCCAGCTGAAGCCATTCACCTCAGTTCTCTCTGGGACTCCAGAGGGTGCAGCACCTCACTTATCTTACATGCCCTAAGCAGGGATGAGTGGCAGTTGTCACACTGCAACCTGCTTAACCGTCTGCTGTTTCCAAAAATGATGAACACTGTCACTATTATTTCTTCCCATGGTCTGCTCCTCATCAACTGCCCCCTCCTCCTCCACCCCCCACCCCCCCCAAATGCATTTCCCTTTGAAGTGTAGATACCCTTGGGAAAGCTAACGTTGAAAAGACTTTATTCCTATTGAACTGTGCATGGCTCTGTTAAAAATTCTTTCTTTTAAAGATTTCTTTAAAATTTCTTTCTAAGTTTCTAAAAATTTCTTTTAAAATTCTTTCTTTTAAAAACTACCATCAGAAACAAGGTAAATCTGAGGTGGCTGTTCTCATGTTCTCACCCAGGTGAATGTGATGTTTTCTAGAAGAGTGACTTAGCCTTGTTGCCCCACACAGATCCCAAGATACTGGCTTTCTGCAGTTTTGGGGAAAGAATGTTGCATTTGCTGCAATATGGCTGTTTCTCAGCATCCCGAGTTCCATGCAGTGGTGCCTGTGTTTGGCCAACTGCCATTCATGCTTTTAAAGCCCCTTTTTTTTTTTGTATGGGTTTTAGGTTCAGTTTTGGGGTTGGTTTGGTTGGTTGGTTGGTTTTGTGGGTGTGTTTGGGGTTTGTTTGTTTGTTTCTGGGCCTTTCCTTGTTTTTTGGTTTCCCCATCATTCTCTTGGACTCATTATGTTGAGAGGCACCTGCTCATCTTTCCACTTTGGCTTTTCATTCAGGAAGAGTAATGCGTGAGAAATCTCATCAGTTGGACAGGTCATAAGGGGAGAAGGCTGCAGGAGCAAAGCTCAGCTCCACAGACACCTGACTATGGCAGGCAATGAAGGACTATCACCAGGCAGGCTCTGTGTATCCTGTGGTATGAGCTAACTGGACCTTAACTGATACACCAACAAAGGCTGGCTTCTCAGAAAGGCTGTAATATTTCATCAGGCAGAGGACCCAAGAAATGTTCATTCTTTTTACTTACAGTTGGATTGGTGGATCTTCACTTGCACTATATTTAAGGTTCTACTGTCTATCCCTGTCCCTGCCACAGCTCCTGTGGGAAGCTTTCCCTGGGAACACCCCATTACGATGGTGCTGAAGCCCTAAGGAACTCTGGTTCAGAGCTTCCTGGATAGCAGGACTCTGCTGATTTGTTCCTGGACCTTGGTCCTAGCTGCTGACATGCCACTAGCATCAGCTCTGCTGACATTTGCCAGCTGAGGACTGAGCTGAAACGCTGATTTTTCATTACTTCCTACATTTTTTGTGCCAGACCTTGCTTTACAGCCACTAGCTGCCATAGAACCAAGGAAAGCTATGTTGAGTTGCTCTAGTTCAAGAGTGGAGGAGATGGGGCTAATGGAAGGTCAGTAATTTGCAGGCAGTGAAAATGGGACAGCTGAAGAAAGTGAGGATGTGGCTCCCCAATCTGTTGTGCTAAACTTAAGACCATAGCTGTAGCTCAAATCCTTGCAGATCCCTCACACCACTTTAAACTGATATTCCATATGAGATATGCTCCTGTGGTGACAAATTGCCCTTTCTTGTCGGGTCTCCAGTAAGCTCACACATTCTCGGTCTTGCTGAGAAATCAGTGCAAGGAGGGGCTCTGGGAAGTTTCCAAGTCATACATGGGTGTACCTCTTCTCCAGCTAGCTCCACTGTTCTCTGTGGTACCTAGTGTGGGATCAGAGCCTGTCCAGGGTGGTGGAGAAGGGGCTGGCTTGCTGGGCACTGTGACCTTTGCAGAGGTGCTGTCAAGTTGAGGTGCAAGTGGGAAGACTTGCTGCCATCCCGGGCTGCAGAAACCCTTGTATACAAGCTCACTGTGGCTGTGGATTGAGTGATGGGTTTACCTACCAAAATCTGAGCAGTTTACATCAGAATTCCTAATGTTATTCCTAAATTACCAAGCAGGTCATGTTCTTCTTGCTGCTTTTTCCTGACATCAGCTGTCCTTTTGCAATCCTATCGGCTTGTTGACTGAGCCTAGACCCACATGCCTTCTGAGCCATGTCTTCAGATCGATCCTACTGGGTAACCAGGGGAAAAGCTCTGCTCTGGAAGCAGATGTGACTGAAAATGAACTTGTCGACCTGACATTTCTCTTCTATGTCCGAAGGGAGCTTCATATGACAGAATGAGAAACATACCCTCCCCCCAAACAAAAGCAATGAGGTTGAAAAACCTCTGTAACAGTGTGGGGAGAAAACCCTGGCATGGCCAAAAGGAATGTTGCTTACCATTAAAGAAAGAAACAACTTGATAAGTAGCTCAAATTGTGGAGAATTTGTCATGGTGGTTCCCTTTGCCAGCCATACTAAAGGTCCCCAGCTTTCTCTTGCTTTCTCACACACACTTCTGCTGTGGATAGTTGGTTATCATATCTGATGAATTTGATGATGTACTGAGTCCAGCTTTGCATATGTTACTGTTCTGCAAGAGAGAATTCAGAAAAATATTTGGCTTCTTTCAGCCCCCTGCCAGCATCTCAGCAACACTGGAGTTTTCCAAAGTGCTCTTAGGTGCAGAATCTGAGTCACATTTTCTCTGGAGTGAGAGCAAGCAGTCTGCCCCAGCAAAGAAGAGCTGAAGCTCTGGGTATTTAGGGCTGCTGGCTTCCCTATATAAGGTCCAAACTAGGACCAAGTCTGGACCTGCCAGGGGAAGGAGACCTGGGAAGATGGAGGAAAGGCTGTGAGGGGAAATTCACTGCTCAATATTCAGGCCAAGGAGAGATGTCTCACAGCTTAGTTTCCAGGGGGTCATTCATCACCGTAGATTAGCCAGTCTGCTCACAAATGGCTCTCATCTGGCTGCAACACAGAAATGTAGGGGTATGTCAAAAACCAATATGAACAAATTATGAAAAGGAATGTCTCTGCTGGTTTATAGGTGCTCTGATGGATGGGGAATGAAAGTTTGTGGAGCTTAAAGTCAAAATGTCTTTTAAGTTGGAGATGGGTTGACTAATTTGGATAAAATAAGACTGTATCAAATTTTCAGCCTAAACTCAGATTAAGTAAATTCTGAGTAACTTGCTTTTCCTGCATGCTTTGGAAGTCTGCATTTATAGCTTCTGCTGGGAGTGCTTGTGGAACTGCTGAGTATCACTTTGGAGACAGGACCATTGCATATTTCCTAAGCAATGCCTGCAGTAAAGCAGAGGAGAGGCACTACTGATTTCTCAGTGCAAACCTCTTTCCTGGAAGACACTCTTCTTGGGTGTAGACCATGAGTTTGAAAGTAGACAAGACACTTTCTTTAGTCCCAAGATTTTATCTGTATTAACTGAACTAAACCCCAGAAAAATCTTAATTCCACTGTTACCCAGTGGTGGGCAGTTGCCAATGCCATCTGACCTAAACCAGCCCCCAACGTTGTGATGCTGAGATGCTTAGTGTGTCTGTCCAGGTGCCAGCAAGCAAAAGCACCTCCTCTGCACTGCCACCCCCGTCCTCTGCCTGGGGTGGGAGCATAGCCATAAACACAGAGGTTGGGTTATTGTCTGATTCCAGCTGCAGTGATCAAGCATAGGGCTGCTTGACCAACGCCCCCAGACACCCTCAGCCACATGAACTGCATATGCCATTATCCATTTCTGTGTTTCTTGACCCCTCCTTTTCCTACTCCTGCGTCTCCCTGTCTGTTCCTCAAGCGAGAGAGAGAACTTGCCCCTAGCCACTTTTTCCTGGTGAGTGTGAGTTTTGCCATATCCATACCTGGATTTATAATTTCCAATATTGTTTGCCAGGTTATCTGTTTTATGTGCTATTATAGGTGTGGTTACCAGGCACAGGTCCTATTTCCCCATGTCCCCAGTGCTCCACTCCAGACATCTTTGTGGCCTGGCTGTCGCTCGCATGTGTTCCCCTTAACGACTTGAGGGATCCAGCCTGCCCTCACAGCACCATCTGTAGTTTTAGCCACCTTCTCACAATATTCCCTCTCATGTCCATGCCACTTCCACTCGCAGGTCCTTGAGCTTCCACACCTTTTCCAGGTAGCTCAACCTCAGGCCAGGGCCCAGCTGGCAGCCTGGTGTCTGTAGTGCTGTCCCCTGCTCCATCCTCCAGGCCGCAGCATTATTACTTGTTTGTAAAGGATCCTTATCAAGACTATTAATGCATTTATTTGACGATGTAAATCTAAGTCATTACTCTTGCCTTTTTGAGGATAAGAAAGTTGAAGCAGAGGTTGCTTCTGAGCAGTTATGTGTGCAGCTTTCCAGCTAATGCCAAAACTTATGGCCGTTTAATAACAAAGCAGACTCAAAGAAAGGTGGTCGTGAAATGTTTGTGGATGTCCTTGCATGTTCCTTGGCAAGTCTATGGTATCACCTCTAGTACCCTGAGTGTGGTGAAATGATTCAGCTTGGTTATTTCTTTCACACCTTCAAGAATGTGTGAGGTGTAGTTTTGGATCTGCTAAGCGATGCTGGATGTCTGCCCAAACCAAAATGCTGGACATGGGAACAGTTGAAGTCCTTATGAGAGAGACTTAGAGAAGAGGAGGTGAAAGTAACCAATAGTAAAAGGGGAGAAAACTTCTGAGATGTTCCCTGTCATTGCTCTTCCCCTAGTACTCCAATTTTGCTTCTCTGGAACCAGTTCATCCTGGCCAGCTCAGGCGGGTGGATGTCTTCTCCACTCAGGGGTGCTGGGTAAGATGAAGCCACCTGCAGCGATGCTTACTTCCAAGAGGACCATGCTGCCTCCAGGAGTATAACCATGCCCCAGATAGCTGCTTCCCTCCTCTCACTCTCCTGCCATCCACCCGCTCAACTCCAGTTCCTGCTGGCAATAGCAGCTCCTCTGC
Organism: Hypotaenidia okinawae; assembly: GCA_027925045.1. Lineage (NCBI taxonomy): Eukaryota > Metazoa > Chordata > Aves > Gruiformes > Rallidae > Hypotaenidia > Hypotaenidia okinawae. The sequence goes on from BSDF01000006.1 coordinate 7,995,214, forward strand.
CTGACATCGTGGGGCACTTTGTGTTCTGGAGGCTGGCATACTCAGGGAAAGATCCTTTACAAGACTGGCTCTCGTGGATCTTGGGCATTAGCACCACAAAAGAAACCACCCTGTAATAAGGTAAATAATTGTTGTGAAGCCACAAATGTGACAGAAGAGTAGGTATCAACACCTAAAGGGAAGGGTGAACCTAAAGGTTCAGGCTACTCTTTTCTACCTCAAGAACCGAGACTATCCCAGCCGTGTATCCATCCAATCCAAAACTGGATTGCGGCAGCATCACTGGTTAATCTTCCTGTTGCAGGCTAAACTTCTGCTGGTTTAGGCCTACAGAATATGAACTCTTTGAGAACAAATCTCCTGTTTGTCCTCTGTTTGCATGGCAAGATCTTGGCCTGTGATTATCTGTCCAACATACCATACTACTGTGTATCCTAATGGATATGATTTGCATCACCTACTTAAAAAAAAAGAAAAAAGCCAGAGAAATAGGAATTTTTTTTCTTAAGAGGAACAGATTATATTTAGAGAGAGAAGGAAACCTTGAAATATCTGAAAACACCTACTAACAGAAATACACAAAAAGCTGTTTAACCACACCAGAGAGTCCCATTCTTTCCGTATTTAGGGTACCTTTGTTTTCTTTTGCATATATGAAAGGTGCAGTATTTGGCTCGTTCCCAACTGAGATTGCACAGCCAGGATTTCACCCAGCTTCTCCACTCCAGTCCTGTATGCAGCTTTACCTCCTTTGCCAGCAAAGGTGTTGGTGAGGTGTACAGCCTTGGCTGCTACTACAGCTTGGCCTCAAAAATCTGAGTGGTTAGTTGCTGGTGGCCACATTCTGGGATGGCTGCAGAAAAGTCTGTTTTCTGAAAAAAGCACGAGGATCAGTTCTCTGGCAGAGTGTACATGTGTGCTGTTCTCTTCTGCTTTACCAGCTAGTTTAGCTTACTGAAGAATCAACCTTTTCTTTGGCGTGTGGTCCCTGGAAATGTATCTCCAACTTTGGGTCGTGTTCAGGAGACACCACTGCTGCAGGCAATGAGACACGACATCTTTCAGCAGGATGCTGGCTTACACAGGCATTCAGGGGACAGACCAAGAGACCAGTGCCAACATCTGACTCGGTTGATACTGCCAGACCTGAGACAGGTCCACAGGTACCCCTTTCCTATCTGTATTTTAGAGGCCAGGAGGGACTTGTAGGCTGATTCAGACTCTGCTGTGAGTTTAAAAGCATGTGTGAGCATGAAATGGCTGTCTCTTGCTGTTCATGGTGGAGGGCAGTGAGGAACTGCTATGCAGGGGAACTGGCACAGGAATAAACTCTCTGGAGCTCCAAGGTGCAGAGGGACCTGTGGTTCTAATGTAGTGCCTGACCAAAAGCTTGTTTTAGCAAGCAGAGAGCGCTTGGAAACCTTTGTTCTAGGGCTAGAGCATAAAAAGCTCCTGCTTTGGGGAGGACCCACGTGGCTCAGAGGCAACAGAGGCTCTTCACAGACATGGGGCAAGTCCTTGTACCACTAGTCATTCCCTGCACCCATGTGGTTGTTGTCACCATCACCATTTTCCAACAAGCAGCTAAGTGGAAGGGAGGACTGCTGGGGTGGCATGGGGGTGTGTTCCTCCTGCAACCCAGGAGCACTTCAGCACACTTTCACAGATCCCCGTGGGTCAGGAAGAGGCTGCGTAGTGAGCCCGTTTCAGGAGACCTGCAAGTTCTGAGACCGTAGGTACGGCCCCAGGAGGTCTTCTCTTTAAGTCAAGTTGTGTGTGCTGTGAGGACTCTGGTTTTCTCAGCAGGGTTGGGAGCAGCCTTTGGCAGAGCTGTCATATGCTCTGGCAGCCACCTGCAGTGCAGTTAAGGCAGGCCTGTGTATTTCGGGGGCGTTTCCACACACAGAGGAGGGGTGCTTGCACACAAATATATATAGAGATATAGATATACATGTATCTTATGTGGCTGTGTTTCTTTGAACTGATGCAGTATTTCAACTGCAGTGAATGGAAGGTGGGTAAAGCCTGCAAGCCTACTCATGGGAGTACCAATTTGCATGAGCACGTCCTTGTTCTTGAAGCAGACTACTGATCTCAGAAGACTGCAGCCTCTTCCCCATCCCCGTTGGCATTTTTCAGTGTGGTGCTTTCCCTCTCAGAAGCCTTTCCTTGCAATGCAAGAAACACATCTCTGTCACACAGGGACAGAGCCTCAGCATCGGAGGAGGCAAAACGGCAAGCAGTGGGGACTCAGGGCGCTCAGCACTCTGTTGGGAAGTCTTCTGGATCGACCCCATAAGCCGTGGTCTCTCCTCCTGCTCTCTGCTTCATCCCCAGTGTGCATTACACTTGCCCCAGCTTTGCAGAGATAATTTGCACTCTCCTAGTTCATTAGCTGCTACCCCCTCCTGTCCGGGGGCAAAAAAAGCGCCTTACTGTTCAAAAGAACACATGCAGCAATCATTAATGCTGACCCTAATTGTGCCAATTCAAACCACTCAATAGCTCTAATTAAAACCTCTCTTGTGCAGGGCACTGAACAGTAACAAAACTGTCACCCCTAACAATCAAATCATGGAGCTAAGAATTTTTTTTTTCCCCCTGTTGTTTTCAAATGTTGTTGCCACTGTTGGAAGGGTCATCCGAAGGGATTAAGTATGGGGCTTTTGTAGGCTGCAAAGGCGGGGGGAATATCTAAACCCAACCAATACCTTTTGGTCACAGTTTGAAATCAGAAGACCCCGACTCTTTTTCCAGGTCTCCTTTCATCCATTTTACCCACCCCCATGCAGCAGGCAACACCTGCAAAGTAGCCAGGCTCTTGGTTATGAGACACATGGACACCACAAGTCAACTTAAGCATCTGAAGAGGAGGGGGTGAGGGGGAAACCCAGGCGTTCCTATCCCTACAACCTTGTTTCTCAGGGTCCCTGACTACACTTTCCTGTGCGCCATAAATAACTCTGCAATTACATTAATTGGTTGCATATTTGTTGACACAGGGGTGGACATGGGTAGGTTAGGGTGGGAGGATTTTTGCTTTCAGTGCAATTTTATACTACTTTCTTCAGATGTCCCTTAATCCCCACTCTCCCCTCCCCCCATTATTTAGGATTCACATGTCTTCCAGAATAACTTTATAAGCCTGTGGGTGGGAGGGGTGGAGGGGGATGTTGGGGGGAGAAGGAGCATTAAAATGAAGCTGATGGCACCCATGCACACACATCTGTTCTGCCGTGTTTCCTTAGCAAAGTCTATCAATCAAAAGGAAAAGGTTAAGATGGATCGCAGGGGGATATTTAAAAAAGATGGTTGCAGGGCAGTTGGGCTGGAAGGTCTCTTTCTGCACCAGGTTTCTGACAGGGGTCAGAAGAAGGAAGCAGTTTGCATGTACACCTCTAATTTTATTTTTTGGTTTTTTTTTTTTTTTTGGTAAGCTTACCATTTTTTTGAGAGGGTAGTGAAATTCATAGAGCAATAGCATTAACTACTGAAATTCTAGTCTTGGTGTCTTTTGCTCTGTTTATTGTTGAATGTGTCCTGAAGCCCAAATCTAGGATCAAATGTAAGAGCTTGAAAATGCTGCAAGCACTTTTCTCGCTGCGGTCCTAGTTCAGATCATTACAGGTGCACGCGCTCGCCACCAGATGTGGCTCTGGGTTCAAACCACCATCTCCAAGTATTTGGTGTAGGATATTGGACTGAGTCTTTCCCTCATTTGCTTTGCTGTCTTTTCCTAGCAGTAATCAGAGGGGCAGTAAGAAAGTTCATGGCACGAAGCGTTTCATCTTTCCTCTTTGCATCTCTCCCGAGCTGCTGTCCCAGCTGAAGGCTCAGGAGGAGGATGATACTCACAGACCCCTGGCAGTATGCCTCTTTGAACGCCCAGAGTGCTTTTCTGTTAGAAAGCACCTTCCTTGTTTCTTGTTCCAACTGCAGGGCCGTGCTGTGTGCTGTTCCAACACTGCCATGTCTAGGCAGTGGAGCTGTTTGATTTAGTGATGGGTAAAACAGCCCACATTTAGAGTACAGCTTGACTCAGCCTTTAAGTATTTAGCCTTGATTAGCAAGTAAGCACAAAATCTTCATACACAAACATATAAACACCTATTCTTTAGGTATAGAAGCAACAGGACAAAAGAATGTTTTTAGAACACCTTGAGGTGAACAGTGTCTTTTTGTGCAAACTCTGAGCAGGTATGTTTGGCATAGAGTTGATTTCCACCAGTTGGCCTCACATCCTGCAAATCCCAAGCCTAGGCTTCAGCAGAAGGGCATTACTCTTCTCTAAAAGCAGGGGTGCACCTTGATGTGTGATGGTACTGACCTGCTTCTGCCTCTGCATCACCACTGAGTGGTATCCCAACACTCTAGTTTTCGATGGGGTGAAGAGGAACAGGCAGCACACCTCCATGGCATTCCAACCAGTGCTTTTCAGAGCAAGGTCCCTTCAGCAGCAGCGCTGGAAAGAAGAAACCAGAGCTCTTGGACAGTTTTGCTGTCTGTCAGGAGCTGTGGGCCATAACACAACATTCATTTGAGCCTGTTACACCTCTCGATACTTCCCACCTCAAGAGGGGGAAGTAAGGCACAGGGTGGGCTTTTTTGGCCAGCTTCAGGTCCTTTTAGCAAGCCAACAGCCAAGCTGAGAACAAGCCCAAAGACCCCAGTATCACCTCTAGCCTCTGGAAAGCACCACCTCCTTTTCTGAGCTGCTTCTTGCCTGTCTTCCTACGGGAAGCTCTGTGTCTCTGTTGGTTTGTGAGCTGGGGGTAGGGGATTTCTGTAAAATACGCCCCAGTGTAGACCCCCAATGCTTTCTGTACGGATCTCCCACGGTCTCTGTCTGCCCTTCAGTCCTCATTCCTTGCTCCCATTTTCTAGGCAGCAACGCTGAAGCCTAAGACTAAGCCCTTGCACTTTAATTTTCAACAGGCCGCTATTGCTCTTGCACCTTGTGTGTGGTCTTTGAACGTTATGTGGCTCAGCAGCTGGGAATAGTGAGTGGGTGGGCAATTTAAAACAGAAAAGACTCTGTATCAGCACAGGGCTGAGGTTTGAACTCTGCTCAGCTTTGGATATGTGTAACTGGTTCTCAGGGCAGTGATTTAAGTGCAGTTTTGCTGGTGTCAGTTTGAAGCCTAAATCAGTGCGAAGAAACTGGTAGGGAAGAAAAAACAAACTTTGCCTGTCCAATAGTGAGTGTTACACTTGGCCCTGATGAAAAATTGCAGGATCAAGGCACCTTAGAATTTGTATACTGCTGTTTTGTCACCATTTTGCCTCCCCAACCTGGAAGACAAAGCGTGTCTAATATGATGCTGGGGTTCTTTGCTGGAGCTTGTCTCTGAGCTGCTTTCATGCCCTTTAGGACACAATTCTGATTCCAAGTTTCCTGAAGATTGGGACTGCTGACGGAGGGAGGCAGATGAAGGGGGAGTGCCAACCTGTGAAACAAAATCCTTCATTCCATTCATCTGAGCATCTCTCTGAGACAAGGTAAATGTGCTTAAGTGACAAAAAATAATCCTGATGTCATGACTTGTTGAACTTACGGGGCCTGATCCTCAGCTGCTTCCTCCTCCTTTTTGTTGTTGTCTGTGGATCACATGGAAGAGAGGTCAGGCAAGAGACCCTGCCCTCCACTTACCCTGGCATAATTCTGCCCTCTCCCCCCACCACCTCCCTCCTAACTTCTTCTGTGCACTTGATGGTGAGCCCACCCTGCATGGGCAGACAGTGCTCATGTATGGGAGATTCACTATACGTTCTCGCTCGCATTTGCTGCCCAGAGTACCCAGTCCTCAAAATTTCAGCATGGAGGTATTCTTTCCCCACCCACTTTCCATCTATCCCACCCAGGTAGACAGGATGAGCAGAAAGAATCCTTGCCTTGATAAGATTGATAAATGAGTTTGGAACAGAGCTCCTCTCTTCTGGAGTCCATATGGAGTCCAACCCAACTCCAATCTCATAGCTGATTCAAATAAAGAAAAAAATAATAATAAAAAAAATTGGCAAGTCCTTAAGTGCTTTTAAAGACTCTAAAGGTTAAAGATATGGTTGATTGGCATTCTTTTTGGAGCCTGGAGTGATACTGTATTCACTTCACAAAATTAAAAAAAGTGCACAACGAGCATTAGAAATCTGTTAGATAGCTTGTTGGAAGAGTCATTTCATCTTCCAGTGCCACAGAAATACCCATCATTCACCACCACTGCCCTGGGCCTCCTACTGATTTTCAACTCTCAATTATAACCTAGAGTTTGCAAAATATAAGTAAGAGTAAAAAAAGCAAGAAAAGGAGAATACCCTTGTTTTCAAGGAGCTGGCAGATTACAAACTAACATCAACCAGGTCACTGTAGAGGTTCCAATCTTAAAAATAGGTACGTGCATCAGAACCATGAAAGCACTGAAATACTGGAAGTACAGAAGCTCAAACAGGCTTTAGTGCTTCTTTACTACGTCTTGCACTTGACTCCATTCCTTTCTTTGGATTTTGTTCTGTTTTGTTTTCATACTACTGCTGGTGTATGGCCAACAGCCTCTTCCTGTGGTGGGGTAACATGAGGGCACAAATGTATGGCTGGGGTGGTGGGGTCCGATGGATGGGCACCAGTGAGAGGTGAGGGTTTGGCAGTGATGGAGAACTAACCAGAACTATTAGCAGCTCTTTGGCAAACCAGAGAAGTGCAGCCAGGACCCTCAGAGTTTAATGTACTTTCTAAAGAGAAGCTCTGGATGGAATTTGGTTATGAAGTATAGTGAATGGAGCAGTGGACTATAGATGGGTTTCATGGAAAAAATACTTTTATAATTTTATGACTGTCATATTTTTTTAAAAAGCTTTTTTGTTCAAGTACAAGTGAACACTCTGCAAAGAGCATCCGTTGTGAGAAGCCCAAAAGGACATTTACTAATAGGGTTTCTGTTTCATTCAGATATTTATGTAATTAGCTTTCATAAGAAGCTGAGACTCCCTTTTGTTGACATAACCTGGCAAGTATAGCCCATGACATGCTAATAGCAGTGTGTTTCTGTATCCTAACAAGTGAGAACACTTCCCCCACAGCAGCAACTGTGCTGGCAGTGAGAAGACACTGTAAAATTGCTGTATGCTGTGATGCACATCCTTTCAAATCCAATGACTTCTGATTTCCAGCCTCATAATCACTGTGAGCCAAACTTTCCCCCACTAAACCCCATTCAACCTGTGTCTGGGAAGCTGGAGAAATCATATTCTATGTCATTTTAGGGTGACTGCACAGAGTCTTGCATCCTGTGGCTGCTATTCTGACTTGTGTAGGGTCATGAGTTTGCTCAACTGTGGCTTTTCAATCTTTGTTTTAGGCTGCCCTGAACTCACCTTTAGATGGAGATGTAGGGGTGTCAGCATAGGAGAAAAGGCTCTTTCACTGCTGCAGGTTTCTCAGCAATTAAGGCCAGGCAGCAATGGATAATTCTCTTATTACAATTACCCAAATGATTCAATAGGCATGGTGTTAACCCCCCCCCCCCCAACATACAAACCCAAAACCTCTAAGTTTTGCATCATTACAACCTACAAAAATTCATCTCACAGCAAATCCCCCATGTTCTTCTTTAGCCCTTTTGTGACAAAAAGTGCAATTGTAGCATCCACTGGCTTAAAAAAAAGAACCAGTAATGTTAATTTGGTCCCTAAAAGCAATTAGCACAAACGCAGAGGCAGCAGATTATTCTTCATAGAAAGTGTGAGTAACCATTTCAGCTAAATGTGTGCAAGAGGGGGTATGTTCCCTGATGGGACATCCCATGGCGGTTCTGCTGGGGGTGCCAATACTGTTCAAAAGAGGACAGTGATGTCCTGGAACTTGTCTGAGGACAAGACAAGTAGATGCAGAGGCGAATAATCCCAGCAATCAAACACTTTTCCCGGCACAGTTGTCAAGACCACCAATACATCCGTCCCGTGCCATGGGTTTGTGGTGGGGTGTGTGATATGCATACACCATAGCAACAAGATATTAATCAGCAACACAGTAAGGCACATGTTGGGGTAAGTCTTCAGAGGTGCAAGTTGCAGGCTGTATTTGGTATACACAACAAGCCCCAACGGTACCCAGTTTCAGTGCTACCTCCAGCAGCATTGCATAGTTGAATTCATTACAGCTGGGCTTACATCTTCCTCAGATGGATCCGAACATTGGGCCTGGCTTATGAATGCCTGGACATGAAGAACAACTTCTCTTCTAGTTCTGTGCCCTTCTCTTTGTAGTTTTCAGTCAAACACCCTGGGCAAGTTCTTTGCTGGTGAGACACCACTGATTGAAGTGGCACTATGCCAGCGCAGTGTTTGGCACTGCATCCCCTGAATGATGGCAGGGATTTTTGTAAGAGCTCAAGCAAGAAGGTTTAGGCACTCAGTTCCTCTTACACTTGGACAATACCCTCCTCTTGGCTCATCAATATCTCTACAATGCCCCTGATGCCCAAGGTGGGCGCTTCCCACTCGCCAGCAACCTGGAGAGAATTAACAGACAGATTTGTTGAAGGACATGTATTCTCTCTGTGTCTTTAAGCTGGAGCTGGATGCCCTCTGTCCACCTGGATGGTGTTTGGCTAGGGGTTTTGGGGCTCAGAGCAGCTCAGTGAAGTTGAATGGCTGTGATGCATAGACCGGGCATTATAGAGTGTCCCCTGTCTTGGTTGTTGCAGTAAGGCAGTTACTGCCTGCAAAGGACATATATATCCCTACAGAGAAATACCTTGCTGTGGTCAAGGCTGGAAGGACATGCTGCAATACGTCCCCCCATAAAGGGGACAAAGTGTTCAGTTACTGTGAATTTCTGACCCTCTCTGGAACTTTGACTCGGTGTTAAGATGCTGCTCGGTGTCAGGCCCTCACAAGGCACTGGAGGGTTGGCTGCCAGTGTAGCTGCTATTCTCTGTTTGGGAAAAGGAAAAGAAGCATTTTTTCATGGTGGTAATGAGCATTTAAACAGTAGAGAGATCCTAGTATCCAAGGGTTTGTCTATGGAAAATACACCAAAGACATTAATGTTTAAAGTGCAAGCGATAAAGAACCCATGAAGGCACCACACTAAGTAGGTCAAAGAAACTCCCTATGAAATTGGAGAGGGGAATGTAGGCAAGTGGGATATTGTTATCTGGACTGGAATTTAATCAAGACTTAAATATGAGGTGATGTGGTACTTCAGTGGTGGGATCACCGCCCCAACAAAACTGTACTAGATTCTGCCTGTCTTTTCACAGATGTCAGGTGTGCACTGGTATAACTTGTCCAACCTCAACAGAGCTGATTCTGATGTACACAAGGACACTCATATGCAGATTTCCCAGCTCTCCCCCTCTTCTTCCCCTCAAGGTCTCTCTGCTCATGTCATGTGGAATGGCAGAAGTTCAGGCGCGGATCAGAGAGACTTTGAAATGGAAAATCAGAGGATACCACAGGCCATATTGAAGAAGAGCTGGCAAAGCTTAGGAACAGAATAGCAAAGAGTGGTGAGGGTTAGGGCTAAGGTACATCGTCGGGCATGCCATGGGGTGCCATGCTTGGAGCTCCAGAGAGATCTGCAAGCCAAGAATAATGAATACTGGCAGAGCTCTGTGTGAGTAACAAACAGCTTATCCTGTCTAGGCTAATGACAAAATGTTAACTACTGGCATTTTTTTTCTTTTTTTTTTTTTAAAGGAAAAAAAAAAGATTAAAGCAACCGCTATAGCTAAACACTCTGCTTTGCTCTGATAAGATGCCAGAATTATATGACTTCTGCTGTGTAACAAGGTTCTGGGTGTGGGTGTAACAGCCCCTCCCCACACCTAGCGGATACACTCTAGGGAGTTTTTATGAGGGTGAGTATTGCCTCTTCTAAGGTCACTGAGTGAAGAAAGTTGGATAAATGCATGAAGAAATTTCATGTCTGGTGTGTTTCCCTAAGAGCACCACAAAACCGTCCCATGACAAGGTTATTGTCCCTATTACGTGCAGAACAATGACCTCCCATGTGTATTGTTTTGCAAAATGTTGGGTCTCTGCCCTGCTGTACTTGCCATCAAACACGTAACTTAAAAATTAAGGACTTGATGCAAATGCAAACCAGTCTGGCTCACAAGATACCTCTGTCACTTGGTCAGTAGGTGGGTTGAGGGTCAGCCACACTTTGAGTCCTGGCATGGTGATGACCAGGGGACCTACATTCCCTGAGGCACGAGCTATATATACTGTGCTGGTGTGGTCTTGAGTACTGGGTGAAGTTTCCAGCACCACAGGACAAGAGGGACACAAAACTATTGGAGAGTGTCCAGAGGAGAGCAATGAGGATGGGGGAGGGTCTGGAGGGGAAGTCTTATGAGGAGAGGCTGAAGGCCCTTGGTTTGTTGGACAAGAGGAGGCTGAGGGGAGACCCCATTGCGGTCTCTGGCTTCCTGATGAGGGGGAGTGAAGGGACAGGTGCTGATCTCCTCTCTTTGGTGGCCAGGGATAGAACCCGAGGGAACGGCATGAAGCTGTGACAGGGGAGGGTTAGGCTGGATGTCAGAAGAGGTTCTGTACTGAGAGGGGGTCGGGCACTGAACAGGCTCCCCAGGGAAGTGGTCACAGCCCTGAGCTGGGCTGAGGGCCAGAAGCATCTGGACGATGTGCTCAGTGCCATGCTGTGACCTGTCTGTCCCTGTGTGGAGCCTGGAGCTGGACTCGATGGGCCTTTACAGGGCCCTTCCAGCTCAGGAGCTTCTGGGATTCTATGAACTTGTTTCTGTAGCAGCCGTGGCCCGAGAGAGCTTACCCAGAGGAAAACCCTATGCGGACCAGGAGGTCGTTTCCTACGCCAAATTTATCTGCTCGTTGCCCCGACGCGACCGCACGACTCAAGCTGTCCCTGCCACCGCCGCGGGGCCGGGGCCGGGGCCGGGGCTGCCCGGCGGGCTCTTGGGGCCGGAGGTGGGGGAGAACCGCACAGCCTCGGCAGCTCCCGGCCAGCGGCAGCCGCGCTGGCCAGCGGCCTCCCGCCGCTCCCCGGGGGCTGCCCGGCCCCCGCGCACCCCGCCCGCCGCTGAGGGCTCGGCGGCCGCTCCAGGTGCCGGCGGCACGTGAAAGGTGCACGCCTCCGGGCGGACCGCCGGCAGCGCCGCGCCATCCGGGACCAACCTGCGCCGGCCGCCCTCACGCCCGGGAGCGGCGGCGGGGCGGAGGGGCCCTGCCGCCCTGCCATTGGCTGCGGCCTGCGGCGGCCGCGCCGCGATAGGTGGGCGCCACGGTCAGTGCCGCCCGGCCCCGCCCCGCGGCGGCTTTATAACGGGCATCCCCATGGCCGAGGCGCGTAACCTGCTGTGGAAGGAAGCGGGCGGGAGCGGGGTTTGCGTCGCCGGCTGCCGACGGACGCGCTGCCGGGCTGAGAGGCGGCCGCCCGGGAGAGCCGCCTCCGGTGGCCGCAGAGTCCCGCCGCCGCCCCGCCGCTGCCCCCGCGAGGGACGATGGTGCCGCGGGCCTGGCGCGGCGCGGGGGCTCGGCTGTGCCTGCTGCTGGCACTGCTGCTGGTGCCTCTGCCTCGAGGTGGCGGCCACCGGGCCACGGGACCCCGGGTAAGTGAGCCGTCGCCCCGGCGGCGGGGCTTCCCTTCTTACGCTCGTCCCCGCCGCAGCAGGTTGCCCGGCCCGCCGGCCCCGCGCCCTGTCAGCGCCGCAGGTGAAGCCGCCAGGGAGCCCCAGCACCCGCCCCCGAGCCCCGCGGCGGGTATGCAGGGGCTCCCGGCCCGGCTTCCCGCGGACGCAGACCCTCGCAAAGGGGCCTCCCCGCGTTAGGAGCTGGGTACCGGCTGCCCGCGCGAGGTGTACGTGCATCGGTGCTAACGTGTTAGCCTTTACGGCAGGGAAAAAAGCCGGGTGGGTGTGTGTGTGTGGTTGGCAGGCTGTATCTCTTTATATCGCTCATCTTGCGTTTCATGTGCCCCTCGGTCCCAGCTTTGGGACTCTTAATTTTTTTCTTTAATTCCCAAGTAGGGCTGAAACGAATCCCTGCAATAAAGCTAGCTTCCTTCAGCCCAGGCTTCTCCCCGTAGGAGCCCAGCTCTGCTTTTTTTAATGTGACAATGCTGGACTCTTAGCGGGGCTGTTAACTTCACTTCCCGAGCTATTACATTGCTCTGGGGGAGAATCCAACATCTCTTCTAAATATGGTCCTCCCAGTGAGCTAACGTTGTTGCCACTGCAGCACCACTGTGGGCTAGCATGAGAGCTTTCAGTTAGAAAGCTGCAGAACAGTAGCTGTTCTTCAGCCAATGTTGCAATAAAAGCACAGCTCTGGGGAAGTGGAAGAACTTGATCTCTCTCTGCAGGTGTGTTGGATGTGCTTGACCCTGTGTGTTCTTAACCCATCAGTCTGACATCCTATGGAAAGTAATTTACACCGTGGTTAGGCAAGATCAGGAGTCTTTGCAATCCCTGCTTAGTTGAAGTATAATAGTGAGGGACTTCACTGCAATGTCCTTTTTTTTTATTAATAAAAGTACTGTTTGGTCATGAGGGCTGTTAGTTGCTTCCTAGAGCTATGGAAAGTGTAGTGGCTGCACTGGTGTCCTTGTCTTCAGCTGTACTGTGCAGCCTCTTTTATGGCTAGATGTGTTAGAATGTGGCAGATCAGAACTGGTGTGTAGCATAAGTTCTTGGAGACCTGTTTTAAAGGATGGGGAAGACACTGGGACACATATGTTTTTAAATCTGTATTACCTGATAGCAAACATAAACCTCCAGAGCTAGGGTGGTGCTGAATGGGAGCTCCGAGGTGGTAAGTTATCCTCTGGCTGGATGAGGAGGAGGGCCCTTCACCAGCACTATGTGCTTTAATGAGGAGCAACTGAAACAGAGCAAAACAAATCCTGATGGCAGTGCATAATTACACAGTAAGCCTGTCTGTATTCCATATATGCCATATTTATATACTGTATTTGACAAGGCAGTCTAATTGTTCCCCATCCTGTGCTGTCTTTGAGCTGGGAGCTACTTCAGGAGAGTGGAAAACCAAATGCAAAAGGCTACTGATTTACTTTGTGCTTGAAGCGAACAGACTTTGTTTCCCCCTTTGTGACTGGGGGAGAGTATCAGCTGAGAGTACCAATATCTATGGTTCTGTAGAAAGATGTGCCTTGAAGCTTTAACTTAGCTTGAACTTCAGAGCCCTTAAATAGAAGGCTGTGAACTTGCAAGATGTTTAATTCTGAAGCCCCTCTTCTCAGCCTTCTAAGTGTCATGCATAAGTGCACGTGAAGGTGGGGAGTTTGGCTTACTCATTTGTGACCATTTTGAGCAATAAAAGCCCCTGAGCTTCAACCCTTCTACTGTTTAGATGTTGTCAGTAGTCTTTAGTATAAAGATGGAATTGGAACTTTAGGTTCCGAAAGTATTGGAACTTTAGGTCCCAATGTACACAAAATTCTTCATTAATAATTTTTTAATAATGATTACCAAGTTACATCAGTGTTTCTCATGCTGACTCAGGTATCCCTGTCAGGAACCCTCCCTGGACTGGAGGGTGGTGGTGACGTAGGGTGTATCAGTGTTGTACTTCTGGGGTCTGATCCTGTACACGCGCAATTGCTAGGTGTCACCTTTTTACTCACTGTTCACTGTGTGTAAGCACTAGAACTACGGTATGTGCAAGCTGAAATGCTTTAAAATGTGAAACAGCAGTTTGAAATCCTACTCAGTGAGTTTAAATGAGCAGCAGTAATGCTTACAGAAAGTTCTTGATCTTTATTCTTACATTCTCCCCTTATTACTGTAGTGTTGTTGCTAGGCTAGGCAGCCAGCACCGCCACTGAATATGTGGGCACAGGAGCGTGACTTGCCACTGTTTGCAGAAAATTATGAGAAAATAAGGGCAATTAAGAGAAATAGGTGTATTTTAAATCCCTTGTACCAAAAAGGGATCAAGTGTATGGATGAAGTGAGTTGGTTCTGAGTACCAAGGTAAACGATGAGTGCAGGTGGTGTGTACTACTGTGGTACTTATGGCTCTAAAAAGATGTTGTTTGTATAACAAGAAGATGCTGCTTGCTGTTTTCTGCTGCAGTAAAACGATGAGCAGTGACATGAATCCATTCAACTTGGGAACTGCCAGTGACTTGTAGGAAATGTCTGGCTTTTGTACATAAGCTGTGGCCCACATCTGTCCCAAGTGAAGCCCCACAGTAAGTCTAGCATTTTGGATGAGTTAGAAGTAACTTGTAAGCCCAAGGCTGTTGTGTGACTTGTTTCCTGACTTGCCAGACTTTAGGAAAGCTTCTGCTGTGTTACACAGTTGCTTGGTCTAAAGAGCTCTTGGAAGCTATCAACTGACTATACTTGGGGAAGGCTAGTTTTCCAAGGATGCTGCCTTCTGGAGAAAAGATAATAGGGCTTTATTTTCTATTTGTATGTGCCTCTTTCTGTGCTGGCATTTTGATGGCAGTAATGACAAATACTAGCACAGGAAAATGGTGGGTGCTTGCAGAAGAAAAAGAACATGACTGCAGCAGTCAAAAGCTGTCCTAGGAGTAGGCTTGGATTTCTGGAAGACTTGCAGAGGGCTAAGAAATGGGAGGGCAGGGCAGTGGCTATTACTTCTCAGTTTCACACGTGCAAACATGCCATATCCTTCCTTGAAAGGCATGCTAGTTGCAGAGGGGGGTGGGATGACAGGGGCATGATGACAAATCTTCCAGTTCAGTGCTGTTGTAAAGAGAAGGTGGTAGTTTTGCTATAAAGATACCCATAGATTCTAGTTCGTAAGTGAGGGTGCCACAGAGCAATGGGAATTTCCTTTTGCAGCTGACTAGTTAGACATATCTCTTCCCACCCCCTGTGAACCTCAATAAAAGTGTTGGAAGGGCTCTTACAGCTTTGCCGTTCCTGCTGGAGGAGCAAGCGGTGTTGCAGCTCATGCCAAGAAGCCTGGGCTCTGCTGTGCCCTCTCTGCAGCCCTGCTGGGAGCACTCCACAACACAGGTGTCCTTATGCATACTCTACTAAAATTGGGGAGACTGTTCTTAATGGTGGAAAGAAACTAGAAAAGGACATATGTTAAAAATGAGTGGGACTTAGGTTTTCAGTGACTGAATTTAGTTTCTTTGTTTAAGCTTAATAATTACTCTGCATTGAAAAGGTCTACACTGATGAGTAACAACTGAAGCACCTTAATATAGGATTCCTTACTGTTGGAGAGACTCACTTTCATGGAGTAAGTACCCAAAGGTGTCTTTAGAACAGCATACAGGACAGATTTGTTACTCTATGGCATATACCTTTTTGGTTACAGATACTGTGTTTTGGTTGGGTGAGAAATGTTCTTGCTTAGGAGGAAGCACTAATTGTATGTAGAGCTAATTATTTCTCTCTCTCTCTCCTTGTTCCTGTTGAGACCTTCAGTGTTAGGCAGCTGAACTCCTTGATGTGTACTGAACAAATGGACCTGACTTGCTTTTTATACGCTATGCAACTGTGAACAGGATTAATTGTTGTGGGGAAAAATATTAATACATTATGTGCCAGTACCTAAGTGTTGGAACAGTGGTTCCTGTTCCAGATGGCAAAATCTTGTAGGGTCTGACTTGCTCTGTGTAGCCTTAGAGTCGGTGTTTTTACTGCCTGAGCTTCTGAGTTGGCTATGAGAGCATTCACTCATGTTAATGACCTCTGTTGCTAATTAAAGGCTTCTGGCCACCGAAAGATTTGATACAGAAAAAGAAACTGCTCATGTATTGCTGGTGGTGGTGGCAGCAAGTTCTGTAGCTAGTGGAACACCTGCAGTGATAACCTCTTGCACTAGTTTCCAGGTTTCCAGCACCAGTCATATGCTAAGATAATCTTCACTGCCATCAGTGCAGAGCAGATGCTGTCTTGGCTTCTTTAATTTCCAGATGGCCTGAAGCAATTGGTAAGATGACTGTAAACCTCATTTCAGTGGTATAGCAGCTCTGAAATATTTAATACTGCTGTTTAAATATCTTAGATGTTGTTATCCTGTCATCTCAAGCTAATTGTGACATTACTATGTCAAAAAAAACCCCACACAAACAAAAGCCCATTTGTCTCTTACTTGGCTGCTGAATCTTCAGTTCTTCTGGGGCTGGCACATCTGACAGCGCAGTGAAGTGTTCCACAAATAAACCTCATGCACACATTAAAAGCGAAACACGGAGGCGATACAGGTGAAACCAAAGCAAATCTCTGAAGGCTGCTGTGCTGACTTTCCATGCGGTCACACTGGAGGCTGGCTTCTTGTCAGAGCCCCCCAGCAGCTGCCACGAGGTCTCTGGTGCCGATGTAACATCTAGGGCCTTTGCGGCACTGCAGGCCTCAAGCCAAGCTTGGTGGGCTGTGGTAGTGGCTTACTGCTTGGTCATCAAGTGAAGCTCTGGTAGAGAAGCAAATGGTGTAACTTGTGACTTAAACCATGAAGCCTACTTTTTCTGTTGTGTTACTTGCTCAAGTTGCTGTCACGTTGGTGGGATTCAGAGCTTCCTGTGCCTGTTCGTGAAAAGCTCTTCCTTTGTGAAGCGCTCATCCCCAGCACTGAGGGCTGCCATTGCTGTGAGTGAATCACTTCTGTGGTGGAGCTATCTGGGTTAAGGTGTGAGGTCAGTGTGAGACGTATGCTTATGCAGAGAAGCTACCAGGATGTGATCAATGTAGTATGTAACTGTATCCTTATGACAGGCCTTGATGAGCAGTTAAGGCTTGTGTTCAGCAGCTTTCATGAGAACCCTGTGAAGCTTTCTGGGTGGGGGCTCTATTGCCTGTAGGTATGAGGAGGGAGTACTCTGGCACTGAAACACTTCAGATGATGGCTGAGAGTGCAACTTGGTCCTATTTTTTTTTTAATTGGTGGGTAGGCATTGTAGCTATAGTAGAAGAACAGCAGGAGGGTGTAGCTAGTCACACCAGCATGTAAAGCTTGCACTCAGGGCTGTGAAAACAACCACCCACTACACAAAGGAGCTCTTTGTACATGACCTCATGTGGGCTTTCTGCAGCTCTTCAGCTTGAGAGCAGTCAACTCCCTCGAGATGATGCCTTACCTCAAAATCAGGCTCGTGGCTCCTGTCCTAGATGCTTTTTCTCCTTATCACAGTATTCTTGTGATGGAACTTTGACTCCTGTGGGATGCTGCAGTAACAATATAGATAGTGTTAGCGATACTCATGAGCACTAAGGAAAAATAATTAGCATGTTTAGTCAGGAAAACATTGCTTTGTGAGTGGGCAGGCCTGCTATACAAGTGCTTTTCCTTACGGAATTGAGGAGACTAATATGGTGGCTATACTCCCCTACAAGAACTGCTCAGAGGATAACCTGTGCTGTCTGAGTACAAGGCCTACATGCTGGAGGTGCAGTCCCTGCAGTGTGGGGAGAGGCTCTGGCTTACGAAGGGGTTAATTCCAGTCTGTGTGACCCTTCCAAGATAGCCTTAAGGCTGGCCTGGACTTGACTGCGTGATGTTAAGGTGTCTGGCAGCCTTGGAGGAAGGCTGTCTTGCCAGGTGTCCCTCACGCTGGCTTCTGTGGGGTACTTGTGCTTTTGTCCTCAGAGCAGTGGTCTTAAAGCCCCCCATAAGCTTTCAACTGCCTGTACTGTCCAACTCTTCCCTGGTAGTCTTGGGAGAACACCCCTGTGAGGGGTTTTCTGCATTTTTTGCCTCCCTTTGGCTTGTTGCTGAGATACTGCTTTTGAGGGCCTGCTGACAGGTGTGCTCACATGGAGTGGCATGTAGCTATGCAGTGGGGAAGTGAGTGGTGGGTGTGAAATGAGAGTTAACTTAGACCTTGAGGGGAAGCACCTGTGCCTAGAGATGGGAAAAATCACATGAGTTGCTATAGGAACAGAGGCTGCATCATTAAAGGTTGGCTCAGGGTTTTGTCAAGCTGTGTCTGGTAGCGATGCCTAGACAAGCAAACCCACCAGTGCTGCTGGCAGACTCTTCCATGCAGGTGGAGGAAGCCATACAGAAACCGGTGGGTGGTAGGCAGATAACTTACTCAGCTGTGGGCACCTGGGCTCCTCTCTTGGGCTGGAGCTCCTAAGGAGGAACCTCTGTGTCTGGATGAAGAACGTGAATGAATGTGAGCAAGACGGTCGTACATGGGTAAATGCCACAGAGCGCCACGCTGATCTACTTGAGTATAGACCCAGACCATGTGCTGTGGTTCTGTAAACTAGTTTGCCTTGCCCCAGATGCCTTGACTTGGGGTGGACAGGGGAAGAGAAGCAGACTGTCTGCACTTGGCATTCATTTTGCCAGTGCATAGGCTGAATCTATGGAGACTGGCTCAGTATGGTACATGGCAGTCCCTGTCAGTCTAAAGTTACATTTGATCCACTGCTGGAAGAGCATTGGACTAACAAATTTTCTCTATTCAGGGTCCTATGGCAAAGTGAAAGATGTAATTTCACCCTTTTCAGTGTGGAAGAAGCCTGCCGTTCTGTGCTACTGAGATATTTGGTTAAAGCTGGAATTGAGGAGGTGGTAAAGGTTGAAGGCTTTCTCGTGGGTGAGCTGATAGAATCACAGGAACTGGAAGGGAAGGTGCATAGGTATAAGGAGGATGGGAAAGTAGGACAGATTAAATAACTTGTTTTTCAGAGGTTTTTCTTGGCCACTGGTCCAGTTAATGATAGCTGGAATTATATCCAGAGGGAAGTGCTGATCCTCAAATAGGGAGGAGAGGTTCCAAACACTTAGTGGGCAGATTCTGTTTCAGAGTTTCTCTTGGCTACCAGTCCTCTGTTACCATTAGCTGGGTCACAGACTAAAAGGAATGTGGAAAATGTTGACTGTCCCTCTTTTCCCTGCTCTGTGACTGAGATCAAGACTTGCACTGGGAAGCCATACTCTACTTCTGATAAGCCTGCTCACTTAGCTGCTCTTGTTAGCTTTGTGATGCAGGGAGTACTGCTTGTTCTATGCTCTTGCAGAGTTCCAGAATACTAGTTTAAGAACTTTTTCTTTGGTTATGCAGAGAACCTGAAATATTAGATCATCTGTTTTAGTTGTAATACTTCAGAGTTTGACACTCCAGCAAATTAAAACAATTTGGTACAGCCTTAATGTAAAGGTATCAAATGTAAAGGTAACTCTTATGTTCCATGGTTGCCATGAAACTAAGTGGACTTGTGGCTGTTTCATGGGCTGCAGAAGCAGTAGTGTGGCCACCTCTGGTATAGAAGGGGAGTTAACTGGGAATCAAATGGGTAAGGAAGCATCCTTGGGTGAAAACACCTGGTAAAGGTATTGATATCCTTAATGTACAACAGGGACATGTACCTAGGAAAGATGTCCAGATAGACACTATCCCTAGATCTTGCTTCAGAGTATGCTGGACACCAGTCAGAAGCAGACAGGATGGTAATCTTTTGTTGCAGCATAGACTCCCTTGTGTAGTATGAAGATTAAAAAGCCTACTCTAACTGGTACATCAAGCCATTTCCCTTTCCACTTATTTGAAGCAGATTTACATGCAGTCTACATTTGGGCTTAAACAAATACTTTGTGGAGTGAGGTACAAGTCGAGAACTAGAAAGCCTTGGGTGTAATTTCTAAGTGGAGGATATTAAATAAGTTGGAGTTTGTGAATAGTGGCCAGATA
Organism: Hypotaenidia okinawae; assembly: GCA_027925045.1. Taxonomy (NCBI): domain Eukaryota; kingdom Metazoa; phylum Chordata; class Aves; order Gruiformes; family Rallidae; genus Hypotaenidia; species Hypotaenidia okinawae. Next base: position 8,014,835 of record BSDF01000006.1, read on the forward strand.
AAGAGGCTTCTGTCTAAGCCAAGCAGCTACTTCTGATTTGGTCTAGTTATCACACAGAGTGGTTTTTAACTTCTGTTGGCTTCTGTCTGGAGTTTTGCATTTGGCTTGTTCCTATGCTCTTAAGTGAGCAGGCAAGTGTTGCAGAAGTGGGTAAGCTGTGTATAAAAGTAGCTTTTAAAAATGTGTATGTATCTGGAACACTAGAGGGTAATCAGCCCCAAACTTGTAAGGAAAAGGTGAGTTTTCCTGTGTACATTTCTCAGTCTTAGTGGAAGCAAAATAATTTAAGATGGAAGTCCTCAGAAGACTGATGTGTATAAGTTGAACAGGGCAGTTCATGCAATGAACACTGCTTTATTTGCAGTTCTAGCTACTAACTTCACTTGTCTGCCTTTCTGTATCTTAGTATAAAAATATGGAAATCTAGAGGAACTTGCACCACTCTTTTAACTTAAAAGCAATACCAATATCTACCTTCAGGACTCTGGAGTTCTGTCAGGTAAGGGATCTGGTCTAAGGCAGTAATGCAGCCTTGCTGCTCTATCTCCCAGTTGCATTCTTGGTGGTCCTGCTGTTGGTGCTATTTGTCATCAATTAGATGCAATGCATGTGAAATAGTCCTGAATGATGTTAAATGCAGCTGCTATGCGGGAGGTTTTAGGTTGGATGTCAGGAAGAGGTTCTTTACTGAAAGGGTGGTCAGGCACTGGAACAGGCTGCCACCCGGGAAAGTGGTCACAGCCCTGAGCTGGGCTGAGTTCAGGAAGCATCTGGACAATGTGCTCAGTGCCATGCTCTGACTTGTCTGGCCATGGTTGGAGCCAGGAGTTGGACTCAATGGGCCTTATGGGTCCCTTCCAACCCATATTCTATGATCTATCTGGCTAGAGCTTTAACTTAGCTTCTGAAAGCAGTTGCCATTGGATAGAGTATCTCAAGTGCACTGCAATGTTTGAGTCAGCAGGTTTACTTCTTGACTGTAAGAGAATGGTGCTTCTGGCTGCTGTACTGAAGGGCTTTAAGCTGTTCCAGAGATGCTGTCCTGCAGCTTTATGGATAAAATCTGAAGTGGTGACAAAGTGTCTATTGCTTATGTGAATAGGTAATACCTAATGGTGAAAGAAGGTGTTTCAGTGATTGCTGGTGGCCATGCTACCCAGTGAGTAGCTCATGCTTTCTATATGGGGGTAAACATTGAAGGAGTTTTCTCTGAATTTTTATCAGGGTTGCTACCAGTGTCCTCCTGTCTTTGTCAGTGGTGATGGGCTATCTTGTCTTCTTTGCTATTAGACAGGTACAGGCAGTATTTTTAGGAGCAGGAATCCTACCCTTAGTTACAGGATTGAAAGCTAAAGCTGTCCTGCATAGGCTTCAGCTTGTTAGGTGCAGTGTAGAGACAGTCATGTTCTGCTGTGTCAAAGCAGGATATTCTCTGTGACAGTAGCTAGTCTTACATTCACTTTACTCTTCCTAATTTAAGCTTGAACTGTAGTAGGAGTAGTAGCTGCAACTTGTACAGGCATTTACAAAATGGATGTAAACCTACTTCATGATTAAACCCATTGTGTGAAAGAATGGGGATGCTCATCTTCAGGGACCTCCAGGGACCTGAGCGTTCTCTTCATGGTGAGCTCTGAAAGTGTTTTATGCTCCAGTTTGGTTGTGTGCTTGTCCTGGCTAAACCATGATGGTGCTTTTGGGTTTTTTGTTTTTAAATTAAGGATGCCTAAATTGAATTAAGTCAGTTTGCTCCAAAGCATCCTGGATGCTAATGCCTGTAGCAATTGAAGAGTTAAGTTTTCCAAGGCTGCCAGGTTTTGTCCTCTCCTCAGTTCCCCCCAAAGTAACAAGCACGTTGGCAAAAAACTATATTCTGCTGGACTTCAGACATCACCCAAGCTCCTACCCTTTTTCAAACTTGCAGAGTTGTTAATCTTAACTGTAGGAACTGCTTCTGAACTTCACATCTTGTTATGCACACCCAGGGTTATGGTTGAGGTGACTGGTGGAGCTTTCAGTAACTAGTCAAGTTAAATTTCTGCTATGTTGTTGCTAGGATAGGTGCCTCTTGAAGGTAAATAGGATGGGGCATGGAAAGCAATCAGTGTGAAAGTAAGGCTGCCGATGATTTTCTTGCCTTAGTTTCATTGACAACTGAGGACAGTCTGAATTTCAAGCCTTCTATTGTGAATGATAGATACCTAAAGGAATGCCAAATTAGCTGGATTGGGAACAAAAAGAAGTTGAGATTTTCTTTACCACAAAAGAAAAAACTGCCTCTTTACCTGAAGCACTTTGGCAGCGGTATTGAAACCAAAGCTAGCTGTTGCTCATCAACATACTGCTGTCTATGGTTTTGCAGACTTCTACTGTGGATGTAAAAGCACGCATAGGATGAAGTACCTTAACTGACCTGCTCTGCTTTCTATTGGTGCATGAACAGCTGTAGTGTGTAACTATGTTAGCTCTTATCCTAGGAGGATGATGTTAACCTCTTGCATGAAAGCAACAACTCCTTCGCTGAGGGTGACAGAGCACTGGAATGCCAGGTTTCCCAGAGTTGCTGTGGAGTCTCCTTCTCAGGATGTATTCAAGACCTGCCTGGACGTGTTCTTGTGACCTAATGTAGGTGATTGTGCTCTGGTGGTGGGTTGGACTAGATGATCTTTTGAAGTCCTTTCCAACCCCTAGCATTCTGTGATCCATACCAGCTTCCAAATTGAGTTTTGCCTGTAGAGTTCAAAAAACCTTGGTATGTTTTCTAAAACACTAGGATGTTTTGGTGCTGAAATTGGAACAGAGTGGGAAGAGAGAAGTCTGCCATACTTGAGTAAATCTGAGCATTCTTAAAACACGCCCTTCAACATCTCTGGAGTTGACCCAATTGCATGACAAGTACATTTTGAGCTTGAAGACTTGACTCTGATCAAACTTGCATAGCTGGTGAATGTCATAAGTAAAACTAAGCTTGCTTCCTGTTGTATCTCCAATAATTTACCTAAAAGGGTCCAAGATTTGCTTCTAGTTTTGCTGGCATGAAGACAAACTAGGAAGGAAAAAGCTTCCATAATTGCTTTGCATAACCTAGGAGCCTCAAAATAGATGAGAAGATTTCAGTAGGAAAATGTCATGCAGTTTGCAAATAAGAGAAAGATTTAACTTTTAGCTAAAACCTTAAAAACCACAAGCAACACTTGTGCTGCTGAGTGGATCATAATCCCAAATACAGAGTCTAACTTCAGCTGTCAGCAGGCACTTTTCTGTAGCAAACAGTGAGTTCCAAAGGCATAGCTCTCCTTCCTGGTATTAAAAATAGGTATCTTATTACAGTAACTGTTTGTCCTGTTAAACTTCATAGTTACTCAGGTGTCCCATGCAATCTGTAGCTCATTATTAATTTCATTAATAAATCTGACCTTAAGTGGGTTGCCTCCACTATAACTGCCCACTGATACAGTCACCTCAAGAACAGCTATGGATGAAAACCTTCTAACTAGCTTTTTTCCATATGTCCTGATGTTTGTCCAACTCTGCTCCACACCCTCCAACACATGTACTCTGTGTGTGTGTGCCCCTCTGTTCAGGCAGGGCAAGGGCAGTGGGAGAACAGTTCTGCACCTAGTGGCTCTTGCTGAGGCCACCTTACTGGCAAAGATGAGTCCAGCTGCAGGAACTCATACTTTTCTTTGGAAATCCCAGGGGCAAGTAAATTGGGTTAAACTGTGCATACATTTGGCACCTGACATGCTTGCCTTTAGTTTATTTGGCTTTCAACTCCTCTCAGATAGAGACCTAACCAACCATCAAGGGCAGTATGTCAATTCAGAAGCTAAAGCTGAGTTTCACTTCTTTCCTTGCCTTCACCTTGCATGAAACCATGGAGGATATGAGCACTTAGTCAGGAACTGCCAGAAGGTGGCTGATACATATGATGAGGTCACCTCATTAAAAGGACAAAAAAGGGTGCTTTCTTTGGCTTGACTGGTTAGTATTTGTTAGAAAGCAAACCAGGGATTATCACAAACAACCTAAGCCAAGCATGTCAACTCTTTGTTGTATGGCAGACTAATATTCATGCATCTCCATGTGTTTCCTAAGACAATCAATTAGGATCAAGTGAGACGAGATAATCTTGTTAAATCTCATGCCAGTGTTCAGATGGGTAGAACCATATTTATCTAAAATTGCTTTAGTGGGACTTGCTAGTGGCTTTTGTTTCACTAGCAGATGATGAATGTAAAAATACTCTCTTGGCATCTGCTTTAAGTGACTGACACAAGTGCTAGGCATTGTTTACACAAAACATCTGAATGAAGTTACTGTTGGGTTCAACAAGAAACTGAAGATAAATGCTGACACCAATCAAGTTTGCTTAGTTAATGACCTGTAGCAAATTGCAGTCAGTGTTTGATAGCTCTGAGTAGAGGAAACACTTTAAAATAGGTGAGACAGGGTTTGAGGAAGAGTTTATTTTCCAAAGAGTAGGGAGTACTTTTTCCTCATTCCCCATCTTTGGTGATAAAGCAGTTGCTGGGTTGCAATATCAACTTTTTGACTGAAACTTTGTCAAGCTGCTGTCTGGCTGCTTATTAATCTTGAGCTTGGCTTTGAGCTCTAGACCTCTGAAGTGAAGAGAATGTATCAGGAAGTAGCCCTTACTTTAGGCATACATGTTTCTGTCTTAGGTATTTTTCTGGGAGAATGCTGATGGTCCCCAGTGTCATCTCATGTGATGATGATTTGAATGTATAGTTTGCTTTTGGGAATCTTTCTAGATGTATTATAGGACAGCATCTATGTGAAACCCAGTGCTGTATGCAGAGGCTGTTCAGCTTGAACAGTTTTAGCTGTACCTACTGCTTTCAGTGAGCTGGACTTTGTAGGGGACTTCCCTTGAAGTGTGATTTCCCCACTGGGAAGGAAGTCTTTATGGGAATGGAGTAAGATTATAATGTAATTCCACTTGAAAACACAAATGGCAGTGATTCAGTAAATACTACAAGCTAGTGAAAAGGTAATTGTGGAGGGCTCAGTGAGTAACTGGCAAGTGTCTGTCTTACTTGAGGCTTGGAATCCACTCCAGTAATAGCAATATAAGCTCTTAGGCTAGAGAAGAAAAACAAAAGGCAGATGTTTCTTTATCAGTCTGGAAGGTCAACAGTTCTCCTGGAAAGAGCTCAGAACCTTTGACTTGGTGTCAGTCAACATGACAAGATTAAACAGAACTGTAATTAATCACTTGGATTTGCTTAATTCCCTGCTCCTTCCCTCCGTTGATTTATTTGCTCACTTATTTATGCCAAGGAAAGCTTCCTTTCTAGATTTAAACTAACCCTGTATTTCTCAGGTCTCACTTAGGCTACAGTCACCTCTCATGACAACTAAGTTATCAACAAGACCAAATGGCAGGGGCAATTCTTAGCTAAAGTGTGAGGGTGGTGGCTAGAATCTGTAAACCAGCAAGGCTGCTGCTGGTGTGATTGGCTGACCTTGTTCAGCTGCTAGACCCCCTCCTTACCCTGTTTCAGCACGGGTCTTTCAGAAAATAGCTGCTCTGTTGTGGGTTCTCTATAGGCTGCAGCTTCCTTTGGGAAATGTCCAAGTGCTGTGGCACAGCATCCTCTCCATGGACTGCAGGGCAATCCCTGCTCCACCATGGTATCCTCTGTAGGCTGCAGATGCCTTGGCATCCAGAGCAACTCCTTCTCTGACCTTGTTCATACTGTGCCTTTCCATGCTCCTACCCCTGCTGTCTGACACTTTGCCTTGTAAGTATATTTTCAATGGCACTGCCAACTTGGCTGGTGGGATCACCTTTGGTCCACAGTGGCTATGTTGTGGAATCAGCTGTGCCCAGCACAGGGTAGCCTCTGAACTCTTCTTGGTGGCCAATTCTGTACCGTGCTGCAACCAGAACCTTACCATGCAAACCAGACACAGCTGATCAGACCAAGTTCTAGGCTATTGGCCTACAAGCAGAAGCATCAATGCTGCCTTGCCCCAGAAAGCCTCCAGCAGAGTCAGCAATGGATGTGCCTGAGTCTTCTGGAAGTACCACCAACACGGCATTTGCATGTCAAACTAGTGCACTGAAGTCAACTGCTCCCATCCTGTTCAAGGGAGTGTGGATGTTTTGCAGGGGCTGCATACAGCTTTGCTGTGAAAGGTGCCAGTGCACCTAAATTCAGATGTAAGCTAACATACATATTCTACTGGCAGTGGGTTTTTTAAGATGCAGAGTCAAATTAACTGAGTCATTTCAGACTGTTTCCATATGAATGTAGGTTTCATTATTTATTGTGGTCCTCTCTGTGTGAGTGCCTCTATTTCCAGAGTACTGCAGTCCTGTACCAATTGCTGCTTCGCCGGTGTATGTGACTTTTGGGGAGTGAGTGACTTCCATAGTAAGGGAAGGGAAGTCTGATCACCTACCTTACTTGAAGTTGTTTGGGATTCTAGCTTCTGCACACTAATGATGTTTCAGATCATACAGTACTAATGCAAGTTCTCTGGTAGTGAGTTGGGTGGGTGATGGGTACCAAATGCCATAAGCATTTGAGCACCTAGATACTATTAATTTCTGTAAGTTCTGGCTCCTTGAGGAGCCTCTAAAAATCTTGGCATGGCACTACAGTGTCACAGACAAACCTAGGGGTTGACTTTTCAGCTTCTCCTTTTGGAAGAGGGGAAGATCACGCAGTTAGGAGTTGGAAGAACTGCTATTAATGGTCCTGAGTCAATCTGATAAAGGACTGCTGAATGTTTGAACTCTTGACAAACTTTAACCTGGGAAATACAGACTGTCCAGAGAGGTTGTGGAGTCTCCTCTGGAGACACTCAAAACCCACCTGGATGTGTTCCTGTGTGACCTAACCTAGGTGATCCTGCTCTGGTATTGGGGGTAGACTAGATGATCTTTTGAGGCGCCATTCCAAACCCTAGTGTTCTGTGATTTATATAACATCTGGATCAAGTGTTTGGCATCCTTGGGTGTGGACAAGCTCCCATGTTTTTAATCCCTGGTGAAAGTATGTTTGGCACATATCAGCAAAAAGCCTAGTTAGTTATGCCAGTTCTATCCAGTGAGGTATAGGATCATGATAAAGCTTTACACCAGTCTTAATTTGTGAGCAGTTATCTTAGAGTTCAAGTTGCAGGTGCTGGAGCTTGACATGTGCCGGTGTTCTGGGCTTGACAGTGGAAAGGAATACAAATTTTTGTACAAAATGCAGTTTCAGAAAACAGCTACTGACCAAATACTGAGGTTGTCCACTGAAATACCCTGCCTGTCAAAGACAAAAACTTCAGTGTTTTGCTGTTGCTTGAGGCTAAAACTTCTCTATCACAGTTGTTTCTAAAATCTGTCTTTTGCTGGACAACAAAAAGTTAGCAATTGTGGTTACTATCCTGTTTGGAGATGGAAAGAAACCTTTTTAAGTGTGCAGAATCTGCCAAGTTCTCTAAGACTTAATCTGAGAGTTTAGGCCTCAGAATGAGTCTCATAAATGCTGTGCCACTGCAGTAATTCGTAAGCATACAGTGATCCTAAACTGTAATGCAGCAATAAAACTGTACTTCCCTTCTTGCATTGCTTGCTGCCTTTTGGCAGGGTTTTGTGGAAAATACAAGCTTTAAGTAAAATAAAGCAATTTATGAAAAATAAAAGGCCTGTCCTAGCTTTAGGAGTGTACCCCTGCTTGAGCTAAGATTGTTGGCAGCAGACAACATGCTTATTTTGGGTGTTCTTGAGCTCTAACAGCCTCATGTTTCCAGCCTGTTTTACAACTCAAACAATTCTTGCTGCATTTGTACTGTTGGTTTGGGCCTGTAAGCCCTTATCTAAGCATGCTTTTTGATTCCCTGCTAGGTTAACTTGTTTTGGCCTGCTCTGAGCCAGACTGCAGCCAGAAAACTCACTCCTGTAGCAGGACTGCCACTTAAATTTTGCTTGCCAGTTGTATGGCTGGAGCTAGGTTTAGTCACTGGCCTTGGTTATCATGTCTAGATGGAGGGCAGCTACTGGAGGCACTCTAGACAGGTAGAGCCTCCTGGTTGAGACATTGGTGTATCTTGCAAGTTGAGCTGCATTTAGACTACAGGAGTTCTCATTAAGCAAGAGGCAATGGTGTGTGTGACTTAAGGACACTGGGTAGGTATACAGTCTGCAGTAAATCCTAGAGCTGTACTTCAGAGCTCCAGGCAAAGGCTGGAGCTTCTAGTTATGAACTTTAATGCTGTCCCATTATATAACCCCTGTGAAAAAAGGACTTGCAGCTCTGAGTCTCTGCTGTGAATGAAACTCTAAAGAAAAAGTACTGTTTTCCTTCTGTAGAGTACACTTGGGAGTTATGTGAACTTACATTTAGTGTTTCCTAACCTCTGTTCAGAGTAACAACAGTCTTTGGATTTTGGGGGGGAAAAAAGTTCTTCATGTTGTCTCCTTAGCAAAAGCAGAGCTTTTGTGTACTCACTGTGAATTGTGATAGTTGAGAACAGGAGCAAATGTTAACACCTAACAGATGATACCACAACAGTAGCCCCCTATTCCACCCAGCTTTGTACTAGAAGTTGCAGTGTTCAGGTATGATGTTCCTGCAAAGTGTAAGAGCACTCTTTACTTTGCAGGAAGTATAAGCCAAAGTACTTCTTCCTTTTGAAAGACAGAGCGGGCTAATGCTCTTTATAAAGCTTGTTGAATAGGGAGGATTTATTCCCCCCACCTTGATTGGAGTATGTGTCTCAAAACAATAGTAGATTATTTCTTTGCTAATGTGAAATAAGGCAGAGCAGTGCAATGTCAGATAATCCTAAGGGTGCTTGGGTTAACTTCAGCTGAAGTCAAGTTTGTCTGCCTTTAACACAGGAACACTGGTGTCCCGTGCTGGAAGAGCTTTCTACCTGTGCTATGCCTAGTACAGTGTAGGTATAATTGAACAGCAGAATTATTCAGGCTTTAAAGATCCATATTGGATATCTTCAGGAACTTAGCCTATATCTCTGCTGGAGGGATGTAACTTGTATGTATATTCCCAACCTTGGGATTGTAATTAGTTTTCTCCTGCCACTTGGCTGGGAGCTTTCTTTGCATACCTGGTGGTGTAGTGGTGGTGGGCAGATATGCATGTGCCTTTTGAAGTTGGCAAGGCTTCTTGCCTTTGCCAACACCTGTAGAAGACATACCTATGATCTAATGAGAATATGGTCTGGCCTTCATGGAGCTGGGTTTAAACATGCTCTAAACTTGCATAGCTGATGTTGTACTCCCACTTACTGGGAGTACAACATTACTGTACTACACAAGGGTAAGGTGCAACCCAATGTGGTTGTATCTCACTAGTTATGACACTGTCATGCCCTTGGCAAGCTGTTTTCAAACTGAATGTGGAGTAGCACTTGAGGGAATGATGTGACTTCTCAGAACCTGGAAGAGTCATTTGCAGTACACTAGAAAATTAATTTTTAAGAGGTTTTGGTGGATGGGCTTGGTCCTACATATACCCTGAAAAGTAAATGGGGAAGGAATCTCTGAACTGTCAGGTATGGTTGTGATGAAACAGGTTTAGCCTAGCTAGGGCCACACTAGTTTTGGATTTTTAACATCTACATTCTCCTTGCTATTGAGTCCCATGTTCTGCCTGTGCAGGGTTCTTGACAGCTGCTTTTTATTCTCTCTTGTGAAATATTTAAGTACTTGCTTGAAATAGAACAGTGAGATGATTCAGCTAAGTGCAGGGCTTCTCTGCTCATCTGTTGCTTGTTAAATTTGAATGCAGGACTGTCAGTTGCCTTTGTTCTCCTTGTTTAGGTTTGCAGCATGTGAAGTGAAAATCTGTCATGGCTGTATGTAAACACAGTATGTTAAAGAATTCACTCTGCAACTGTGAACAAAGGCGCTTGATGGAGATGAGGAAAGTAGGTCTGGAACATGTATGTAGCAGTGTTACTTTAGCCTGGAAGGGAAGACAACAGTATTATTGACTACAAATGGGGTAGAGAATGCTAAGAAATCCTTTCTGCCTTCCAAATTACCAAAACAATTGAGATGACAAAACCTTGACCAATACACACAGTGGTGGGAAGGTATGGGTTGGCATGATTTGTGGCTTGAAGTGAATTTGCTGATGTACAGTAAAGGTTCAAATCTGGCATTAAGGCAGTTACGGTGACTACAGGATGTCTTTCGTGTGGGTTCTAGGCATCAGCATTCAAGTGGTGATGTGATCCTAGTGGACAGAGGACTTGGGGGTAGAGAAGGGCAGCGTCAAGCTTTGACTTCCCTGTTGAAGGCTAATGGAATCCTGGGGTGCATCAAGAAGAACTTGGCCAGCGGATTGAGGGAGGCTATCCTCCCCCTCTAACTGCCCTTGTGAGGACACAGCTGGGGTGTTGTGTCCAGTTCTGAGCTCCCCAGTTCAAGAAAGACAGGGAACTGCTGGAGAGAGTCCAGGGGAGGGCTACCAGGATGATTAGAGGACTTGAACATCTTCCATGTGAGGAAAGGCTGAGAGAGCTGGATCTGTTTAGCCTGGAGAAGACTGAGAGGGATCTCATCAACACTTATAAATATCAGAAAGGTGGGTGTGTAGAGGAGGGGGCAGACTCTTCTCAGTGGTGGGCATAAGCTAGGACACAGGAAGTTCTGTATCCATATGAGAGCTACTGTGAGGTGACTGAGCACCAGTACAGGCTGCCCAGAGAGGTCGTGGAGTCTCCTTCTCTGGCAATATTCCCGACCCATCTGGATGCAATCCTGTGCAACATGATCTGGGTAATCCTGCTCTGGCATGGGGTTGGACTAGACGATCTCCAGAGGTCCCTGCCAGCCCCTAGGAACCTGTGTGGCTCAGCAGGGCAGCAAAGCCTGCCTCCCAGCTAGGCCTGTTCCTGGTGGCGGTGCCCTCTGGTGGCTGTGACCATCCAAGAGAGGCCTGCCTCTGCTCCTCCATCACTCACCGGCCTCTCTTCCTCACAAGGAAGGGGTAGCTGCTATGCTGTAACTCTATGAGGAGGAACAATGGAAAACCTCCAGGGAATATTTCCTAACCTAAATTATCTAAATACTACGGAGTGCCAAGTATTCCAGAAGTGAGATCTGGGGGTACGTTTGCCTTTTCAGGCTGGGGATAAACCTTCTCTGCTGAGGAGCTCACTACAGAATTTTCAGCGTTCCCTTCTGAAATAGCCTGGGTTTTACAAAAGGAGTTGGTTACTCTGACACTAAAACGAGAAGCTAGTCAAGACAGACTTTCAGAATTGCACAGTACCGAAGTCCATCAGCACTGTGATATAAACCAGGCTTTACCTCACATCAGATAGAACACCTCTATCTACAGTGTGAGAGTTGTGGAGGGCTCTGTAGGCTTGGGCACTCAAAACAGTTGGAGGTCAGTATGGGCAAGTGAGGTACAGATGGGAGCTAACAGGTTAATCTCAAATTACTGCTTTGCTTTGAATGCTGTGGCCTGTGCACTCTAACACTCTTTCCTCTTCTCTTGAGGAGTAAAACCCAGGATAGTCACTGTTGGTGTGACTATAGAAGGTAAAAAGGTGTTTGGTGGCGTAAATGACTGTTGGCACTTGTTTACTACTAAGAAGGAAAACTGGAATATGCCTTAAGGAGCTTTCAAGATCAAAACTGCTTGCAACACTCTCATTTAAATCTGATCTTTAAATTTACTCTGGCTTCTGATAATGATGTAGTAGTTCAATGTTCAGTATGTTGTCGGTGAAAGTTAATTAGAGGCTTTAATTCCACTTGAATAGTCTGTCTGCCCAATTATATAATTAATTGGCTGCTTGTGCCATTTGGAGGTGTATGCATTGGTGTGCAGCATATTGATAAGGTGTCTCAAGGATGGCTTTCTTGCATATTTAGTATAAAGTACTTTGAACTGAAAATTGAGCAATTACCTCTGCAAGCAACTAATGAAAGCAGTGGAAGTTGTAGTTAGTAGTTTGTCTGGAATGAATAAAGATTGGGCTATGAATCTGGCTTTTGAAGATAGTTTAATCTGAGTGTGCTTATGAATTGGAGAATCTGTGTTCTGGGATGCAGTAAGACTTGTCTGTTCTCTTTAGATAATGTTCTTTAGATTGTGCCCCCCCAGCATGTTAAGGCTTTGTCTCAAGAATTGAAGGATTTTATTTCCCTAGGTTTGGGACCTTGAGTAACTCTTCAATTGCAAGTAACACAACTTGTTTTGAAGGGTGCCTTGTTCTATACTAATACAGTGGATGTATAGCTGCCAAAATACTTGCCTGAGCCTTCTTTTTTCAGTTCAGTGGCTTGTTTGCTTCAGTAGCAAGAGAATAAAACTTCTGATCACAGTCAGAGTGGTGTCTTTTCCCCATGCCTACTGCAGCTTCGTATTTTATAGTTCTAGAGTATGGAAAGTTGCCTTGCCATGTTGTCCTTCTGTGGACACAGCTAACTGTCTGAGGGGTTAAGCAGATGCTGACTGCTGCTTCATTCTGTAGAATGTGGACTTTTATAAATAAGAAATAGGTAAAGACAAACTTTTCTAGAGTCTAGAAATGTTTACCAGATGAGGAAATTCTTTAAATCTCTGTGTTAGCAGACCTGTACTCCCATGATTAAGCATTGGACTCTTAGCTTTTGGTTTTATCATGGATACTATACTTGATTAGTTGTGTTGCTTAGTTTGAGTCAGTCCTGTTTGAACCTGGTGGATGTTCCTGTGCTGGATAGGGAGGAGTGGTACTGAGAGTACAAAATAGTTGCTAAATCTGGCATGCAACTCCCGTACCCATTTTGAGTAGCTGGTTTGGGTGAATCTGCTGAAGCCTCCAGCTGCTGGTCTCCCACAAAGGTACATGCCTTAGAGTGCATATTTTTAACTCTGAGCTTGTCAGAAGCTGAGTTGGTTTCTCTGTGGCAGGGCTTGATGATAACAGCACCTCATACTGTATCAATCTGGATTGTCAGCAGTGTGTATATTCTGCCATGGATTTGCAGGGTGGGAACAGTCCAAAGGAAATGCCCTGGAACTTTTCAGGAAGAATCTATTCAAGCTCTGAGTCATCTTGGGAGTTAAATGCCACATCAGACTGGCTGCTCTTCCTGGCTCCTTTCTTGTCTGCCCCTTGTAAATTAAGAATTTAAAGGGGGTCTCTGCCTTTTTTGCATGTGCTGTCCCACTGCTTGTTTTGGGGTGCCTTTTTCTAGTTAGGTGGATGAATTACTAGCTTTTTTTCCTCAAAGGAGCTGCCATGTGTTTCTGGATTTGCAGCTGAGAGGAAGTGCTAGCACCAGAATAGAAAACAAAAATCATCCTTCACTGTCTGTCCCAGTGCTTTTATTCCTGCAGGCCAGTAGTCAGGTGATGGGAAGGGACAGTGCCTGAACCTCCTGTGCTGTGCTAACCTCTGAGGGCACAGGGTGCTCTTTTGATATCTTAAATGGCACTTGGCTCTGCTGTAGTTGGGTTGATGTCATATTTACACTTAGCTTGCCCCAAAGGTGGGGAAAGGGGAGGGAGGAATGTCAAGTATCTTCAGCTTGCCACAGGATGTGATTAGGTAACTTTAAAGAGGATTTTCAAGTCTTTCAAACAATGAGTAAACATGTCAAATGTGATGGAAAGCTCCAGAGTCTTATATGGACAATCGAAAGCTCTCTGTCAAGCTTGAAACATCAGGTTAGTGTTGAATTTCTACTCAGTTTTGACCCCTTTCCTTCGAGGGTGAATGTACCAGCAGCTGTGGGAGGAGGCTGTTGCAGGCTAATAAAGGATAACTCACCCCTCTGCTACTGAGGGTTAGTATCTTATGGTTTTGGGTAAGAGGCTAAAGATGTTATAATCTAGTTTCTTATAAAGCTATGGCATGTTACTCTCAGAACTGCATGGGTCTGAGTCCACTTAACTCCTGGATGTAGACTAATATATATGTAACTTCTCTGTAAAGCCCAAATGAGTCAGTAAGTCTACAATAAACATGCCATGTATTCACTCAGCTGGACTGGCTGCAGCTTTTGTACCACCTGTTGTGTATCTCTACACAATCTTTTCTTGACAGGTGAAAAAAAATCTCAGACAATAATGGTGTTCTGTCTTGTCTCCACTGCAATAATCTTGTAGTGGTATAAACCAGCAGCGATAGCTTCTTACTTAATTCTTTCCCACTGAAGGCTGTTGAGTGCACTGATTAAGTTAAAGCAGTAGTACCACTTGTCTAATGTCATTAAACCACCTCTATGTTTGGTAGCCAGGCTGCTTCAGCAAGCACTTTCTTGTAGTTCAACTACTGCATCTAAAAGAAGCCTGTGCTTCCACTGCAGCTGTAACTGCTCAGAGAAATGAGCTCTGAGGCATGAGTTAAGTGCATAGTGCACTTCAGCAGTGATGCATTATTGCTCTCTTCTCTTGGATGTATTTTTGGTGAGTAACTATGAACATAACCAGAGGCTGGCAGAGAAGGCTTTCCAGGCATTAAATGCTTGGAGAAGAGTGGCAGCTTGTGCTTTCTTATATCTTCTACTGGCTTGTTCTGTGAACTTGAGGGAGTTGCCATCTCTTAAGCTTTTCACCTAGAGTGGGATAATGCATGCCTTACAGGTATGTGGCAGAGCCTTTTCTCTAGTAAATATGCTGTAGTCCACAGATAAAAGAAGTCTTAGAAGTGCAAAACCTCTGAAGCTGCATAGCAGGCTTATAATATATCTCCATTAAACAGCTGTTTGGCAAGGTCTAATGCAATTTCCAGCTAATGAGGGAAGTTTTCTGGCCCTGCCAAGAGAACAGGTGATGTTTTAAACTGGTATTTTTAATAAGTCTTTTTTTGGTAAGAAGCAGCCAGATATGTATCCTGTTGATTTGGGATCCTGGCCACTCTTGTTCTTAAACAGGACCTCACATTATTCTTGTTCATGTGTTGCACAGCATCTAAGAATCCCTGCCTTAAAGCTCAAGCAAGAGCAAAGAATGTCTGGGGTGCTTTTGTTTCTGTTTGGGAACAGCAGAGGGGAAAAACCCTCTTCCAATGTCATTCCCACAGTCTGGCAAACTTGGAATAAGATACCCTAGAGGGTCTGGTATGACCTTGCTTAAATTTAAAGCAGGATTGTGCTCAATAGGAAAAACTGTTCATCAAAACACTTTTCCTTGCTACTCTTGTGGCAGTGTATCTTGTGGTGTGGGGGTAGTATAAGGGTGTCAGGTCCATTTTCCTTAGGATAAAAGGAGAGATTGAAGTTTTAAGGAACTTGATAAAAATGGTTATGTAAGCAAGCATGGTCCTTTCAGGGAACAAGTAAGGATTTTGGGTTGGACAGGCTGGCAACATGTCAGGGAGGTGGAGGCCAGTGTCTGGGAGAGAACTGGATGAGTACTAGGCAGAGAAGCCATTGGGCATTTAGGAAATGGAAAAGGCTGTAAGGCACTGATTGCCTGCAGCCAGGCACACTCTGGTGCCTTGAGGTTGGTTTGCAGCCTCCAAAATCTGAAGTAGCAATGCCTTGGGATGGCAGTGTATTGTGTGTCCTTCCCGTTTGCTTCTGGGGTACTGAGAACACCATTTCTATGGCACTGGTGTACAGCAGTGCTTTTTAGCTCAGCTGGTGATTACTGAAGGGACAGGCTAACACAGTAGAACTTCCCCTTCCCCATCACTGTTCCTGCACCTCAGAGCCCAAGTGCAAAGAGCAGGCCTGCTGAGTGGTGAGAGGTTAGTCTGCTGCCTTGGGGGCTGAGTGCAGCCTGTAGGCTACTGGCTGAAGAGTCCCGACAAGTATCTAAGAATACTTGAGATGGCAGAAGTCTTGCTGTTTTCTGTAATCCTCAGTTATTTTGGGCTGTATATTTATAGGTATTAAGTATCAGAAACAGAATTCAGACTAATTGCTGTATTGGTTTGCTCCAGAAGCACATGCTTGCCATGTAAGAGTTCTTACAGAGCGGGTGGGAGGTAAAGGGTAGAAGAATGCTGCTATCTATGAGCTGCCTTGGCACTAGATGTACTGTCCTCACTGCTTCTAAAACATCCCAGAAAGAAAAAAGAATTATTCTTGGCGTTGTTTCCTCCTTACTGTAAAGATCAATGAGCTAAATCTTAGACTCTGGACAAGAGACCTGGACTGAAAGACTCAAGTAGAGATCACTCCTGATAAACCATATTTGGCTTGGCTAGAGACGACTAATTACAACAACCTATACGATGGACATTGCTTTGAAAACCTTGTGCAGTTTTAGGAAACATCTTTGCAGTTAACTCTCCTATGACTTTTGTACTGGGCTTTCCTTTGTCATTCTGCCTGCTGTCTTTTAATTCTCTGTCAATAAATTTCCAGGTGCTTGATTCTGCTGTACTTTTTCATTGCAGATATCATGCTTTTTCCTTAAAAGCCAAGTTGAAGCTCCTTGCTGATGCTTAGACTCTGAGGCTAGAATACCAAGCTGGTGCCACTTGTTATCACATCTGAAACAGTTTGTAAGCCAGTCAAAAGCTACAGGATTTCTCTGTTGCTCTTGATGTATTACCAATATAATTTAATAACAGCTAAATAACTTAATTTTTTCAGGCAACATAGTTCTGCTCTTCTTGGCAAGAACTTAAGCTTGGTAAACTGAAGAGATCAGTGGAGTTAATCCCAATTCCCTGTCATTAGGACATGGGTGTTTTCCCAGCATTTGAACCCAGTGTGGACAGTTCAGTGTGTGGAGAGGAAGTTTAGAGGTCAGTGAACAGTTCTCCTAATGAAGACTGTAAGAATAAGTCCTCTCACAAGCAAGCTGTTAGGGGAAAAAACTCTTGAACTGATTCCCCTATTTTCTTGTTGCTGTATGATTTCTTACAGGAACTGCTTCCCATGAGATTAGCTACTGTTTTCTGACTGCTGGTTTAATTCTTTAATGTCTGATTCTACATAAAAAATTAAAGCACCTTCTGTATTGGATAAACATCTGTTGCATACATGGACATTGAGTAATACAAATACGTGGGCTCAGTAGTCAGAACATCTGTGAGGAAAGCTACTGTAGGGCTTACAATTGGTTGCTTAAGTGTCTTCAGACAGACCTCAAGTGATAGTTCTGCAGTGCAGGGGCAGTATATGCTTGTGTTGAGACAGCTTGCTTGTGGCTCTTGCACCTTCTGTGCCAGTTAGTGAACCTAGACTGTGTGAATAAGGAAAGCAGTGTGTTCTAGGTTGTGGTGCTGGTGCTGATCAAAGGGGTGGGGAACCTCTTGGTGTTTATGGGGCAAAGGATAGCTATTGTAAGGCTGAAAGTGGTCAGCTTTATCAGAAAATAAAAGTTATGCAGGGGGAATAATTCTAAGTAAAAATGGAGTGAGATGCCCAGGCACAAGGTGAACAAATATAAGTCAAGAAGCTACTCACTGTGAAACGGTCTGGCAGGTCCCCACCTGCACACTGCCTGCATTAATCCATCCTGATACAGTTGCTTTGGGCTAGTTGTCACTGTGGATGTGGTGTCCCTTTTCTGGGGGGCAGTGATGGCTAACAAATTCTGAGGTGAAGATAAGCAGTTTCAGTATCATCTAGTAGTGAATATATTGTGTGGTACCACCAGCAGTAGTAGAGCTACTTCAGACCAGTAATGGTCTCTTCCCATGTAGTACTAAATAGTTGAGACAGAAATTTTAGCTGATAGTAATGTTTGTCATGAGCTGCTCCTGCTGGTAAAATGACTTCTGCTGAAGTAGAAAAAAGATGAGGAAAAAAACAAGACTTAACTGGCAAGAGTGACTTAGGTACACAAGAGAATACTATATACCTAAGGAATTTGACCACTGAATTTGAGTTACTTGCTCCCTGTTGAACAGTGTGGGCTAGCCTGTAAAATGTTGGAAAGGCTAGCTACTGATTTATACATCTGACCAAAAAACAGTCCCCTGGTTTTGAGCTAAAAAGGAGTCTTTTACATCCTCTATCTTGCAGGGTGCAGTACTGGTGAAGGCACACTATTTCTGCTTCTTGAACTGTCATAAATACTAGAGAAGATCTTTTCTGCACAGAAATACTGCAATCGGAGCTTCTATCATTTCACAGATTCTTCAGGTCCTTGAATTTTCTTAGAAGGTGGCTGTCTACCATTGCCTTCCCAACAAAAAAATCTCTAAATTCACATTATCCTGAGTTTCTGTGAGGATGCTGTATTTCCATTCCTTGGCTTGATCTCCTCCCACTTCAAGCTGAGCCTTTTTATAAGTACTTGGCCACCTGAAGCATTATAGACCTTGAGTGCTTGTCAGATCAGAGAACTGACTTGAATAAAAATGTTTGGGCTAGGTGTTCTTGGTGCACAATGACCTGTTATTGGGGGAGATGAGGCACTCCCAACTTGCCTTCCTGCTCTTCAGAAATTCATTCAGTAACAGGTTTTAAGGATCCATACCTTCTTGGCGCTTCTTCAGAAGCTTCATTCCATGTTCAAGGATACATACAGGTCCCACTTCAAGGCTTTCTCATGTAAGTTATCACACAGTAGTCCATTTGATTGCCAATCTAGGATTCATCGGATTTAGAGGACTTCATGGGACCCCATTTTAAGAACAGTGCTCAGCTGAAGGTTTCTGCTCTGAAGCAGTCCTCATACTCTGTAACAGAATCCACTCCTGGGTATGAACATGAGAATGATATCCACTGCTTATTTCATCAGTCTGCATCTTGGAGCCAAATACTGCTGTCAACTTTGCGTGCAAACTTCAGCCCTGACCTCCCTTGAACCTTCTCACAGGTGTTCAAAACCTGGCTCTGGCTTTACCTCCTGAAACTTTTCCCTCCCTTTTTACCTAGGCATTAACAATGACTAAATTACCCTGCAAACTCTAAGAAGTTTGTGTTTGACTCTGCTTACAAATGAGGAAATTCCAGTGGTGGTGGGGAAGAAGGAAGCTCCTTGGCAGAGACTTCACAGTGGGAATTGCAATGAGCCCTAGTGCTATGTGAACCCTAAAATACCTGTGCTGTTAGGCTCTGGGTACCCAGGGGCAATGTAGCTGAATCTAGAGATGGATTCTCTGCAAGAGAGCTTAGTGTTCTTTTCAGATTGTTTGTATTTCCTTAAGCATAACCTGAGTTTGCTTTTATTTCTTACTCTTTTCCACCCTGCTTTTATTTCAGGTAATGCTGCTGTTTCCTTGGCATGGTCTTGATACCCAAATGTCATTTTAGTGTGATGCTTTTAAAGATCTTTGCAAGAGACTTAGCTACTGCTTCACTACCCTGTGACCAACAATTACATGATACCCAGGGGCTTGTTAGCAATAGGAAACTAGGCCACGCTTTGCTTACTCTGTCACTGAAAACTAATAGGAACAAAATCTTCTTTCAAGATGGAAAATTTACCTGGCTTGATGGATCAACAACAGGGCAATACTGAAGTGACTTATTTCTGTGGTGTGTAGTGAGAAATCCTGTGAAAACAAAGGAATACTCTGGTACTCTAGAGCTATAACCAGTAACAGAGGGTTGGGAATTGAAATAGTATCCAGTTGATAGAGCTAGGTTACTCAGGTTTTTGAGGGTCTGGTTAATAACTTGCTACTTAAATTCTAAATGAGAAACTGGCTGATGAAGCTGTATGGGTTTGACTGGTAGTGGGAAGAGAGTAAAGGTCTAGAAAGCTGGGCAAGTAGAGAATGGGAAGGGAGGAAGAACAGTGATGAATGAAAATGAACAAGCAGCCTGGCCCATGAATAAACCTGGGAAGAGCAGGCCTGTTGATGAACTGGTAATAATATTTGTGTAAGATGTTAACATAATCACTAAAGGAAAAAACTCTTTCAAAGTCAATTATAGGAATGGTCTTTCTGTGTCCAAGAGCTGGCAGACTTCACCTGGGAGGAGTGGAGATGATTCTTGGCTGTAATGTTCTCAATGGTATCAGAATTTTCCAGGGAGGGACTGGAAGAGAGCTGATTAAATGTGTAGGACCTCTCTGAATTTTAGAATCAGAATCACAGAATGCTTTGGGTTGGAAGAGACCTTAAAGATCATTTAGTTCCAACCTCCTTGCTGTAGGCAGGGACCCCTTCCACTGGACCAGAATGCCTGAAGTCCCATCCAGCCTGGCCTGGGTGGGGACATCCCTTCCAGGGATGGGGCTTCCACAACCTCTCTTAAAAGGATTGGAATTAAAGAGGAACAAAGATAGAGTGAGCAAGTAAGAGTAAGAAACTGCAAGTATCTGGTTACAAGGAGACTTGAGAAATGTGTGGAGCAGATTTGTGGGAAGGGCAGACAGTGTTTCTGTAGCACTGTGCTGCTTTCTTGGGGGTGGATGCCAACCACCGTGCCTAGGCTGCTTTTATTGCCATTTTAACCAAGTCTCAACTGGGGTCTACAGCACTTTATAGCTATAGTGACTAAAGCTCTCATGAAGTTTATGTTTGAACAGGGTGAGGGTGATTTGTTGGTGTCTTCCTGTTTGGATGAAGAGAAATGCATGCTGTAATTCCTGCATGGGTGATTGCAGGTGTATGGGGAGAAGTGATTGCTGATCCTCTATCTCCCTTGTTCCCTGCCAATGCATTAGCTTGCCTGTTAAACCCCCCCCCAACCCCCGAGCAGTATAGTATCACAGGAGCAGTAAGCAGCCTGCCCTTCAGTTATGCTGTGTAGTGATAAAGCAAGTCCTGCTTCTGATCTTTGCTACTGGTACTTCTTCCTGGGCTCATCTCTGTAGACCATAATCCTGGCTGCCAGAAAGGTGGGGTGGTGGCTCAGTCTCAACCAGTGGATGAGCACCACATGCCACTCACTCTCACAGGAGAAACAAACAGAACCTCTGTGGGTTGGCATAAGGACAGTTCACTGACAAAAGCTCTGTAAAAGTAGAACAGTAACAGCCTATTACACTCACACCCTGTGATAAGAGTACCTTGCCAACCTGATGATTAGTGCTGCACAATGCAAGAACCAACCTGAGCCCTGGCAACACTTGGACTGCCCTGGAGGCACCCAGGAGTGCCCCTCTCCATCCAGCCCCTTTTTATTGGGGATTGATGTCAGGTGGTGTGGAAACAGCCTGGGCTAACTCAGCTCACTGTGCTGACTGCTTGGGGAGGTTAACCCTGGCCTGGCCAGAGCCAGGACAGGTGGGCAATCCTCCAACGAGAACAGCTACCTTGATCACTGGTGTCACAAAAGCAGATGCCTTCAGATGAGAGCAGGCCTGGCAGCACCTCTATAGAAGTTACGAAGGAAGAAAACTGCTTAACCCTGTACAGAAGCTCACTGCACTCTCCTGATGTGATGGTATGAGTACTGCTTACTCTTTGTAGTTTGAAGCAGTCACAAAAAACCTATGTGGAAGCCAGTATCATAGCCTGCTTTAAGCCTGTCAGCTAAAAATGTCAACTTGGTCTGTGTCCACTGTGAGAAGTCTGGTCAGTGAGCCTGAGTATGTGTTTGTACTGAGGCCAGGTCTGAGACCAGATGGAAAGAGATCCAGAAAATCTGAGGAATCCAGATAAAGCCACAAGTGTTTTGCCACAGCTTTCTCAATAACATGCCCTGAAAAGGAAGATGAGAGACTGCAATAATCTTGCCAATTATCCATGTCAAAGTATTACTGTGCAAAGGTCTCACTTACATTAAGACTGATAGCCTGCTCCCTTCAGGGAGGCAGACAACAAAAACAGCCCAGTATGTGTGTTAGATATCTTTTAGCTTCTAATAGAGACATCAAAATTGCAGCACAAAGCTAGCTGAGTGAGAACCCCAGTGAGTACAGTGGGAGGAAAGCTAACCTGGGAAGTGCTGTATGAATTTGGAATAGGGGTGGCTACTTGTATGGAGAGCTCTGAGTCCTGGACTGAGTAACTCATGAAGATACCCTGGCTTGTATGGCTTTTAGTTATAAAAGGGTCTTGGTGACAATGAAAGCTAACTTCAATTGTGTGAAGGTGAAATACTGTAGAGCTAGAAATGCTCTAAAACTTAGTTCCACAGAAAATAAAGCAAGCATGTCTGCCTCTAGCAACAATAAATCAGCATTGAGTCTTCTACAGCTCCTCACTTGAAAGTGTGAGAAAGTTTAGTGGAGCTGGAATCACCCTTTCTGCAAGTTGACAGTAAGTATGCTAAAATAATCCCATTGCACAACATGCTGTGGAAAAAGCTCCCAACCTGGGCAAGTGAACAGCCTGTATGAAGATCAGGCACTAACTTTTCTGCTTGCATGTGGGGATTAAGGGTATATATAACACAGTGGGGAGGGGAAGGGAAGCACTTTGGGAAAGGGATTTTGTCTTGCTGGGGAAACTTAACACCAACAACCTGGGGCAGCATCAACGTAACTGTAAATGTTTCCTTTGAAGGCATCCCTGTCCTTGCTTCTCCTTCCACATACTAAAAACTGCTGATGTCATAGCAGCAACCCTGACAGCGCAGTGATGTTTCCCTTCTCTACAGAAAAGATGCTGAGGTGCTGCAGCATGTCCAAGGAGCAGCGAAGCTGGTGAAGGGTCTAGACCACAAGTCTTATGAGCAGTGACTGAGGGAACTGGAGTTGTTTAATCTGGAGGAAAGGAGGCTATGGGGGAGAGCTTAATGCTCCCTAAAACTGCCTGAAAGGAGCTTGTAGTGAGATGGGTGTTCCTCTCTTCCCCCAAGTAAGAAGTGAAGAGGACAAAAGGGAGTGGCCTCAAGTTGTACCAGGGAGGGTTTAGACTGGATAGAAAGAAAGATTTCTTCACCAGAAGGGCTGTCAAGCATTGGAATGTGCTTGGTGGTTGAGTCACTATCCCAAGAGTATTTCAAAAGATGTGTGGATGTGGTTTAGTGATTGACTTGCTAGTCTTAGGCTTATGGTTGGACTCGGTGATCTTACAGGTATCTTCAAAACCGTTTCATAGATTCATAGAATGGGTTGGGTTGGAAGGGACCTCAGAGACCACCTAGTTCCAACTGCCTAGCCTCTCTCCAACAGGTTCAGCAGTCAGCAGCTAGGTTACTGCTGCAGCTTTGAAGGACACAAGTAACTACTGTGAAGGAATACTGTCTGCAGGAATCAAAGTGTATTCTTCAGTGGACACAGTATTGCCTTTCTGAACACTGCCTGTTGCTGACAGCAGGTGATGTATTAGAGAACCATGATACTGGGAACAGGGACCCCTCATTCTGGCCTTGCATGAGCATTTTATCTTAGATTTGCCTCTCTGTAGCTCTTCTAGCTCCTGAAGCAATTAGTCCATGCAGCTTGTCTCCTATTGGAAAGGCTTTTATTGTGTCTTTAGTCATATTATGAGACTTTTGAGGTGGGAGCAGGGAGAAAACTCACTTCATACCAGCCAAACTTTAAGTTTATATCCTGACCTGAGCACAGCATATATATCCTGCATAGCAAGTTCCTCCATCTGTGACTCAGGAAGGCTTTAGTATTGGGTAAAACCTCTGCTGTTCCAGAGAGCCTTGCCTGCCTGGCAGTCCAAGGGAGCGTTGTTGTCCAGCAGTTAACCTGTACAAAGGGCTAAACTCTGTGGGTGCCCCCTACAAAACTGAGGTAAGCATTTGCTTTAACTGGGAGTAGAAAGAGGAGGATTATTGTAAACATGGTAAAATACAATGCAAGCAGAACTGCAGAACAAAGTAGTGAAACAATGGCCCCTTCCCTTAGGGAGCTGAGGGGAAAGTTTATTTTTTTCCTTCTGACTTTTGACAGGAGTTTCAGTTGTTTTGAACATCCTTGCCTGATTCTTTCCCTCTGGAAAGAGGGCTGGCATATTTCTTTCCTTGGTTAGCAGGAGAACTCTTTTGGGTTCTGAATTTAAACCTTGCCTTAGACTTAATGTGTCTGTTTGGGTAAGTGTATAACCCACCCAGATGGGTTTGGGGCTTAAAGCAGAGAGTGTGAGAAGCCAAGTCTGCCATCCTTGTGATGACAAAAGCACCTGAGGCTGATGGAGGAGTTAGAATTTTTGAATGGTGTCACAAGGCACCATGTGACTTGTGGAAAGCTGAGTCTCTGAAGCTCCCTGTCTGCAGGTCAGGTGTGTGGTTGTAATGTCAGGTATCTGCATGTGTTGGTAGGTGGATATCGCTGTTGTGGGCCTTTGTAGGAAAAGCAGAGTACCTCATAGCTCTTAACTGTTCAGTTAATACCTCTGCTACTGGGAACATAGCTGTAATGTTGCCTCTTAATCCACAGGCTAAAAGTCCAGGCAGGGATAACACATCCTCTATTATATCAAGGGGAAAAAACCAACCCTTTCTAAGAGCACTTTAATGATGTTAGCCATAAATGGGAGAGCTGCTGCTTTCAAATACTGATCCTACTCAGTATTTAATATGGGAACATGCTACTAAGTATGAAATTGCAGTTTCTCTGTCTTCGAGACTTTAGAGGAATAACAGAGTAAACAAGGGCAATGCCCTTTATTACTCTTTATAGCTGATGGGGCTAGAACCCTATCTCTCTGGAGATGCTAAGGCAAGCCTATAGAAGGAGACATGTCAAGATAGTTACATTCCTGACAGAACTAGTAATAGATCTTGAGAAGCTTTGATACTGTAGTCTTGATGATAGTACATGTAAAGTGAAATGGAATGCAGAGAACCCTCCCCAATGCAGCTATCTTCCCCTGTTTTTATATCATGTAAGGTAAGATCATAATTAAGAAAAAAGTCCTTTAATTTTCACAGTACCTTCTTTTTAATATTCTTATGTAGTGGATTTTCAGTCTTGGCATTCAGTTAGTATACATCTACTGATGGGGCAGACCTCGCTGGCTTTTGAAATAATGAGTTCAGCTATTTCTAGTGCCTACTTCTTGGTTTTGCTGTTGGCAGCAGTAACAGCTACCATACAGTGAAGGCTGGAGGCCAGCTTCAATTTGAATGCCTCTTTCAGCCTTTTTGAAGACTTGCTTTAAGAAGGCCTGGAACTTGTAGAGCTGTGAGGTTTTAATGGGCGGCACTTTCTCTCCTGGAATACCTACAAGAACAAAACATTTGTGGTTTAAGGAGTGCTATTATACAGTTGTATTTCCATTGGAGCTTAACCCTGCAGATACAGCTTCCAAACTGTGTCTGTAAACAACATTGAATCATCACATCTCCTCATGTGATTATCTTTGAGCAGAGTAGAAGAGTTCCAGAGATGGTAGTCCTTTTCATGCACCTGCTTTGATAATACTACTGCCTAATACATATGGCTCTGACTCAAGTGAGATGATGGTGTAGACTAGACGGTAGGGAAAGTGTCTGGCTTGATAGAAACTCAGTTTTATCTGTTTTCCTTTGTGTGGAATTGCTGGCACACCTAGGAGACAGTGTTCATGGGGGTTCAAAGCTGTCTAAGACTTGATATCTACTTTTTGCAGTGGGTGGTCTTTGGCATGTACAGAAAGCTTTGACTTATTGGAGAGAAGTGATGGGCAGAGAAAACTCATCTTTATCTTGCTAGTTTGGGAAGCTTAAAAAGCTTAACTGTTCTGGAGGCTCCACTTAAAGTAGGTGCCCTGCTCTTCACCAATAATGTTGGGGAAGGAAAGGCCGAAGAACTTTAAGTTCTTGAGAGAAAGACATGAGAAGGGGGTCTGTATGAGAAGCCAGAATTTGAAGGCCTTTGGATTTATAGCCTTTATAGCTGTGAGGCTACTAATAGAAACTCATCAGAGAATTTGTACTTCATAAAATAAATTACTCATTGAGGAATGCTTTGGCAAATGTTGGTTGTAATAAGACGTGCTTGCAGTTAATGTGTAGCCCCATGGATGTACCAAAGACTCATGTGAGAACCTTACTGGACTCTTCTGCCCTTTGAAATGAGGTGTTGCACTGCTTGTTACAGCATAGTGACAGATACTACTGTCATGTTGGCAAAGTTGCATTAGTAGAAATTTTGAGACACATTCAAGGGAAGGGTCTTGTGCTGTTGTTTTTGAGTGACAATTTGCCTTGGAAAGGTTCCAGTGGAATTATTAGGAGAACTTAATGTAGGTGGAGGGGAAGATCACTGTTGGTTATACAGCTGGATGTAATTAGGTAAACTTCCATCTTCTGACACTTCAAGAGCTCAGCACTGATGGTGTCACAGGTTGTCTACTCTCTCTGCACTACTCCAAGCTCTTATAAATCATAGAATGCCTTGGGTTGGAAGGGACCTCAGAGATCATCTAGTTCCAACCTCCCTGCCATGGGCATGGACACCCTCAGTAGACCAGGTTGCCCAAAGCCCCATCCAACCTGGCCTGAAACACCTCCAGGGATGGGGCTCCCACAGCCTCTCTGGGCAGCCTGTCCCAGGGCCTCCCCACCCTCAGAGTAAAGAATTTCTTCCTAACATCTAACCTACCCCTGCCCTCTGTCAGCTTGAAGCCATTGCCCCTTGTCCTGTCCCTGCATTCCCTGCTGAGCAGCCCCTCTCCCACTTTCCTGTGGGACCCCTTTAAGTATTGGTAGGCCGCAATCAGGTCACCCTGGAGCCTTCTCTTCTCCAGGCTGAACAAGCCCAACCCTTGCAGCCTGTCTTCACAGGAGAGGTGCTCCAGCCCCTTGATCATCTTTGTGGCCTCCTCTGGACTCGCTCCAACAGCTCTGTGTCTTCCCTGTACTGGAGATCCCAGAGCTGGATGCAGTACTCCAGGTGGGGTCTCACCAGAGCAGGGCAGAGGGGCAGAATCCCCTCCCATGACCTGCTGGGCACACTGTTCTTGATGCAGCCCAGGATACAGATGGCCTTCTGAGCTGCTAATGCGCAGTGCTGGCTCATGTTGATCTTGTCAGCTATCACAGCACCCCAGAGTGCTCCTCAGGGCTCAGTCTGTTCTCTACCCAGCCTGTACTTGTGCTTGGAGAAGAAGCTTTCCTAGACTGAATGTGTAGCCAGTCCTACTGGAGATAGCAGAGGAAAACAGTGTTCTTTCATAGACTCTTTCTGTACATGCACAGAATTCTATAAATCCTGGAACTGACTCTTAGTATCTTACACAGTGGAGGGTAAGTAAGCTTATACTTTAGTATCCTCCATGACTGAAGGGATGTAAGGCCAAAAGAGTATGCATCATGAAGGCATGCAATGGTTTAAGTATTCAATGTGATGCTGCTTGTGTAAGGATAAGGATCTCTCTTCCCAGAAATCTTGCTTGAAATACTGTCCTGTTATACACCTGACATTATTTAACCCTTCTGCTTTCCTGAGAGCTGCTTCTGGAAAAATCCAAATGTTTACCATTACATTGCAATAGCTGACTTCTCACCTTCTAGTGACAGCACAAAGTTGTAATCCTCATATGTTTTACAGGGGAGAGTAGTTTGTCATAACGATGGTTGAGGCTGCTTAAGTAGGGAATATGATCCCTCTCAAAAGAGATATGGTTACTCAAAGGAGACTAACTTGGCTTAAGTTATACAGAAAGCTGTTTTGAGTTTGTTTTCAAGTTATGCTGAATAAGCAGAGGAGTTCTTAAACCAGACAGTCTGGAACAGGTTATTAGCAGCACAACTTAAAGACAAGGTCCTACCTTTTATGTCACTAGAAGTTTTGCCATCACTTTCTTTGGGACAAGAATTCGGTTGCCTGACTATGCAAACACCTGGGCTTTCTGTTTGGTTCAGCAGGAATAGTAGCAAAACTAAAGAGAAGAAATAGTCCAAGTTAAACATGCTTTCTGTTGTCAATGTGTTTGATAAATTCAATTGAATCTCAAGCTTGTTCTAGGCTTGCATGTCAGCTTGGCAATGAGAACAGTTGGAGTAGTTAAGCCATGACAGGGTGAATTTAAAGTCTGAAGTAATATTATTTCAAAGAATTAAATCTACCTTAATATTGCCAGTCTTACTAGAAGGTTTAGAAGCTGTGTGTTAGAAATACGACACTTGAGCTGAAGTTTCTTTGGTGTGTGGTAGTTTTGTTTTCCCCATCTGTTCAGTTGATTAGTATACTGATCAGTGGTACAATTAGAGATGCTTGAACATGATGTTTACAAAATCAAAGTCACTTTGACAGTGATACAGGCACATAGATGATAAGGGATTATTTTAAAATCTGAAATGAACTTGTCCTTTATCTCTGGCGTTCTCCTTCCCACAAGTCAACTGTAGTTTAAGCACTTGCACAAACTTGTACCTCAGGAACAAAAAATGTAGCTTAAAGATCCCTCCCTGACTGCAATGGTTCTTTCTGGTTAAAAACAAAGCCACCACAACAGAAATCTACTGTACAGCTTCTTTGGGATGAGGTTAGGTTCTAAGAGGTTCTCCTGAACTGCTTGTCACAGGTGGGCTCTTCAAATATGCTGTTAGGGAACTTCTTTGGATCTTAATCTACTGGAAGTAGGGTACAGCTATTGCATCATGTTTGGGGATCAGCCTGGCAGAAAACCAAACTTCTTTCTTAGCCAGAAGTCATCTAGCAGGAGAGGCACAATACTTAAGCTTTCTTCTTCATTGTAGTGGTGTGCACAAAACGAAGATGGAGGGACAAGTTGGGGGAGAGCTTGAGGGCAGGAAGAGTCACTGTAGAAAAATAAGGTTTCTAGCCTACAAGGCAGAAAACTATTTTGAATTCAACTCATACAAATACATCCAGAGTCTGCCTGCTTTGTGGTGTGATTGCATATGTTTGCCCAGCCTTCACCATCCTCAAGCACAAGCTGTGTGCTTTGAACCCCTTCTTGTTTGCACAGCTGGAGCCCTGGGGTTAAAACAGAAATGGTCCTTTAACTTAGGCTAGGCTCTTCACTTTGCAGGTGGGATGACTCAAGGAATAAAAGTATTAGTGTCCTACTCATAAGTCCCTTCTGTCTGGGGAAAGTGCTGTGCCCTTCTAAAACTTTTTGGGAAAGCCTGAAGTCTTTGTATAAAACTGTAGGATGCTAGAAAGCACCCACACAAGGACTGGATCTTGTTAAGATGCAGGACTTTGAGGAACTTCAGTTTAAAAACACATTCTTAAGTTGCATCCAGATGAGAGTGAAATACAAACTTTTCCAAAACCAGAATATTAAAATAAATGAATCTTTTCCTCTGCCGCTCCCAAAACACATGACAGGCTTCCCAGGAGGCTTGCTTAGAAACCTTTTTTACCAGGGGAGTTCTGAGGCTGCAATGGCACTTCCAGGACCGAGGCTGGGCACCCTGATGAGCTGTTGGAAGTTCTGGTTGTTCTGGCTGGTTGATACCTTTCTGCCTGTTGAAGACTTCAAGCCCTGACAGTTGTATCTCTGCCAGAGTTTCTAAGGCTTTCAAACTTTCTTTGTATTTCTAGAAGCCAAGCATTTTGAGGTCTCTGACTTAGAGCAGGATCTTTGGCACCTTTGAGACCTTCTGGTTCCATGGCAGGAAACTCAGCTGAAGTCCCAAACTCACTTGTTGAAGTCCTTGCATCCTGTCAGCTACCTGCCATGGGACTGACAGTCTAGCAGTGAGTTAAAACTGGGACTTGGCTCCAGCATGGCTGGTTGCACCAGTTAGGAGCCTGCAACCAAGGCACAAATTTGTGAGGTTAAAACTAGGAAATGTGAAGTGACACTTTCCAACAGCAACAAAAATGTCCAGAAGCTTATAGGTTCTTCTAATGTATAAACTGGTATGGTTTTCCTAGGGAGCTCTCCCTGGGCTGGACTTGCTCATTTGCTCTTCAGACAGGCCAGTCTGAGCTTAGCCAAACGAGTGAGGTGTGCCATGTGAGCATATCCTAGGTGGATCACTTTTTCCAAAGATGTATTCTAGGGTTTTCACACTCTCAGACTGCCAAGCCAGGAGCAAGGCACTGCGTGTGCTGTTTTCTCCATCTCCTTCCTCCTTGGTTTTGTTAGGCAGCAACCTGCAGTACTAATTGGAAGTGAAACTGCTGAGGCATCTGTTTTGATGTGTAGTGGATTCTTGTCTTGATTTGTTTCTTAATCAACTCGTGCTTTCTCCCACTTGTGTCCCTTGCTCCCTCTTTCCCCTAAAGCCTTGCTGGAGTGTGTTACTCTGGTGTGGCAATGCCGTGGCTATTTCCCCTTACCCCATCACAAAAGGGCTGTGCTGTTCTGTTTGTGCTTATCGTGTACCCAGATGGTGAATAGAATTGAGTGACCACCAAGCTCATTTTCACTTGTGGGGTCAGACTTTTCTCTGCTAAATAACACAAGTGTTCCCAGCTGCTCTGCAGCTGCAGGGAGTCTGCTTTCCTTCACAGGCATTAAAAAGCCTTTAATCAGTGTTTGTTGTTTGTCAGCAGTGGTGTTGAGGTGTGGAGAAAAAGAACAGATATGCTTTGTTGGCAAAGTTAACTTCTTTCTGACCTCTTATCTTTTCCTTTTTTCCTTTCAAGTCTTGAAGAAGCAGAAGTAGTTTGGGAAGTGGTTTCTGCAGACACCTGTGTAAATGTATTTGCTGAAGGAGGAGGAGGTTTATGTCCTTACACAGATGCAGCATTTGACACAAAAAGATGCTGAGAGCTGCAATGAAATGGTAGCCCTTTAGGGTCGAGACTCAAACTCTCTGGTCTTGAAGCCGTGCAGGCTCCTTTAGTGTAAGCAAATGCTGTGGAAATCGTGATGCTGGTGTCTAAAGCTAGTGTTGTTTATGCTTATTTTTAGTCCTTAGTCAAAATTTAAGGGATGCCACTTGCAGTTCGGTCAATTGAGATTTTTTTTCTGTAAAATAAATAAATTGCTACTAACTTTTGTGATTTTTGTGATTTTGGGGGGATTTTCTTTTTTCTTATTTTAATAATTCTCTCAAAAGAAGAGGGAGGACAGGAAAGGACTGGCAAGCCAGTGACACCATCCCCTGCCCCCATTTGTTTTGGATGCTGAAGCAAACAGGAACATGGCTATCAAGAAGAATCTTTGAGACATCTCAGCTCAGACCACGATTTAGCTCTTCTTTCTAGAAGAAGCTTAAACTTGTTGATGCTGCACATAACTGCTGCAGCCTTACTCTTTCCCTGAGTCCAGATCTGTGCATGTTGCATGTCTGTATGTACAGCCCCAAGCACAGCTCTGAGTGCCGGCCCTGTTTGTGTGGGCATCCCCAGGCCCTTAGAGTCACAGAATCACAGGGGTTGGAAGGGACCTCAAGAGATCACCGGGTCCAACCCCCTGCCAAAGCAGCTCCCTAGGACATATCACTCATGCATCCAGACGGGGCTGGAATCTCTCCAGAGAAGGAGACTCCACACTCCCCTGGGCAGCCTGTCCCAGGGCTCCCTCACCCTCACTGGGGAAAAGTTCTTCCCCATGTTGGTGTGGAACTTCCTGTGCTCCAACTTGCAGCCATTGCCCCTTGTCCTGTCTCCATAGACCACTGAAAAGGGGCTGGCCAATTCCCCTGCATCCCCTGCTTAAGATATTTATAAACATTAATTAGGTTCCCCCTTAGTCTTCTCAAGGCTGAACAGTCCCAATTTTCTCAGCCTTTCCTCACAGGGGAGATGCTCCAGGCCCTTCATCTTCGTAGCCTCCTCTGGACTCTCTCCAGGAGATCCGGGTCCTTTTTATCCCAGGGAGCCCAGAACTGGACACAACACTCCAGGTGGGGCCTGACCAGGGCAGAGCAGAGGGGGAGGATCACCTCCTGTGACCTGCTGGCCACACTCCTCCTGATGCCCCCCAGGATCCCATTGGCTCTCAGCCCCCAGGGCACACTGCTGGCTCATGGCCAACCTCTCATGAGGTTAGGATCACATTGCATTGATTTGAGCTTCAAGTACCATGGCAGGGCACTTAGTGTTAAAGGCAAAATGCTTTCTCTTGCTATGCCTTCCCTGTTTTTAAAGGGACCAGAGAATTGGTAGCCAGGCATCAAGGCACCCTGTGCACATGGCTCCAGCCTTCTGCCTGGTTCAGCAGCGTCTCCTACAGAGACCGAGGTGCTCTTCTGGAGCAGGGCTGTGCTACTTGGGAAGGGGGTGCCTGATAGCTTGAACTGGGAATAAATAAGTGGGAGTAAGGAGCTTGCATCTATCACTCCTACAGCTAGGACTACAATTTGGAAGAACCACCACTGTATTATCTGAAAGCTGGCAGGGCTGCTGGGCAAATATAAGGGCTTGGAGCTACAGTGGAGCAGGTGTCCTGCTCTGAGGGGGAGGTTTTTGAAGCCCTTCAGTAGTATCTCCAGGAGATCCAGCCTTCCTGGCAGGGCTATCTGATCATATGAGGAAAAACCCTGATCAGACAGGCATGATCCTGTATCCTTCTGGAAATTAATGCAGACTTTTACAATTATAATCTAGCAGAACAAAACAAGCACAGTCTTGTGCAACTGTGTAAACCATCAACTTTTTTGGCAAGGTATGTGTGGCATTTTCAGTGTCTGGAAAGCACCTAACATGCTGTGTGGGCTACCTACTGTAATCCAAATTACAAATGCTAAGAAGGCTTTGATTTTTTTTTTTTTCTTAAACGTGGTTCTTGGCTTAATTTGGGTAGGCAAGAACTTCATAGACCACATTGAGCCGCTCTGCATGTTTCCTCAGGCCCTCATCATTAATCAAATCTGAGCTATTCCTTCCCCATCTCTCTGAGGAGACATGGGAGGAAAGCTATTCCATAGCTTTAGGTTTAGCTTGTTTGTCAGTCCTGAGAAGGACTTTCTATTCTTCAGGGATGCCCTCTCTGGGGAGAGGGATGTTCCCAGCCTCCACAGATCCCCTCTACATGAAGCATTCTGGTACAGGCTGTGGAGCCATAGGTGACTGCTTGTGATAGGAGATCAGTTGTCAATAAGCTTGCAATACCATTTGATGCTGGGAACCAGTATTCTAGCTTTTTTGGGTTCACCTCTGGCTAATTCTGCCTAGAATCTCCATTTCTGACACAAGGGATCTGCAAAAAAAATTCGTATCAGTAGCTCAAGCCCTCAAAGTCATGATCTGTGGCAGATACATGTGTTCTTCCTAAACCTGGGTGGCACCTGTGTTTAACTGAATATGTAGCTGCTGTATGTGCACCATACTGTGCTGCTGGGCAGCTTTGCTTTTAAACCCCGTTTATACAGACAGCTGAAAAGCCTGGAGAGCCTTTTAGGGTTCTCTGACATCACATGCTGAGAGGAGGCTTCAGCTCAGCATCCTCAGTCTGCTGCTCTTTGCTCTGTGTTTACAGTCACTGCTGATCTCTGCACCTTGGGGGCTACAGAAAGGCAGAGCGACTCCAAATGAACTTCTGGTAGTCCAACCCCTGACAAGAACTGAGCAAGATCTGGTCTAGCTTTATGGTGTTTTTATAGTCTAGTCCAGGTCTCTATGAACTGTTTAAAATTGCCTGCAGTTTTAAATTTGCCTATTTCCCATTTGGAACAGGTGTTGCCAGGTTATAGAAGGTATTGTAGAAAAGGAACAAAAACATTTTAGAAACTCTGTGCTCCTACAAATGTTGGCAAGCCTGACAGATGAGATTTTAAAAAAAAAATAAAATTGCCCCACCCAAATTAAAACAAGCATAGACTTTTTTACTTTTCTTAGCTGTCATGTTTAAAAGGTGGTATTTTGCAATGCATGAGTCTTCAAAAGATTCAGCACTGCAGAGCTAATAAGCTTTTATATGAAAATACCCAACTTCTCATTTTTTTCCCTCATTTAATTGGGGAGAGAAGGGGGGGTAAAGACTTGTTTAAAATGTCAAACCCCAAATTTTAGAGATGCATGTTTTTAGAATGGTGAAAAAAACAACCCAAATGAAGGCTTCAGGCAGTGTTTTTTTCCACCAGCTTTAACCTCAAAGCCTAGAACAGACAGCTTTGTAGGCAACTGCACCACCAAGGTGATTATGGCAGTGACTCACACTTCCCTGTAAGGCATCCAGCTATCAACAGGCTGGGAGAGCCATGGCTTTGTGCATGCAGGCAGGGTGTCAGTCAGTGCCCACTTGCCAGCCAGCTCCAAACTGCTGAGCTCATAACCACTTTGAGGGTAAGCTGGGGTATTGGCAACTCTGGTCCCTCCAGGCTTGTGGGAGGCTTAAGATACAGGAAGTTGGGAAGGGGAAGTGCAAGCAGGTTTAACTCTTCTTTGCTTAATTGCCATGGGGCTTGCTCCAAGAGTCTTCTGAAATCTTCCTGAGAGCAGGCTGCTGGCTTTGGGTAACAATTGAAGGTATGACTGACTATTTACTCAGCAGGGTAGAATGGGGATGAAGAGTGGTGTCATGATGTTCTGATGAAGCTCCTCGGATGGTTATGGAAAGAAGATTGGCAGTGAAAGTCCTCAGGAAGGCAGAGGCCTGCATGTCCCTACAGGCAGCTCAGAGTATGGCTGAGGGTGCAACAGTAAACTACTACCAGATTTTGGGATTTCCAGGGAACAAGTGGACAGAATTCATGTGCATTGTGGGTTTCCTCATCTCCAAAAGGTAAAGACAGAAGCCAAGCTGCCTTCAGAGAAGGGAAACAGCAGGGACTGTGGTACAGAGGAAGTTGTCTGGGTGAAGAATTGGGAGACTGGGGGTGTTTGCATTGAGAGACTGACAAAACAGACTGCATCCAAATGGAGTGCTTCAGAACTCAAACTTCTGAAAAGAAATAGCTTTTTGCATGGTGTGCAATTAGATTGTGGGATGTATGTAATGCAACTGCTGGCTGGGCAGGATGTCATCAGGGAGGAACAAGATGTGGCTTTAGGCATG
Organism: Hypotaenidia okinawae; assembly: GCA_027925045.1. Taxonomy (NCBI): domain Eukaryota; kingdom Metazoa; phylum Chordata; class Aves; order Gruiformes; family Rallidae; genus Hypotaenidia; species Hypotaenidia okinawae. Next base: position 8,049,377 of record BSDF01000006.1, read on the forward strand.
TGCAGGTGTGCTGTTGCAGGTGGTACCCACAGGTGATGTAAGTATTGCTTTAAAAACCAAGTATCTGGTGATGTAAAGCTGCTCACATCCATAGTTTAACTACCAAGGCCAGTCTTGATAGGTTCTTTATTTGGGTTCCTCTGTCCTCAGTGATAGGTTTCTTGAAGCTCTTACTAAAATTGTCTAGTAGCAGGCACTGTTTGCAGCAGAGCACTGGGCAAGCTGGGCTGCTGTGACTCAGTATTGCCCTTCCCGTGTGGGTTGTGTTTGGCTTTGCACACCTCATGTTTTCAGCAGTGAGGCAGAGTGAGTCATGCTTCCGTTCTAGTAAAGAAAATGGGATGGCAAAGACCCTGAATTTATTTTTCAAAAGATGTACGTGTTTCATTTGAAGTGCCCTCCAGGCAAGGTGGGCAGCTTAAACTGGGTTACAGACCATACTGCTGTTGTGATAAACCCAAGAGTGCACTGTGATCTGTGTTTTGGGAAACAAAACAAACCCAATATTCCTTTTTTGTTTTTTCTCCTTTTCTCACTGCCTTCAGTTCTTAATAAGTGACCGTGACAGAGACCCCCAGTGCAACCTGCACTGCTCCAGGTCCCAGTCCAAACCCCTCTGTGCCTCTGACGGCAGGACCTACGAGTCAATGTGCGACTACCAGAGAGCCAAGTGCCAGGAGTCGAGTCTGAGCGTGGCGCATCGTGGCCGTTGCAAAGGTAGGTGGGTTTCCAGTGCCTTTGAGGGGAGGAGTGGGAGTCCTGCCTCATAAGAAACTGGATTCTTAGACCCTTGATTGCCAAGCTACCCAGCCTAAAATACATCATGTTTGCAGAGTCCCAAAGAAGTAACTAAAGACTCCTTCTTTTCTTAAGCACAGGTAAAGATACTGAAGTATCTGAAATGTTTAGCCAAAACTATTCAGATTCTCTTTCTTCCTCTTATTCTCTGGTACTATATAGCACCTTGATAACTGCAGATCTTGCTTTTGACCTACAAGTGCTCTTACGAATCCCTGTGAAATAGGAGTATCATAGAATCATAGAATGGTAGGGGTTGGAAGGGACCTCGAGAGCTCATCGGGTCCAACCCCCTGCCAAAACAGCTCCCTAGGACTTTTCACTCAGATAGGTGTCCAGACAGGTCTTGAATATCTCCAGAGAAGACGACTCCACACCCCCCTGGGCAGCCTATTCCAGTGCTCTGTCACCCTCACTGGGGAAAAGTTCTTCCCCATGTTGGCGGAACTTCCTGTGCTCCAACTTGCAGCCATTGCCCCTTGTCCTGTTTCCACAGACCACTGAAAAGGGGCTGGCTGATTCCCCCTGCATCCCCTGCTTAAGATAACTGTAAACATTAATTAGGTCCCCCCTTAGTCTTCTCTTCTCCAGGCTGAACAGTCCCAATTTTCTCAGCCTTTCCTCATAGGGGAGATGCTCCAGGCCCTTAATCATCTTTGTAGCCCTTCTTTGGACTCTCTCCAGGAGATCCGGGTCCTTTTTATCCCAGGGAGCCCAGAACTGGACACAATACTCCAGGTGGGGCCTGACCAGGGCAGAGCAGAGGGGGAGGATCCCCTCCTGTGACCTGCTGGCCACACTCCTCCTGATGCCCCCCAGGATCCCATTGGCTCTCTTAGCCACCGAGGCACACCGCTGGCTCATGGCCAACCTGTCATCCACCAGGATCCCCAGGTCCTTCTCCACAGAGCTCCTCTCCAGCAGCTCATCCCCCAGCCTGTACTGATACAAACAGTTGTTCCTTCCCAGGTGCAAGACTCTACACTGGCTTTTGTTGAACCCCATCTGGTTTCTCCCTGCCCAGCTCTCCAGCCTGTCCAGGTCTCTCTGGATGGCAGCGCAGTGTCCTGCGTGTCAGCCACTCCTCCCAGCTCTGTCTCATCAGCACTTGCTGAGGGTGGATGCTGTTCCCTCATCAAGGTTGTCAATGAAGATATTAAACAGGACTGGACCCAACACCGAGCCCTGGGGAACACCGCTGGTCACAGGCCTCCAGTCAGATTCTTCTATGATGCTCAAATTTAAACTTGCTGGTAACTTCCAGGTGTGTTCTGTTAAAAGGTGTGTTGTTTTTTTAGTTGCATTAGGAATGTGACCTCTAGATGTGCATGAAGATCACTGTTCTTGGCAAATACAAACTGCTGAGATAGAGACCTGGCCACCTGTAGTTAGGCACACCTACCTTGTACCAAGAAAGGTATTGCCAGCTGTGGTAGAGCACATTCTGCTGCTGCATTGGGTCACCTGAGCAACCTTCATTCTTTTGATATAACAGAGGTCCTCTACTGAGGATCTACCTTAGAACAAGAAGGGATCTTATAGGTCATCAAGCCCTCTCACATACAAATACGATGTATTGTGTATCCAAGACATTATCCTTATGAAACAAGCAACTTTGAGTTGTGCTGTCTCCTTTGAGGGGGAAAGGGGAGAACTCCCACTAGCTAACTTAAGGAGAAAAGGAAGTATGTTGTAGATAGGCCGGTGAGGAATAGTTCTTCACCTCAAATCACCATAGGTCTAAAACTTTATAAGTTGATAATTTGAACTGTGCTTGTGCCAAGGCAATTGGTATGGTTTCCATAGTGAGAACAGAACCTTTTCGATTCAGCTTAGCTCTCTGCTCTTTCTCTTAAGAAGTTAAGGACCTTTAAAGAGGAAATCTTGCCAGCCCTTTGAGAACTATAACTCTTATTCAGCTCTTGTTAGCTTCCTCATGTGCTTTTCAATGAAAATCCTTTAGTGCTAAGTTATATATATGCTGATTTCCTGTCGAACCCTCCCGTACATGTCAAAGGGTTAAAAGTCAGGGGTAGCTTAAAATGATCAAACTGTAACACCTGTGACAAATTTGAGATTCTAGAGAATAGTTCCAGATGGTGCAGCTGTGTGGAAAGCACTTCTACCTGGATTTCTGGTCAGCAGACATCTTAAGACTTGATGTCGAGTAAGAGTTCTGCTTCAAAACTTTGAAGGGATGAAGGTCAAATACCTGTTAAATGAGTCTTGGTAAGATGATGCTGTGATTGTTAGGATACACTGGATATCTGTCACTTAAAACACATTTAAGTCCTATCTTAGAACTACCAGGGGTTGATATTGGGACCAGCACTGTTCAACAAGTTTGCTGGTAATGTAGACAGTGGGATTGAGAGTACTTGTAGTAAGTCAGGTGATGATACCAAGCTGCATTGTGCAGTGGGCATGCTGGAGGCAAGGGGTGTTGTCCAGAGGGACCTTGACAGGCTGGAGAGGTGGGCCCATGCAAACTGCAAGGTCCTGCACATGGGTTGGGACAATCCCAAACGCAACTGGGCTTGGGGAATGGAGAACAGCCACAAGGAGGACTTGGGGGTGTTGGTGGATGAGAAGCTCAACATGAGCTGGCAATGCATGCTTGCAGCCCACACAGCCAACCGTATCCTGGGCTACACGAAAACCAGCAGGTTCAAGGAGGTGATCCTGTCCTGTCCTGCTGTCTCAAGACCTCACCTGGAGTACTGTGTCCAGCTCTGGGGCTGCCAGTACAAGAAAGACATAGAGCTGCTGGGAAGTTCAGGGGAAAGTTCACTTTCCTGGTTGTGCTGGCCACGCTGTTCCCGATACAAGCCAGGATGCTGTTGGTTCTTGGCCACCTGGGCACACTGCTGGCTCATACTCAGCCTGCTACTGTTCAGTGTCCTCAGGTCTTTTTCTGCTGGGCAGCTTGAACCTATCTTTTAAGTTACTGGTGAGAATTGTAACAGGGGTCTACAACCTGTCTCCTGGGACACCTAGATGAACACAAGTTTGGCTAATGTTCTGAAAGGAAGGTATCCTGACTAGTGATGGGCTGTCTGAAGGTAATCTTTCTCAAAATATTTCAAAATCACTTCAGTGCAGTTCCTCAATGCATGTTTGTCTTTATTCTCCCTTAACCAGGAACAAGAAAGTTCAAAGTGGGGCCCTCTTTGGCAATAAAGCAACCTGAAAGGACATCTTCAATCACTTTGCATGTTTTTATGTATGCTTCAAATGAAACCCTGGAGTAGAAATGGTATGTGGGTAATAAAGGAGGAGCAAAGCATGCTGGTGTGACAGGAAAGAAGTTGGAGATTTGCAGGTGTAGGATTTGTCAGAAATGAAGTGGAAAACACTGGGGAGTGGAGAATGATTGACACTCTGTGGATCAGATGGGCATGTTTTTGTAGCTTGCTCAGGTTCCATTTCTGCCTCTTTTATGCAAAGACACAGGTCACTACCTGGAGTAAGTGGATAGGAATCTGCTAACTTCAGTGTAGCTGGCCTGCTCCATGCCTGGTGGGCACCTGTCCCATACAAAAGGGACAGTTACCTGATGGAATGAGAAATAGGTTACATCAATATCTGCCCTTCAGGCTTTTGATAACAAAGTAGAGTTAAATTTTATTGGCTAGATTTTTGTAGTTGCATCATAGATTCGCTGCTGGTGTTATGTGGATGTGTGGAGGTCTTTTACTTTACAGTATAAAGACCCAAGGCATCCTAATGATACAATGTTGTGTGGTGTCAGAACTGCTCCCCTCTGGAGAGAGGAAGCTGAAATTCTTGGGGCTTATTCAGGAGTGCACTGTGTGTATTATGAGGGGACATGATTGTCTCATTAGAATAAACTGTTCATGGATAAGATCAACCATGGTAACTAGCCAACTTCATTGCAAAATCCAAAATTGTGTGCACCTGCACTCTACAGATTGGGCCACAGGTGTGAAAAACATCACTTGTAGTTCACAATCTCCTGGTTGCCAGTTGCCAATGTGACAGGCTGCTTTCTGAGCTGCAGGAAACCTGTCCTGAGTTTGAAGATGTTAAAGTCAAATTGGTAAGCAGCTCTCTTAGAGAGGTGATTCTGTTTGGTTTTCACTTTACATAAAGAAAGGGAGAAAGTCCTATTTAGGCTTTCTGGAACATGAAACTGGAATACACTAATGCCATTCTGTTTTGAGCTCCTCTGACCCCTCTCCAACAGTTTCACATCTTTCTTGTATTGGGGCCCCAGCTCTGGACACAGGACTCCAGCTGGGGCCTCCTGAGGGCAGAGTAGAGAGGGACAATCCCCTCCCTGTCCCTGCTGCCACCCCTCTGCTGATGGAGCCCAGGGAAGAAGGTATTGAAACACTCAGGTGTATACGAATCTATATTGTAACAGCAGGCTTTGAAATCTGGAGTGCATCCTATTTGGGGTGAGCTATCTGACAACTATTTTTTTAACACTTGGCACTTATGTAATATTTTACATTTTTCAAAACAAAAATAGCAAGGTGAAGTCATCCCACTGAAATCACATGTTGATACAAACATTATAAAAATACCAGACTGTGGAGTGAGGAAGAAAAGGATTGACAGCTCTTTTGAAAACAAGCTGGTCAATGTTGATATTAAAGACACTGTTTTTACTGGAACTGAACTGTGAATTGACTGACACAAAATGATAGTGCTATGCCCACACCGCTCCAGCGAGCGTGGGATATAGGTGGTTGCTCCAAGTCAAGGCTGTAAAAGGACTGACATGACCTCTGGAAGTCAGTGAAGGGAGGATGGGAGAAGTAATTGTGGCCTAATGTTAATGAACCAGAGAGAAACTCTCCCCTGCATTTCAGCAGCAATTTATGAAGAGAGATCATTTGAGCCAAGGGTTGCATTGCAGAAGAGCACACCAGCACTACACTGCAGTGTGTATACAGTGTGGCCTACTGGGTGGTAGCAGGGACTTTCAATCTATGACAGCCAGTTAAAATTGCCAGGAGGGGCATAATCACCTTCAGTGCTAACATGCTTATATTATCCTCTCCTTAGAGTAAAGGCTTCATCATGTGCACACTTGCTCATTAGCCAAACTGGAAGATACTACTGAGTTGGTATCTCTTCTGGCTTGGGCTCCTAATATATCTGTATTATAGGGGATGCCACCCAGTGTTTATTCCTACCAGAGATGTGGTGAAGCATCTATTTCATGTAGGTGTGACATCCACTTCATGTAGGTGTGACTGCTCCTGCACCCAAGTGCATGCTCTATGGAAATGCTTTATGCTTCTGTTTTATGTTCAAGAGAGGAACCAGATAAGCCTCTCCAGTCCTGTACGCTCAGGTGGAGAGACTAGAAAACAGGCTTTCATTTGTGAGTCTGTTTTGTCATGGGAGAAATTCTAAACTACTTTTTCTTCTTTCTATGCCTAGATCTGCTGTCTTGCTGACATTTTTTTTTGCTACTTAGTTGTCTTCTGTGAAGCAGAACTTGAAGGTGTTTTTAGCAGACAGCTAGCTATAAAACAGAAGGTGCAACCACACCACCTGGTTTAGCAATATGCCATGCTGAGCAAGATTGGACTCTTAAGCTTGAACAGGAGATCTGCAGGTGATAGGTGTTCCAGCTAAGTGTTGCCAGTACTTTTCAGCTGAAAGAACAAGCATGAGTTGGAAGGATCAGTACTGCTGGCAGGACCGTCCTCCAGTGGAGGTGTGTAAACTAGGTCTGATTTATCTGGTCACTTTGGCAAGTGGGGCAAAAAGGAAATTCCAGCTTAGAGGTTGTATCATGGTTAACTGGGAAAAAAGATTACTGCTTCTCTACATTCAGTATAAATTTTTATTTAAGAAAGTCTTAATTTCCTAAGTCTTCCCCTCTATACAAATTAATAATAGGTCCATCTGAGATCAAAGCTCCATGTACTTCAGGGTGCAAACACCCTGCAAACAAATTAGACTAAGGATGAGTGGCACAGGGTCAGAAGGGACAAAAGGTCATAGGGAGATGGGGTGGCCAACTTATAATCACTTAGTGGGCCAGTGACACAGTTGATGTGAACACTCCTGGGTTGTAAATGAATGCCTAAGCTACAGGCATCTGTGCTGAATACTACTGCTATGAAGAATGACTTCTTCCAAAGAGAAGGGGTTGAGGATCTAAAAGGTGTCTTCCAACCAAGACAGTGTTATGATTTCTAAAACTTCAGAAGACTGATCACATTACTCAAAGAAGACTTTCATATGTTTAAAATGAAGTTGTGTTGACAAACTAGAAACTTAATGTCTCGAGTCATCAGTGATGGAAATACAGTACTCAGCTTAAATGCTTTGGTCTGTCTTTATCCAGACTATTTGCAGCATCGTTGTTGGCTTCTGCATTGAGATGTGGCTATACAGAAAACTCTTGTATTGCCATGCATTGTCACAGAATCACAGACTGGTCTGGGTTGGAAGGGACCCCAAGGATCACAGGGTTCCAACCCCCTGACACAGGCAGGGACACCAACCTCCAGGCCTGGAGCTACACAAGGTTGCCCAGGGCCCCATCCAACCTGGCCTTGAACACCTCCAGGGACGGGGCATCCACCACCTCTCTGGGCAGCCTGTTCCAGCACCTCACTGCGCTCTCTGTGAAAAACTTTCCCCTAATACCTAATCTAACCCTTCCCTCCTTTAGCTTTAGTCCATTCCCCCTTGTCCTGCCATTTTCTACCCTTTTAACAAGCTGATTCCCCTCCTGTTTCTCTGCTCCCTTCAGGGACTGGAAGGCTGCAATGAGGTCCCCCCACAGCCTTCTCTTCTCCAGGCTGAACAAGCCCAGCTCCCTCAGCCTCTCTTTGTAGGGCAGGTGCTCCAGCCCTCTGATCATCTTCGTGGCTCCTCTGACCCCTCTCCAACAGTTCCACATCTTTCTTGTATTGGGGCCCCAGCTCTGGGCACAGGACTCCAGCTGGGGCCTCCTGAGGGCAGAGCAGAGAGGGACAATCCCCTCCCTGTCCCTGCTGCCACCCCTCTGCTGATGGAGCCCAGGACACCATTGGCCTTCTGAGCTGCAAGAGCACACTGCTGGCTCATGTTCAGTTTCTCATCCACCATGACACCCAGGCCCTTCTCAGCAGGGCTGCTCTCCAGGAGCTCTTCTCCCAGCCTGTATCTATGTCTGGGATTCCTCCAGCCCAAGTGCAACACCTGACACTTGGCAGTGTTGAACCTCATTAGGTTCACCCAGGCCTACCTTTCCAGCCTGTCAGGATCCCTCTGGATGGCTTCCTTTCCTTCTATGGTGTCAACCACATGTCAGTTCACTTGAACTGAGAACCCAGACTGGCGTTCCAATTCAGCTGGTGATTCTGTTGAAGTTCATGTGATCTGTGACACAGAATATGGGATTTTCAGGGATTAAGTGGTACCTCTTTTTTTTTTTTGTAGTTGACCACTGTGACTTTCTGGACCTGGTAGAATGGGGTCTCAACCTGCTGCTGAAAAGTTTTGATTAGGTTTTTGCACTGAGAAATCTTTCAGTCAGTGGATTCATGGGAAAAGGAAGAAGGTGCTAGTGTCCCTGTGTTTCCACAGCCTCTAACAGATGCTTGTTGTTTTTCTCATCTTTCTAGATTGAGCAGCAGCACTGTTAAACAGCATGTTTTCAGATGTAAACACTGAGTCCATCTGTATCTCTGCAGGGGGAAGAACACTCCTCTCTGTCCAGAACCCCTGGATGACCATAAAAATTATTGTCTAAGAAATTAGTTAGCTTTTTGTTAACTGGCTGAACTTTTATCTAGGTTCATATCTGTCTTTTGAGATCATGAATCCTAACTTAATCTGCAGGTAATGGGCCTTGATGCCTTATAGTTGGTTGGGGTTCCCCCCACCAGCTGTGAGGTACATCTGGTAGCTTTTGAAGAGGCCAAATGGTATTTGCCATTTAAGTGGGTTTTGCTTCTCTCTTTGTAGATGCTGGCCAAAGCAAATGTCGATTGGAGAGAGCTCAAGCACTGGAACAGGCAAAAAAGCCCCAGGAAGCAGTCTTCATCCCAGAATGCAATGAGGATGGATCATTCATGCAGGTGAAGTTTTCTCTTGGCTTTCTTCAGTCAGGCTTGCTGTTGCTGGAGGAGATGTGCTGTTAAGGGATGTGCCAAGTGATGGATGGCTGCATGGGTGCATGCCAACTTGCTCAGGTCAAAGTGTAGAAAGCTCAGGACTTGTTTAACCAACTGGAAAGCTTTGATTTAGTTACCATACCTTGAAAGACACATACCTATTTAAAGGCACCCATCTCCAGTGTAGTACAGAAACACATGATACCAGACTCCAGCACAGAAACAAAACCAAATCTATTTTTCCATGAAGATGAGCTGCAAAGAGAACTGTGGCTGATGCAGAACAGGTTAGACCAAACTGTTACCTCTGTTTCTTCTATCCCAGCAAAAAGGAGTTCTCTACTGAGCCTCTTCCCTCTGCAGGGTACTTGTTAGTGACAGACACCTCTTTCCTTTGCTGTGCCCTGTTGTTTGGTGATCTGGCAGGGGGGTGATGAGACTGCTTTGCTTTGTTTGGGTTTTTGATTCTTCACTAAATGATGTGCTGGGATTGCAGACTGCTCCATAGTACTCTTTTTCTTTCGGAAGCAGTTACCTCAGGCAGGGGTAGCAGAGGAGACTTATGATTTGATGGCCTTTAATATCTATGTTAAAACAAATAGTCAGCTCTTGGTCACTAAGCATCCTTCATAAATAGCTGGAATGGGAGAAGTCCTACAGAATTTGAGGGAAGCTGAAGTAGTTGGGGCAAAAAGAAAGCCCTCATGAAGGAGACTTTGAGAGGAAGAGTAGTTTGCCAAAGCAAAGTAGGAATGAAGAGCTTTGGTTCTGACAGAGCTAAGAAGCTACTTAATGTGCTAATGGTAACAGAACTGTGTGTTAAAAATGTCTCATGTTTAGTTCCATAAAAGGTAGGAGGGGTATGCTCTCTGCTTAATTAGCCTGCACCTCAGAAGCCAAAATCCTGCAACTCTCCTGACCTCTATTCTGTGAACTTTAAATGCATCACACAGTCTCTTTTGCTTTAGCTTCCCTACACCTCACCCTGCTCTAGAGGTCTTGTGCCTCAGAAATTGTAGGCTTCATTAGTTCTTGTTTGCAAAGGTGTTTTTTTTTTTTAAGGTGTAAACCAATCCAAAATATAATCAATATTGGCTTCAAAAAGATGAGACAAAAAACTTTGGGGCTGGTTCAAACGCTTTGAGATGCCTGAGGGAAGAGGAGAGGAAAGATTCTTTTTTTGTGATAACTCATGGAAAAAAAAAATGTATTCCCTCCCCTCAGCCTTACCCTCCCATTATCTGGTTGTGTAGGAGTGTTTTTGTTTTTAATGGGAAAATGGGAAAAAATTTATCTCCCCTGCTAATATCACATGTGATTTTGAAGCAGCATTATATTTGTGTAGAGCATGGATCATCTTTGGAAGGCAGGGGTAGAAGAAGGTGGCTGAAGTTTCTTGTACTCTTAACTGCACTTTCAATTGTTGAAATTTGATTTTGTGTAGACCTGCTCAGGTTAGGTTGGCAGTGGAAGGAAATACTTGATAATTCAACAAAATAGGGGGAAGGAAAGCTGACTCTCTTGTCAGCTGTCCATTGTGCTCTTGGAGACTGAAATGGGGGTGGCAGGGTGCAGCTGAAATGTTTCTTAAACTGGCTTGAGAGCACAGTTGATAGTTTTGTTTCAGGTTTATTTGGAAGGCTGGTACCAGTGTCTGGATTGCTGAGCAGCTGCTGGGCCTCCTTCCTGCACATTCCCTGGCCAGTGTGGGTTGCCAGTGGAGGGGCAGCATGAAACTGCTTACAAAAAGTATGTTTTCAGCTGGCAGCCAAGTGAGACTTCACATTCTTTCTCTGTTCAGTCCTATCTGTGAACACTAGAATGCTTCTGTTTTACCTGGCATGATGATGGAAGCCTCTGATCCTTTTGTAGCTGGAATTAACTGAAATTCATGTCATTCCTTGGATTGTAAAAATATCCCATGTTCCACATACTTCAGGAATAAACTTCATCACTTACTTTGCAGCACTTAAGATCATTGTCCCTGCAAAAGATGTCAATGAAAAACAACATCCAAGGAAGCTAACTGTTTTCAGCCTGCATTTGAGACATGTATTACCTCTAGCTTCTGGTCCAAATTAATTAAACTTTGATTTCAGAAGGATGTACAAATAAGAATTTTGGTGAATGGTCAGTTGCTGGAAACAAAAACTCTTCTTAGACTAAATTCTCACCTGGCAGAGGGGGTTTGGATGCTGCATCTCTTGTGCAGAGAACTGGCAACCCTGAGCTCTGATGGGAAAGTCCCTAAGGCCTTGCAAAAGTCAGATCTGAACTGTTATGGGTTTATTCTCATTCAGTACCCAGAGAGTTGATCCATTCAAACTCCAAAATCTCAGTTGGGAAGTCGGAAACAGAGCAGCAGCCTCTCTCAAGCTCCTAGAAATACCCACCATGCTCTTCCAGCTCAAATCCCCATCCCAATGAGAATCTAAGCTTGTAGAGTTGGCTAAGAACACTTTTTCAGTAGTTCCCCCATTCTATGTAACTATTACTAGAGGAATATTTTTAGGCAGAAGCATCTTTGTTCTCCCTCTGATTAAAACATTTGACATGAAATTCTTATTATAACACTCAGGATATGGATGACTTGCTTTCAGGTCTTGAGTTGAGCCTTTTCTTTGCAGATGTATAAACAGTAGGTGTTCAAGCCCACATTGTCCTTGCCATCAGGCTTCAAAAGATTTGGGGGTTCCTCTAATTGTGGGAAATTCTTGAAAGTTTGGCATGAGTGGAAAAAACATGACTAGTACAAGCTTGGGAGCTGCATCTGGTGGTGGTAACTGTATGTTCACAGTACCTGCTTGGTCTGAACCAGATTGAACTGTTGCTATTCTGGTTTGCCTCCTCTTGAATAGAAGCTAAAATGCAGCCAGTGTGGGTCAGTGCTGAAAGCTGCACTCAGCTAGGCCGCTCCTCTGAAAGCAGCTCCAGCCTGCCCTTTCTAGGTCCTGGAGCTGCATGCAGTACAAAACTCTGAATTTGAGTCTGGATCCATTGCAAACTGGATGGTGAAGAGAACAGAACTGCTCTGCTGTCCTGTGACCCACAGCATGTGCTGCATGGGGCAGCAGCTGCAGAGGGGAGACGGTGCTGGCCTTACCTCCTCCTGCTTCCCTGTGGGATGACTGAGGCCCAACAGTTGTAACAAGGGTAAAGGGCCTGAAGGCAAAGCCTGTGGCCTGCGTATCAACCCTGCCTTAGAGAGAGATGTCTGGGTGTCTGACATGTTTTTTTTTTTCATTGCCTGTAAAATCTAGACCAAAAAGAAGGGTGGCCACAGTTCTGTGGCTTGATGGCCAGTTTTCCTAGGCATGGCTAGTTATAATGGCTTTTGTGTACTGCATGAAGAGGAGCAGGCACCTGTTGATCCCCTGGCTCTCCAAACTGTCTGTGCACCGTAGGTGCTACTTCCCTTATTCTGGCAGTTTGCAAAGATCCTATCAAATCCCTTTTTAGCACTGCTTACACATCTAAAATGTGACGTGGATTTGCAGCATGGAAGAGGTGGTGGCATTACAGGCATGAGAGGATGGCTGTAAATGGGAGCAAACCTGAAGAATTCCTCTGGAATTGCCATCTCTCTATATTTTAGTCTGTGTGGGGAATATTCCTTCCTGTAACAAAATCTGTGTTTAATTTTTACTTGTGTACTGATAATACTGTGAGCTGTTTCCAACACAAGAATGTTTGATATGTGTAACTTGATTAATTGTGTAAAACTGAGCTCGCACAATGATGTGTAAAACCAGACGTGACTAAACCCAGTTCCTGTTCCCAAGACTTGCTCTCTCCTTTTTGCTGCTATGCTGTGTTTTGCATAAATGCCATTCCCTTTCCATGCTGCACTTAACCTGCTGTGATCTGTTCTTCATAAACAACAGGCTCCATTGGGTAATCTGCACACTTTCTTTTGCCATTGGGCTTGTTGCCATGGGCTGAGGGAGACTTGCATTCTTCATAGTTTTTTCCCCCCAAGCAGTTGTTTAGAAAAGGTTGCCGAGGTTTTGAAGGGGATCAGTTTCAGACAGATTCATATGAACATGAATGATGTTAACCCTGCTCTAGGGTCGTAGTCTAGTGGGGCTTTGTGGTGTGTTTTGCTATTTGTTGCTACCTTCCACTGCCTAGCTGTGGCTTCTTTTTCCTTGCAAGTCTACATAGACGTGGCTGAGAGCAAGTCTCCTTGGAGGGTTGGAGTTTAGGGCACTCAAAACTGAAGCTGCTGGTGCAGTTAGGATGCAGCACAGATTTCTCTCAAAACAAGTGCATCAGTCAAACCTGCCATCTTACAGCAAGATCAGTGAGTGGGCTGACTTTGTACACACATTAGCATAGCCTAGAATGAAACTATTGCTATGGACCATAATATAGAACACTTTCTAAACAGGTTTGTGTTACCAGGTGCACGAGCACTCAGGAAGGTACCTAATAACTGAACACTGCTCTGGCAAAGTTCCACAAATAGACCCCTTCTTATAAAGATGTGGGGATCCCTCCGTGTGGAGGAGGCTGAGGGGAGACCTTATCACCACCTACAACTACCTGACAGAAGGGTGCAGAGAGGTGGATGATGGTCTCTTCAGCCAGGGGACAGGAGATGGGACAAGGGGAAATGTCAGGAAGCTGCCCCAGGGCAGGGTCATATTAGGAGAAAGTTCTTCCCTGAAAGAGCTGTCAGGGGATCATGGTTTCCCCCCGGCTGTGGGCCGAGATCCACGCAGCTGCCTGCTCCTTAAAGTAAAAGAGCAGGGGAAGAGGGAAAAAGGGGGAAACAAGGGAAGGGAAAAGGAAGGGGCAAGTAACTCCAAAACCAAGAAACTAAGAGGCCCGTGGGTTGGGATAAGGAGAGTTTACTAAGAGAACAGAAAGATAAAATATAACAATGCTAACAGGACTTCAGAGCAAAAGAATATGAAACTCTTGATCCCCAATGCAGTTTCTCCCCGACCCACACAACTCAGGCCGTACCACCCAGAGCTGTCCCGGAACCCGACCGTCCCCACAAGAAGCACGCGTCCCGCCACCGCCCCTCTTCTTCCTCCCTCAGCCCCCCGTGATCCTGGGCAGGACGTAATTGGCATGGAATACTCTCTTTGGCCCATCTGGGTCACCTGTCCTGGCTTCGCCCCTCCTTTCTCATGAATAGAGAAATACGAAGAAGCTGAGAAAGTCCTTGACTGTCTGACTGCAACTAAGAACATCAGGGTGTTCTCAGCACTGCTTTCATTGTAACTCCCAAACACAGCATTCCATCAGCTGCTACAAATGAAGTTAACTCTATCCTGACTGAAATCAGGACACAGGGCCTGGCACAGGCTGCCCAGGAAGGGGGTTGAGTCCCCACCCCTGGGTGTGTTTAACAGACGGGTAGATGAGGTGCTCAGGGATATGGTTTAGCACAGGACAGGAACAGTTGGACTTGATGATCTTAAAGGTCTCTTCTAACCTTGTGATTCTGTGTGACATCATGATCCCAGTCTGTTCCTCTGCAGTGACTGGCATACCACAACACTGGGCAGAACGACAGACTCGTTTCTTGATGCAGCATGGTGCTGCAGTGCACCATGTGCAGATGTGTCCCATGTTCCCAGGATACTCTCTGTTCTGCTACTCAGTGCTCACACTCTAGCAATACTAAGCTCTCAAAGACTTAACCTCTGCTTTCAGAAGGAAATAACGTAGAGTGTGTCTTATGTTAAAGAAACTCTTCAGAAAGAATCTGGGCTTTAACTAGTAGATAGTTCTGGCTTTTTTTAAAGACATTACTTCTATAAAAGACAGTAGCTGGAGCTCTTTATGAATACAGTCTGCTACTTAGGCAGTTGCTTCCTCCCTGTAGTGTTTATTTTGATTCTTGCCTGTATACTGAGCTAAAGATAACCCATGGATCTGTAAGGAGGTAGCAGCTTTAGTTATATATGGTATTTCTTCAAAGAAGTACTAGTCAAGAAAGCAAAGGAACAGATTTCTTTAAAGCAGGATTAGACATCCTTTAAGGAAAGTGACAATGTAAGCTCATTTCCTTACAAGTAAAGTGTTATAACTGTGCCAGAAGCAGGTTGCCTCTCTTGGGGATCTTCTCCTAAGGTAAAAATGACATCTGTGCCCCAGTGTGTTGGGAGTGCCCTTGTTCATGGCTGAGATTTGTCTGCACAAATCCCTTTCCCTGGTTATGTGAACAGTGAGATTCCCGTGGAGCAAAAACTGTTGAAAGATGCATAGACTTGAGGGAAGTGGCTGCTGCATAAAGCATCAGTGGGAGCATTTGTCTGCACAACATGGTTTGGGAAGAATTAATATGAGCAGGGAACAGAAAAAGGGACAAATTATTTAAGGGGTTGCAGTCCCAAAGAAACTCAAAATGAGACGCAGGCTAATTCAGAGTCTAATAGTCTGTTGATTCTTACAGTAGGAAGTGACAAGATCCAGGGTCTCAGCAGTACAGCAAGACATTTAAACCAGAACAGAGGTATCACCACTTAGAGCAGGATGAACAGCCATCAGGCCAGTATGCCCACTGTGTGCCTCTAACTTGGATTCAGAAGACTTTGAGCTGTTGAGGCTCATCTAGAAAGGAAAGGCTTGATTAAAGAATTGCTGCGTGACACTGCAGCTTCTCTCAGAGTCAGACCAGATGACCTACTTGCTTAGAAGAATTTCTCTTTTACAGTGCTTACAAGGAGCACCTGGGTGCAGCCAGGTTCCAGAGCCTCCCCTTGTGCTGTGAGTGTGGGCAGTAGCTCTTCTGCATCCTCCTGCCTGCAGCAAAACCATTCAAAAACTAGATGTGTTCTGTTTTTCCTCTCTCATAGAAGTATTGCTTTGAATGCAGAAGGAATACTTTTCTTCACCTGTCTCTGCCCTGTGTTATGGAACAAGAAATGATCATCTAATCTGTGGTGGTGTAAGAATGGGTTACCAAACTCTTCATCTAAACAGCAGTGAAAGACTAGTCTGAGTGTTGCTATCCTGTGGGCAGCCCTGTGCTTGTCCAAGGCACTCAGAATCACAGAATTGCATGGGTTGGAAGGGACCCCAAGAATCATAGAGCTCCAACCCCCCTGCCTGTGGCAGGGACACCAACCTCAGGCTGGATCTACACAAGGCTGCCCAGGGCCCCATCCAACCTGGCCTTGAACACCCCCAGGGACCGGGGCATCCAACAGCTCTCTGGGCAGCCCCTTCCAGCCACTCACCACTCTCTCTGTAAAAAACTTTCCCTTAATATCTAATCTGAACCTTCCTTCCTTTAGCTTTAGTCTATTCCCCCTTGTCCTGCCATTGTCTGTCCTTCTAACAAGCTGATTCCCCTCCTGTTTGTCTGCTCCCTTCAGGGACTGGAAGGCTGCAATGAGGTCCCCCCACAGCCTTCTCTTCTCCAGGCTGAACAAGCCCAGCTCCCTCAGCCTCTCTTCTAGGGGAGCTGCTCCAGCCCTCTAATCATCTTTGTGGCTCCTCTGACCCCTCTCCAACAGTTCCACATCTTTCTTGTATTGGGGCCCCAGCTCTGGACACAGGACTCCAGCTGGGGCCTCAGGAGGGCAGAGTAGAGAGGGACAATCCCCTCCCTGTCCCTGCTGCCACCCCTCTGCTGATGGAGCCCAGGATACCATTGGCCTTCTGAGCTGCAAGAGCACACTGCTGGCTCATGTTCAGTTTCTCGTCTACTCTCAAGCTTCTTCCAGCAAACTTCTGCTTTCTGTCACTGTCAAGAGTGGTTTCAGCCATCACAGGATTACTGCTCAGCCCCTGCTCTCCCATGCATGTGCATACAAATTCTTTCCCATTTTCAGCTTCTCTTCTGGAAACCACCCCTTGATCCTCCATTGTTAAGTGGCTTATAGTGGGATGCTGCTGCTTGCTTATTGAGAGCTTTGGGATGTTCCCAAACCTGATTCTGCCATTGCCAGGGAGATACTGTAGAAACCCAAACAGTGGCCTGTTTTTTTTTTTTCTCCTTTGTGGAATGAAGAGGCTGAGGAGTCTGCCAGTGACTACAGCTTTAGTGTTTCCATGTTGTGATGAACTTGAGAGTTGGGTGTATGTTCATGTGGCCGGTGGGTAGTGTTAGCTGGGGTGGGGTGGGGAGGGGAGTAGAAGAGCTGATGCTATGCTCCTCATTTGGGTAATGATGGCTTTTCTTGGGTTGGTCTCTTCTGCTTTTTACCCTTCAGCTGTGGCATGGTTGAGATGTCACATCTCACCCTTAAAATAGGAAGTGCCCATCCTGCACCATCAGGGATTTGGGTGCTTGCAGGGCTTTAAGCTGAATGGTGATATTTTGAGGCTTTTTAAAAATTGAGTTGTTAATGAAGAATTGGTTGGAAGACATCAAATGATTTGTAGTTTTAGTTCTGATTGTGTAATTTAAACTATTTAGCTGTCACAAGTTTATGCTAATTTGAGATGTTAAACTGCCTTGTGCCGTTTAAGCAGGAATGAGTGTTCTGTAGCTGGAGCTTGGTTATTAATCAAGTCTATTTTGTATATAAAACTGGTAAGGTATTTTCTCTGACACAGTGCTTAGCTTTTGAAGGCTGTCAAAAGAAGTCAAGGACGTTTTTCCTAACTTTATTTTGGTAGAGCCCAAATGAACTCTGTAACTGAAGATGAGATTTGTGCAGTAACCAGGTGTTGCTTTTACATGGCTCTTCTCATTATAACAGCATTTACGTTTTTCTACTGACCTTAGGTTTAAGTTTTCATTTCTAAATCCCACTTCTTCTTGAAGTTTGACCTCATTCTAATGCTGCTCCCATAGTAGCAAGATTTTTGAAGTAAAAACTTGAATTTTCAAGGTTGCTTACTATATGTGCTCTGGAGTAGCTGATGCTTTTTACATAGCCTGTGTTTCTCTGCAGTGCTTAAAATGCTTCTGGATCAGCTGTTGCCTTACTCTCCTTTTCAATGCCATACCAGTGCTATGCAACTGATGAAAAGTATATCAGTGTTTTTCCCCAGCCCTTAAGCTACAAACTCTAGGCTGTAGGCCTCTGGAACTGAAATGTGCTGAGACCTGGTTGGGTATCGTGGTGAAAGATAGCGTCTCTCAACATGCAGATGTTCAGGGAAGTCAACTGCAGTGATTTTTTTGAGGTTGCTGAAGTGTCTGTTCTTTGCAGATCTTGTCTGGACAAGGGCTGAGGCTTCCTTGTTGCTGTTACCTGTTGTGTGGAAGTCCTTTGGTGTGGCAGTAGAACATGTGGTGGTTGTGAAAGTGCTGTCAATCTGATGTTTTTCTGCCTCCTGCCACCAGTAAAAAACCCCAAGGGTCATGGGATACCAATCCAAAGACATCCATTAGCTTAGTTATTTACAAACTTCTTTTGGGTGTCATGTGCTTGGCTTACCTAAAGGGTTGTAGGCAGTTGGTAGTTCTTCATTGAGATGAGTTGCACAATATGCTTTTCTTTAATATATATCTTTTAAATTTGTGTCAATACGGTGTTTTTACTTTATTTTTCTGAAGGACTGCCAAGTCACTAACACTTGAATTTTTTTAAGTGTTTGGTAGGCTGAATTTCTTTTTCTGTAGTGTAACATGAAGGGTCTTGCCCTACAAATTTGAGACCCCATCCTGGAATTTGGCTTCATTTTTCATTTCATTCTTAAAACTAATGCTGAGATGTAAAGACAGATTCTGGTGCTGTTGTGAATGTAGTAATGTGTGTGTGACCAGCACAGATTAATGCTGTGCACAGAAACCCATCACACTTGTTTTTAATGTGCCACTTGGCTTATGTCTTTAAACTAAAAGAGGGCAGATTTAGATTAGATCTAAGAAAAGTCTTCATGTGAGGGTGTTGAGGCCCTGGCACAGGGTGCCTAGAGAAGCTGTGACTGCCCCTGGATCCCTGGCAGGGTTCAAGGCCAGGTTGGATGGGGCTTTGGGCACCCTGGACTGGTGGGGGGCGGGTGTCCCTACCCATGGCAGGGGGTTGGGACTAAATAGCCTGTAAGGTCCCTTCCAACCCAAACCAATCCATGAGTGGTTCTATTAATTTATTAGACTTAATATAACTAGCAGTAATCGAGTTGCAAAATATTTCTTACTGTTCACAGTGCTTTTGAGTAATTTGCAATAAATGTTGTGATATATTGAGAGAATAAAAATGCAAGTGTGCAGATAGCCCTGACAGTGACTCCAGTGACATGGGTACATGAGGTTATTGTTGGTTTTGGCTGCTAACAGTGAATTTGCTCGAGGCAAAACGATTGCTTTGCACTTTAGTAAAACCCAAGATAAACACATGGTGCTGTGTTATAATTGCTCTTACATCATGTTTTATGTGATACTTAAAACCTTTAAAAAAAGACTGTTAAGTCTCTGAACAAACTCTGCTACCTTAGGGAATCGGAGCCAGCTGTCATCAAGGGGGAATGACTTTTCTAACACTGAAGGATCCCTAACAAAGGGAAAAGCACAAACATCCCCATCACTCTTCTGCCTGAAGAGGACAGGAATAGGAAATTGGAAGTGAAATTGTAAATGAACTTGGAAAAAAGAGAATGGACAGAATTCAATTTATGAGTGTAAAAGGCAGTTTCTGAAGTGGTCTTATTTCATGGCTTTTTTCCAGAAATGTATTGAAGAAGCCATCTGTAGCTTATAGTAATGTAGGTATTTCTATACCATTTCAAGGTGCTGGAAGCAGAGATGCCTGCATTTGACCATAAGTGAAAGTGTGACTTGAAGCCTAAAAAAGAATCTTGGAAACTGTTAGTATTTACACAGATGACTGATGATCGTTTATTTGTGACTCAAGGGAAGTCAAAAGGCGCCCTGAATTTCATCCAAATGTTTGATCACTCTGCAGCATCTGCCACAGCTTTTGCAATTAGATTTGTTAAGCACTACTGAATTAATATCTGCACAGATGTTACCAAGAGCAGCCTTCTAGATCAGGATTTATCTGGTCTCACTTTCGACCTCTGAACTAGCTGTTCTGGTGGTGGAAAGAAGGAGCTGTGTGACTCTAGGTGGTCAGTTCAGGTGTTGAGCTTTAAAGTTCAGCAAAATGAACCTTAACACTGGGTACCTTTTGGCTCACTAGAGACTTCACAAAACATTAAGTCCTTGTCAATATGTGGAGGACAAACATGTTGGATCTTGCTCCTACTGCTTAGGCTGACGTAGTAACGGGAGCAACCTTAAATCCGTCTGGAGAAGGCTTGTTAACCTAAGTCAGTATTGTGTTTTTCTAGCCATCCCTGCTAAACAAAATGCTCTTGAAATGGCACAGAATGCTGCTCTCCAGCAGTAGCTGTGGAATTGGGCCAGGGTGGCCTGCCTTTATGCCAGTTGGGATGCAGTGGCACAGCTACTGAATGGTAAATAGTAAATGGGATTTAGCAGAGGGTGGCATGAGCTGAGACACAACTACTGTATCCCCAAACTGAAGGGTTTTCAGCTAACTACTTGTAGCTTCTTTTGCCTCCTGAATTGCAGCTGAAGGTGTTGGGGCAGGAGTCATAACCTTTCTTTGGGGAGGGGAGTGAGGGGAGACAGAAGTTACTCATATCAAAGGTGGTATTCTGAGTGACCTTCTCACTCTGAAGCATGTGTTTGTGATGTGTCTGGGCTGGGACTTTGACTAAGATGCTGGCTTGTAATAAAAGTGGAGGGTGACGCTGAGAAATGAGATGCCTGCTCTTTGTCTTACCAAACAGGTGCAGTGCCATACCTACACTGGATACTGCTGGTGTGTGACACCTGATGGCAAGCCCATCAGCGGCTCTTCTGTACAGAACAAAACTCCTGTATGTTCAGGTACTGTGGGAGTTTGTCTTGTCCAGATTTTTTGGCCCTATCAGAACTGCCTCCTTTGGAGCAGATTTGTGACCCCTGTTTCCTGAAGGAATTGCTGGAACTGTTTAGTCGTGGTGCATAGAAGAGTCAGTTTCCTGGGAATAAAGCTATTAAAAACCACCCCAACCTTATCATAATTTTTAATACACTTTAAGGAATTTGTTCAAAAAGCTTTTATCAGTGCAAGTTCTAAAGGAAAAGTGTGATAGAGCACTGAAGAAAACTGTAGAATCACATACTGCATGAAGATCTAAGTTATTTTAAAAACCCAAGATTTGTTCTGTTCAAATACATGCTAGATTGTATTCAGTGTCCATCTTCAAACAGCTGGTGGACGTTCAAGGGTTGGTTGAAATCCATTTTCTGCTAATTGTTCCACTTAAATCCTTTTCCTTTAGCAGACTGCCCCTTGCATTCCCTGCACACTCTCTCCACCTGTTTTTGATTTGTTCTTCCTGACACTTGCAAACAAAAGGAATGACTCTACTGATCTTTCCTGCTTGACCTTAGTATGCTGCTCTTTCAAATCACTGGATCCAGCTACTAAAGATTTCCCCTCATCCTGATTTAAGATTTTAACACATAAAACTTCCTTATGCTCTCCCTGTTGAAGCTACAGGCTTTTTGAATCTGAAAGTAAGCTGTTGGCAAGTAAAGCAGACACTTTGTGGATGGAGATAGTGACTGTATTAATGTGAAATTACATATTCTGTGTGAGCATGAAGCATCTAAATAGATGTCTTTCTTCCCTTTAGGTTCTGTAACTGATAAACCATCAAGCCAGGGTAATTCTGGAAGGAAAGGTGAGTGGAGTCCTGTGCTTCAGCAACTTGTTTTATAATAGCAGCTGGCCAGTCTTAGTCCCTTGAGATCTTGAAATCCGGGTTTCGAACCAGCTTGGTGTGTGGAAGGTTTGTGTGCCTTTAGACCTCCACCTTCAGTGGGAGGAATACAATGACAGTTTGTTCCAATACCACTGTGAGGAGTGAAAAACAGTGTGTTCTGCTCTGCTAGTGAGCTGAAAGGTGGTACATGAAAGCTGAGTTCACTTTGTGCTTGTTCATAGTACTTGTTCACCTTGAAGTTAACTACTGAGTATTTCTCAGTAAAATCCCTACAGGTTAGGAAGACTATCAGTAAAACTACTAGACTGTGAGTCAGGAGTGCTGATGTCGTGGTTGTGGCTTTATATGCTTTGAAAGATGGGTTTTTAACAGAGCACAAAACCCTCTAGCCAGCTGGAACAGCACTGGATTAAACTATAGCTGTGCTTGGTAACATCACACTTCTGTACATTAGGCTTTGGTCTTCCTTTATGCTCTTTTCTTTGATCCCAGCCTTTCCTGAGCAAGGAACTGGATGTGTCATGTTCCTCCTGTGTGTATTTGTAGCCCTCCTAGATTTGTGTCCTCAGATTTGTGGTCATTAAAATAGGTTGGGGTGACTATGGAAGTATACATGGATGAGCAGTACAGTTTGTCTTTAGGCATTCTCCACACCATGACTTTTCAACCCTTCTCCCATCTACCCCTGTTCAGAGTCAACTCTTGAATTTGCCTACTTGTTACAGGAAGATGGTGCCAAATGCATCCTCACTCCTGCTGGTGAGGATGAAGGTTGTTTCCTTGGAGAAAGTCCTGGTTTTGATGTCTGAAAAGGTCTACCTTGATGCCAACACTTGAAGAACATTTTCCATGCTGGGACTGTTAATTCAGTCCTGAAAACACTTAATGGCAATGATAGATTACTACGTTCAGGGCACTGGTATGTTTCAAGTAGAATTAGTCTCCAGTCTATTGGCTGTGGATAGTAGCTTCAGAAAAGACAGGGAGAAGATGCAAGGAAGACTACTTAATTTATGCTGAAGCCTCCTTATTTTGGATAAGGATAAGTCTCGAAGCCTGTAATGTGTGTTAATATGTAACTGGCCCCTGAATGTTACCATACTGTTAATGCAGTCATTGCTAGTCTAGCCTGAAGTACAAGCAAATCAAGTAGCTCTTGAAATCCACATTGGGTTTGGGTGGGAGTTCTTTGTAGGCTTCCTACCTGAGCAGTCCTGGTCTGTTCTAGACTTGGAAACAGGGGAAAACTTACCTCACTTAACTCAGAGGTTGGAACATGCAAAAAAGAGAACTGTAAATAGAATGACTTAATTAAAATTTGTAATACAAATTGATTCTCCTTGGGTGCTGCCTGTAGCATCCTATTTCAAGAATGTTACACTTGGTCATGTGGCTGCAGAAACATCCTATGCAGTAGCTGTCAAGCTACTTTCAGCTGTTAGGTTGAGAGAGTTGGGCTTGTTCAACCTGGAGGAGAGCCTTGGGGAGACTTGTGGTACCTGAAGGGGCTACAGGAAAGCAAGGGAGGGGCTTTATACAAAAGCAGAGTGATAGGCTGAGGAGTAACGGCTATAAACTGGAATAGTGTAGATTTAGACTAGATATAAGGAAGAAATTTTTCACTGTGAGGGTGGTGAGGCCCTGGCACAATTCTCCCAGAGAAGCTGTGGCTGCCCCCTCATGATCTCTGAGTTCCCTTCCAACCTTGGGAACCATTTCATGATTCTGTGAGAAGGAAATATTTCCTTCTGGGCCAGCATGCTTTGAGTCATAAACTTTCTGATCCCTCCAATTCTGAATCTGTTGATAGCTGTTGGCAGCCCCAGCACATGTCCACTTTAGCCTTTCTCTAACATATTAGAAGAACACTTGTGAGCAATTACTAAATAGGCCTCTTAAAATCAAGAGGGTTTTGAGAAGCTGAAATGATTTGGCTCCAAATCTTATGGATTTAATGTTACTTTTGGCTTGTGATAACTGCCTAATCCAAGAATGAACTTGGCTTTCTTATCAGTGTGTTTTCTTGACTTAAGTTACTTTGAGTAGTCAGTGTTGGGACCTGTGATAAAGAAGCTGGAACGAAGAACAGCCTGGCTTCATTGAAGTAGTGTAGTCACTGGAGCTTCAGCTTCTCTGAAGGCTGGTGACTTGCCAGCATGCATGTAACTGTCCATTCTGAATGTTCAGACTCTTTCTACAAGGATTGCTCCTCACTAGAGGACAGAAGTGGCAGGATGAGGGAGTGTCCAAGAAGAACAGGGTGAGTGATGCCTTTATGTTGTAGAGACACAGCTTGGAAACTTTGTTGTTGTGGTTTTGCACAGCAAGGTTCTGGTGGAGGAGGGGAGCTGCAGGGGTGGCTTCTGCAAGCAGCAGCTAGAAGCTTCCCCCAGGCCCAACAGACTAAACACCAGCTAGTCTCAAGGCTGGACCTGCTGCTGACCAAGGCTGAGTCCATTGACAATGGACATAGTGCCTATGAATTTCACTTAAGAGGAAAAAAAGCAAGTGTCTGCTTTTTGCTACCAGAGAAGGGAGTGAGAAGATTTAAGAAACTTTGTGGACACCCAGCTTAATGAAGAAGGGGGTGCTCCAGGTGCTGGAGAGAAAGATTCCCCTGCAGCCTGTGGAGAGGCCCCATGCTGAAGCAGGTGGAGACATATGGAAGATGCTGTGACCTGCATTGGAGCAAGCTCCTGGCAGGAC
Organism: Hypotaenidia okinawae; assembly: GCA_027925045.1. Lineage (NCBI taxonomy): Eukaryota > Metazoa > Chordata > Aves > Gruiformes > Rallidae > Hypotaenidia > Hypotaenidia okinawae. The sequence continues at coordinate 8,073,628 of BSDF01000006.1, forward strand.
CTGCAGCTCATGGAGCAAAGCCCGTGCTGGAGCAGGTTTGCTGGGGGAGGGTGGGCGGGCTTGTGGCTTCATGGGGGGCTAGGCTGGAGCGGTCTGGACCTGAGACATGTTCTGTGATTTAAGACTGCACCCCACAGAAGTGACCCATGCTGAGGCAGCTGGTGAAGAGCTGAAGCCCTGTGGGAAAGGACTCATGTTTGAGAAGTTCATGGAGGACTGTCTCCTGTGGGTAGGACCTCATGCTAGAGCTTGGGAAGAGTGTGAGGAATGCCCCCCAAGATGGAAAAGAACTCATGAGCAGCTGACTGAAACACCCCTTTCTCCTCCTTCCCCCTGCCACCCTGGTCTCTGGAGAAGGAGAGAAATCATAAATAAATCTAAGTCTGTGAAGAAGGGAGGGGTAGGGGGAGGTGTTTTAAGATTTGGTTTTACTTCTGATTATGTGACTTTGGTTTATGTGTGTAGTGTAATAAATAGGTTTTTTTATTCTGTGTTGAGTCTGCCCATGATGCTGACTGCAGAATGATCTCTCCCTGGCCTTATCGTGGCTCCTAAGACTCTCAGTATCTATTTTCTCCCCTGTCTAGCTGAAAAGGGGAGTGATAGAGTGACTTTGGACATCTGGCCTCCAGTCAGGGTCAAACCACCACACTTCTAATGTCACCAGGCAACTGCCATCAGATTCAGGAGCTTTTGGACATTTCCCTTTGCCCAGCAGACTCCTCTCTCCGTTCCTGGATGAGGGTCTCTGAGAAGAAAGCATTACCTGTCACAGAATAGACACTGTGAGAAGGAAAAGGAATAGCTAAGACTCAGAAGGTTTTTTTTCTTTTGTCCCATTCATACAGTAATGTAAAATGTGGAGCTATAAACTTTGTGATGTTGGTGCCTTTCAAGTCTTCAGGGCAAAATACTTCCTTGGATGGCAGCTGCTCTGCCTTAGAAACAGTGCAGATGGGTAGGCTTAAGCTGTTTAACAAATGAAAGGGAGGACTTTACTAGCATTCTAGCTCTGCTTTGGAAGAGGCACATTATCAATGGAAGGAGAAAAGGGCTGGTTATTGGTAACACTCTTTCAAATGTTTTGTCTCTTCTATCTTGTTTTGCCATGATTTCTGGGTGTTGATGGCTATGAAGGAGTCACCAGAAGGTGTGAGGTAACATGCAATTTCACTCCTGTGTGCTCACTACTAATGGAAATAAAGCTTTATCACACAGCTTGGCATGTTGTTCCAGAAGTGACACTGTGGAGCTTTTTGCAAGGCAAGGGTGCTGGCAAGAAATCCTTTTTATTTTTAAATCCCATGCTCTGGTTGTCCATGTTTACATTGCTGCTATTGCTCCATGATGCAATGCCCTGCACAGCAGCTTAAATCAAATTAAATTGGCGTGGAACTTAAACCTTTAAAACAGAGCATACTGATTTGTTCTGAGAAGTGCTCTCATGCTGGAAGGTAGGGCAGACCTGGGCCTGGGAAGGTGGAGGCATGTTTGTGTGAGAGTAGAAACCCAGCTTTTCCAGGACATGTCTGAGCTGGAAATTTCACACATCAAACATTTACCCCTGTTCTAGTAAAGAACAAGGACCTTCTGCAGCTATTTTTGGGTATCCAGAACCTGCAGATTTTCAGCTTGTTCCTTGTATGATCCTTTATTGTAAGGAGCTTCTTGCACTAACTTACTCATTGCTGCTTAGTTTGAAAGGCCTGAGAGACCTTGAAGATGCACGCTGACCCTCCCATGGGCAGGTTGTTAATGTTTTAAGAAGTAGAGAAAGGCATTCTTGGAGCCAGCATGACTGTTTCTTCCCTGTTTAAAGAATGGAGAAAGCTCCTGTCCAGCCAGGGGAAATTGTTTTGAAACAAAACAAGCAAACATGAAAGAAAACAAAGCTCTTTATCTGAGAATGCTGGGGCTTCTGGAGCTCAAAGCTACAGCTGGGCATATTGAAGCTATGAGTAGTGGCACAGTCACCAAGCAGGCCTTAATGTAGGCTGGTCAGGAGACACCAATGTGAAAAGCCATCATGTCATTGTTTATCTCCAAGTCACTTGGTCTTCCTTCTTAAAACTGGAAAACAAGTGAATTAAAAGTGGAGAGATTGGAAAGGAGTGAAGAAGAAATATAGAAGTGGGGATACTGGTTCATTAGTGGTAGCTAACTGCTCTGGACACTGAGGTGTGTCAGTACCATTTTTAAAATCATCTGATGAAAGAGATGAGAAAGGAAGCTTGGTTCTATAACCTGGGATTAAAATATGATGCAAGTAGAGGGTAAATATGGTCTGGATAAACAGACATGAGTCTTGTGTGGTATCAACTCCCACTGCCTTGATTTGCTGCAAGACACTTTCTGGAAGTTCCAGGCCACCTTTGCCTTGCTTTGTTTCCTGCTTGCAGAAGCGAGTGCTAGCGCCTGCAGTCACCAAACCTGGGACCAGTACAGGGGTGTTGGGGAAATGTGAGGTTCTGATGGCCCTGGGGAAGGCACAGCCTGGGCTGAGCTCCTTTTTAGTCTCCTTGCATAGAGACGTGACTCTTGTATAGAGTTATGAAAAGCTTTGCTCAGTGAATTTGCAGCCTACATGGAAGCACTGAAGCAGTTTGAGGAACTGAAGATGAACAGCTTAATCCTGTCAGTTAAACATCTAGAATAGGGGTCCTTTTTGTGAATTTAACTGTGATAAATGCCCTTAATGGCAGGCTTCATAGCAAGCAAATTCTCTAGTTCAGGGGCAGGCCAGTTGGGCCATTCTGGGGCTCTCTTCCTGCTGGTTTCCAAGAGTCTGGCAGGCAAACCCAAGTGGAGGACAGCTTGTGCTGCTGCAAATGAACACAACTGTGTACACATGGAGACCGGGAAGCTTTGTCTGCTGGTGGTAAGAAGTCAGGTGTAGCTGGCAGTAGTTCACCTGCTGTCCCCTTGCAGGGAGGAGGGCATGCTGCCTCCACAGTGGTTAGTGCATCTCCAAAGGCAAATATCTTGACAAAAACAATAAATTGAAATGTGATCTCAAAACCTAATACTAGGACTTCAGTCTCTTCCCTCTCCAGTTCTTTCTGGAGTTCTTTCTACGTACCGATCAAATCTGAAGCAGAGCTGTACTATGATACAAACCAAGCTTGGAGTGCCCAATTATTGCTGCGTTCCCAACCTCAGAAATGCTGAGAAGATGCTTTTTGGTGTCTTTTAGATTGTGGAGGGAGAAATACTGTGTAGACTTTGAGAGTAAGGTGAAAGAAATACTGGTTTACTGAGGCAATACAAAACCAAGGGTTGGATCTAGCTGGATAGCACCACAGAATCACACGGGTTGGAAGGGACCTCAAGAGATCACTGGGTCCAACCCCCTGCCAAAGCAACTCCCCAGCTCATATTGCACAGGGAGGTGTCCAGACAGGTCTGGAATCTCTCCAGAGGAGGAGACTCCACACCCCCTGGGCAGCCTGTCCCAGGGCTCCCTCACCCTCACTGGGGAAAAGTTCTTCCCCATGTTGGTGCAGAACTCCCTGTGCTCCAACTTGCAGCCATTGGCCCTTGTCCTGTCCCCACGGACACTGAGAAGGGGCTGGCCATTTCCCCCTGCATCCCATGCTTAAGACATTTATAAACATTAATTAGGTCCCCCCCCTTAGTCTTCTCTTCTCAGCCCCAGCTTATTCAGCCTCTCCTCATAGGGGAGATGCTCCAGGCCCTTAATCCCCTTCGTAGCCCTTCTTTGGACTCTCTCCAGGAGATCCCTGTCCTTTTTATACCAGGGATCCCAGAACTTTATACCTGCTCATGTTCTGTAAGAAATTCAACTGAAGATGGTGTTAACCAAACAATTCTTATGGCTCACTTACATCATGTATGCCTTTTTGAAATAAACAATGTCATAGTTCACAAGTTTGCACAAAGGAGAATTTTCATGGAGAAGTTGTTTACTGAACTGTTCAACTTTGTCATGTAATATTCCTAGGCCAGGGCTCGTGTGTTTGTCAGGTCTTCTCTGGGCAAAATATGTGGGCGTATGCAAAATATACACATACAATTTGATGCTTCTGGACAGAACTGTGTGCATAGTGTTGCTCTGTGGAAAGTCAGACTGCTATGCATGTATAAATCTGCTTCCTGAAGGCAGCAGGCTTGCTGTTTGTGTGTTACATGGATGCTCCAAGTCCTCTGGATGTGCAAAAGCTTGATTAAAGTTTCTTAATCTCCCCTGATAAAATTGAACAGGGGCCAAGAAATCTTCTCTGAGAGAAACATGAGTGTGTGCTGATTTTTATTCCAGTTTCATGAAAACTCAAGTGACAGAGCTGGGAGAAATTAGCTCAACAAAAGCCACTGACCTGCAAAGGACTGAGTGGACTGTGAATAAAAAAGCCTGTAGGTGGGCTTTGTAGCACATAAGATGTTGGTGACCTCATACTTATATTTCCAAGCAAACTTCGAGGTGGAATTGAAGTTTGCTTCTCTACTGTAAACACAGTTCTCTAAAAAATGCCATTACTTTATTAGCAGGTTAGTCAGTTCAGAATTCTGTCTGGTGCCTGTTGTTATGCCTATAATCTGTAGAATTGTTTATTAAATTCCAGTTAAACGTAATTGTTAAAAAAAAATGAATTTCCCAGCTATGGTAGATGGTAGTTTGCCAGTGTTACAGATGTTGTAAGATAGAACCCAGGTTTTTACTGGGAGTTGTGATCAAAGTTTGTGAGAACAGAGGAAAACAATTTTACAATATCTGTACACTAGGTCACTAGTAAAGCAGTGTACTAGGAAACAACTTAGCTGTATCTCCTAAACAGGTTTTTGAAATAATAAGTTCTAGAAGAAAAATTCGGCCTCGAATTTGTTGCATTAAGCCATAGAATTAAAACAGATCCTGTTGGGTCCCCACATCACTGACCTGTCTGAAATTGCTTAGCTTTCATCAAGACATTTTTCATGGGCCTTGGAACATGTGTATCAAATTTGGGGCTGAAGAAATTTTCACTGGCAAGTTGAAGCAGAAAGCAAATTCTGTTCTAAAGGATATTTTGTTTGCTATAACACAAGAATTCTGCTTTCATCTCTAAAGCAACAGTTCCCTTCGGTAGGTTAGTCTATATAATATAACTTAATAAAATTGTAGTTTACAAGTGTTGTTATAGCCATCTACAGACTACTTGTGTCTGTAATGTCTTAAGGACAGCTGTAAAGGTTTCCAAGTGATTAAGTCATGGTATTGAGCAGCCTGGTGAGTAGATATAATAAGCAGACTAACAATTGATTAAGGAACATCTGTTAAGGTATTAACTGTTTGTACTATGCGTGGATTTCTGGTGTCGGACCAGTTACAGCTTGCAGGGAAATGGAATAGGTCTGGGGTTGGTTTTGTTGTTTAAATACTTCATAGCTATATGGCCTCAACGCTTTTTCTTTTTTTAGAATTGTTAAATTCTTCCTGTGTTCTTTAAGTGGCTGGGTCAGCACTTCAAGATGTTATAATACATATTTCTCTAGATCCTTTAAAACAGCATCCTTAGAACTTTGAAATGAGTAGTCCTACACTTCCTATTTTCTGCAGCTGTTTCTGAAAAACAAACCTGCAGATAAATGGGAGAAATTGATGGGTTAACAGAGAAGGGAAACTAAGTTGTGTTGTTGTGTTCTAATGTGACCTTGTTCAGAGTTTTGCATCCTGCAGGAGAATTTACATATTTCAATGTTTGTGTTGCTTTTTTTCAAATCAGTGCAATGCACCAGGAGATGTATTTTGTCCTGGGTGCAGGGGCTTAGTTGAGGCACTGGAAGTATTTTCCTTTCAGCTCCTTTGCCCCACAAGCTCTGTCAAGGCTTCTCTGTAAGAGAGAGACTATGAAATTGTTGTGATGTGAAAGTTTCAATAGATGCAGAGCATGTGTGCTTGTAAATAAGGTAAGGAGAAGCTGGAGAGGCAACCACAATCCCTGTTCAAGTTCCAGAGATGGCACCTATGGGAATTATAGCTTCTTCAGAGCAGCTCTAGCTGGATTAATAGCTTTCCTCCATGCTCTCATCTGGGGTTTTATGTTGACAGCAAGGGAGATGTATTGCAAAATGCATAATAAAGGCTAGGGATGGGAGAAGCCTTCCTGACAGGCTGAATTTCCCTGGGCTATGTCCATGTCTTTTATTACGTGTCACTGTGCTCAGCTTGGTGCTCAGGTTCTGATAGGACGTTTAGGTGCTACAAGAAAGCAATTCTCCAGAGTAAGGACTTGGGAGGTTGTGACTGTTTAGCTGCTCACAGATACGCCTTGTGACAACCCATGAAGAACCATAGTTGTTTTACATGGCAGTATAGCTAGAGAGCTGAGTTCTCACTAAAGCTCCGAACTTTCAGTATTTAGGATCCTGGGGAGGGTGGGGGAAACCTGCAGAAACAAGGAGTTTTAAAAAAAACAAAAACAGAGGCTTCACACACACACACACACCCCCTTCACTTCACTTCCACGTAACACAGCCATAGCAGTGAAGTATCCATTCTCTTTGCCTGGGAGGAAATGAAAAGGTGTATTGTAAGCCCAAGTCTAGTCTGGTTGCCAGCCAGGAAATAGCCCTTTAAAGGAGAAGGGGAGAGGGGCTGATGAGAGAAGAGGTTGGGTAGGAGGAAGGGGGAATTATCCTTTGGAGATGGGTTCAGTGCACATGGCTGGAGATGGAAGGGGTCTTGTGCTTCCTCTGCATGCAGGTGTCAGGACAAAGGAAGGGAGTTTGTGTTCTTATACATGAGCATGTGTCTGGGGGAGCAGGGTCAAAATTTAGACTATTTACTTAATCCCTTGGAATGGCTTTTTTCTCTTCTGTTTTCTTTTTGTGTTTAACAGACAGCTTTACAGGGGACATGTGTGGTAATTAACACATGCAGCTGTAGGGCTTCGGCCATATGTCTGAATTTCAAATGGCTGTTGATCTGGGAAACTTGCTGCTGTCTCCACCCCCCACTTACAGGCCGTATTCCTTGAAGATGTGGGGTAATTTATAGAGTCTTTACCTTGAAGAGACCAGAGCTAAATGGAGAGAGGTGAAAGGGAATGTACGTGATGTTGGGGGAGAGGGAAGACTGACTGTGAGATTCCAATTACACCCTTCGCGCTCCTTGCCCCAGGCCACCATATACTTCAGGTAGCTCCTAAAACACTCCCAAAAGGCAGGGATCTGATCTTTACTTGTATGAAGCTTGCAAAAGGATGGCTAGTTTTTCCCTCGTTCAGCAAAACAGCCTAAGATAAGGATTACAGGGGCCTTGTGGGCTTCTTGGGTGTGCTCCCCTTTCCACAGCTGTAGGTACCTGGTGGCTTACACATCCTTGAGGTGGAAAAGGTGGAGTTGATTGTGGGCTCTGAGCAGCCTTTTGGGAGAGGTGGTCAAGGAGCAAGGTTGGCAGGGTGGAGGGGAACAGAAAATACTTCACATCAAAGTAGAGGATCCTGAAAGAAGATGTGATATATTGTAGAATCAAACCAGAGAGGCTTAAACTAAACAATCGTGGTGGTTGTTTTCACCAGCTGTGATCAGACAGCTGTTGACAGTGCTGTTAGAGCTTTCTGCAAACTTCTCTCCAAGTTTGGGGCAATGTCAAGTGCTAAAATCTTGCTATGAGATATGGTGTCTGTCTTAAGTGAAATTTTTTTTGTGTGGAAACTTTTTTGCTCCCTGTTTTGTTTCAAATGTCACTCAAGGCAGTGGGCCAAATGGAAGGTGTCTCAAAATTAAGATACTGTGGTTTAAATTTCTGCAGTATCTATCATACTTGTAGTGCTTACAGGGTGAGGTAAAAATGTATTCTTCCACCAAGTAGGAAACTATTAAAAGTAAGTCTCTCTTCTTCCTCTTCCCCTCCTTCAATCTATTTTTAAGCTTTCTCAGTGCTGGCTATTGTTGATTCATTGATCTCATCACTCCACAGTGTGAGTAATGCTGATGTTTTGGAGGTGTTTCTGCTTTGGGGGGGAACCCCAAACAATGAAACAAATATTTGTAGTAGCATATCACAGAATGGCATGGGTTGGAAGGGACCACAAGGATCACAGAGCTCCAACCCCCTTCCACAGGCAGGGACACCAACCTCAGGCTGGATCTACACAAGGTTGCCCAGGGCCCCATCCAACCTGGCCTTGAACACCCCCAGGGATGGGGCACCCACCACCTCTCTGGGCAGCCCCTTCCACCATCCCACTACTCTCTCTGTGAAAAACTTCCCCCTAATATCTAATCTGAACCTCCCTTCCTTTAGATTTAATCCATTCCCCCTTGTCCTGCCATTGTCTGCCCTTTTAACAAGCTGATTCCCCTCCTGTTTCTCTGCTCCCTTCAGGGACTGGAAGGCTGCAATGAGGTCCCCCTGCAGCCTTCTCTTCTCCAGGCATATGCCCCAACTCTTGCTGAAGGGGGACTGTGATTTACCCAGCCCTTATAATAATGCTGCTCTGTTTTTCTTCCCCTGTGTTCTCCCTGTCTTCTCTGCTTTCTTTGTGAAGAATAGAGACAGGAATGTCTGGAGCAGCCCTGTTCCACGCTGGCTTTTCTGACTCGCCTCCTTTTTCTCCCTTTATTACTGTGGGCAGTGCCCCTTCTTGGGCCAAGATGGCCTAGCATCCCTTCTGTGGGTCAGCAAGACCTTTTTCAAATAATCTGGTTGTAGCCTATATTAAATGAACATGGGGTATAACATTAGCTGTACAGATGCAGGGCCTAGATCTTCTTTATTCACTGATCATTACAGCTCTTTTGTTTCCTTTCAGTTGTTTGTCTCCTTGGAGGATAAGGTTATTCCTGTCCTTTCTCTCTTCATTACCTTGATTCTTTTCTCCAGAGAAAAACGGAACTGTGGGATTTACAGCCACATAATTGCTGTGTTTCATTTACCACAGCAAGGTGGTTTTTTATACGCTAGGCCACGAAGGTGCCTGCTGGTCAAAGTGAGCCTTCAGCAGAGTTTTGAAGCTGAGTGCCATCCCCACAGCCAGCTGCCTTTGTCTACTCAGAAATACGTCCTGAACCTTCAGTAATCATGAGGTAGTCATGATTTTTGGTAACAGGCAGTTTTTGGTGCTGTGCGTCGTGACCAGTCCCAAAAACCATCTAGTATCTCTTGGATCCTTCAGCTATCCCTCTGTTTCTACTCAGGTATGTATGGCCATAGTGGGATGACATTAGATATTCGAGGATTCAACTTTTTAAAAGGGCAGATAATGGCAGGACAAGGGGGAATGGACTGAAGCTAAAGGAAGGAAGGTTCAGATTAGATATTAGGGGGAAGTTTTTCACAGAGAGAGTGGTGAGGTGCTGGAAGGGGCTGCCCAGAGAGGGGGTGGATGCCCCATCCCTGGGGGTGTTCAAGGCCAGGTTGGATGGGGCCCTGGACAACCGTGTGTAGCTCCAGGCCTGGAGGTTGGTGTCCCTGCCTGTGGCCAGGGGGGTTGGAACTCTGATCCTTGGGGTCCCTTCCAACCCAGACCAGTCTATGATTCTATTATATTTGAAAGACAGCTAAATATGCAGCTGAATGAAGAATGTTCTTTACATCTGTAGGGAGCTTCTCTCTGCAGCCTTTATGAGTTCTTGAGGTTTGAAGGTATTGTGATAGCCTTTGTGCATGGTGGTGTGTAAGTAAGCTTTTTATGCCATTGGAATTGCTGCTGGTACATAAGGAAAATAGCCAGGCTCAGTGGTCGTTGTAGATGGTTCTGGTCTTTAGCCATGCAAAACATGTCAGAGCAGACTTTCACAGCTTCTAGCAATGACAGGTAGGCTTCAGTAGTGTCTGAACACTTACTCAGCTGACTGAAACAGAGCCTGGAAACCAAGCTGGGGCTCTGAGCCCTGCTCTACTTCTCATTCCTCAGCAGGTAGTTAAATTCATGTTTTTAACTACACTTGTATGGCTGGTAATGATGGGCTTGCCATTTGTGTGCTGCAGAATGCTGTGTTCTGAAATGATCTGCTATGAAATAAACAGGCTTGCATGGAAACACGATGCTCACATGCAGTGTTTCTAGGCAAGCTGTACAGTAGGGTCAAAGAGGGATTTTGGTGCTGTCTTTGCTGCTACCTACCTGACTTCATGAGGTATGTGAAACATACAAGGGAGGATGGATCCTGATCCCATGGGATTGGGAATATGCTTGTTTTTCAAGGTGAAAGTATTGCATAGTTTATACAGTTTTTAAGAAATTACATTTTGATTATTATTTCAGCAGGGTAGCAAGAACAGCAGGAGGATAGAAAAGATACAGCAATACCAGGGAAACACTGCCACCTTCTCAGGTGTTTATTTTCACATTACTTCCAAATCTTTGAAGTTTTACCTGTTTTATCTTTTGGGTTAGGAACTCGTGGAGTCTGAAAACTGAAACTGCAGAAGGTTAACCTGTGTTCCATGACAGGTCTTCTCCATGCAGGTTTCCTTGCATTTGACCTTGCTTTATTAACTTGATCATCGGCTTTTCTACCCATCTCTTATGGACAAATTGCAGTGATAACAAAGATGATCTTGGTGTTGGATTTTGACCCAAAACTGAATTGAAAATTCTAGTTGAGTTCAAAACAGAAAGACTGTGTGCAGGTCTCCCATTCTGAATTACTTAGCATTAAAAGATACTGCTGCTTGTTGTCTAAAACCCCAAGCCTACAAAAATTGTTGAAGACAATGGTTTACTGTTGAAACTGGCTAAAAACCAAGCAATCTGATTTCACAGGTTTCAAGGTTTTGGACTCCTCATTTATTACTTGATAGAACAAAAGAGAGATCACACAAACTTGTGGCAACCTGCTGTCCTCCCAAATTAGTTGATAGCGCTATAGTTGGGATCTTAAGAGAAAGGGGAGAGCAAAGGATGGCTCTCAGCTTTGGGTGCTCTCAATGTTGACCTTAATTGTATTAAGCTTCTTGCTTTGTCTTCTCCTTGAAAGCATGCTTGTGTACCTGATGAAAAGTAGTATTTGGAACACTGCTTTTCTATGAGTGGGCTAAGCCAACAACTTTTCACAAGTACTGAATAAATTTACATCACTAGAAAGTTTGCAGCCAGCTCAGCTTGATTCTCTGGACCTTCCTGGCTGCTGCTGCTTCCTAGAATAGTAGGGATGTGTCCCTCTGCACTGCACCCTTTGCCATCAGAGTGGTAAAGCATCATGGCTTAGTTTTCAGTTGTGTTTGTCCTCCATGTGGTAGTACTAGAAGACTTCTTCCTCCTAGAAAGGCTTGTATAACTTAACAGAAGTGAGTAAGGTATTTAAGTGGTAGTTACTGTAAGGCTTGGATCAACCTGCAGAGTTCAAATCCGGACCCAAACTTTCTCAGAGGGGTGTGTGTGTGTGTGTTTGGGAATCGTGTTGATCTGACCTGTTGCAATGCAAGCTCTGAAATGCAGGTCCAGATGTGGGCTGGGATTTGGTGTCCTCACCAGTATGAGACACTTGGGACCACTTGTCTTGTTTAAACTGACTCCTATTAAGTGATAGGTAACTGAAATAATACGAAACTTGATCCAGTTTTGGGGAAGATGTCTACAACACTGTGTCTGAAGGGTAATATCTTAATATCTTGCTGTGACTTTGTTTTTCAAAAGGTTTTTTCAGCAGTTTGCTGAAAGCTACAAAGAAGGGGAAGTTAGAGGGCAGGTTTGTTTTGGCTAATTACTGTAGAGAAGTACCTTGAGAAGCAGTAAACAAGGACTTTGGATTTGAATAGAGATTCTATCTGAATCTCAAGATTCAACAATTTTAAAGTTGCCAAATCCCAGAGACCAGAGCATTGCTATTAATACTGAGTGCTGCTCCAGACCCCTTTTGACAAGTTGGCTTTTGAAGTACCAGGCCCAGGAAGAGAGAGCTCTTTGTTTGCCATTAGAATAAACTCATTGTACACCCAGACAATTAACTCTTCAATTGACTTGCCAGCCTCTGTAAAGCTCTCCTGTCCCCTCTGTCTATCTCCAGTTCTATTCAGACACTTAAGCACACCAATGTGTTCTGTTTATTATTCTGAAAAAGTCCTTTGCAAGAATAGTCCAAGGGGATCAACATTGTCCTCCCAGCAGCATTTATCTCTGCCTGGCAGTGAATGTGTCAATCAGGAATCAAAAAGCCAAACAGAGGAGGCTTTGAATTGTGTCACGGGGGTCAGAGTTACTTCCAGCTGTCTGTGCGTGGGATAGGCTTTCTGGAAGGGTGAGGAATTGTCCTGCCATACAAATACACTGACTACACTGGACCACAAAGTCCTCAGGGCTTGAGTGGCTTTTTTTCATGTTGATGCACCTGTGAGGGAGATGTGAGGAGGGAGTGTGTGTGTGTGGGGGGGGGGGGTGGGGAGGGAAACTAATGCCTTCCAGAAGGCCCAGGGAAAGCTCCTCATCCTATCTGGATGATGTCTGGAATGCAGTGTTGCAGTAAACACTGTCTGCATCTGTATGGCATACAGAATAGTTGATGTGGGAAGGGAAGAATCACTGCAGCCACAGAGTGAGTCAGCCTTTGCAGTTAAAACTTCCTTCAGCCACGTGGAACGCTTTCATCTTCAGCATTTACGTGTATTTTCATCTTTTGAAAGAAAACTCTCCCATATTTTGGTCCCCATCCAAATGCCTGTGTGGTGTTCTATCAGAAGGGAGCAGATTGGTACTGTTTTCTTAAAGTGAAGGCAATGAGGAGCGAACTGGCTTTTGCTAATTGGGTTTAAGAAGTTGGGGTTTTTTTTCTGAACAGCTGTGGCATCTCCATGCATAGAGCTGGAAAACGGGTGTGAAAACCTGGCAGGGAACTCTCTGCACTGGTGTATTTCCATTTCAGCTGCTTGGCAAGAAATTATCTTGATTTGGCTGGATTATATGAATTTCACTTTTTTCCCCCTTCATGACTGCTAGCTGTCTCCATTTACATTGGTGATACGTGTTTCTGCATAAAAGCTGCATAGACTATTAAATTAAGTTTCAGCAAGCCCTAATTAACGTAGGGAAAGATTGTGATTAAGGCAACAGTTTCCTCCACCTCTACAATTCTGGAAGGGACGTGTATTTTTTGTGTAAGAGCCCTATATATTGCAAACAGCTTTGGTTGTCTGTTTCTTTAGTACTTAAAACAACACCCCCAAGGCAGGGGATAATACACAGAAATGTCTAAGGTGTAAAGCTGCATCTTCAAGATTCAGCAACTACATGGATAAGAGGGTGCTTGAGTTGTCCTGGCAGGTTCTTGCATCTGAGCAGAGAAGACCAGAACGGCGTGGGTGTGTATGGCTTAAGTCCCTCAGGAGGGCTCAAGCCTAGGAAAGCAGTTCTCCCTTCTCATTGGCTTGACACTAAAATTGGGCTCTGCTACGTTGAATGACATTCTAAGAATTCACTGGCTGTCCTTGCTATCCATGCTCAAAGTTGCCATATTAGCTTCAGCTGTGCTCTCCCCCAAAACCAGGTGATGGAAGTGAAAGAACCACTTAACACTCAGTAACACAGGCTGCCTCCTTCCAGGGTAGAGCTATGCACTTAAAATTGACATCCTCTTATTCCATCAGCCTGGGAACCCTCTTCAAGCAGTAGACTTACAAAAAACCTAGATGTTTTTATTTTTTTTTTTTGGTACAAGGTCTGAATGGTTGATCACAGAAATGCCAGCACTCTTCAAAATGGTAGAATTGTTTACAGAGTGTAGTGTGGCTTCCAGTGAGAACACAAAGGTGATGTACTGAAGGTTAAGGTTGCTTAGGAAGAGTGTAGATCTTAGCCTGCTTAACATGGTGATGCAAGTAGACAGATGACTCTTGCAGTGGGTATATTTTTCCTTGGTAGATTTGATATAGAGGTTAATTCTATCATGTGACTTTCCCCTTTCTTCAGCTTCCATTAGGTGGCTTGAGGCAAGAGCAGTGATTTAAAGCAGCAGGCATTTACTTTACATTTTTCCATAGTGATTTATGCTTTTTCTATGTCAGGGAGTTTACATTTCCCCAGACATAGCTTGAAATGCTTGTGGCCTCGCTGTCTGTGGGTCAGAGTAAAAAGATGACTTTAGCAGTCATCTTCTGCATGAATTGAATCTCCTTGTCCTTCAATGCCAGTGTACAACACTGCAGTCATTTTAGGTGACTTGCTAGATGTTGTGCAAGGGAGGGAAGCCCTGGTGGGAATATAAAGCATTCTTGCCCACCACTAGCAATAGATCTGTGTTAGTGCCAGGCTAACACACCAAAATCTTACAAGCTTGTGGTAGGGCAAGTGGTCTTTTTGCTTATAGCTGCGATATCTTCATATGGAAATGGCTTAGGGAAGGTTGTTTGGGATGTGTCTGCTTCACTCTTACTAGTGGTAAGATAAAAATACTGCAGTTGATCCAGAAAAATCAGGTCACGTCTTGCAGGTGTACCCTGTGGAAAAGAGGCTTACTGGAGAGGAGTTTATGGCTTTAAAGCAGTCCCATCAGAGGTATTCTGTTGAGTGATGCTGTCTGTATTCAGTGGTTGTCATGGAAAAATAAAGTGGGTGTTGATGGTGGGTTAAAACGTGGAAGAGAAGCATGCCGATGCACTCCTTGAGGCTCTGAGAATATTCTGCAACCAAGGGAAGTCGCCTTGGATGGTTCTTCAGAATGGGAGTTCCTGGTCTGGAAGCATTGCCATCTAGAGGGATGAAGAAGCATGCACTCGACCTCTTCAATTGCTCTGCATGTAACTATTGTGGTTTACCTGTTTTGAAAGTGTGGGATTAATAGCTCTTTGAAGAAAGGAACAGACTGCACTTGATGAACACATTTCATGACCTTTGACTTCAAAGTAACCTTAGCATATAATATGACAGGAGACCCCAGGTCTCTGTAATAGCTATTTTTTTTTCTGCTGTAAGCTAAAAATGCTGCTTTAAGAAATGCAAAATGCTTGTTCAGAGCTTTCAGATATGCAAAATAGAATTTATTATTTGTTTACCAGGAACAGACAGTCCAGTGAAACAAATGTTCAGTGTGAATGGTGTATTGAGTGAGAAGAAACATCAAGTGAGAGTAGGCAAGTGTGGCATATGGAAGACATGGACTCCAGGCAGGTGCAAGCATAGAATCAGCTTTATTACACATGCTACTGCTTAGGTACCATCCTCTAAAGGGAGGCTCTGCTTGTTCCCCCAGTTATCACTCTACTTGGGTCTCTAACTAGCACAAAGTTAAACACTTTTCCCAGGCCAGTGTTCAACAGTCTCCTCTAAGTTCCTGTTCTCTCCCAGATTCATGCATGTTTTGCTATTCCAGATTCTTCCTCAACACACACTCTTTGTTTAACCCTTGCTTCTTGGCATGTCACCTGGGCCAGTCTTATCAAATATGTTTCCATTCTCTACAGGCAAGTCTTAGGATTGTTCTTCAGCCAACAGAGAACTGCAGTGAAACTTTTTGTCATAAGCCAACTTGAAACACTGAGACTTCCTGAGAATGCTTCAGTTTCAGGAATAGATTTGATAGTAAGAACCTGGAAAGCAAGCATTGAGTTTTTAATACAATGGAATTAGTGTCTTTTTATGTGACTATTTCATGACCTTTGAAACCATCAGTAACATCCCTGCTTTGGGTTGGTTTGAAATAGAGGTAATGACGGTGTTCTTGCCTATTGCATTTTTTTCCTGGATGTGTGATGAAAGAACTATACTTGCTTAAAACAACCAGGGAGCAGTGATACTCTCCTGTATTTGCAAAACCCTTAACACTCTACAGAGTGCTGCTACAAGGTCAGTGTAGTGACAATTTAGCCTTAGGAAGTCAGCAAGGAAATGACTGTGGAGCTCACGTTTTACTGAGGTGATCTTAAAAATCAAGCACAGTCCAAAGGTTAGTTTGGGGGTTTTGTTTATTTGCTGCATTCAGTTGCTGTTTAATATCCTTTAGTGGCTTAATGGGTAGCCTTATACAAAAACTGCTCTGAGATTTTCTGTAAGAAGAATATATTTCCCAACTTGTAATTGCTTCTGCCTCTGTTCTTCACACACACACACACAATCCTAAAAGAACCCCCTGAACCTGCTGCATCCCAAGTTCTGCCAAAGTTCACATAATGGTTTGGATAAAGACTGTTGTGGCTGAGATGTACTTCTAATTTTTCACCATTGTTGGCTTCAGGGTTCCTACTCTAAATCTGAAAAGCAATTCTGTAGGTACTTGGTGCAGAATCTTTCACAAGAACAATAGGAATAAATTTATGATGCTGGTAACTTCTTTTTTTTTTTTAATGCCAGATCTCTTCCTATTTTATGTAACTTTAATTATTCACCTTTCCAGTTCTGAGTATCTTTTGCAGCTTTGGGTTGGTTTCTCAATCTGTAAAGCTGATCTTGCTGATTACTCACAGCTTACTGCATGATTAGTGTGAAGTGTCACCCTAAATTAAATAAAGTATCAGAGCTGTGTTTTCTAAGGTCTTGTACAAGCAGAGATACCTAGTCTGACAAAAAAAAAAAAAAAGTGAAGATCAGCTATTCACTTTCATCTAGAGATTTCTTTAAAGGGAAAATCTTCCTCCTTGGAGTTTAAACAAAATTTGGGGAATTTTTTAATAAATAAGTCACCCAGACTTTGAAAGAAAAGTCCTGCTTAGCCATGTTACTGGTAATAACCAGTCACAGGAAAACTCAGATCAAGAGTTGACTGAGAAATGGTAAGTATCTTTTTCTTCCAAATATTTTTTTTTGCTATGCTTATTGATTGATGAAGTTGGAAAATGAGAATAGAATCTCTTGCTTGTTTCTGTTGTTACTTCAGTGAACCTCTGAGGCTGAAAGGGAATTGCCAGCACATTTTTATTTCTTAGTTAGATTGCTTTCCATGGGAATGTGTGAAGTTGATCTGTGGAAGAGATGTTCAGGCTTTTGCTCACTTTATAAAACTACAAACACAGGTATTGGTGGAAAAATAGCTCACAAGACTCTTGTTTTTCATCACTTTCCTTCCTATGGTTGCTTACTTTTTGAATCAGAACCAATATAACAGAAGGCTGAGGACAGTTACTGCTCCTTCTGGGAGCGGCCGTCCCATGCACCTTTCCAAATGGCTTCTGCTCCCTGCACCTGATACAGTTGTAGAACTGGTGGCAAGCTGGGCTTTTCTGGCATAGACTTCTCCCTCTTACTGATTTTTGCTGTGCACCTGATCCCTAGTATCACTTTTTGCCCATAATACATGTGGAAATAGTTACAAACTAAGTTGTTTTTTAAAAGTCACTGTATTCAAAAAAAGGCAAAACCAGGCATTCCTGGGCAAATCTCCATTTACATCCCAACACTGTTCTATGTACTTTCCTTGCAATGCAACAAAAGGCTCTCCTCCTCAGTTCATTCCTGCTTAGATTACCCAGAGTTAAAGAGTTTGCCTCAGTTTGTGTTATACCACTGACCTGTGTAAAAAAAAAAACTGCTCCAAGCTTGGCCTTGAAACCCAGATCCCTCTAAGGGTTGGGGAAATTGAATTCAGCCTGAATCCAAGCTGGGTCTGCAGATATCATGGGTAGGAGTACTAAGCCATACAGACTGTAAACCCAACTCTTCTCTCTGTGGTTCACCTCTGAATTTTGAGTTTTCTATTTCTTGGAGAATCTTTTTTTGGCTTAAGCTTTTAATTGTAGTCAGAAGCCATGCACTGCTATTGCATGTGAAAAACCTAATCTAAGAGAAGCTCTTTTTCCTTGGTTTTGCAATTAGAAGGCACTGCTGTAGCATTGCACTTAGAGAATACCTTGCTGCAGGAATCGTGAGAGAAAAGATTTGCAGCTGGGAAGGCCAATGGTGTCCTGGACTCCATCAGCAGAGGGGTGGCAGCAGGGACAGGGAGGGGATTGTCCCTCTCTACTCTGCCCTCAGGAGGCCCCAGCTGGAGTCCTGTGTCCAGAGCTGGGGCCCCAATACAAGAAAGATGTGGAACTGTTGGAGAGGGGTCAGAGGAGCCACAAAGATGATCAGAGGGCTGGAGCAGCTCCCCTACGAAGAGAGGCTGAGGGAGCTGGGCTTGTTCAGCCTGGAGAAGAGAAGGCTGTGGGGGGACCTCATTGCAGCCTTCCAGTCCCTGAAGCGAGCAGAAAAACAGGAGGGGAATCAGCTTGTTCAAAGGGCAGACAGTGGCAGGACAAGGGGGATGGATTAAAGCTAAAGGAGGGGAGGTTTAAATTAGATATTAGGGGGAAGTTTCTTTACAGAGAGAGTGGTGAGTGGCTGGAAGGGGCTGCCCAGAGAGCTGGTGGGTGCCCTGTCCCTGGAGGTGTTCAAGGCCAGGTTGGATGGGGCCCTGGGCAGCCTTGTGTAGCTCCAGGCCTGGAGGTTGGTGTCCCTGCCTGTGGCAGGGGGTTGGAGCTCTGTGATCCTTGGGGTCCCTTCCAACCCAGACCAGTCTATGATTCTCTTGACCATCCCTTTCTAACAGCTCTGCAGTGAATGCTGGTGACAGGCTCGGCACAGGTAAGTTTCAGAAGAAGAGTTTTCCTTTTGAACTGAACAGAGAAAGACAAATCAGGACAGCGATCCCAATCTTGCTGTCTCAAGAATTATCCTGACTGGGATATATTACCACTGGGATATAGTACCACCTGAAATTAGGACGGCGATTGCCTGACCAGTGCAACAAGGGGAGACGACTAGGTGATTCACACCAATGGGCTGTGGAGGGAGCGGGGAGGCAGGGAGGCTTCTTCTAGGTGGAGACGTAGTGCTTTTTGCATGCTTGCTCTGGAAATGGTTGCTCTTAGCAGAAACTCTGAGTAATTTGTTTTCATTCTGTCTGTCTCCTCTGTCTTCTGGACTTGGCCGGGCCATGTACAAATCCCAATCATTCAACAGTGCTGGAGAGTAGATAGTATTTACCTCAATAATGGTAGTTTCTTTTCGATTCTTTTTAACCCTCAATTCAGATGATGGTTCGAAGCCAACACCTACCATGGAAACCCAGCCTATTTTCGACGGAGAAGGTAAGAGCATCACTCAATGACTACAAAAAACCCTCCTTCCTTAGGATTTATGGCTCAGATGCTTGCTTTATCCTGCAAAGCAGAAAAATCTCATAAGTTATCCAAATTTCACAGTGCCCTTGGGACCTCAGGCGTTTTCCTTAATCCTTTTACATCCTCCCCTTTTCCCTGCAATCCAACAATAACACCGATTGACTGGATTCCTGGGGGAACCTTGGGGGAAAAGGTGTCATGGTAAAAAAAAAAAAAAAAAACCAAAACAACAAACAAAGTGTATTGAGTCAGAAATGTAAACTTTTTTAGAGTGTCCTTACCCACTTAATCTCTTCACCCTTGTGATACCAATGCTGGGAGTTTCATAACCTCTGAAATGCATTACAGCCTCCTGAAAGGGAAGGTAGTGCTAAACCACAGCTTGTGAATGTTCACTTGGAAGAAAACTGCTGGGAGGTTTCTTTATTTAGCAGTTACTTTCATTGATGTACCTGCTGTTTAAGCAAATGAAGGAAGTGTCTTGGGCCCACTTAATTTCCTTCTTACATGGGCTAATCTTGTATGATTTTGGAGAGGAAATATTGGACTCTGGTCCATTAAAAGCCTTGAAACACAGATAAAATTGTTGCCATCGTAGAGGTTCGATCCTTTTACACATGTAATCATAAAAATCAGTGGGGATAGTGGTCCTTGGGTACTGAATGGGCCTACTGGCAGCTGCTCAGACTGTGCGTAGTGGGTGTTTTCTACAGATTTAAACCCACAAGCCACAGGCTGATGCCTGAACCACTCTGTAACCCACCTGAAACTGTGGGACATAGGGCAGTGAGGGGAAAACCTGTGCCTTTTCATACTCACCTGCTGTGCTTGGCACCTCTTAAAAACTGGATCAAAAGCAGAAATGGAGACTAATGGACACGTATAGGTGGTGGAGTTGGTATCTCCTGCTTTCTTGTAAAAACATGTGATGGTGTGTGTTTTTTTGCTAAATAAGCTGTTTACTAGGAAGATGCTATAATCCTGTTGCTTCCATTTAGTCATCATAGGTTTGTAAGAATTTTCTTGTGAACTTTAAGAAACAAAGTGAAGCCCATAGAGCAAAAAAGTTTTCTCAGATAAACAGAGGAGACTGAAGCCATGCTTACTATCTCTTGTTTATATCAAAAGGAAGTTCCTTCTGGCAGCAAGCTGATGTTGTATTAAATTGCTGTTTGTAATCACAGCATGTTTCTGGCCTTTAAGTTTTCCCCTGAGTTGGTGCCCATAGATATTCAAAGGAAAGAATGCATTAGTAAAATGCAGGAGTGAGCTTATCTGGTTAATACAGCCTGTTCAGAAGCTCCTTCTAGGAGAGGCTCAACACTTTGGTCATTCAAATAGATCTAAGTAGAGCTCATGAATCGGTGTAGTGAACAGACCTTTTTTGGTCCATCTGGTGACAGTCTTAAATCTTGTCCTATCTCTTATGAAAAACATTTTCAATCAGAAACCTTCACTTTGATTTGTAGGTGGAATCAAGTCTAATAAATGGGCTTGGACTTGAGGATGAAAGATTGCCTCTCTCAAATCTTGCAATATATTATACAGGACCTAATCTTCTAGAGAGAATGAATAATGCAGTGGCTTCCTTGTGCCCATTGTGATGAGAGAAGAGAGTATGACAGGCAGGTTAATCAAGCTGTGCATCAATGACCAACCTCTGCAAACTTGTCACTCTGTGTTTTTGTCATCCATCGCAGTAAAGTAGGGCTAACTAGATTTCAGTGGTGGCTACAGTGACAAGCATAAGAAAATCTGTTCTGGGTCTGACCAGAAGTTTGTATATCTACTACCTTTGAGCATACTGTCTCCAACAGTGGCTTAAAGTGAGTACCCCAGGAAGAGTATTAGAAGCGTGTAGCCTGGAAAAGAGAAGACCTAAAAGCAGCCTACAGGGAGGCTTATCAAGAAGATAGACCCAGACTTTTCACAGTAAGGAATGATGATGACAGACAACAGTTGTAAACTGAAACAGAATGGTTGGATGGGATATAAGGAAGAACTGAGCCACCCTGACAACAGTGAAGCAGTGGAACATATTGCCTAGAGAGGTGATACGCTGTCCTTGTGCCTGAGCCAGCTGAGTAAAACCATAAACAACTTGGTCTATTCTTGTAGCTGATTCTGACTGGAGCAGAAGATTGGACTAGACACCTTAGGATGTCACCCTGAACAATGCCTTGATTCTGTCTGAACAAATATGTTGTGATACTTCACTGGAATAGAATCACAGAATCATAGAATCGTAGGGGTTGGAAGGGACCTCCAGAGATCATGGGGTCCAACCCCCTGCCAAAGCAGCTCCCCAGCTCATATTGCACAGGGAGGCGTCCAGATGGGGCTGGAATCTCTCCAGAGGAGGAGACTCCACACCCCCCTGGGCAGCCTGTCCCAGGGCTCCCTCACCCTCACTGAGGAAAAGTTCTTCCCCATGTTGGTGCAGAACTCCCTGTGCTCCAACTTGCAGCCATTGCCCCTTGTCCTGTCCCCACAGACACTGAAAAGGGGCTGGCCATTTCCCCCTGCATCCCCTGCTTAAGATATTTATAAACATTAATTAGGTTCCCCCTTAGTCTTCTCTTCACAAGACTGAACAGTCCCAGCTCACTCAGCCTTTCCTCATAGGGGAGATGCTCCAGGCCCTTAATCACCTTTGTAGCCTCCTCTGGACTCTCTCCAGGAGATCCCTGTCCTTTTTATCCCAGGGAGCCCAGAATACTCTCCCAGTGTCTTGGGTAGGTGCTTCCTGAAGAACGGCTTGTACTCAGTGTCTCACACTAATACCAGGTAGTAGAAAAGGGCAAAGAAGTTACCTTCCCCCTGTCAGGTATGGACTCTGCATAGGTGTTCAAAGGAGCTAAAGGCCAGATCTCAGTGAGTGTGAAATCTAGGCTCCTGAAAACCTGGGTATTCTAAGTCAGGCAACCAGAGTGGAGCTGACAGTAACATGAATGGACAATAAAAATGTGGAATTCTTTTTCATGCTCTGTTTTTGGGTGCCTACTTTCAATCCACAAGGGCTTGACTTTTTTCCAAAGGGCATTAAGTACACTCAGCTGCCCCCAAAATGCAATGAGAACTCTTGGACCTCAACATCTCCAAGAATAAGGTTCATCTTTCTCATGTTTTCACCTACTCTAGGGGATAATGAAAATTCAAATTTCAGGCATAATGACTTCCCCTCCCACTCCCTACCATCCTCCCTGGGGCATAACAGAGTAGTGCCAGAGATAATGTAGACCAAATAACTTAACCTCTCCTGTCCAAGGCTTGAATCATAAAGCAGTCATCCCTTTAAAAATTACTTCACTTTATTACAATGCAGATCTCAGCAATATTTATAGTGAATCTCCTCTTAGAACAAGATTCTGTTCTGCAGAAGAGTATTTTATTCATGGTCTTTGCTTTAAGTTTTTTAAGAGAGTTTTATTTCCTCCTGCACTTCTAGGCTCTTTGTCTTTGCATCCACCCTCTGTTTAGCTTCAGTGTGCAAGTTGTATTAATTTCCTAAGGAGTAACTTCTTTAAACACCTTTTCTGTTTGGTAAACATTCCTTATTGACTTGGTAGGAATCTATTCTTTCCACAGACCTGTTGTTCAGAGAATTCTGTTGCTTACTTGTGTTCCAAAAAATGTTCAGGTTAACTGGATGGAAAATGCATTTCTATGGTTGATTCCAAAGGTTTAACTTCCTATTTTTTCTTCCTTCCTCCTCTTTGCCACAATTCCTTTCTCTGCACCTTTCAACCTCAATTAAATATGCACTACTCTGTTGTTCTTTAGCATTTATTGACTTTGTTGTCCCTTCTTTGCCAGCTGTAAGCACAGCCAGTTCAGACAGTGCAGAGCCAAAGCTTAATTTCATCCCAGATTTAGGAGTTGGAATCCAACACTTTAGGGGGTTAGAACTAGATGAGCTTTAAGGTCCCTTCCAACCAAAAGCATTCTATGAGTTTGATTTATGGATGACTGATGGTTGTGTGCTTCTTTCTACCTCTCAGCATTTAATTTGATGTTGTTCTTCCCTCAGGAGGTCCAGAGTATATAGGTATATGTATTTGCAGGAGCACATTATAACTGAGTGATGATAAAATAGTGTAGTGAAACCTGCAGGTAAGGCAATCTTTGTTAAGAGAATTTTTACTGTTGCTGGAATATCAGTGTTTGACCCATAGTTCAATATTATAAAAAAAAAAGATGCCCATAATATGATGACAATAATGCCTGCATTTAATGTAGCTGAAAAGATTTAGGAAGGAAAAACTCTCTCTCTCTTTCCTTTGTGCTCTCATAATGTATTACCAGTTCTCCTTGGAGTCAGCCAGTTTCTCCCTTGCTGTGCAGATCCATATAAATGTCAGCAAGGGAGGAGGAAAACTCTCACAAAAACTTCTTAGGGGAGCTTAAGGCAAACTCCAGGATTTAGTATTTAAAACATGCTCTTGTGGAAACTGAAGACTTTTTCCTAAGTGGCACTTTCAGAACTGCTACTGTAGGAGATGTAGCATGTGATGTCGTGTTTCTGCTGGGTTTTGGAGTTGTACTGCCTCGGAGAAGGTGCTCTAAGCACACTCTTCCCCATAAATTTATGTTTGGATGTCTTTGGTTGTAGTGCTTTTTTAACCAGAACTTGTTTCTTCAACAGGCTGGCTTTCAAGCCCTTCCAGAAATGTCTTCATTTCTCTGCCTGTTTATTTCAGGTTTTGTTGTTGCTTGTATTAGGGAACTGACTCTGGTCAGCTCTTCTTGAGCTCTTCAAGCAATAATTAAGGTCTGGAATGACTTTTAATCTGGATTTCATGCATACTTTAGTGGAAAGCAACATACACTATAGCACATAACCTTTGAGATGTCAAAGTCTTGAGGAGAAAGGCTTTAGACTTGAGAATTTGGGAAGTGAGTGTAGAGGAAGGAAGAAGATACTCTGGAATGGGAACATAAAGAAATAACCTTGTGGAAGATTTAGAAATGGTGCTTCATAAGAGGTGGGAGACCTTGCCAAGAAAAGAGGCACTGTCTCTACAAAGATGATGGGTTGGCTTGCTACAATCGTCCTAACAGCTTGTCATGAGTAACAACCATGTGTACTCACTAGTTTCAGACAGTCATTTCTTTCTCTTTCAGAAATTACAGCACCCACCCTTTGGATTAAGCACTTGGTCATCAAAGATTCCAAACTGAACAGCTCCAGTATAAGGAATTCAGGTAACGATCCAACTAAAAAAACCCCAATAATTCTTCTAAATAGTCCTCCTTGTCTGTTCTTTAATTCTTTCCTTGTTGTAGCTGTCCTGTCAGTGTTGCAGGACTTGAAGTGCAGTCTATAAATAATATCAGTAATTATAATATCCCTTTTATGTGTCCAGAAAACCCCAGTTGATGTGTGATGAGGGATGTTGCTCTTTCCCCAAACCATAACTGGGGAACCTCTGATTTCTTCATCTGATAATGCACCCAAGCTGGCTATCATCTTTTGTTTGCTGTTCAGCTGTCTTTCATGGATGTTTCAACTGATGCATTTGGCTGAATTCTGGGTTGTAGTTTTGGTCCAAGCAATTGATAAGAGAGGTGCTTCTTTTCTAGAACTTTCAGGGCCCTTCTGTGCAGGGGATATTTTTAATAGAGAAATTATTGTATTATTTCCCAGCTGAAAGTAGGTTACTTATGTATGGGCCTCAGTAGATGTGGATAATATTTTTGTGGGTGATAAAGTAGAGAAGGGAAGAGCCAAGCATAAAAAATGGCAAAGAAAAAGATTATGAACATCAGTGGGAAAAGGAAGACTGGGAAGATGTGGAGTTAGGAGGTAAAAGTTGAGATTGGAGATGAAGGTGAAACTGTGGAGTCACTGAAATCACAAGAAAATGGAAGAATCTGAAAAGTTAAGGATTCTTGATAGGAGTTGTTTCTATCTGATATTTTTATTTATTTCTTTATTTATATATTGTGACTGAAGAAAGGAAGAAGGTAAAGGGGATATCAAAAGAAGAAAATTGCCTTAAAAAGCCACGGCTTTACTTCAAGGTTAAACACGAGCTGCTGCTATTGCATATAATATATAACAATAATAATATATATTATAATATATGATGGTATATTATAACAGTAATAATACTTAATAATATATGTCTAATATAACTCCAGTACCCAGAACATATTTATATAATAGATATATAATCTAGAATAATAATTATATATATAATAACATATAATAACTCCAGTTCCCAGAACAGAGAAATTGTGATGTCATTAAGAGGCTGGGTTGCCAGTTTTTAGCTCCAGATTTCCACATTAGGCTGTACAAATGCACAGCCATCTCTTTTTTAATTTTACAGCAAATTACTGATATCAAGAAACGCTGCCTCATCAGAGTAGGTCTGTGGTTTATCTGGTACTAGGTGTGGGCTACTTCAGTCTGTTTCTTTCAGCCTGTGAAGCCTAGTCTTCTTGTTTGGTACCTTTCATTATTTTTATCCTTTCTCATATATGTTAAAAAGGCAGTGTAGGGTAGGTGAGATTAAACAATGAAGAGATGGGGAGGATGATCATAATTTAGAACCAGGTCCTTCAGATATCTCCAGCTCTTTCTTGGCTGACACAGATGTCATGATGGGCGTGCAAAATTTGGGGGTTTAATTGCTTTGGGCCCTTGTCAGCTTGAACTACCAATGCTCAGCACAGGTCTGATTTTTCATTTATTTTTAAAGGCTTAAGGTGAGTTTTACTACTGCAGGGCTGGAAGTTTGGGTTTGGTATTAGCTTGGCTACATCATCTCTCTGAGTTGGCACTTACTGTCTCGAAGCAGATACAGCTCTGTATCCTCCTGCAACCATTTAATGGGATCACTGAAATTAGAGGAGCAAAGAGAGGCAGTAGATCATCTAATCTACTGCCTATGGGCTAGTGAATGTTTGTATTGTATGAAGAACAGCATTTTCTAGTGTAGTATGAATGCTTTAGGCAGTGAGGATTTCACTTCCACAGGAAGCTGCTTTGCTATCTGAACTCAATCTCAGGATGTTCTTTTTTTAATACTCTGCCTAACTCTTTGTTTTATTTCTGTTCTTTTTCATCAGTCTTGGGTCCTTGAGAGCCTGCCCTATTCTTTGGAGTTTGTATGCCAAAATGCTTACCCCAGAGCTCTCTCCTACCTGCAGCCCTGAACTTTGCAGGAAAGAAGTCAAGTAGAAACTCCAGTCAAAGGATGTGCTGCTGCTCTAATCAGCACTGACACTGGACACCTTGGAAAGCTACCACCATCATGATATAATATTAACCATGAGGAGAGTTTTAGAACTGTTCTATGGAGATGCATAGGATCTGTGCCTTGCTGTCATTCTCTGGTCAGTGTTAGGCTTCAGAGTGAATCAGCCACCAGGTAGCTGAGCATTGCAGAGCTGGGAACACCCCAGGCTGCGGCTTCTGTCTTGTAAGCCCAGCATTTGAAAGCTGAGTGCTTTCCATTTAGTGGTGACAAACAGAAGAGGTTCTCCTGAAGAAGTCCCCTCTCTTGGAGCATTTCCATTTTGTTTAGTATGTGTAAAAGTATTTACACATTCAGCTAGGGATCAGGAAAAGCAGAATAACTCTAGTCTGGTATTTAGTGCACTTGACTGAGAATCTGTTTGTCTCCAGATGTTTTGCTGGTAAATTTTGCTATGTTAAGTAAAACAGCATTGCTAGGAGGGATTGCTAGTGTTGTTACCCCAGCCTACCTTGAGGAATGAAATTATGACTAGATCTCTTTCTCAGTATGGTGAGATACAGGTTCAGATGTTCTCCACCAGAGGCAAGAACAAAAATAAGAACAGGCTCCAACATCTGGATTACTGAGTGGCAAAGAAGTTCCTGGTTTCTTACACTTGCAAACTAAGTCCTCTGCCTTTATGAATCCTAAAAGCCCCAAACTAAGTTTTTCTTTCTGGGGCAAGTGGAAGATCTAGATCAACATAGTATTTTGTTTGCTGTGGCAAGATGACAAAAGCATTTTTTGGTGTTTGCTCTGAATTGATTTTTTTCACCTTCCCCAAACATGTTGCAGATCCACCTGCATGTGCATACATGGATTCCCCAAACTAAGCCTGTTCCTTCACACTATGGTGTGTCATTGATGTTTAACACTGCCAGAGCAGGAGGTGATAAAGGTTGGACCTTTGCAATGGCCATTTTCTAATCAGTGTGGGTGGGAACTGTCTATTCTACTTACACTGTTTCAGCCTCCAGCTTTCCTACCTCCTTCCCCCAAACTATTCTAGCTTGGAACAGTCCAAATAACGATTCTCTTACAGTTTAATCTAGGGAAACATGTGATAATGTGTCCCACTTCCAGAAAATAAACTTAATGGCTGCATCTTTGGGAGCATTCCATCTCCACTGAGGAATCTATGGTTGTTCCTCACTTCCAGAGGTGGGTTATCTCCAATTCCATTGGTGCTACTTAGGGATTTGGTTTTAGTTAGCAAGAGATTCCAGCCTGTATTCCACTTTACCTTGACAACCTTTAAGAAAAAACCACAGAGTGATGTAATGGGCTAATGCATGGAAAAATAAACAGCTCTAGAGAAACTAGCAGTAGCAGTCTCAAGTAAATATTCTGCAGTCACTTGGGTTTTGAACATGACGTTATTTGAAAGGAAGAATGAGTAATATATTAGGGTTAGCAGCTGAAGACAGGTTTGTGTGGGTCTAGTTTAAGAAAGAAAAAAAAAACCCATAGCTGTTTATTTCAAAATCATGCTTATTGAATGGTGACCAGTTCCATGTGGCCTTTTCTGTTCAGTTCTGGCACCAAAGCATCGTGCAGGCAGCTCGTGTGCCCCCTCTCCAGTGACAGAGCTTTCTGCTGCTGGGAGCTCTTAGTGGACAGAGTATAATGGTGGTATTCACATTTCTTTTCGCTAATTGAGTTCACTTAGACCCAAAACTTAAGCTGCTTCTCCATTTGAGAAGCCCTTGAAAGCTGCATGTCTGTATATGCTTTTGGGAGGAGTAGAAGCACACCTCCTCCTATTCCCTCCTACCCCAAAGTGGAGTCTGTACCCTTACGTGCAGTTTGTCTCCAGAGATCTCCAGTGAGGTGGGATGGGATTATAACAAGTGTACTGCCCTGACCTGGGTTCTCTCATTTGTGTGTTCCTCAAGGTTTTCCCTACTTGCAGGGGAAAAAAAAGGGCAGGAAAACCCCCATGGCACCCAAAAATAGCTTCTTTCTAGTCCTCACCTAGGAAGCAGTACCGTTCTGCTGCCTGCCTTTCTTAAGCATTAGGGATAGCCCTTGCTCCTAGGGAAGATGTACTGATGATTTGTTGCCTTAGCCATATGGATTCTTTCTGTGGTCTTCTACATTAACAAGGACTCTGCTTTTAAGCCACCTGTATTAAGAATCGGTGTCGGGCTGTCAGGTGAGACCATCCAGTGTAGAACAGGGCAGGGCCTGCAGAAAGAATATGGCAGTTCTGGTGGGATACACAAAAAATGGCCAAGGTTAGACAAAAGTTGGATTTCTTAGGCTTCCTTTTCCAGCAGTGAGGGCTAACCCCAATGAAATGAGCTTCAACACCTATATTATTTTGCAGAAGAGGGAGACAATGCACCCATTTGTGCAGAACGTGTAGTTATTTGGAGTTGAAGAAAATGTCCTTGTGCCTTGGAACTGTGAAACAGTGCAGAGGCCAGGCAGCTTCAGGTAGATTCAGATAAGGCTCTTGAAAAGCACTGCTTTGAATGGGAGAGGTTTCTCATCTGAATTTACCCCTTCTCAGCCTTATTCCTTAGCTGCCTTGTCCTACTCTAGTCTACTGTCCCACCTGCCAAAACTATTTCTTTTCAGACCTTTCTATTAGCCCCACCCCTTCTTTTCATGAGGATTTAGTTTGGGGTTGAATTCATTTTAACTTAGGTTATGGCTTGATAGCAAACAAAGAAATCTCAGAAGAAGCACCTGTTGAGTGGGATATGAAAACTTAATAGTTCTGTTACGTTTTCACAGCAAATCTCTGTGCTCTTCTCTGAGTTCCTGCATCCTTGCAAACCAAAATGTGATGCTTCTCCCTTACTTTTTCTCCTTTCCCTCTGGCTCTATCTGTCTTGACTGGATTCTGGCTCTTCCTCCCTCTTGGAAGTTCTGAGAAGGTGAGAGAGAGATGATGCTCAAGCGTGATTCTCTCACAGTGTGTGTGACAGGTGTGGTGAAGAAGGGAGAGCGTAGGGAAGAGTAGAAGCAGGGAGAGTGGAAGAATCCAGGGCCAGGATCCTTCCCAGACAGTCAGCAAACAAAGCCATAAATAACATGCCGTTGGGGACCAGTTAATCTGCTCTATGAAAAGGTGCAAGGT
Organism: Hypotaenidia okinawae; assembly: GCA_027925045.1. Taxonomy (NCBI): domain Eukaryota; kingdom Metazoa; phylum Chordata; class Aves; order Gruiformes; family Rallidae; genus Hypotaenidia; species Hypotaenidia okinawae. Next base: position 8,102,933 of record BSDF01000006.1, read on the forward strand.
ATACAAGTGAGAAAAATAACATTGTGTAATAATCAGCGTGCAACGATAGGTGTTAAACCATATGCAGCTAGGCAAATAAATGGAGCTCCCCTGAGTGCTATGTGATAAATCATTCTCAAAGAATTTGGTTACTCCCCTCTCCTTATCCCCCAAAGAAAGAAAACAAATTACTCTAGACATGGAGTCGTAACTGCTACTCTACAGCTGCCAGTTAAGGAGAACGGGCAGCGAGCAGTAGGAGAGGGGCCAAGATATAAGGGGGGAAGTCCCCCAACTCTGCATTTAAAGCCACTGAGGTTTTGGAGAGGAAAGGAAATGAGCTGCAGCACTAGACATTGCCTGGACATACAGGGACAAATGGCAAGTGGAGAGGTCAACTTCATGGAGCTGGCTTTTTTAGCAGAAGCTGATTCCTATTGGAAGGGTTGCATCAATTTACTGGAGTAATTCCTTAGCAGCAGAGTGCTGGTTGCTGTATTATGCCATAGCAGTGTTCTGCAGAGGCTTGTATGTGGGTCTGCACTTCAGACATCCATGGGTTGCTACCTGCAGATAGACTGCACGTACGGAGTCACCTTCCAGCCTTTCTTGAAATGGTCCTGTCAACTTCCCAAGAAAGATGATAGCATTTCTCATGTGCATTTCTCAAGAAGGAAGAGCTGCTTCAAAGTAATGGCTTGACCTCTGCACTCCTAGATTCCCTCTGGTTTTCTCCTGAAACCAAAAGCCCTGGTGGCTTTGCAAGTGAGTTGCAAGAAAACAAGTGGAGAAAAATAATAATTAAAAAAAAAGGATTCAGTGGTACACAGATAAATTTATCCCTACAAGTGTCTGCTGCCCTCAGGATTGTCCAAGGAGGCTATGGATATCACCTAGTAGAGCATGAGGCTGTGAGGGAGCAGAGCTGCATTCCAGTACTGCTGGAAAACTCTACCCCTCTCCTGGAGGCTTCTTCCTTCAGGTGCCTGGCTTAGGGTGAAGAGGCTCGCTGATTTGAGTCTTAGAGATGGAGTGAGTAGCTGAGGGCAATGTGTGAGGTCCTGCAGGAGCATCAGTGTGGCAGCAGCATGGGGCATCGGGGGAAAATGTCCTAGAAACCTGTAATCTTTTAGTTTGGAAAAGACCCTCATCAAGTCCAACCATAAACCCAACACTGCCAAGTCCCACCAAGCCACGTCCATGAATGCCACATCCATGTTAAACTACCTCCAGGAATGGTGATTCAACTGCTTCCCTGGGCAGCCTGTCCCAATGCTTGACAACCCTTTTGGTAAAGACATTTTTGGTATTATCCAACCTAAACCTCCCCTGGTGCAGTTTGAGTTTGTTTTCTCTTGTCCTGTCACTTCTTCCTTGGGAGAAGGCACCCACCTCTCTACAACCTCCTTGTATGTCAACTGTTCTTTTCAATTTCAAACTGATGTCAACAGACCTGTGAGCTATGCACTTGTGTATATTTTGGCGACTGGGGAGAGAGATTAGTAAAAGCTGACATCTTCATGATCCTCTCACTCTTGCATTTTGCCAGACCAGCAAAATAAGGGAGTGGTCAATGGGAACTACTGAATACATGTTGTGGTACCATTCAGAGGTGATGACTGCAGGTTTTTTTTCAGGCTGTTGAAATGGTGTGTAAGAAGCTGGAAAGATCTCTTGGTAGAAGGTCCCAAGTGTTGTCTCTGAAGAGTCAGGAAAAAAGACTGGGCAGAGAACTGGCCTTCAAAGCCAAGCAAAGAGATGGGAGCATGCTTAAGAGGAAAGGCAGCATTCAGTCTCCTGGAACATGTGAGGGAAGGGAGATCTGTTAAACCACCTACCTTCACTCTAGGTGAATGGAAGGGCTTTTTTCTGGAGCTGCAATACAGGGAGGTCTATGATCCTGCTGGTGTCAGCAGCTTCCCACCTCATCTTGGGGTTGTTGCAGCTTCTCTCTGAAGCTGAGCCCCCAGAATGCATGGGGTCCCACAGCTGAAGGGACTGTTGTCTGAGGCTTGCAGTTCAGGGAAATCCTACTGGGAAGACTAACCACAGCTCTAGTTTCACTCTGTCAGTCCTTCCCTTGCCTTTCAACCTGGAGTGTGGAAAGAGGGCTACCTCCATTTCATGACACTGAAGTGGAAGCAGTTTCCCTGTCCTGTGGCTGATATCTCAAGCCTATATGTTATGTCATTAATCTTCCAAAGCCTGAGTGTCTTGCCCAGAGACAGCTGGCCCAAGGTAAATGTCCAAGAGTGAGCTACTGCTTCTTGTCAAGTGCTGAATACTACAGGAAAAAGCTGATCTGTCATTAGATGAAGACTCCTCACACTGGAAACCCATCTCTCTGCCCCCCACTTCTCTCACCAGCAGTAGCATTAAACAAAATGGTACTGTAGTTGGAGAGACCAGTCTGAAATAGGGTGGGTTTTTTTTTTTAACCTGTGTGAGACAGTTTTCCAAAACTTTCTATTTGGTTTCCTCTACACTTAAAACACTGTAAAAATAGTGTGCTTGTATACTCCAGCCAGCAGAAGTAGGCAACTTCTCCAACAATTGCTGTGCTGGTTGCTCCAAGTGCTATTAAAACCAGGTGTGGAAATGAAAATAGTTTCCCAATAATTTTAAGGCTCCAGTGGAAACACCTATGGCTTCTCATTTTATTGAATAACATTCCTCAGCGTGGAAAGAGTGCAGGGAGAAAGAAGTGTAGGGAAAATGAATCAATGTGCCCAAAGGCAGGTGGCTTATCTCAAAGCTAGCTATGCCACAAGCTAATCGGGCTTAGAAATGATGTGAAATGGAAAAGAGGAGTTAGGGAAGGAAAAAAAAACAGGCTTGGGGTAGATTCCTCTCAAAATCACAAGAGCAGTGCCTATGGCTGAAAGCTTTTCTATTGCTGAGGAGCTGTTCTTGATGTGAAGCACTGAAAAGGACTGTGTTCTGACCCCAGACTTTCTCTGCTCAGACTGCAGAAGCTGCTGTCACTGTGAAGGTGAGTACAGAAGCCAAGTGCCTTAGGAAGATCAGCCCCAAAAGCTGATAACTTAAACCAGATCAGATACCTTCAAGAATTTAGGCCGTTTGCACAATCATCTAGGATCTGTTGGAGCTTCTCAATCTGGGTGAGGACAGTGGAAGTGGACCTGGTGAGGCCACAACACAATGCTCCCCATTTTAACTCGGGGTCGGATCCAGGCAGCAGCAGCAGCAGCTCTGATGAGTGTAACCTGTTCCTAATGCAGTGACAGGGATCCCACTGCCTTTTCCAAGGCATGAGCAGGTCATCACCAGGACTTTTTTATATTGAACCTAAATCTCTTTGGTTTGTTTTTTTTTTCCAAGCAAGCTGACTCCTACTTGAACTACCCATGGGGAAGGAAAAAAAAAGTTATCTATGGCCATCTTTTTTTATGTAACAGCTTTTATGTCTCAGAAGACTGAATGTCATCCCTAGACTAAACAAATAGAATTCTTTCAGCCTTTTCTCATAGATCAAGTTTCCTAGACCTCTGCCTATTCCCTTTGCTCTCTCCTGCACTCCTGCCAAACGTTCCTCCTCTCCCTCAAAGCACAGTGCCCAGAGATGGGCACAGGGCTGATTTAAAGGCTTAGCAGTCCTTACTGCCTATTTCTTATGTGAGGCTCCTGTCACTACATCCCATGGCTAGATTTACCTGTGGTTGTTCCCAGTGTTTTGGTGGCCTACCTGAGTTCCTGACCCAGACCGGTGGTTTTTCCAAGTCCTGCTGTCTCACCGGTAATTTCCCCACCATTGACTGGATTTCTCCTTGCTGGTTGTTATGGTTTGTACTTCTTAAGTTGTGATCATACTGATTTAAAACCATTTATCAAGATGACTTGGAATTCTTTCCTGAATTTCAGCCTGTAAGCTGGATGCTATGTTCCACTAGCTAAATTGGTCATTTAATTTGATACAAGTCTCAGCGGTTGCTTTCAGTACTTGAAGAACTGTTTTAGAGAGAACTTCTGAGATCTCTCCTCTTGAGACAAGTTTTCTTTAAGCTGCAGTGTTAGGCAACGATCTCATACTAATTGTATGTAATCTACATTTTCCTTGCTTCCTGAAGAGTAAGTTTTTACAAGTCTCCTTATAACTTACACTCTAATGAACCAGAATTTAATCAGAGCTCTACCTGATACATTGTGTATGAACATAGAAATATTTGCATTTTTTTTCCCAGGATGATGTCCTATAACCATAAAAGTTAGAGTTCTAAGTTGTTAAGTTACATATATAAGTTAAAGTTATAGTTCTCTTTGTGCCATCCTTCAGCTAGCTGGGCTGTAGCTCCAGGAGGGCTAGAACTGAGTGACTGCTTGAGAGATGGGGTGGTAGAAGGAATCCCAGCCCTGCCTGAAAGATGGTCGAGTTACATAGCAGGGACAGGCTTAAATTCCAGCTGGCAGGTTGCAAGATGTGCAGCTTTATTCCTGTGCAGTGTGGAAACCCTGTAGAACAGATTCCTCTCCTAGCTGGGCAGCACCTGGTGCCTGCAGGCTCTGCAAGATAAGCACAGGCTGCACATCAAGAAGTCCCTCAGCAAGTTCACTCTGATCCCTGGGACAGTGCTTCCTTCAGCCTTCCCTCCTCCTTTCAGGTGAGAGGGTGGGCATCACATCCTGCTGGTGGGAGGAGCGGTACAGCCTTACTGCTTCCAGCAGCAGGAAAATGGCAGGGGAAAGGTGTGTTCCTGGATAGCTGAAATTTAATGAGCCACTTGGAACAATGTATATGGTTTTTTTTGTTAAAGATTATAAACCACCTGTTACACCTTTGCATTGTGCTTGTTCAGCAGTGGAACGTGTGGTGTAACCGCTGCTGCTTCTGTAGCTGATGCCTGGAGAAACAAAGGTGCCAGGAGTGCAGAGGGGAAGCAGGGGCTGCCCGAGGGGTACAGCGCAGGAGAACCTGCAAGGGTTGTTCCTCACTTTATCTTTACACCAGCTGGAGTACTGCAAGAGGATTGTGCTCCCAGGCAGACCAGGGTGGAGCAGGCAGCACTGCTGCTGACTAACAGAGGTGTGGAGAGATTTATGCTATCCCCACGAGCTGTATTTGCTCAGCTGTTACTGTGCTCCTACTAAACACAGAAGGGGTTGTTCCTCTCCCCTCCCACCCACAGTCCTGCTTGGGGGACAGGCAGCTAGTGCTTATTCACTGTATTGCTCTGCTAGTGCTGCCAGGCTTTGGGCATCAGCGTACCCTGGCTTTTCAAATCTCCTTTCCTCTCTGAGGTGGAAGGGATGCGGATTTAGGCTGCTGATACAAACTGTGCCAGACTTTCTCTGTGGAATGAGGCTGTGCTTTCTGTTGGCAGCTTTTTTTTTTTTTTAGGGTCTGTACCAGGATGAGAGAGGCACCTGTTCTGGAGCAGACCTGGGTCCTGCTCACGTTAGAGCTTCCTTATGTGATGTAAAACCACCTTTCAACTGGTGTACGTGCGATGGTTAAATAACTGGTTCAAGGCTCCTCTTCTCTGCTACAGAAAAGTAAACACAGGCTAAATAAAAATTCATTCAACTGGGTTTGAATGAAGCTTCCCTGGGAAACAGGCAAACACTTTCACTGAGATGAAAACTGAATCATGACCCTTGGTCCTCACTTTTGGCTTGACACAGAATCACAGAACTGTAGGGGTTGGAAGGGACCTCCAGAGATCATCTGGTCCAACCCCCTGCCAAAGCAGCTCCCCAGCTCATATTGCACAGGGAGGCATCCAGACAGGGCTGGAATCTCTCCAGAGAAGGAGACTCCACACCCCCTGGGCAGCCTGTCCCAGGGCTCCCGCACCCTCACTGGGGAAAAGTTCTTCACCATGTTGGTGCGGAACTCCCTGTGCTCCAACTTGCAGCCATTGCCCCTTGTCCTGTCCCCACAGACACTGAAAAGGGGCTGGCCATTTCCCCCTGCATCCAATACTTAAGATAATTACAGACATTAATTAGGTCCCCCCTTAGTCTTCTTAAGGCTGAACAGCCCCAGCTTATTCAGCCTCTCCTCACAGGGGAGATGCTCCAGGCCCTTCATCATCTCCGTAGCCCTTCTTTGGACTCTCTCCAGGAGATCCCTGTCCTTTTTATCCCAAGGAGCCCAGACCTGGACACAATACTCCAGGTGGGGCCTGACCAGGGCAGAGCAGAGGGGGAGGATCCCCTCCTGTGACCTGCTGGCCACACTCCTCCTGATGCCCCCCAGGATCCCATTGTCTCTCTCAGCCCCCAGGGCACACTGCTGCCTCATGGCCACCCTGTCATCTACCAGGACCCCCAGGTCCTTCTCCACAGAGCTCCTCTCCAGCAGCTCATTCCCCAGCCTGTACTGATACAAAGGGTTGTTCCTTCCCAGGTGCCAGACTCTCCACTGGCTTTTGTTGAACCCCATCTGGTTTCTCCCTGCCCAGCTCTCCAGCCTGTCCAGGTCTCTGGATGGCAGCGCAGTGTCCTGTGTGTCAGCCACTCCCCCAGCTCTGGATCATCGTCATGTATGTCAGTGGGATCTTGGCACTAGATATCCATGCTACTGCCATTTGTTCTGTGCTACACCAGTTCCTCAAGGAAGAAAAAACTGGATGGGATGTTGAACAAAAAAAAAAATATTGGGAGAGGCACATGTTTGATTTGTTTTGAAAGCCAAATCCCTGTTGCAACACTAACAAATAGGATTGGTCAAGAATCTTTCAGTAAAAGACCTCTTTCTCCCCTTCTGATATATACTGAATCATTAAAATGGAAGCTTTTCAAGGGAACTCCATGGGAAAAGTTTTCCTAATCCAGACAGAATTTCTGGTTTAAAAAAAAAAAAGAGAGAAGGAAATCTGCCCTGTCTGGCATAGCCTGTAGCTCTGGGGTTAGCCTGTTCATGTGGGTTCATTTGGGCTGGGTAGAAGCACAGAGGGAGTTTGGACCCTCTCTTTTGCCTGCTTTTGAGGTAGGACTCTTGTGTCTCAAGGGTGTAGGGATCTCTCCTAGCTAGTTCATCTTCTTGTCACTGTCTCTTTCTCCTTTTAATAAGACCTTGAAGGAAAACGGATGCAGAAGAGCAATATTAAAACAATGTGCTGTGGTTGGATGGCAGATCTTCCTTCCTGATGTCCCACTCTAATCATTCCCAGCATCTTCTCAGCCTCAATGATTGATGCCTGAGCCTTTGGCTTGCATAGCAATGAGTGGTGGTGTGTGTCAGGAGAGGAGCTGGGGAGGCTGCCTCGTCCCCAGAGCAGCATGTTGGCTGCATCCAACCCCTCAAGATGAGTGGGAGATCTCCTCATTACAAGCCTTTGGTTAGATACCTCTTTTTATAGCTTTGTAGTAGGGTAAACAGTCCCCCTATCTCTTTAATAACCATCTAGTCTGTTAGGTGAATGAGTCCCTTACCTCATCCATCACTTTTATTTTCGCTGTGCAGGCACTAGATGCATGTCTGAATGAGGGTACTTAAGGGGCCAGGAATGAGAGACCTCTATATGAATCTGACCAAGTATTTCTCAGAAGACCATTCCTGGGGGGAAAATTGCTGCAGAAATACTGTACAACTGCAGATGTCCAAGCCTTGCTTTCCTGCAAGTGCTCATGGCTTTAGAGACACTACTTTAAAAAAAAAAAAGTTAGGGAGCATTAGAAGTAATCAAGAGTAAGAAGTAACAAACAGCTAGCATTTTAGAGCTGAGCAGTTCAGGTGAAATGGATATTTCTGCCAGTGACTCTTCTTTGTGTGTGCATGCATTTCCTGACCCTTTTTTGGTTGGTTTGTTTTGGGGTTTTTTTTGCTGCCTCCCAAAGGTTTCACTCCCCAGCAACAGCAAGTTGGCAAGTGTTACTCAGGTTCCTTGCTGCTAGTGGTGTGAAGTCAAAGCAGGGATGGCAGAAAACAGGGGAATGTGACAGTGCCTTTAAGGAAGCGGTGTGGGGGGTGATATTGTTGGTCCAGGGAAGGCTGTTTGTGTCCCACTGACTTGCTATCTTGCATGTTCATCTCTCTTTAAATGTTTAGTATAAGGGAAGAAGGAAGACGTGTTTTTTTCCTTACCTTTCTGTGTCTGCAACCCCCATTAGCTCAAACAGGGACTGGGCTTTTAAGTACCCTGCACGTATAATAAATACAGGCTTCTTTCTGAGATGACAGCTTAATTTCATAGCTGGAATGAAACATCCTCACTCAGCCACAGACTTTCACTATCCTCCATAAACTTGGCCTTGGCAACAACAGCAAAGTTTCCAGTAAGCAGCCTGACTGGAATAGGCTGACTTCAGTGTCCTGGAGCATGGGATAGCATTCGATGGTCCCTTCGTTACCTGGAAGATGGTCTTTCAGGGTGACAGCATATGCAGCTCATGCCAAGCCCTAGGCTGGGATTTCCTGGCTGATTTTGCTGGCTGTTGAAATATACCCCAACTGTTAATATTCATGTTTATTTTTAAAGGGAATTAAGTGCTGTTAGAGGGGTAGCCTGGAGGAAAGAGCCTCTCCAAGGGCTAGTGCTAGTTTACACGTTCTTCTGCTTAGTATGTAGACGTCAGTGAAGGAACTTTTCCACCAGGCTGTTGTCACAGCTTCCGTTTAGTGTCAGTGTGTTTGTTGGCTGTTCTGATCCCCTTTAGCTCAGGGAAGGTCTGGTGGGTCTGGAAAGGGTATGGAGAAAGAACTGGGTCAGCTGGGACTCTTCAGCACGTGAAATAGGTGAAGTTGCAATCTGTAACACAGTGAGAAGTGAGGAGGGAGGGAGACTGCAAACTGTTCCCTGTTTCATACTCCAGAAGAACTAGGGTTAGCAAACAAAAGTAGCTGGAGCCAGGTTTAGCTCCAACCAAAGGATGTGCTGTGTTCATGTGCCAGCATGTAGTCAACCCACAGAACTAGCTCTGGGATGTCACTGTCAAGAAAGTTTACTAAGGGGAGACGTGGCAAACTGGTAGAAGGGAAAAATCACTGCTGTTCACTAATGACAGTCTTTGTGTCCGTCTCTGCAAGCTTCTCATCCACAGCTGGTTGAGACATGAAACGTGGGGAAAGAAGTATATGCTTATCCTATTTCTCTGTTGTCCTCTAAACTTCTACTCTTGGCCAGGGCTGGAGATAAAGCACTGGGCCCTTGTTTTGCACAATGTCTGGTTTATACTCTCCAGGATGTGAGGGGATAGGTGGGACTTTCATAGTGGCTACTTCTAGATGTGTGCTAGAAATGAGGAAAACCTGATCTCCCTGCTATTTCAGTTGTGCTGTTGTCATTGCTAAGTGGCAGGCCGCTCAATGCCAGTGAGGATGGCAGATTTGCATGGCTGTGTCTGATGTCAGCTGAACAAAACCTGAAAGTTCTGTTTTTCTCAGGCTTTCAACCCTCTTCAATAAGAGTTACTACCAGTTAGTTCCATATTCTGCTGGTAAATGCTGTGACTACTCAGTTCCCATAGATTTCTGTTCATGTGCAGAGGGGTTTTCATAATTTTTATGGTACAAACGTGTCAATATGTACATTTATTCCCTGTAATTTGCATACCTAACTGCAAATTTATGTAAAATAAACCACTAATTCATTATAATACATTTCTTCTCCCCCTCCCCCCACCTGGATTTCAATAAATCAAGTGTATTTTGTTCTGACACACAACCCCTCTGCTTTATATTTTTCAGAGTCTCCTTCAGGGCTCATTTTGCAAGACTCTCCAAGGGCTTTCTCTTGGTTTGACTTTATGCACTCAGGAAGCTTGGGGGATTTAGACAGGAAAAATTCCTGGAATGTGGGGAGAAGTGTTGGGGTTTCCTTGATTTATTTTGCTTATTATATAAAAATGATGCTAGGGCATTCTGCTCCTGTTTTTGCTCCCCCAAGCTGCCTGAGTGATTCGCCTCACCTGAGGGCCAAGGTGTGAATTGCTTTTGGCAAACCCCAGGCAAGCTGGAGGCCCCTCCTGATGTAAGTGGTTTGTTAAGGAGCCCAGAGGCCTCTTGCTCAATGACTTCTCTGTCCACCTACAGCTTGGGAACAGTCACAGGGCCTTTTCTTCCGATGTGAAATCTGTCAGCAGAGTGAAGTCAGCTTAAATATCAGCTGAGGCTTGAGCTCCCTTTCAGTTTTTGTTGACTTTATCCCCTCCTTCTCCTTCCCGATCAGGTTTCTCTCTGCTTGAGTCAGACTTGCTGACACTTAAAATATTTCATTCTGTGTTTGGGCTGTGTGGATTTGCGTGTGGCAAAGCTCAGGTGCCCTTCACATTCACAGCCTCAACAGTGATCTGAAAGGCTGAGGGGAGGGAGACTGCTCTGATTCTTTAGCTGCTACGGTTCAGTTGTGTTTCTGGTACCCAAAACGTGCTGTGGCCGGCTGACATCGTGCAGACCTGCTGGAGTTTTTTTGTGTTGTACCTGATGCTACCAGGCTGAGGGATTCTAGTAGTGAACCAGTACCCCCTCTCTTTCCTAAATTGGGAGTTTATCATCAAAATAGGAGACTTAACTGATGGGGCACAGACAGGCAAAATACATGGAAACAGTGAGTGTGTTTTCCTTGTGTGCTGAACCTGTCCTGGGGCCAGGACACTGAGGTCATGCCATGTCTGCTGGCTGACTGCGCAAGCATCTGCGGCTTTGGGATGAACCTGGTCCTGCTGCCTGTCAGTGTCAAAGCATCTCATGTATTGAAAGCTTGAGGGGATTCTTGGCTGTGGCAAGGAATTTCAGTTGTGGCTTGCTTATAAAAAGAAAAGAAAAAGCCCAGTAAACTGCAAGGGAGAGGAAAGCTAGGGAAGGCGAGAACAACTATTCCAGCTTCTGGTTTTTGTCACTCTCCTAGGATAAAAGTTACATTGTTGTCTTTTTTTTTTTTTTTTTTTACCCTAGACATGTTTTAAATCCTCTGATGAGCTTTCTGGTTTACATGTGTGCTTTTTTTCCCCTCTCTGCAATACCTTCAGTGGTTTCCAAAACTGAAGTAATTTTCCTACACCTCAAAGGGCCAGAATGTTTGAAGACTTGTAATTGAGCCAAATAGCTATCAGCATCCTGCAGGTACTTGGTGCATCTCTTCTCCCTTCAGTGGCCAATCCACTTAAGACCCTGGTACCTCTCCATGCGTCTGTCACTCCTCTGCAGGTGGTGGTCGAAGAGGCGATGTCAGGGCTTGAAGGCGCCAGGCTGGTTGCAGAAGCAACTTCTGGGCTTCTCTTCTTTGGTGTGTGCCATCTGTGCTCTGTTTCTGTCTTTGGAAATAACCTTTTCTGTGTAATAAGCTGTTGAGAGACATGGTCCTACCTGCCCTTTGGTAGGAAGCATAGCGGTGTGTCCTGTTTTCCAGGTGAGAATGGTGATGCAGGGTAGGTAGAACGGGATATCCCGAGGTGCGTGCAAGTGCTTTCTGGCACGAAATAAGGCACTGTTAAAACATCAACCTTCTGCTCCTCTTGGGATCATGCTGGAGAGAAGCTATTCAGAGGACAGCGTGTGTTGCAGTCTGGAGAAAGAGGTGGTGTGGTCAGGCAGGCCGTTTGCCTCCTTGGAAAATACAAGTCACCATTTGGGATCTCTCAGCATGCAAGAGCATCATTTGTGAAATGTTTACCCCATGGCAGCAGTAATAGTGAATTTATCTGTTAGCTCTGTTCTAAAACCTTGGTGAATGGGAACAGTTCTTCCTGCTGCTCCTGGCTTACTGGCCACTTGGCCATCAATGCTTATGCTCCGTACTCTCAAGTGACAGTGAAATGTAGGAGGAAGCCCTTGACCCAGGAGTCCCCAAGTCCCTGGGAATGTAGATATACTGGGTGGTGTTTGCTGAGAAGGAGACAAACCCAAAGGTCTGCGGATGTGGAGGATGTCCATACCCTGCTGAGCTGAGGAAGATGATCTTGATTTGCCTTTTTTCTCCCCCCTCCCCCCTTCCAGAGAAAGTTCACTCCTGCGACCAGGAAAGGCAGAGTGCCCTGGAGGAGGCCAGGCAGAACCCCCGCGAGGGTATCGTCATCCCCGAGTGTGCTCCTGGAGGGCTCTACAAACCAGTCCAATGCCACCAGTCAACTGGGTACTGCTGGTGTGTCCTGGTGGACACGGGACGCCCCCTGCCTGGCACTTCCACTCGGTAAGAGCTGTAGGCCTGATGAGGTATGAAGAACCCCTGTCGCTACATCAAGTAAACTCCTGCTTCTAGAGCGGTCAGCTCCATACTGCCTGCCTCAGAGTTAGCAAGGCCAGCTGTGGTGTTCCCCCTTGAATGCTACTATGGGCTGGTACAGAGTAACTACTGCCCTTACTTTCCTCTGTGTTAACTGCTCACGCAAAGGAGGGGTTATTCTATCTCTGGCTGGCAGTTTTTGGGGGGTAGCAGGGTACAGGCTACAGATCGGGGGCATGAGTAGAGAAAAGACAAATGTTTTTGTTGCATTATCTCCTGTTTTCTACTTCCACAACGTAGGCACTTGAACCCTGACTAGCTCTAGCAGATTACTTGGTTGTGTGTTGATAGGTTTTATGCCAGTGATAGATTTTTTTTCTTTAAGTTACTTTGTATTTTAAAACTATCTGGGGAATCTCTTCTCACTTGGGGTTTGGAAACAAGTTGTGGATTTACCAGGTTATAAAAACACAGGCCAGTTGGAGTTGGGACCTAAACTCTGCTAGACTGATTATGCAGAGCATGAAGAGCTTTGTAAAAAAGCTCAGCTTGTGCTCCTAAGAGTTGGAAGAGGGTCTTGTGCTGTTCAGGGGTTTGGTGACTGGTATTGGACTCTCAAAATATGCTCTTCCTTCCCTCTCCACTTCTGCTGCTTTTGCTGACTGTCCATAAGCAGACAGATGCTTGAGAATAATGTTTCTTTTGCAGGTGTGTTGGTTTCCCCTGCAGTAAGCAGGTAAGACAGAGGCCTCTAGCAAGCCTCTGATGACACAAAAGCTGTATCACATAGCTTAGCATCTGCTGTTCTCCTTTTTCAGCTATGAGACCCCAGTGTGTGACAGCGATGCCAGATCGAAGAGCACAGAGATTGATGATCCATTCAAGGACAGAGAACTTCCAGGTCAGAGAGGAACAAGATCCTGTCTCTGCCACTTTCCCTGGTCTCACCCCTGGACTCTTAAGAGGCCGAGAATATTGTTGGGGAGATGGGGGATTTCCCTCACTGTGCATGTTTTACCATGGGTTTCATTCTGTGTTACTGTGAATTACTTCCAAGTTCAGCAGGGAACTAGAAAAGGCTGGGAGTGTCCTGGGGGGCTGGTTTACTGCCTGTCTGCCCTTAGAAAACATGTCTGGGATCAGAATTTTCAAGAAAGAGACCTGGGTGCCTGGAGGTTCCCTGGGGGAAGAACTGGCTCTGCATTTGATGTTGTTCTTCAAAGCCTGGTCAGGACAGGATCCTTTCCATTTAGCAGGGCTTTTCAGTCAGCACCTTGGTGCCCCCCAGCAACAAAAGAGGACACAGCCGGCAATTCAGTGGACCAACTGGTTCCCTGTCACTGTACAGACCAGGCAGGGTAACGTTCCTGCTACATAAGGCTCCTCACTTACCTGGACTTCCTCATTTTCTGCCTGGAAAGTGCTTTATGTCCCTAGTTTTATATTCTGCTTTTCACTCTTAAGAGTGACGAGCCATAACTTCCCTTTTGCCTACCTTGTTTCTGCTAGGAAGATGCACTGGGCAAATGTGTGTGTGCAGCTCCTTAAAATGCTCTCCTACCTTCCTGGGCTTTTTTTTTTCCTCTTCCCACTGTCTCTCAGGAGCTCAGCAAGCTGCCCTCACTGACATGTCAGCCACTGCTCTCCTGGGGAAGGGCTGGCTGCTTGCAAACAGAAGCTACGGTGGGTAGCTCCACTGCAAGGGACTGTTAGAAACCAGGAACTCTGTGGAAAAGAGCTAATAGCTCTGGATCCACTTAATTTTCTCCTGGCCCTTTCTAGGGCTAGTGTAAAGTGAGTTGTCCCTGAACAGGTTAGCAAAGGAAATGAGATTTGTTCCAGATTTGCTTTCTGTGTCTCCTAATGCTCCTCCTGCTGGCTCTTGACCCCATAGCTTTCTGCTTAACAGCTCTTCCCTCTGCAGGGCTCTCTTCTCTGCAGCTCCTCATTCCACAAGACACATAGAAATCTCCTATCTGCCTTCCTCTCACATTGGAATGAAATTGGCCAATTGATTCAAGTATTGCTTTGGGGGATAGGGAGAAGAGAAATTACTGCATACAGGCTCATTTCCTTAGGAAATTGCTGTAAAATAGAATACCATTACTTCCTTTCTTCCCTATTCCCCTCTCCCCTCGCTTTACTGCCTCCCCCTGCACTTCCTTGCCACCCCCTGCTCTCTCCAGAACTCCTCTGTGAAAACCTTTTGTTCTTGGGCTTTTTCTTTTGAGACTCTCTGCTCTGTCAGGAAGGCAAGAATGGTTTCTTTTCCCTTCTCCCTGCCCTTCTGCACTGTAGCTGGGCAAGAGGACAGGAACTGCTTGATGTAGAAGAGGACACATGATGCTCTGTAACTTAGTGGTCTGGTCCCAGCATCAGACTTGGAGGAAAATTCACCTCCCAGCTCAAGCCACTTTCTTCTGCCCGAAGCAACTTTCAGGCCTGTGCTTGGCTGCCTGGGCTGGCATGATGGTTCCTGTCACTTGAAAACACTCTTGTCTCAGGAGAGACCAGGACATGAAGGACCTGATCCTGCTTTGCCTGCCTGAGAGGTGCTGTGTTTGTGATCTTTTGATGCTGGCTTAGTCTGTTTGCTTAAGCTAATCACATGCAAAGTAATGCAGCAATCCACTGGTGAGCCAGAACTGCAGGGGGTGAGAGAGGATGTTTCTGCTTTCTTTTTTTCTGCTTTTATTTCTTAGCAGAACCAAATTATAACAAAACCCCCTGTTTTAACTTGAGACTGATCATTCTATTTGCACTCAGCTCTGTGAGGGGGACCTTCTTCCTCTTCTGGAGGTTTGGCCATTCTTCAGAGTCTTGGTGCTGCATGCAGTTGTGCTCCTTAGCCTGTGTGAAGAGACCCCGCAGAGGTCAAGGTGGGGGAGACATTAAGTCCAGATCCTTGCACACCTCCATGCACTCTCTTCACAAGCTGTTTCATGGCTGTGGCTGAATGAAAGAAGGAAAGAAAGCGTTGCTTGCACACAGCAAATGGCAAGCTGCTAATTCCTGCAGCCAGTGAGATGCTGAGGCCCCAGGGAGATGACTTCTAGCAAATGGTTTTTCTACTTTCTCATTACTGCAACAAAAAGCTCCTTTAAGTGAGTGGTCTACTCTGGCTGCCATAGCAGCTTACCCATTACAATGCTGACATTTTCTGGACCATGTGCCAAACGAGCGCTGCGGGGTGTGTGTAATGCACATAGTACAGGGAGAGGCAAGGGACTGTTTGTTAGCTGTTGCAGAGAACAGAGCCTGTAATGCTGCAAAAGAGTGGGTTTTCTCAGATCAATTTGCAAGCTGCTCTAAGCTATCAAGGGATTACATTAAATTTCTGGTGCTCTGTTTGGGGTACATGTGCTTCTGTGCTTGGCCGAGACAGGCAGAAGGCGTTGACACTGCAGGATGCTGCTGGGGGAGGCTGTCTTCTGATGGCTTGCTTGGTCAGCTGCCTGTTGGGGAGTGCACGGTGAAAGAAGAGGTGAGGGATGTGGTGATGGCTCCTCTGTCAGAGAGGACATGGAGTGGGAGCTGATAGGGTTTTGACAAGAGTTTTGAAGGTGGTAGGCTAAAGTTAAGCATGCTTATTCCTTGGTGTAGGCTAGAGTCATTGTTACTGTGTTAATGTGGTGGCAATTGAAGCATGCTTTTGCACCTTTAAAGAGCAAGGAAAGGGCACAGATTGCCTTGTGAAGGTGAGGAGATGGAGAAGTGAATCTCAGCTGTGTCATAACAGGCTGGCACTGTAAAGGCCAGGAGGCTCTGTCAGCCTGTGGTTATGATGGTGGGGAGCTATATGGCCTGAGCACTAAGTAATGGAAATAGTTACTAAGCTGGTCTTCAGCCTACTTTGTCCTGCTTGAGCCAGCAGTGACTGGAGGCGATTACCACGTGTTGACTTAAGGCTGACGTATTTCCCATGCAGTGTGATCATGCAAAGAGCTGAATTATTGTGGTAGCTGCTGGCAGGCAACGTGCTCTGTGCCTGCAAGCAGCAGTCCTTGCTTTGGCCCATGCCTTGGGAAGCTTTACGCTGTCAGTTAGGACTTCCAACCAGCCATGTTTGCAGAGGAAGATGACCCAAGGAGGTAATGAGTTGTTTGGTAAACTTCTCTGCAAGTGTCACCATGGGAACTCCTGCCTGCCAGGCGTTTTCCAGCACATCCCTGTGGTTACACCGGTAGAGAACTGGGAGAGACCATAAAGCTAACCACATGGTCTTCCTGCCAGGTATCGGTGGTGACCCTGTGTGTGCCTGGACAGAAGCTGCAGGACAAATTGCACGCAGAGAAACCCACCGAAGGATTCTCCTGCCTTTCTTTTGGGACTCCAGAGCAAGGATCTTGCCAGTCTTTGCTGAGCTGGGGTAGGAGACCCAATCCTGTGTGGTTTTTTTGCATTAAATCTCCTCTTTTCTTTCTGCAGGCTGCCCAGAAGGGAAGAAAGTTGAATTTATTACCAGCTTACTTGATGCTCTGACTACGGACATGGTACAGGCTATTAACTCTGCAGCACCTACTGGGGGTGGGAGGTGAGTCCAGAAAGCCCTCGGGCTGAATGTCACTAGGGTGGCTGCAGAGCTTTGGGTGCCCCCGAGGTGGGGCTGGGAGGGAAAGGTGTGGTTCTGGGTTGCTGGGTGAGGAGCTGAGGCTGCATCTTGAGATGCTGTTCTGTCCTGTCATCCTAGCCCTGCCTGCCTCCTCCCACCCCTCCTCCCTGGCAGCTGCTCTGCCATAAATGTTAGTGTAGCCCATTTGAAGTGTGAAATGAGAGCTCAGTGGGAGGAAGTGGCTTGGTCTTTTGTGCCCCAGTACATGAAAAGACCTAATAAAATGCAAATGGATTGAAGGAGACTGTGCGGCCTAGCGGCTACTGCAGGGAGTGAAGAATGCAACCCAAATCCTTGGCAGTACTAGCGCTGTGGTTTTGCTGTGGGGCCAGAGCCAGCCTGCCGATGAGGAGAGGAGCTGTTTCTCACTGCCCGTCCCCTCTGACTGGCTGCCTGCTCATCCCTCGTGGAGGGAGCAGCATCAGGCCTCTTGGGAGAGGTAGCTGGAAGTGTGTGTTTTGGGGAACTGGAGAAAAGCTGAGGTCTTGTCTCCCCCTTCTGCTTGGTCTCAGGAAATCCCCTTACTGCAGGAGTGTCGTGGACTGTGATGGATGTGAAGTGCTGTATTGTCTCTGCTAAGCAAGGCTTCTATGCTTCTGGATTCCCCCAGCTATCGAAGGGCGTCAGTGCTAGTTTAGCACGCAGGGATGCCCCAACAAATACTGTGTTTGTAGGGGTGTAGAGATGAAGGAGGTGCCTCTGTGCATGCCTTTACTTCTGTGGGTATTGCTCCAGCTTCCTGAGAGTGGTGCCAATCCCCCTTTCCCCTTTCAAAACGTAGAAGGGAAGCAGTGCCATCTTTAACTGCTCAAGCCAAAAATCTTCCTGGGTGGCAGCTCCATGGCTCTTGGTTTCAGTGTGGATTGCTTTGTGAGTCCATGTGGTTTTAACTTTGCATCTGGATCTTACAAATCAGGCTGGTGGCTGAGTGCCGGCGCACGAGAAATGCTCTGTGACCCATGGCATTAGCAGTATGTGCCTAGCATGCCTCTCTTCATATAAACAGGATGAAAAATACCCCAAGGTTGGGAAATACGTCGTTCTCTCCCTGCCATGAGCATTCCAGTGTCAATTTTGTCTTAATTTGCACAGTTCAAAGGCAGTGGGTGGGGGCAGTGGGAAGCCCCAGAGAGTATTTGATATTTATTTGGCATCTTTGGCACTGGAACTGAAACCCAGCCAATGCAGTCATCACTCTTAAAGCTTAATATAAACCAATATTGTAGAAACCAGGGGGGTATGCCCCCGTGGCACTTCTATACACCAGCAGGCTTGCTTCCTAATGTTCCCCAAGCTTTGTGAATTTCTCAGCTTTCAATAGAGGCCTTTCTGATAGAATTTTTCACTGCCTAGCTCTTCACACAGTCATCACGTTGATTTATTTTCAGCTCCAGTGTTGGCAGCCCAGTTGCAAGGGGAAAAAGAAATCTTTTAGCAAGCTGTCCTTTGTAAGGCAAAAGGCTGCAGCTACCCAAATACTCTGCCTGCCCACAGCCACAATTAAATTCAGGAAGCTGCTCTGGCATAAGCTTCCATGTGCATCAGCTGGGCTAAGCACCCCAAAGAACACACATCAAGCTTTTCCATCCAACCATGATGTAACGGGACCATTCATTTTGCAAAGAAAAGGAATTTCAAGGAATTTGGGGTACTTAAAAGTGTAATCAACGCAGCTTTCATTTTGGATTGTTGGGAAGCTGCCTCTGTGCAATGAGTCCTGCTTTCCAGGTTTCCCAAGGGGATGAATGTCCTGAATCCTCTCTTCAGGAATATCTCAACTTGTTTGGATGACCTAACTTCCCTTTGGTACTGGAAATGAAAGCCCTTTTCCATGACAAAAGGAGTGTTTTATCTTTAGGGTTAATCATAGGGCTAATTAACTTCTGACCTTAACAACTAACAAAATATTTGATTTATAACAGTCCTTATCCTATATGTCCCAGGCTCAGATTTGCTGAGAAGGTCATGTGCAAAAGCAAAGCTAGAGATTTGGCTATCCCCTTTCTCTTTGTCAGAGACATGTTAGTTTTAATGTCTTAAGGTTGGTCTTCTCAGTTGAGGCCAAGCATCACTTATTGCAGGCTCTCCTCCATCTCTGCCATAACAATGGCAGAACAGGCTCTTTGTTTAAACACGGGCTGGTTCCCTCTGTAGCCTTCATCTTTCTGGTTGTTTACAAGGTTCAGCATTTAAATCCTCCTGGGCCCTCTTCTAGAGTTTGAACAAATGCATCTGATGATCCAAGGTGAAGTTTGAACGTATCACCAGCAAAGCTTATGCCTGTTGCAGGGGGCAGACCAGGCAAGCAGCAAGCCCCTACCCCTGTGCCAAATGGACCCATATATTGTCTTGTATATTTTAATCAGAAAAGCAGCAAGTAGGAGTTTTAGGGAAGGTGGGTAGTATTCCTGTTTCTCCATGGCAGCAGAGAGATGATCCTGGCACACAACACGCATCTTTAGCATTGACATTATAATACAGGACCAAACACAGAGAAGAGCCCAAAGTTTCAAGGACTGAAAAAGCCTAACGGTGAGTCTTAAGGAGGCTCAGCCTTTCTTAGGGTGTTAACAGAAAAGGGAAAAGAGAAAAAAGGTGATTTTTTAAATAATCTGAGTATCTCCACAGGGACAAAAGCTCTGCAGGCTCTTTAGTCTACCAGGGAAGAACATGATTAGCTGAATATAAACAAATTTCTTTAAAGCGAGGGCAATTCTAAGGCAAAATGAAGTCATGAAGGAGGTGACATATCCCCGCTCTCTAAGGCTTTCATCTTAGGCCTGATGCCTTTCAGAAAGACTTGCTTTAGTCAAACCCAAGTTATGGTCCTCAGAGTAATTTGATTCCCATCAAATTATGTATGATATACAGGAAATCAGATTACATTACCCTGCTGCCTTCTGAATCTGGACATGCAAGAGAAAACTTCTTGCCTTTGCTGAGTGTCTTCATCTTCCAGACTTTAGTTATGCTGCAAAGCTAGCTGTGGCTTTGCACTGAATGTCTGTATTAGCTTTTTTTGTGGGCAGGGGGAGGAGGGATGAGGATGGGGAGAAATTAGAGGTCTGCATTTGAAAATATTCCATAGAGCTGTGCTAAGCTGCATGCTTTACACTTGGCATACACGAGCAGTGTAGTAGCAGCAAAGTGAGGCTGTATAACTTGGATTGCTGCAGGCCATGTAAGTAAAACCTGATAAGACTTCTTTATTATTGGGCATGCTTAAAACAACCTTGTAATCCCTTATAGGTCTTGTCTTGTTTAAGCAAGTTCAAAGCTATCGACTTTAATTGAGTTACTCTTGCCTTACAATGATGTAAATGAGATGAGAACTTCCCTTCCTCATGGCCCTGGTTTATATTACAGCAAAATAGCCAAGTAGACTTCATTTAGACTTTTGAAACCAAAAATCTCTGGTAAAATTCATTCTTAATTTTAAGTTTCTGTAATAACTCCAAGGCACATCTTGTTACTGTATGTTTTCAAAGTAATTAAGGGAGCACTTGTAGGAAATTAGTTTATTAACCAGTGTTTGGTATCATGTTTGAAAAAAAAAACCAAAACCCATGTAGCTGAAATTGTTCTCTTATAAATCCTAAACAATAGGAGCAGTGCTTTTTAAAACTTAGACTTCACTTTAGTACATTTTAGTCTGTTTTCTAATTCAGACATATTCACATCTCTCAGGACCTAAACTAAAATAGACCAAAGGGGATCCCAGCCTGGGTTTCCCAGATCTGAGAAACTCTTTTGTCCCTGCCAATTTGGAAGTTAATTTTAGTTGTCAAAACAAAACCTGCTATATTATCAGCAAAAATATTACTGTCCTGTGGAATCTAAGGCTAAAAGGGCAGCTTACAAGGGCCACCCTTATGTAACACAGCAGCTGTGTCCCTTCATTTCAAGTCGCCAGTTACTCCTCAAGCAAACTCAGAAAATTGCCCCCAAGGTTCCCTTCTGTGCTGTGATTGAGCAGTTTGAAGCAGGTAAGTACAGCTCAGCACATCTCTGGGGGGTTCTGCAGGTAAGCCATGTTTTCATAAAGATTTAACACTACCAAATAGCACGGGGAAGTTAATGCCCAGCTCCTCCTGCATTTCAACTGCAGTTGGAGCCCAACTTCTCTCTGTCCTCCTATGGAAATTCTGGCCTAACTAAAGAGATGGGAGAGTTTGGGTAAGAGGAGGATGATTGAGCACTCCATGAGGGGTGAAGGGAGGTGATTTTAAGCCTTCTAAATTATTTATCCCACAATCTTCAGACAAGCTCTGTTCATAATAATGAACACAACTTAGCTGCAGGAGAGGAGCAAACTGAGCCTGTAATAAGATGATAACTGAAGTTTTAGCTGTAGTGGAATTATGCATTCCCTGTAATTAATGTGGACTGTGTTAGCACCTTTTTTCAGTGTGAACACAGCTTAGTTCTCTGTTGGCTTCTTGATTCTTTGTCTACAGGAAAAGGAGAATAATAAAACAAATACAGGATTCTTTTGCAGTTCCATTAGAGTAATCCTCTTTGATTTAAACTCTGCTCCACGGTTATAGCCTTTGCCTTTAGAATAGACAGCTGCAAAGAACAACAAAAGGAGAGCAAGGAGTGGATGCAGAGCAAGAACCATTCTGAATTTCATCTCAGTTTGTTAAACTTAATCACTTTCTACTACTCCCTGTGGGTACCTTGGCAAACCTCATCAATGCTGTCCTGGGATGTTGGGTCAGTCCCATCATTTCTTTAGCTTTGCTCTCATCTGCTCCTCACTCAGCAGCAGCACCAAGCAAGGTATGCATCTCTGCAAAGTCTTTTCAAGTTGTAGTAACTTACAACCTTAACTCCTGTAGACACCCTGACCACAAATAGACCTTGTGTGTTACGAGTGGAAGCTGGAGTAACTCTTTTTCTACTCAGTTGCTTCTGCTGGTAGCTCCTTGTCCAGCAGTGTTCGTTCATCCTGCAATAGCTCGCTCTGGTTTATAGTCCCTGTAAACCAGTTAGGTGATGTTAGGCTGCTCTTACTCCCCTCCTGCCTCAGCAGCTACTGTTGCTACATGAAGTATTACAGAAATACAGGTTGTCAGTAAGTCTTCAACCAGGTGATCACCTGCTGGATGCTTCAGAGACTGCAGCCTCGCCTTCTGTCAGAGCAGTGATGGGCATCAGGGTTTTCTGTCACTGCAGCAGTACTGTGGGTCCATGCAGCCTGAGTGGTGGGATGCAGTGGGGCTGCAAGTGTTCAGGGAGCAAAGGGCCAGCTTTGGTAGGAATGGACTTGAGTTTCTTCACTAAAACTTAGTGGGAAACACCAGGCTTTGACAGCACAGTTCTGTGGAGGGTGATGTGATTGCACACTGTTCACAGTTCTGTAAGCAAGTAACATCTGGCATCTGCTCCTCTTGCATACTTGACCCTATATACCTCTCCTCCTTCCCTGCCTCTTCCCACTGAGCTAATTCCCCCTTTCTTGCAAGGGGATGCAAGGGCTGGAAAGCATTACAGACAGCATGCAAAGTGCTATATACAAGCTCTCTGATATTTTGGTGTATAAAATCCTTCCCTCTGCTCCAGAATTCAGTGCAGGTGCAAAAGTACACGTCCATGGCTTTTCATAGCCTCTTTGCTTTCTGCCTGTACCACAGTTACACCAGATGAGAGGAAGATATTCTGTGGAAGTGTGTCTTGACTGGAAAATAGTATTGTTAAAAGTAGCAGTACCTTGATCCACATCACCCTGCTGAGAAGGACTTGGGGATTCTGGTAGATGAGAAACTTCCTAGTGTGCTCTTGCAGCTGGGAAGGCCAATGGTATCCTGGGTTCCATCAGCAGAGGGGTGGCAGCAGGGACAGGGAGGGGATTGTCCCTCTCTGCTCTGCCCTCAGGAGGCCCCAGCTGCAGTCCTGTGTCCAGAGCTGGGGCCCCCAATACAAGAAAGATGTAGAACTGTTGGAGAGGTTTCAGAGGAGCCATGAGGATGCTCAGAGGGCTGGAGCACCTCCCCTACAGAGAGAGGCTGAGGGAGCTGGTCTGGTTCAGCCTGGAGAAGAGAAGGCTGCAGGGGGGACCTCATTGCAGCCTGCCAGTCCCTGAAGGGAGCAGAGAAACAGGAAGGGGAATCACCTTGTTCAAAGGGCAGACAATGGCAGGACAAGGGGAATGGACTAAAGCTAAAGGAAGGAAGGTTCAGATTAGATATTAGGGGGAAGTTTTTCACAGAGAGAGTGGTGAGGTGCTGGAACAGGCTGCCCAGAGAGGTGGTGGATGCCCCATCCCTGGAGGTGTTCAAGGCCAGGTTGGATGGGGCCCTGGGCAACCTTGTGTAGCTCCAGGCCTGGAGGTTGGTGTCCCTGCCTGTGGCAGGGGGGTTGGAGCTCTGTGATCCTTGGGGTCCCTCCCAACCCAGACTATTCTATGATTCTATGATATCTTTAAGCATAAGCCACCTAAAAAATAAATATTCCCCTCCTATAAGGGAGCTGATAGCACATTACACAGGAGGAGGAGGAGCAGAAGCTTAGAGAAGACTATACGCTTGATGCCAACAAATCTGTAAGAAACCTGAGAGTGCAGGTTCCCTGTCCTAGGCTGTTAATGACAGACTGTGCTTCTCTTAAATGTTTGACTGTGGGTGGGTTTATGCTGCATAATGGAGCTAAACTTTCTGGCTTACAGAAATGATCCAGCAATAGCAGGTTAGATTTGGAAAATGAGCTTGCACAGAGCTGTCTTTCCCAGCACTCTTTCTTTACAGATTGATCATTTTGCCATACAGTGCTAAAGAAGAACAGTTAGGAAGAAGGTTAAGTGCAGCTGTGACATAGTCAACATGAGAAGACTGAGAAGGCTGTTTGTGATTGGGTAATGTCTGTCTTTACTAGGTCTTACAAAGCTGCTCCAGCACCGGGGTGGGAGACTGGAATTCAGTGGATTTTTGTGTGACTGGTGTCAGAGCGAGAGATGTTTTGTTGGGAGTTGAGAACGTGCCAGGCAGCTTTGTTCTCTCTTGGTTTTTCTGGTTCCTTTGTGGTCTGAATGAGGAGAGAGGCAGCACAACAAATGAAGCTTCCATCTGAGGGCAGATTTATTTCTCTTGCAACAGCAGTGGAGACATAATAGAGAGAAATGCCCTTGGAACACTCCTGCGTAGTTTGTGCTTGCAGGACAATCAGGGCCCCCCAGATTTATGTCATCTGATCCAGCAGCCATGGTGGTTGTCATGGCACATCATCAAAGCTAGGTGGCTTAGCAGTGCTGTGAAGTTGCATCAGTTCATGTTTCATGGATGGTATGTAAGTCTTCTTTAGTGTACCACATAATTTCTTATGCCAGGGAGATATGGCTGTGCTGAGATGCTGTGGATCCTTCCTGTGCAATCATCAGAAAGGGCAGGTGACCATCTCAGGAGCTTCAGTCCAGCTAAGCCAGCCAACAGCAAGCAGTGAAACCCCAGAAATTGCTCTATTTTCCTTCCTTCCACAGTCCCAGCAGTGAAGCTAACTCCCTTTAGCTCAGTCAGCACACTGGGGTTTTCAGCATGAGCTCTTGGCGTGTGTGTGGTGACAAAAATCGATGTATTATCACCTGATTAGTCAATGTATTTGACTGTGGATTCCCCTGGTTTTTGTCATGGAAGTGCTGAAGAGAGCTGTTACTGCCTCTTCTGGTAACTGGTAAGAGCTCCTCCTTGGGCTGACTGAAAGAGCAGCACTCCTAAGTCCTGCTGCTGAGTGTCTCTTCAGCAAACAGATGTGCTTGCATTCCTGTCTGTTGCCTTCCTGCTGTGGGTTCTAAGATACTCTGTTACTTTCTCCATTTCTGCCTCTCCAGTTGTGGGCCTTCAGGAAACAAAGTGCAGGCCTATCTGTGGATAAGGGGAATTTCACATGCAAAAGCTCAGTTTTCATCCCTCTGTCTCAGGAAAAAAACCACTCCATAATATTGTCCCTTGTAATACAGAGATCCCCTGTGGCTGTTGGAAACATGCTAGTCTGCAAACAATAGCCAGTTCATTTCCAAAAGGGGCAGAAGCCAATGACTGTGTTCATACATGTCATAAAAACAAGCCACAGGATGTGTTTTTTATTCTCTCCTGTCATCCTGGTCTTCACATACAGTTTCAAGGCTCTGAAAAATCCAGGCAGTCCCTCAGCTTCCTGGGGAGATGCTTGTGATTTCTGCTTGTCAATAGGTGGCTCCAAGGGCTTGTCTTGTATTTTGGCTCCCAAAACTCAGCTGAACTTCTTCCCAACCTCTTTTTCCTCCCCCATGGTGCTTATGCCACTGTACATGGAGGAGATGCCGTGCCTGAACACCAGGTTGCTTCTCAGCTAAGAACTCAACGATGGAGAGAGTTTGAAGCAAAAGAATGTGTGGTTTATTTGCCTCCCCCTACTGTGTGCACTTACTTGTTTTGAGGATGCTGCTGTCTCAGGGTAGGGGCTACCTTTCTAAAGGGTAACATTTGTAAAAGCTGTTGGGGAAGGTTAGTGGGGATCTCTGTTCTCCACCAAAGCTCCAGTGCCTGCTTTCTGCATGTTGCATACTCCCCCCGCTCACTAGGGATTTAAATTACCATTTTTATTTTTCCACACTTGGTAGCTGTGTCTGAGACAAAACTGGTCATATACTGGAAGGTCAAAAGAATTTTCTCCATTCTAGTTCACAAAAAAAAAGAGTTTTCAGTCACTATGTATCCTACTGGTTTCTGAAACAAGGTTTGTGACAGTATGAAAGTGGATTTTATAAGGTACCTGGGTTCCTATTTCCCCACCTCACACCAGAATGCCCCACGCTCACACCACAGCCTGGCTGCCTGCAGCACGCCACTGTCCCACTCCCACTGCTGGGGAAGGAATTAGGCAGCAGCTGGAGGTGTCTGCTGGAATTCATCAGAGCAACCCGTGCCAGTGTAGTGTGTCTGACTCCCTGTCCACCGATTTCCATGCACTGAAATGTTTTACTCCTGGGAGGAAAAAGGCTCAAGTCCCAGCCTCACTTGAGCATCATTTCAGCTTTCTCTCTTGGCACACTCATTGCAGGGAGAAAAGATGGACTACATAGTGCAGACTTTCAAGAATTCCTCTTTAGAAAGACATTCTGCCCTGGTTCTCTGTATCACTGAGGCATAACCCCTTTCCTGCTGCAGAGCACCAGGTGTTGCTACGGGACAGTGTGTGCTTAGAGTGATGACATTGAGTCTCTGTTTGTTCTATCTTCAGCTGCTTTGCTTTTCCTCCTCTTCCTCCTCCCTTCCTCTCTGATACTGTTTGTTGTGGTCCCCAGAAAGATGATGTGAGCCAAATAACATCAACCTTGTAACATCCCAATGAGTAAGGAATGGGGCAAACTGAAGTTACCAGTTCCCTAGCAGTGCTTTTAATGGCTTTGTGGTGCTTGTCTGCTGTGGAATTCTTGTGTAGAAATCAACCACGTGAAAAGCATTAAATATGCTGAAAACACAGCACAGGAGTTCAGATTGTATAAATAGATACAGCAGGAATGCCCCATCTTGCCAAGGACATTTTCAAACAACCAGTGTGTCTTGCATTCAATTAATGTGTTCCCTTTCTGAAGGGTGTGTTGCTATCACACATGCTACCGTGACAGCTGGCACTCACAGCTCTCCTCCTGCTCATAACCTGACTGAGAATCCAAGGGGTAAAAGGACCGTGGAGATTGCCCTCTAAAGGAGGAGGATCCTTCTGGCACAGGGCAGAGTTTCAGCAACTGGTGTGAGGAGAGCCAGAGCTCCGCGGGGTTGTCGGTCTCCAGGAATCTCTTGGCACCATCTGTTAGGGGGTTGGACCCGATGATCTCTCAAGGTCCCTTCCAACCCCTACAATTCTAGGATTCTAATGTTAAAGGACATTTTTAGAAAAAGTTAATCTCCCTCAAAAGATCCCAGCTAAAAGGAGGAGACTGCAAGACTGGGGTATGGTGCCTGCTTCCAAATACAGCACGGCGCGTGTCTCACTCGGCACGCAGCTCTGGTGCCTCAGCGCGTGCTGGGCGGTGCTGGTGAGAGCACCCATTTGTTGCGGGCCTGTGCTTTCTCTGTTCCAGGTTCTCTGAGCCAGACCCCAGCCACACACTGGAGGAGCGAGTGGTACACTGGTACTTCAGCCAGCTGGACAACAACAGCAGCAACGACATCAACAAGAGGGAGCTGAAGCCTTTCAAGCGTTACGTAAAGAAGAAAGCCAAGCCCAAGAAGTGTGCCCGACGTTTCACTGACTACTGTGACCTCAACAAGGACAAGTCAATCTCGCTTCAGGAGCTGAAGGGATGCTTGGGAGTCAGCAAGGAAGGAGGTGAGTGCCTTTCCTTCCCTCATGCTTGAGGATAAAAGACTGACATGGAGTTAGGGCAAACTTGGGAATCTCTTTTTCTCCCATCTGATTGAAAAGTGCCCCAGTTTGAAGGAAAGGAGTGGGACTAACAACCTGCCATGCAAATGTAGCTCATTATTTGTGTTATGGCTCTCTCTTATCCCTTGTCATGGACCTTTGTGCTAAGCACTATAGAAACAGGGCAAAAAGACGAGCCTTGCCCAGAGCCCTGCTTGCACTTGGAAGTCCTTGGAAACTGTAGTTCAGGTCATAGAATTGTAGGGGTTGGAAGGGACCTCCAGAGATCATCGGGTCCAACCCCCCTGCCAAAGCAGCTCCCCAGCTCATACTGCACAGGGAGGCGTCCAGACAGGGCTGGAATCTCTCCAGAGAAGGAGACTCCACATCCCCTGGGCAGCCTGTCCCAGGGCTCCCTCACCCTCACTGGGAAAAGTTCTCCCCCATGTTGGTGCAGAACTTTCTGTGCTCCAACTTGAGGCCATTGCCCCTTGTCCTGTCCTCACAGACACTGAAAAGGGGCTGGCCATTTCCCCTGCATCCCCTGCTTAAGATAATTATAAACATTAATTAGGTCCCCTCTTAGTCTTCTTTTCTGAAGGCTGAACAGTCCCAGCTCACTCAGCCTTTCCTCACAGGGGAGATGCTCCAGGCCCTTAATCATCTTTGTAGCCTTTCTTTGGACTCTCTCCAGGAGATCCCTGTCCTTTTTATCCCAGGGAGCCCAGACCTGGACACAATACTCCAGGTGGGGCCTGACCAGGGCAGAGCAGAGGGGGAGGATCACCTCCTGTGACCTGCTGGCCACACTCCTCCTGATGCCCCCCAGGATCCCATTGGCTGTCTTAGCCACCAGGGCACACTGCTGGCTCATGGCCAACCTGTCACCCACCAGGACCCCCAGGTCCTTCTCCACTGAGGTCACGTCCCTTCTGAGTAATACACTGCTAACAATGTTCCTGTTGTCTCAGCCATGTAGGTTGGATGATATATGAGCCAGCACAGACCCAGTCCTTCTCCAGAGACCCTGTTGACTACCAGAAAAAACATTTCTTTTCATTGCTAAATCCAGCATTCAGGGAAGTGGGTGATGCAGAGAGAACAACTCAGGAAGTGCAGGACTGTGCCACTGAAGTTTTTCCCAGTTAAACTGCACTTTAACACTGGGGGGATTAGGGTCTATGAATAGTAGTTTCCTTTCTGCTTAGTGCCTGAGCAACCAACCCACCCTCCTTCCTTTTCTTCCTCTTTCATCTTCACCTCATCTTCTGTTGGTACCCAGACCAAATTGATATTTTTTTTGAAATTTTATGGACTGAAACTGTTCAACCCAAATTCAATCACTATCAGTCATTCTTGACTGTTGGGCAGACTTGCTTGGCAGGAGAAGGCAAACTAATTTCCTGTGCAGGTGTTTTGGCCGGGCAGGCAACTCTTGTTAGAACTGTTGTGCCAGTTGAGGCAGGGTGGGTAGCTTTCTCCAGGCTTAACCTTAGTTCATTCCTCAGGTTTAACACAAGGGGGAAGGGAGTCGGTGGGTTTGGGTGTTCAGGAGTTGCCTTTTCTAGGTACTTTGCCACCATCTTTGTTATCCTAAACGAGCCTGTTGTGTTACTCATCAGCTGTGAGCATTCAGCTTCCCTTGCTCAGTGGAAGCTTTTTTCTTAGTCATTGGTACCTTGCTGAGGAATGACATACCAAAATAGCAACCCTTAATTTTATTACCTTCCCAATAAGCTGAATATGCCAAATGAGTTTTATTGCTATTTGGCCTGGAATAAGACCCTCTGGAATCTGCTGCTTTTGGCCAACTGACTGTTCAAAATGGAGTTTATGGAAAGGAATGGGTTCAGGGGGAAGGGGAGAAGGAAGAAAATGTGAAACTTTGAGCATGTGCTAAGGGGAAAGCAGGCAATGAAACACTGCTGTAAGCACCTGGCTGCCCAGCTATTTGCTGGGAACGCAGCCTTGACCTTCTGTGGTTTCTTCCATTGTATGAGGACAGGATTATATGTAAAAAGAGGGCTCTGACCTTGTTTTATCACACAGCCCCACACACCTCCCAAAGGCCTGATAGGTTCTGAGCATCAAAGATAAGTGGGTGAATTATGTGGAAGGAGGACCATGAGGGGCTAGAGGATGGTGAGGGCTGAAAAGGGGTAGTGCAGGGAGCAGGTACTGACATGTAGGAAAGAACTGAGGGGAGAATACTCTAGATGTGCAGGCAGTGAGTTTGTGATGGATCTTTTTTAAGCAGTCGTGGATTTGTAAGGTGGTAGACGTGCTTCTCTGCTTTCCATTCACAAGGATTTCTAAATTAAGAACCAACCAGTAGCTTACCACTTCTTCAACTTTCCCTGATCCTGGGTGCATGTAGTCAGTCAGCTAGTCTGTGTGTTTGCTCCCTTTCTTTCTCCATACCGTGGCCTCCAAACGTCTGCTGAGGCTGAGGTCACTGTGAGCCCAAGCCAGGAGGTAGCTTGGAACCTTTTTGATGATGTGCTTTCACTCATTAACTGCCAGTCAGATGACACCAAAACTTCTCATGGAAATATTTCTGTTTCAACAAAAGCCTTGATGGAAAGTTTTTCTGGTTTGGATTGGATGAGAAAGGGTTGGAGGGAAGTAAGGAAAGTCGTTGTTTTCCCTTCATATACTTCATTACAAATGAACTTGCTTCAGATGTTCCAAATCCTGGTTGGGTACCTGGCAGTATAAGGACTCAAATGAAGTGGGTCATCATTCCACATGAGTGTGCCTCCTGCTAGACAACCTAGACACATGTAATGACTCTGAAAATAAGACAAACTTTGTAGAGTTTGGGATGCTGAGGGGGAAAAAAAAATGCTAAGGCTTCTGCATTTTTGTCAGTGTTTTGGTGTGGTTTTTTTTCCTTTGGCCAGTTCCACTCAACCATGGAAATAGTGTTGCTTGAAGGAAGCACAAGGCACAGATAAATCAGCCCTGTTATATGCTCTTGGGCATTAGGTAGTCTAAATAAGATTTACGTGGGAGGATTCAGCTGGGATACTCAGACACAAACCTGAATCTGAGCTCTTACCAGCTTAGGATCAAATCTGAGATGCATAGTACTCCCTCTCTTCCCTTCCTCAGCAGGTTCTTGATGCCTGCAGTAACCTCATATGTAGGTGGTGCCAGCCAGGGGTTCTTCAGTGAGGAAACTAGCAGTCCAGTCCTCCAGCAACCCTTCCTCTTCTCCATCCTTATGACGACCCCAAAGGTTGTTGGGAAATATGCTAGGTCTGGAGGCCACTCTGCACAGTACTTGTCCCTCTGCTTACACCAGATGTGTTTGTGTCAGGGGCAGTTCAGATGGAAAAATACCATTCCTGGATCTCAACATGGAGTAGCTACATACAGCCAGCCCTTAAGGACTTGCCCAAGTCTACAAATGGTTTCTTAAACTGGGGCATGATAAGCAGGGAGCGCTTGTATCTCGGAGTAAACCAGAAACAGTCTTTGCCTTCATTTGGTCTAGGATTGTCTGTCTGAGGAATTGAGAAAGGAAAGCAGGCTGATTTACAGTGTGTTAAAAGTTAGCATTCGTCAGTGCAGTCAGCACAGCCTGAGCTAACGGGGGAACATCTGTGATCAAAGAACAAATGTAGCTCTCTGCATTAGTCAAAAGGCACAGGGTCCTTGAGAGGAGATTGACACGTGCTGTAGAGCTTTGCTGGAGATACTGGACCTGAGATTAATTGGAGTCCAGTGATCTCTGAGGAGAACTGTAGATCTGAGCAAGGCATACACTAGTAGTGCTGGCAGCAAAACGCTAGAGTTCCAATTCTTCCAAATTCAGAAGACAAAGTCAGCATTTTGTGCCTGCCCAAAGAAGAGCTAAGGGATTAACCAGTGAAGAAATGTCCCTCTGCCAGCTGACAGGAAGTTTCCTTCTGCCAGTTCAGATCCCATGATACCTTTGCCATCCAAAAGCTTGTCAGATGGTAGGTGTTGGGCATGCTTCACAGGCCATGAGAACTTCTGGGGTGGAACCCAGTCACTGTCTGCCAGCAGCCAGCTACCAAGAGCACAGTCCTGACACCAGATCAAAATGTCTGCATTAAAAAGTGTGTATGTAATTAAACAGCATGTCCCTTTATACTGGGGCTCAGCAAATACTACAGAAAGAAGGAAAAATAAAGGACAATCTAATCAGCAGATTTAATTCAGTGATGTTTGGGACCGTTATTGGTGTCCACAGAAGTAACTGATTGTGTGATTGGGAGGCTTCTGGGAGTGAGGATGCTCTGTGTCACTGCTGTGCACCCAGCTGTGTGGGAGCAGTCACCTAGGAAAGGTCTCCTGATGATGGTAGAAAGCTGACAACTATCAGGCTATGAGAAAACTTTAACCAGGAAATGAGTT
This sequence comes from Hypotaenidia okinawae, assembly GCA_027925045.1. Classification (NCBI taxonomy): domain Eukaryota; kingdom Metazoa; phylum Chordata; class Aves; order Gruiformes; family Rallidae; genus Hypotaenidia; species Hypotaenidia okinawae. The sequence continues at coordinate 8,134,373 of BSDF01000006.1, forward strand.
GATAAAAGGCAATTAGATTAGAATGTAAATGAGGCCTAGTGGTTCAGTGCTGGGTTTTGTTTGCCTTGTTTGATATCCCCATTTGGAGCTCAGTAGCAATGCTGTAGTTTGGCACCTTTAATCTCGAGGAAAGTTATATTTAATACTAACTGATGGTTAATATTAATCAGGACATCAGTATTGAGAACACAGAACGAGGCTTGTGTAGCGTGTTCCTCCCCCATCAAAGGTGAGAGCTTTGCGTGGTAAATCTGAGGAATCTACTTATAAAAAGCAACCAAGGTTTGTTTCCTTAGGGCTTTTCCTTTTGAAAGACACTTGGTCCAGTCCAGGGAGGCTAGAAATGCTACCTGAAGCAGTGTACTTCTGAACGAAGCAAATGCTTGGTGTTATGAAGTTTACTGAGTGCTAGTTTGTAACACCCAAGGGCTTCCCAGGTTATCTTAGTAACCCACTGCCACCTTCTGCTACATCCCTCCTGCTCTTTTCAAGGCAACTTTACGCTTGGTGCAGTGTTTCTTTGGCAAGTTTTGTCTTCTGGAGGTGCATGTGGCTGGTCGGTGCTTATATATATATATGGAAGGCTGAAGGACGATCTTCTATGCCTTTGGAGGAGCAGGGGATGGGCGTTGGGGTGTTTTGGAGGAAGGGAAGCACAGGGTCTGGCTGCACTTTTGGAAAAGGGTTGCCCTGCCCAGCCCTCCCGTGTCAGGCTTGCCCCCTGCCTTTTGTATTGGCTCCCCCGGACCTCCCGCCCTTTCCTGAGGACAGGCAGGGCAGGCTTAGCCGCACTGGGTGCCAAAGCGAAAAGAGTCGGGGTGTATTTTGTTTTCTTTCCCGTGCTGCCTGCCCTTACCCCGGCGGCCGGTGTGACATCGGGCCGGGCCTTGCGCGGTCCGGCAGCGCCCTCCAGGGTCCGCTGCCGGGGCCCTGGAGGGCGCTGCTGGGCCGCGCAAGGCCCGGCCCCGGCGGCTCGTAAAGATGTTTTTTATTGCCAGCCCCCTGGGAAGAGTCCCATTAGCTCTGGAGGGAGTCTGCCCCTTGGCAACGGAACTCTGCTTTTTATGCACGGAGACAGAAATGAGTGGAAAGCATTCCTCTGATCCCGCCGGGGCGGATGGCCGATATGAGGCTGGTGTTCCTGGGCGTAGAAAAGAAACCTGACAGCATTTCTACAGTTCCTCTTATTAATGATCTCTAAAGCCAGCACGTTGCGCTTTGAGTCCTGTGTCAAACTCGACCAATGGCACCTTTCTTCCCCCTCTTTCTCTTCCCAGCACTTCCACTTCTGTGCTGCACCCTGTCCCTGTTTTCCTGGGGTTTCTCCAGTCCTAGCCCTGCTCGCAGCTTCTCGCCTGGCTGTTTACAGAGCAAAGTGTACTTTCGCTGCAAGTGTGTAGAGTAAGCAAAGCAAGCTGTGCTTTCAGGTCAGGTGCACAGATCAAAGGTAGTCTGGGCTGGAGTGGAGGGTGACAACAGGCTTTAGGGCTGCTGGCTGGGAGCAGGGCTTCCCGTTTCCAGCTAATCCCTCATCTGAAATCAGACAGAGCAGCTAGAAGGAAATGTGACATGTTTTTGAGAGATCCCTGAGCTGTCTGTACCAAGTGCATGATCAGAACAGGTTTATTGTTGAGGTGAGAGCCTTTGTCTTGAGCTCAATCTGATGTAGGGTGCATGTGCCGCTTTCTCCTGACACATAGCTTTGCTGTCTGTGCCTGCCCTTCTGCCAGGTATGAGTTCTAGTCTTTGATTTTAGGCACCTGTTTGATTGTTTGGTCCAAGCTAAAGATTTACTAAACTTGGGCTATGTGTATTGCCTACACCCACACTCTTTTCTGGCCACCCCCTTTCTGCATCAAATAACTTTGCTTGCTGTTAGCAAAAACCATTTTGGGGAACTTACTAGCATTACTTGCATTCTTCCTTTCTTCTTCCATAGTTTAGTTTAACCTTGTAATTGTTGCTTCTTGCCCCCATCAAGCCTCTGGATTTCACGATGTTCAGCTACTACACCCCCAGATATTTAACATCTCTCACCTCAAGCACATTAGTCTGACTCTTGCATGTGAATCTTGAGGAGTGCTGGCAGGACTTGCTGTTTACATACTCAGAGGAGCACCTTTGAACTTGCTCTCCCGCAGCAGACAGTGGGTTTTGGATTTAACGTGGTTCTTGGATTTTACAGGTAGCCTGAGCAGTTTCCCCAGTGGAAAAAGACAAGGCCTTAATCCTTTCAGTGAGTATCTTGTAAAAATGTTTCCTTTTTTTTTTCCTGTGATAACCATGTGTCCCAAAATTCATCCTCTGCTGCTCTCCTGTGTTCACAAATAGCAATATAGAACCAGCTGGAAACAAATGTTGTTCATAAGAGTTAAAATAGAATGACCTGCAGCTCCACTGCATCATCTCAAAGTCCAGCACGGTGTCTTTAGCAGGAGCAGACTGTACATTGCTTAGGAATTAGAATAGGATACAGCAGCAGCTAAGGCATGAACATTCTCCTGCCCTACTCTCCTTCCTTCTAGCAAGCAGTGATTTAGGTGATTTGCTGTGCTTACGTTACGTTACTCCATAGACGAGTTCTTATGAGGACTTCTCTGTCCCAGTCTGCTCTCCCCTCTGTTTTGTGGCATTGATTCATCAGGTATAAAGAACAAGCTTGATTTGTTTTGCTTTAGATTTCCTGCCTCATGGTTTCATTGGGTCCTTCTCATTTTGGAGTGTGAGGAAACAGCAGTTTGCCCCTGCCTATCTTTCTCCTGCCACTAGTTGTTCTGTGGGCCTCCCAACATACATTTGGGTAGACTCCTTTCCATGCTGGAAAGACCTAGGCTATGTATTTGCTTAATGACAAAAGAATTCTCATACCTCTTGCTATCCTCCTTACTTTTCTGGGTACCATACCTGGTTCTGATGAGGTGGGCTGAACAGAGAACTGGAGTTAAAGATCAGCTAAGCCTTATGCATTGGTGTAATGGGGTTTCTTGATGTGGCCTCAGTTCTGAGCATGCATTTGATTTTTTTTTTTTGTCTGTTGCTAAAAGCTGAATGGAAGCATTCAAATAATTTCATGCTGTGGCTGCAACCTCTTTCCTAGTCAGTGTGCTCAGTGTAGGACAGGTCATCCCCGCTCCGTGCTCACGTGCTGCATTGCATAGATGCTGGAGTCCATCAGCTGTGTTTGAGCTGCTCATTGAGCTCTGCATGCACCTTTCTGTGCAATTTCAGATATGGCTATCTGGAATAATTTTGTACTTGGCAATGCCCACACCCTGTGGCAGGGCATGTTGTTTAGCACCCATCCCAGTGACACCTGTCTGGTAACCTTACTCCTTTCTAAAATCCACATCTGTACTTCTGCCTCCTCTTCAGGGTGTTTTTACCTGTAATTAATCCACAGAGCTCTCTGATCACTTTCTGAAGAAATGAGTGTAGGAATGTACTTACCTATCTGAAACACGAAGCAACACCCTCACGCCATCCACAGGACACAGCTCAGCAGGCTCCTCATGCTGGATCCCCAGGCTCTGAGCATGCTGTATCCTCACTGAAGATTCAGTAGCCTTGGGAGGCTTCGGTGTGCCTGGGGAGATGGTGGCAGGGCAGCCTGGCAGCAGCAGGCTTCTGCAGCAGCTGTGGCTGGCAGAGGAGCGTTGGAGAGGTGTCGGACCAGCGGCTTCCCCAGCCAGCGTGCCCATTTCCAAGGATGGGGAGGGAAAGGGAAGTGGTGGTTTATGTTTAAAAATATCTCAGTCCCTAGGGCTCTGTGTGACTCATTCAGCCCTTTTTTCAGCAAGGCTGTCTCCTTAGCCCCTGGTTGTTCTTAGCCTCACAGCTTACTCTGGGAGCTCAGTCTTTTGGGGCTGTGGCTGCAGCAGAGGCTGTACTGTATCTTGATCGGTCAGGTGCCATTTTGGTTTTAATCAGCTTTTTTCTCACTTCCCCTGCTTCTGTTTTGTGGGGTTTTTTCCCTCCTTCCCCCCAACCCTTTCCAGTAGGTCGCCTGGTGTAGCAGCAGAAGAGAAGGGAGGGAAGGCAGGAGCCGCCCCAAAGGAAATAAGGATCCAGTGACAGAAGGACAGACACCTTGCTGCTTGTGACCAAGCATGCAGCATCAGCAACATCCAACGTAGCAGAAGCGGCACCCAGAACGTTTGCACTTTTTACTAATTGGATTGGGTTTGTTTTTTAATTGCTTTTCAATGCCATTATCTAATACTTTGGAGAGCGGGGGGAAGCCGGATCACGACTTTTGAAAATTGGAACAGCTACTGATGATGTAAAATTGAGTTCATGGAGACTCAAAAGAAAGAGAATTTTATATACTGTATATAAATATATATGTAAATTGTACAGTTGTCTTGTACAGGGGTTGGAGTCACTGTTCTGTTCCTCCCTTTACTTGCAAAGGCTGTTAGGGTTAGAGGGACACTTTGCTTTTAAGGCATGTATTTCTGCCACCAACCCATCACTGAGTTGCAAACCCCCATGCAAAAAGGAACCGGTGTGCCTTGTGCTTGCAGATGGGCACACAGTGCCTCAGACACTCAACATTTCTTGGGAGCAGCTGAAACCTATCTTTCCTTACTATAAAGCCCCATGCAACTCACAGGCCACTGAGCTTTTGGGGGTGCACAGGTTTCACCTAAGCGTTGGTGCACTGCAGAGCTGCTTCACATAGGGGGCAGAAAAGGGTCTTCTGCACCTGTTGCAAGCTGGGCAGAAACAAATTGCAAATGCATTACTGCCCAGGCTCAGGTGATGTGCTTAGCAGAGATGTGCCATGCCTTGGGAGTCTGACACCGTAGGACGGATGTGGGAGCTGTAGGCCTAGTAGAGTCAGCAGAGTGAAGTCTTGTGTCTTCCTCTCTTGACGAAACGTTCATCTAGATGTTGAATAACATTAAAAATACTGAGAAGCCTGCTAAAAGGAGCATTAGCCTGCCTGTTGCTTTGCTGAAGAGCGAAGTACATAGCTGTCAGTACAGAGACACGCGATCGTGCTGCTGGTCTCCAAGTCAGGTTTACTTGTGCCTCAGCAGCTTGGGCTGTGCTCACTGGTGCAGGTCTGTCTGCAGTGCCTGTTGTGTCTTTGGTAGTAGTGACTCCCGAGCTCCTGTCCTGCAGAGTGGTGTGCCTGCCTAGCTTACAGCATCCATGATTCACTGTTACCAGAGCATCTGTGTTAATTGCACTCCAGGGTCATACTGCCCTAACAGTGAAGGCTTGGATTGAGGAGCCTGGTGTTTTTGGAGGCCATGGGGGCTCGTTCAACTACCAGCTGTTTTTCCAAAGTTGTTTCTTCATCTCAGATGCAACTGTGAAGTCAGCAGTGGGGCAGGGACACCCATACCAGCAGTCCTAGGCTTGGGCAGGGTGTGACAGGACACGTGGTGCTGTGCTGTGCACATTCCCAGGGTGCCCTGTCGATGGGGAATGCTCTGAACAGCCTTTTGCTTCAGAGCCCCTGTTCCTTGTGCCGCCTGTCTCCGTACCAAGAACCTGTAGCTGGAGGTGATGACATGCCATATGAGATCATGCCAGCCATTGCTTTGCTGCAGTGTGGCCTTCCTGCATAAGGCTGGGCTGCTCCCTCCAGGCTTTGTTGCTTTGCTAAGAGATGTTGCAGCACAGCATCCTTGCTCTGTGGTGTGAGAGGAACACATCCCAGCAGGAATGCTCTGATGCAGTGAGTGCCTTGCTGACAAGATGGAAAGGTTTAGGTATTATTTTTTTTTAAAAAAGGATAAAACAAAAACCAAAATATTTTTCTATAAGTAGCTGTTCTAAGAGTAGCAATAAGTCTTCCTCTGGGGAGTAGATTTGAGCTAATTAAAGCATTTGGCATGGTTGAAAACACCTCTGGCAGTCTCTGAAGTATACATGACACAACCACAGCGTAAAGAAGTCATCTCTTTGGCAAAGAGAAGGTCCTGATGCTGGATCTTGGTGGCTTCTCACGTGCAGTGTATAGGGTTTTTTTTTGGCCTGCAGACTCCCATCTTCTCAATTGCATTTTCTTCTTTTTAAATGCCCAGGGCACATCTTTGGTGTGTTGAAACAATTTGGTTTAGTGTATAGTTAGAAATGGCTCTGTCGCTCGTTCATCCTATTGTAGGAGTAAAGAATGAATCCACCTGTAAAAAAAAAAAAAACCAAAACAAACCAAACTCCCCTCTC